>JBBPFV010000008.1:0-609948 GCA_037974285.1 Rhodotorula glutinis | reverse complement strand
GCAGGCTGGCGTGAGAGTAGCGAACCTGGGAAAAGATGATCGTCTTCTTCGGACGTTGACCTGGCGCCTCGCTCTCGCGCTTGATCGAGCGTAGCAGCTTCAAGGTGCGGTCGACCTTCGTTGACGAAGATAAGTGCTTGTATCGTTCGAGGTCTTCGAGGCAGCTCGCGCATTCTGAGCTCGACTTGTCGCCGTTGCGGATTGTCGTCGAGCAGAGGGAGCAGATGCGGGTCTCGATGCTCATGACATCGAGCAGATCGGCGAGATCGTCGCCGGCCGTCTTGTCAGACGCACGCGGCTCGGCAGGTTTGGGCTCGAGCGCCTCTTGCTGTCCAAGGACCGACTCTTTCGTCACCAATGAAGGGTGACTGCAGGCCTGTCGCATACGCTATCGATTTGATCGTAGTGAATGACTCGCTCCAAGATCCCAAATACGCGAGCCGAACGCACCAGAAGCTTCGTCAAGATCCGCACGTAGTTCGCGCCGCCGTCCTCCTTGAGCTGCTCTTTCAGAGCGTCGGCCGTCTTTTGTTCGATGCTGCGGTAGAACTCGGCTTCTTTCCTGCATCCCATGAGAACTTGGTGAGCAAGACGGGTAGCACGCGGATCTGATCTGCAGCAATTACTCGTTCAAAAAGGGGCCCTTGCTCTCGATGATCTCGCGCTTCGGCAGCTCGATCAGCGGGCGACCATTGATGAGTTGCGTCTTGACGCGACGGAGCATGATGGCCTGAAGGACAACCGAGAGCCGCGCGAGACCGATCTTTGCGCGCTTGTTCTTGATCGGCTGCTCGATCTTCGCCTTGAACTCGGCGATATCGTGGAGAGGGCGAACGACCGAAGGACCGAGGAAGGCGAACAGAGAGTGGATGTCCATGACCGAGTTCTGGATGCTGCGGACGGCGGGATATCAGCCAAGGCCTCTGTCGCCGTCTAGTTCATACAAGGCGCACGGTGTTCCGGTCAAGCACCATCGATAACGTGAGCGCAGGGCGACGCAAGCCTTGTGCGCGCCCGTCGAGGGATTCTTGATATTGTGCGCCTCGTCGAGGATGACTGCCGAGGTAACGTGTCAAATTGCCGCAGTTGAGGCAGATGCTGGACCGCGAGAAGACACTCACTACGATAGAAAGGTCGATCGGAATCGAAAAGCGGGCCCATGGCATCCGCGTCGGACGTATCGTCAGAGTCTTGCGCCCTCTGCTTCTTCTTTGAGCCGTTCCACGCTTGCTGACAAGTCGGGTACGACGTGACGATGACGTCGTACTTGTGCAGGACGCGAGACTCTGTACGCAGAATAGGCTCGGTCAGCAGCGAAAGACAAATCGTCCCAGAGGGTGGACTCACCGGTCGGCCGGTTCTTGCCGTGAAAGACCAGCACTCGCAGGCGATCGTCGGTCCACCGTTTGATTTCGGCCTTCCATTGATCCATCAAGCCGACCGGACAGATGATCAGCGTCGTTTTCGACTTGCACGCTTTGCGGTCGGACGGGTGCGCGAGCATGAGCGCGACTATGGGCGAGACAGTCAGCGCTGTAACGGAGAAATAGGCACGGTCTCATGAAATCATGCCGCGTGAGCTTACTCATCTGGATCGTCTTGCCGAGACCCATGTCGTCGGCGAGGATCCCGCCAAACTTCTCGCCGTTCCCGCCCGCCTTCTTCTTTTTCTTCTGCTGCTGCTTCTTCGCGTCTTTAGGCTCATCGCGGCCGATAGTTGACGGCGGGGGCAGGTCGGTAAGCTCTTCTTCCGGCTCTCCCCGCTCGACGGGCCCCGCCGACTCGCGTTTCTTGAGCCAGGCAAGCCCGACGATCTGGTGAGGGAGCAGGTCGCATTTCAGGCCGTCGGGCGGAGGCTATGGGCGGTCGCGCATCAGCAGATATTCGCTGGAGAGGATCGAATACCGCCTCACCTCGCTCGTATCGACTTCGCCAATGTCAGCGACCGACGAGAGAAGGTCTTTGAGCGCTGCTTCTTGCCCGCCGTCGCGCAGATCGTCTCGGACGGACAAGCCATTCATCGCATCTTCGAGAGCACCATCGTCGTCTGCAGGGAGATACTCCTCAGATTCCGGTGCGATGAGGCGAGGGGAGAGGCCGGCCACTGACCGACTAAAGGTTCTGCTGCCTCGCGCCTCGGTTCACTCGAGCGCTTGGCGAAGGGGTGCTCCATCTTTGAGCGAGGCGGATTCTGCGGCACGGCGATCGGGACGCCAATCTTTTGCTGCGCGGCGCGCAGATCCGCCATCGCGCGCTCTTTGACCGAAAGGGGAGGCGGTTGTCCCGTCGGAGGAGCTGAAGAGGGGTCTCGTGGTCGGTAAAAGCTCGGCATACCGCTGAGAGCGTTCCCAGATGTACCCTGAGATACGTTCGGACGGTGTTGGGCGGGATTGGCGAGCCAGGACGGTGTGGTCGCGTTGGAGGTGCGGTTTGCGAAGGCCGGCGGAGGCGGCTTCTGGTTCGCTTGCGAGCTCCCCGATCCGCCGTGCGGGGAAGGCTTTGATTCGAGGGCGATCGGGTTCCCTTGGCCGCTGTTCTGATGAAAGGCAGACAGCGGTTTTGGCGGAGGCGGCGGCTGTGGACGTTGCGGCGGGACGAACAGCTTGTTGTGCGCCGGCCCCGTCCGGAACATGGACCCCGAGCTAGACGGCAGCGCCTGAAACGTCTGCGGTGGTTTTACTCGAGCCCCCGCGCTCTGGAAAGCGGCGGGTCGAGCTGGTGCTGGTGCTGCCATTCGAGGAGGAGGGGCCTGAGCGGGTTCCTGAGCCTGTCTCTGCGCGGGCTGAGCGATTTCGACGCTGTCGTCCGCGTCGGCATCGTCACTGCTGTCGTTCTCGCTGTCGTCGCTCGAGTCTGGAATGCGAGGGGCGCGCCTTCGAGCGGGTTGTCCGTTGCCGGTTCGTTCAACCAACGAAGGAGGCGGCCTCGCTTTCCTCGCGGGAGCAGGCGACCGATCAGAGTCGGAGAGCGTCAAGTCGATAGTCGTCGAGCCTGATCGCCAGCTGTGCGCGCCAGCCATCTTGCCTAGAGAGAGAGAGAGAGAGAGAGAGCTCTAGCGAACAGCCAGGATGTCAAAAGTTGCAGAATTTGGACCTCGTCGTGCTGGCACACCTCGATCCGGCTCTGCTTCGCGGTCTGCAAGTAACTCCTAACTTTCCTGCACCTGTTTCAGCCCGCCAAAACGTCCGCTGCACGAGTAGAATAGAACTGGGAGAGCGTTTAACTTGCAGAGGGAGAAAGAATTTTCTTGCAAGGGGAACATGTCGCTAGAGCTCCTCTCATAGTCCGTATGTGAGTGTGGAGGTCAACGCAGTCTGCGTAACTAAGTCGCTTTGCTCGTGGACGAGAGGATGAGGGTGAGGACAATCAGCGGTGGTCACTGAAGTCGCCAAAGTCTCAAAGTCGTCGTCGCCGGCTGTGGCGTCCAGAACCTCGTCTTGGAGACCTACGGTCATGGCGAGTGACTCGAACGCTGCTCAGGATGCAGCCATCTCTACCCACACCAACGGGAACGCCCCAGTAGGCGAGTCCCTGACGCCCGCCGCCGCTCTCAACCAGCTCGACCAGTTCGTCACTTTTTTCCCAACAGACGCTCGCTTCACCGAAGAGGAGCAGAGGGATGAGCTACGTGGTGACTGACATGTATACCCGCCATGCAGGACCTGGTTCGCGACGCGGGCGCAATGGATGGACGTCTTGATCTACTCGGGTCAAGAACTGTTCGTCCTCGACGGTGACGCCCTCGTCCAGTTCGTTCTCGACGACAACCTCCTCGCGTTCGCCAAGGACGGAGACCCGAGCTTGCAACTTTTGCACGCCACTTGGCTCCTCGAGCGCACCGTCGACGACCTCCTCAAAAAGGACACGGCTTTCGAGATTGTCTTTTTCGACAGTGGGTCCACACAGTCTGTCGACGAGTGCGCTGTCGGGCTCGGTTTGCTGACATCTCGACTCCGGACAGGCCTCGCCCACTCGACTTACCACACGGGCGCGTCCGACTATGTTGTGGCCGCTCGCCGCCTCGCGCGATCGGTCCTCCTCCGCCGCGCCAACTTGCCGCAGACTCGCCTGCACCGCTTCGACTCGCTCGAGGACGAGAAATGGCAGGCGTGGTACCAGCACAAGCGCGTACGCTGCCCTACTCCTCGGTCCTTGCGTGTCACCCGAGTAGCATCGAAGCTGATCACTTCTATTTGCACCGGCAGCCCATGTACGTCCTCGGTCACGACGGCGGCATCAAGACGCACGAGGGCCAGCTCGAGGCCGAGCGGATCATCTTGCAGAGGCAGCACCTCTACGACACAGTTCATCAGAGTCTCCCGTATGTGCTCCTGCAGGCGGCCGAGTTGACCGACACCAAGGTGCGCATTCAGCGAGAGCGAGGGAGCTCATCTTCGAGCCGGTGCTGACGTCCACGTGCGCAGATCAACTCGTACTTCTACGACGTCGTCCGCGGCACTGTCCCGCCTCTGCCGAGCAACATCACGGCGGCCGTCTCGGACGCGCGCTCCGCCCTCGACAAGGCCCTCCCCGGCCTGCCCGAGGTCAAGCAGGCGCCGGCGTCGGCTTCTCTCGAAGACATCCTCAGCGCTGCCGGTTCGACCTTCCTCTCGACCTCGGAGGCGTCGGCGCAGGACGCCGCGTTGCTGTACCTGTACCTTTCGCACATCCTCCTGCTGCCGACCGTTCCCCTCCGCTCGCGCGCACAGAGGATCCCGACACCGGCCAAGGACGTCATGGCCGCGCTCGAGCCTTTCCTCGCGCGCGTCTACTCGAGCTTGACCGCCGCGCTCGAAGCGTTGCCGGAGAGCGAGCGGACGAACCCGCTCGCCGACTTTGACCTCGACGGCCGGATCTTTTTTCTCCTCCTCACCGAGGTCTTGAACGGTGACGTCTCGCCGTCGTCGATCGGCGACTTCCTCGGCCCCGACGTTGCTTCGCGTCTTTCGTCCGTCTGGTCTAAGGTCTCGGGATCTTCCGAGCCCGACTTTGCCGCCCTGCGATCGAAGCTGCCGAAACAGACTGCCGAGCTCGCTGCTGCGCCGGAGGAGATCACGGAGCCGTCAGTTCTGCCGTACAGCTCGTCGATCTTCACCGAGCACCTCTCGTCCGTGAACGTGACGGTCGCCGCCGACTCGACTCTGGCTTCGCTGCCGAACAAGCTCGCCGAAGAGTCCGTCTTTTCGGACGAGCGCGGTTGGTCCAACCCGAAGCCGGCGCTCCCGACTCACCTCGGTGGTGCACCGCCTCCCGTTCTCGACTACCGCGCCAAGAAGAAGCGCGACCGGAAGGAGCAGCGTTTCATGGCGCAGATGCAAAAGTCGGCCGCGTCGCTGACGGGTGCGCTCGGTGGCGCACTCAAGCAGCAGGCGATTCCGGCGGTGGGCAAGCGGTCCGCTTCGGCGATCAAGGAGAAGGCCGCCCTTGCTGCCAAGGCGTCTCGCCCGGCGAGCGGCGCGTCCACTCCGGCACTGGCCAGCGGAGCCGTCACACCGACGGGCTCGGAATCCGGTCGCGACGCCAACACGACCGGCGGTCGCGGCAGTAAGCGCGACAAGACCAAGGTCCTCTCGAGTCGCGAGAAGCTTATTGCCGAGAACGCGCTCAAGAAGGTCCAGGAGGAAGGCAAGGAGAACTTCAAGTGGTGGGTTGAGCGTCTCGAGGACCTCAAGACGCTCGCCCTCCCGGGCCAGATCTCGCAGCTCGACGCGTACCTCCGGAACAAGCGCGCGCAGGACCCGTGGCTCGGAACCGAGATGCTCGTCAAGCGTATGGATCTCGAGCTCCGCAAGTGGATTGTCGATGACCGCCGCGAGGCCGAAGACGTCAAGGACGCGTACCGAGTCTATCTCGCACGGACGGCCAGCCCGCTCCTGCAGAAGTACCTGCGGGCGCAGCAGGAGGGCTCGAACGCGGTCATGATCAACGAGAAGCAGGGTCGTGCGATCACGACCATGCTGTTCTGCCTCGGCCTCGAGTGCCTTATCCCGGAGGAGATCGTCAAGAAGCAAATCACGTTCGGCGGCAGCGCGGCCGACGAGGGCGACTCGAAGAAGGACAAGAAGTCGAAGAAGGACGAGGACGACGGCAAGAAGAAGAAGGGCGGCGCGAAGCCGGGTAGCAAGGCTGCGCAGGCTTCGAAGAAGGATGCCACGGCGTCGGCGTCGTCCAAGACGTCCAAGGCCGAGAAGGACGAGCGGTCGAAGCTCACTTTCCACTTCTGCTCCCTGATCGACAAGGATGAGGGCGAAGTCATGTACGAGTGGATGGAGATTGACGAGAACCCGCTCGAGTGGCAGTTGCGCTGCATGGGTGAATACATGGCTCGAGAGCTCGACTCGCAGCCGGACCCTCGGTGCGTCATTCCCGAACGTCGGTCTCCTATATCGCGCTGTACTGACGCTCGTGTGCCCGCAGCGTCAACTTTGAGCCTGACGCGTGGCAGCGTGATGTGCTCGACAACATCGACGCCGACAAGTCGATGCTCATCGTCGCGCCGACTTCGTCCGGAAAGACGTTCATTTCGTTCGCCGCGATGGAGCGTGTCTTGCGCGAGTCTGACGATGGTGTCGTCGTCTACGTCGCTCCTTCGAAGGCTTTGGTCAACCAGGTCGCCGCCGAGTGCTTTGCACGTTTCTCAAAGGACGTCGCCGGCCAGGCTCTCTGGGCTGTTCACACGGGCGACTACCGCGTGAACAACCCGCAGAACTGCCAGATCCTCGTCACGGTCCCGCAGGTCTTCTCCGAGATGCTGCTGAACCCGGCGCTCGCGAGCGTCTGGACGCCCCGCATCCGTCGCGTCATTGTCGACGAGATCCACGCCGTCGCGGAGGAGGGTAGCGGTATGTGGGAGCAGGTGCTTCTCATGAACCCGGCGCCAATCATCGGTCTCTCGGCCACCGTCGGAGCCCCCGAGCGCTTCTCGGCGTGGCTGCAGTCGGTCGAGGAGCGGTGCGGACGTGAGTACGCGCTAGTCATCCACAAGCACCGGTTCAACGCTCTCCGCAAGTTCGCCTACGCGCCCAAGTTGCAGTCATTCCCAAAGACGCCCATCGGCCCGCTCGACGAGTACCGCGCGCGCCCGCAGCTGTTCTCGCCCGTCCACCCGATTGCCGCACTCGGTCTCGGCGACCCCGAGCTTCCGGAGGACTTGTCGCTCGAGCCGCGGGACTGCTTGGCCCTCTGGCAAGCCATGTCGAGCGCCGATGAGAGTCTCGACCCGACTCTTAAGCCGCGCAAGTTCTTCGCTGCGACGCCGACGATCGCGATCAAGCACACGATCGAGTACGAGCGCCGCCTCAAGACCATCTTGCTCGAGTGGCGGAACGAGCCCGAATACGCCAAGCCGACGTCGCGGTTCTCAAAGACGGTCGAGTACCTTGAGAAGCCGCTGCGCGAAGCGCTCGGTGTGAACGAGAAGATGATCGAGAACGCGACCGAGGACGAGTTCAACTCGCTCTTCACGCCGCTGCTCGCCGACTTGAACGCCCAGAACCAGCTGCCGGCGATCCTCTTCAACTTCTCGCGTGATCACTGTGAGTCGCTTGCGAAGCGCATCTCGAAGGACCTCGAAGTCGCCGAGAGCCAATGGCGCATGAACTCGCCGACGTTCCGGGAGCGACTTGCCCGCGCCAAGGCCGCCGAGAAGGCCGCCGCCAAGAAGGCGAAGGCAGTCGAGTCGGCGACGGTGAATCGGAAGCAGGAGGAGGAGGCTGCTCGGATGGGCGTCGTCGAGGAGATCCAGACTTTCGACCCCGAGGAGCCTTCGGAGGAATTCACCTTTGTCGGCAAGGGCATCAGTCACCTCGAGTTCAAGAAGGACGTCGACGAGCTCTTGTTCCTCGACATGGACCCGTGGATCATCAACGCTCTCCGTCGCGGCGTCGGTGTGCACCACTCGGGTATGCCCCGTCGCTACCGTGTCCTCGTCGAGAACTTGTACCGTCGCGGTGTGCTCCGCGTCGTGATTTCGACTCAGACACTCGCCCTCGGCATCAACGCGCCGGCACGTACTGCGGTGTTTGCCGGCGACTCGCTCGAGCTCAACCCCCTCAACTTCCGTCAGTGCGCTGGACGTGCGGGACGTCGCGGTTTCGATCTTGTCGGTAACGTCTTGTTCGTCGGCGTTCGGCTCGACCGAATCCAGCGATTGCTTCTGTCCAAGCTCCCGAAGCTTGTGAGTCTTCTTTGGTAGTGTTGCACATCCTGCCGAACACGATCACTGACCCTTAATCTCCAATAGGGCGGTACTTTCCCTCTCACGACCACTCTCGTCCTTCGTCTCAACAACCTCATCCACGGCTCGAACGCGGCCGAGCTGCCGAAAATGGCGGTCGAGACGCTCCTGGACCTGCCTCAGCTCGCTGTCAGTCACGGCTCGGTCTCGAGCAACCGCGAGCAGACCCGACACTTCACTCGCTTCGCTATCGAGTACCTGCGGCGGTGCGGACTGCTCGAGGAGGACGGCACTCCGAAGACCCTGTACGGCGTCACATCCGTCCTGTATCCGGAGGAGCCGAGCAACTTTGCCCTCGCCGCCCTCCTCCGCTCTGGCGAGCTGCACAAGGTTGCCGCCGAGATTGACACCGACCCGGACAATGCGCTCCGACAAGTCCTCCTTGTCCTCTCGTGGCTGTTCGCGCGGGTTCACCGCCGCAAGCAGTCGCCCGACACGCTCCGCGTCACTCGCAACTCGAACTGGGCGATCGTTCTGCCGCCGCTGCCGCCAAAGATCCGTGCAGTCCTCGACGCGCACCACCGCGCCGTCACCAGCATCTTTGCCACGTACGCCAAGGAGTACGCGGAGCAGAACCAGGACAAGCTCGGCGCCGAAGATGTCCTGCCGCTTTCAGAGCGCAAGGCTGTCGCGTCCGAGTCGACAGACGGAGCCTTCGCGAGCAAGCTCAGGCAGTCCGAGTTGGCATTCGAGTCGCGCTCGCCGTTCGCAGCCACCTCGGGTCACGGCGACGACTTTGCCACCACCATGGACCTTGCCAAGACCGCCCGCGCAGGTGTCATGCTGTACCAGCACGCCGTGCCCGAACTCGCGTCGCCGCCGTTCGACTCGACGGAGCACGACCTTGACGCGTTCGTCCTCGACTTCATGAAGCACGGCAGTCTCGAGGTTCTCGTCCGCGAATCCTCGCTGGCCCGCGGCCAGGTCTGGTTCGCCCTGCAGGAGTTTGACCGTGCCCTCGGTGCGATCCATGCGGCGTTCAAGACCCTTTACGACCGCAAGAACGACGGATACGAAGAGGATGTCGATGTGGACGACGCGCGCGACGCCAAGGAGGACCGCGGCTACGAAGACGAGAACGTCCGTGACCGCCTCGTCCGGCCTCAGGGCTGCACGGACCAGGACTGGGCTCTGTACCGCTGCATCGACAACCTCTACAACGACTTCCACGCCCGCTTCATCGCAATCTTCGCATAAAATGGCTTCCGCCACCCGAGCCTTTTGGCGCCGGACAGCAACTCTTTCAGTCTTACAACCATACGCCATAGTTCTTGTCTGTAACCCTTCTTTGCCTCGTCGATTTGCAGACTATTCAGAGAGCGGTAATCTTGGTCGCCATGCCTACGGTTTGAGCCACTCTTGAAGCGGCGAGCCGGAGCGCGTCTCCGACGCCCAATCCTCTCTCTCCACGAGAGCGACGGAGGACTAGTCGTCGTCGCGTCCAGGTGATGAGCGCGAGCACAAAGCACACAAAGCTGACCAGGCGAATCGGGTCCGTCGCGTAGTGATAGCGAACATACGACACGAGCGCACCGATGGGTGAGGTCCCGGACCGGCCACTTCGCGCCGCGGC
The DNA here is from genome assembly GCA_037974285.1 of Rhodotorula glutinis. Lineage (NCBI taxonomy): Eukaryota > Fungi > Basidiomycota > Microbotryomycetes > Sporidiobolales > Sporidiobolaceae > Rhodotorula > Rhodotorula glutinis. The sequence continues at coordinate 600,139 of JBBPFV010000008.1, read as the reverse complement.
ATGTCGCGTCGCTGCTGGGCTGGTTCCGGAAGTGGACGCATCTGGTCTGTGGAGGTAGGTCGAGAGCGAGTCACGGAGACCGGCGAAACCCGCAGGTGGTGGCGAGCCTTGCGCCGGTGGCGAACGAGTCTTGCTGTTGCTCGGGGATGATGACTTGCTTCCACGTGCACCATTCCGAGGCGGAGAAGCGCTCGTTCCGGGAGACTGCCCTCGCTCAGTCTGGTCGGCGCGCTGCTTGCCCTTGTCGGAGCTCCGGCGCGAAGAAGGGGCGCTGGCCTGCTTCTTCTTCTCGGCCCGCGCAATTTCGAGGTCCTTCTGTCGCTGGATGCGAGCTGCTGCCATCTGTACCTCCTGCTGTTGGAGTTCCTTCAGATACCGGAGCGAGGCCTGCGAGTGTTTGCCGTCAGCTCGAGGCTCTGAATGCATACATCGGCGCGACTGACCTCGACGCGGACATCCGGAACCCAACCGCCGTTCTCCTGGCTTTGGAGTCGCACAAAGTCGCCTGCCGCGTCCCACTCGCCCAACTTGGGCAGGATGTGGAAGACGAGGAGGTCGAGCAGCTTGAGTGACGACGCGACGAGCGCGCGGACGACGGGCGCGTCATCGCGACCGGCGGGACTCGTAGTGCCAAGCGTGCTCGAGTCGCTCAGCCCTGGTCCTGTTTGTGTACCGCTCGACCCGCCAGCGACCTGATCGAGCGGGAATTCGTCGCCAGACTGCCAATCGACCTGCCCGCTCGTCGCAAAGTCGGCCGCGAGGATCTCGACCTCTTCGCTGACCGAGCCGAACCACGCTTCGGCGACTGCCCGAGCAGCTTTCGGTGCTTCGAGCTTGAGGGCGGCGAGGGCAAGAGAGACGGCGAGCGACGGGTGAAGGTGAGCCGCGGCCGGAGTGGGGACAATCTCGCCCGACTTGCCCGTACTCGGAGTCGGCGACATTCCTCCTCTTCCGACCAAGTCACTCCAGAGAGCGCTCACGAGCTGATCTGGCGCGAGCTCGAGCAGCGAAGTCCATTGCGGCGTCGGCGAGAGGGAAGCCGGCGAAGAATGGACGGTCGCGAGGAGCGTCACTTTGAGAATGTCGAGTCGGCGGCGCACTTCGACGTCGGCGGGGACAGCATTAGAGGTGGACTGCAGCGCGACGAACCAAGCGTCCGGCTGGATAGTCTCGACGTGCTTCAGGCCGTCTTGCAAGCAACTCGCGGCGGTCGGGTAATCGCGAACGAGGAACGCCCGCGTCGCTTGCTGGTACAGCTGACGGGCTGCAGCCGTGGACGACGTAGGCCGACTCGGCGGCATTGTGCCGTTCGCAAGGGTCGTAACCATCGTGTTCGACATATCGATGCAATGACGAACTCGAAAGCAAGAACCCGATCGACTCTGGCTCTCGCCGTCTTGCGCCGGTCGACCGGCCTCCACTCTCACTCAAATAGCCGGTCCAGCAGGCAAACGGGGGAAAAGAACTGGAACACTCTTTACAGCAGAGGCAGATACAGCTCACGCCCAAATCAAGGACAAAAGCTCACCCAAAAGCCAACGGAGCCAGAGGAACGAGGACGAGGTCATTTGTTCGAGTCGTAGAGGGTGTCGCCGATGTGGACGGCGTGGATCTGTTTCCCGCCGAACCAACGGCCGTTCAGTCCCTGAAGTGCGCGCGCAGCAGTCTCGGAAGAATCGAAGCGGATGTAGATCTCGCCCTGCGAAACGAAGAGCGAGGCGAGGGACACAGTCAGTCTAGAGTCATCCAGGTGGCCACATGAAGCGCTCGCTCTCACCTCGGTCGACTCCTTCTTGACGTAAATGTCGAGCACCTTGCCGTACTTGTCCTCGCACTCGGTCTTGACGTCGTCTGCAAGCTCCAGGTCCCAGTCGCGCTCAGTCTCTTCTTCCGGTTTGAACGCGTTTTTGAGCAGCACGTTCCGCGTCTGGTTCTGCGGGATGTTAGGCCGGTACCTGCGTAGAAGGGGCTCAGCGCACGCTCTCGGCGGTACAGATCCACGCAACTCAGGCTCACATCGGAGTCGGCGGCAGGTCGAGCGGGCGGTCCGTGCGGGCCAGCTTGGCCATGAGGTCGGCACGGGTGTTGGCATCGAGCTTGCCGGCTGCGGGAGTGAGCATCGTCGCGTCAGAAACTGCGCACGAGTCGACGTACGAGGAGTCTACTCACTATGGCCTTCCTCACGTTCGAGCGCTTCGCCCTGTCCGCTCAAGTGCTTGTTGAACGTAGCGCTCCGATCAGCCACAAGACCGACCTTGATCTGCACGGGGCGGGCACAACGTCAGCTCATGCGGCGCATCTTAAAGCCGAGCGACGGCCGTACCTCGCGACCAGCCAGTTGGAAGTTGTTCATCTTCTCGATCGCAGTCATCGCATCCTCGTGACGCTTGAACCTGTCGAGCAAACTGCAGTCAGCCCTCTGTACGCCTCTGCCGAATACCGACAGAACGACTCACTTGACAAAGCAGTAGCCCTTGGACTTGCCGGTCGCCGGGTCCCTATGAAGCTCAACGGTCTCGAGTTCTCCGAACGGCTGGAACACCTCGCGGAGGTCCTCGGAAGTCAGAGCAAAGTTGAGCGAACCGACGTAGAGACTGCGGGTGCCGCTCTACGTCAGTACTGTAGCGCCAGTCATTGCAGTCAGGACTTGAAAGGTCAGCCACGCACCCTCCCGTCATGACTCCGCCCGAGCCCGTACCGGCCGACGTGCCGTCGCGAGCCTGTCGGTTCTTCTCGGCTTCGGTGTACTGAACCTGAATCGGGATGCCGAGCAGCTTGGTGCCAGAGAGAGTGAGTGCCTTTTGTACGGTATCGAGGTCGACAAACTCGACGTAACCGACTCTGCAGCCGTCGCAGACGCGGGGTCAGTCATGCCACGCGCAAGTGGCTCGTCTTCTTAGCGCGAAACTCACCCCTTGGACCTCCTCGTGATGCGGTCGACAATGACGCGGGCATCGCGGACCTTGCCGGCGTAGTTTTCGAAAAAGATGCCGAGTTCGCGGTCGGTCACGCGGGACGCGAGCTGCGAGACAAAGACACTGCGCATTTCGCGCTGTTCTTCAGAGAGCCTGCACATGGAGTGTAAGCGGGACAGTACAGCGAGACAGGGCCTCTCGAGTTCGAGCGAGAACGTACTGTGGACTCGGGCTACGGACGTTACGAGGCGGTTCATAGCTGGGCGACCTACGCGAGCGGGGCCTGCAGGGAGGTCGTCAGCTGCTGCCGACGATGAGGGTACTCGACTCTAGACGTCGACTCACGGCTCGTACGAAGGGTCGCGCCGGGGCGGACGGCGGTCGTAGTCGCGGTCGCGCCTGCTGCCGCCGTCGCGCCCGCCGCGGTCTCGCTCGTAGTAGTCGTCGTAGTGCCTCGACGAGCGCGACCCCCTATCGCGGCTGGTACTCCTGCGGCGTTTGTGAGCGCGCGGGTCATCCAACTCGTCCGGAGGGTAGTCACGGCGGCGACTGCGATCGCCTCCGCCTCCGCCCGCCGAACGCCTGCGGTCGCCGCTGCGGTCGTAGTCTTCTTCGTAGTCCCTCGACGAGTGCCTGTGGTGGCGTCTCTCGCGGCTGCGGGTCCGTTCGCGGTCGCGTTCGCGTTCGAACTCGAGGTCGGCGTCACGGCGCCTGCGCTCTGCCTCTGCGGCGTCAGGGTCCTTGCTGCGCGAGTCGTGCGAGTAGTGAGAGTGTACGGAGCTGTCAAGAGTGCAAGTCAACGTCAGCAGATGCGAATTAGCGACGTGTATAGTCGAGAGTGACGGACGTTGCTCGCTCGGATCGGGCGTCTCCGAGTCTCGAACCGTGCTGCAGGTAGGGAGGGCGGGTTAGGCAAAAGCTGCTCATCACTGTCGTTGCTGTACTCACGTCACTCATACTGGCGAGTCGGGTGGGTGTGTATGGCGTGATGGCACAAAGAGAAAACGAGCGAGGCCTCGTCTCCTTCAGGTCCCTCTCGCTCCTTCCCCTGTCGCGTTAGCTGGAACCGGGCTCACCCATCAGTGTACAATTATGTGCAGGTACGGCGACCAGTCTCCTCCGAGAGCAGCTTGGTTCAAGGGAATCTCGCTCCCCCTCTCTCCGTGCCGATCCTGACGTTATCACCTGCTCACCCACTATAGGCTCCTCGTCGTCAAGGCAGAACAGCCAATACAGCTCGCGCAACTCTTGACAAAACCCGCGCACAGCATCATCAACCAGGCGTCAGACTCGCGCCTCCGCCTCGACGCCGGGTCAGTCTTTGACTTTGACTGCGGATCCCTCTGGCCCAGCTTCGGAATGCGCGTTGACTCGCCAGCCCTTTTTCTCAACTGTCCTGGAATAGATCAATCAATGCAGACGGCTTCGGCGTAGGTTGGTACCCAACCGAGCGCGACGACGATGCAGGCAGTCCCGGACCTTGCGTCTTCAGGTCCATCACGCCCGCTTGGTCAAACGCAAACTTGCACCGTCTCGCCGACAAGATCAAGAGCCCGCTCGTATTTGCGCATGTCCGCGCTTCCACTACAGGCGCCTTGAGCGAGGAGAACACGTGAGGCTTCCGCGCCGTCAGAGTCTTTGGCTGCCCGCCATTATTCTGACGCTTTACCCGCCGTGTCCCCAATCGGTAGTCACCCTTGGACATACGGGAACCTGATCTGGATGCACAAGTATGTACAGCTGACGACACAGTGATCGACGTGGCAGTATCCGGAAAGGACTGACCGAGATCTCGCCACCGGCGCGCAGCGGATGCATCTCTGACTTTTCGCGCATCAAGCGGCGCCTCCAAGCCGAACTCTCGGACGCCTGCTTTGCCGTTCCGCAAGGCAACACCGATAGTGAATGGGCGTTCGCGTGCTTCCTCGAGCAATTGAGCCGGTTGACCGACCCGCTGCAACCAACGATTCCGCACGCGACGTTGCGGGAAGCGATGCTCAACACGGTCCAACTACTCACAAAATACACAAATGACATTGGGGCGAGCGATCCGTCTCTGCTCAAGTAGGTGGCCCACCGGCAGGCAGTTCCCATGCGGGCGGACAATTGATTGCTCTTCTCGCCACCCGCAGCTTCTGCGTGTCGGACGGCAGCTCAGTTGTCGCCACGCGATACATCACGTCAGCGACCGAAGAAGCCGCGAGCTTGTTCTTCTCGACCGGTTCAACTTTCGAAGAATACGCTCCAGGGTCCTTCAAAATGAACAAGGCGGACAAGCGCGAGCGGATCATCCTCATCGCGTGAGTTGGACGGTCAACTCGGGCTTATTGTAAAGTCGCGCTGACGGCGGCGATCCGGCGTCTTTCCGTGAGAGCAGGAGCGAGCCGCTCACGTTTGAGCGGGCGGATTGGGTCGAGATCCCTTCGCAGAGCTGCATCGTGATCACGCCTCGTGTACGTCCCGCACGAGGGCGAGCTTGAATGCTCGAAGGCAACGTGCAATGCTCGGCTGGACTTGACTGCTTACCTCGTCCGCGCTGCTCGCAGAACAATCTCCTCCGGTTCCCGATCCGGAACGAGTACTTCCAAGCGAGCGTCACGTCGCACCGCCGCGACGAGTTTGCTCGCGCCAAGGGCTACCGATGGTCGACCGCACCCGTCTCAATTCCCGGCCCGAATGCCGTCCCGCAGCCGACGGCTAATGTCGCCACCCAAGTCGTCGAAGCGCTTTGAGCACCTTCCGGACTCCGGACCATACAGCATGCCGATCACGATTCGAACTCCTCCCCGTTGTCCCTGTTGCCATACTAGCATGTTGTCTCTGTGTGCCTGAAATCAGTCTTCACCCATAGCCCATCAAGTTGTTGGAGCGAGTCACGATTTCTGCTTTGGCGAACCTCTCAGTCCGACGCGCCAGTGAGATCGTCTCCTCTGATGCGGCAGGCTCTGTTCTGGCATTTCGTACAGCAGTACACAAGTGGCTGGAGAGCAGATGCTTTGGTCATAGGTGATCGGCGCGCACTCTCTCGAGATCTTCGGCCCCGCTTTTTCGCTCGAGTCGGCGAGCGTGCATCTCTGCAGGATTGCTATACACTCGAGACCCAGATCTCCTATGTCATGCTGAAACACTGCACTTGCGGCCGGCGCCTAGCGTCTGCCTCGTCGAGCTCTACGGGCGCTGCGATCGTCCGCCACTCGGCTCCGCCGTCGACATCATCCGCAACTCGCAGACCCCGACCGATCGCCGCAGCTACACCGCTCGTCAGGCCAAACGAGCTCGCACAGGCCTCGCGACGCACATTCTCGAGTAGCGCACAGAGTCGAGCGGCTGTCCTCGACGAAAACCCGCTGCCGTTCCCGAAAAAGGCGAATCCGTCGCCGTTCGAGATCTTTCACTTGCCGCGCGACAAGAACTTGTCGAGCAAAGAGGTCAAAGGGGTGCGCTTGACATGCCTGTCTCTTGTGAAATTGTGGCCGATGCTGACCTTGTCGGAGATCGCGCTCGTTCAGAGATACCTCGAACTCGTCAAACTGTACCACCCCGACCGCCGCGCCGCCAGAGGCGAGCGATCCTCGTCCGTAAAGGGCAAGGGCAAAGCGAAAAACAGCGAGGACGACGAGTTCAAAGCGATCGTCGCAGCATACGAGCTCCTCTCGGATCCGAAGCGCAGGGAAACCTACCTCCGGACGGGCTTTGGGTGGGCGGGCAACGGCCGGTCAGGCTTTGGCGCCGGAGGAGGCGGAGGCCCAGCCTCGCCGTGGTCTCAGTCAACTGCAGAGTACCATTTCCGCCGCGGTCGACCGATGAGCAGCCGTACGGGTCGATACAGCGGCACGTACGACCATTGGGCGTGGCACGCCGCAAGCGGCCATTACTCGGGCTGGTCCGACCCGTATAACCCGCATTTTCGTGCCGACGAGGCGAACGGTGGTCGGAATGGCGGTGCAGGCGGGATGGCGTCGAACAACGCATCAGCCGGATGGGATGGTCAAGGGATGTTTGGTCGGAACGGCGCCGTCTTTCTCGCCCTCATGAGTTTGACCCTCTTCATGACCCCGCTTTCGGCATGGTACGCCGTCCCGACAGCTCCGCCTGGACTCGACCCATACGCACCCGGCAGCGACGGTAAACTCATGAGCGAGGTCGACGCGGAAACCGGCGGCGGGTCGGCATGGATCCCGCGCGTTTACGACAAGCGGCATCAGGACGCGGCGGCGAACCTTCACAAGTGCGTCAATTGTCGTGGTTGCTCCGAGCGCCGTCTCCGAGTATTGAATACTGACCCGCTCGCTCTTTCGCGCAGGGCCCGGATGGAAGCACGCCTGATGGGCCAAGAGAAACGGGACGCCCTCAAGTACGTCCTCCTCGCTGACACGCATATCCTTCCCTCGCGCTGACGAAGCAAACACTATCTAGACGTCGAGTGCAGCAGATCCGGCGAGAACAGGCGTTCGAACGAGCGCAAGAGATGGAAGCGATCGAGCGCGGACAGGCCGGAACCGGTCACCAGCTAGCTCTCCCGCCGCCAAGCACATCCTGAAGCAATTGCATAGAGAAGGAGACACAGTATATTATGGCAACATTTGCACAGAGTACGATTGAATAGTCTTGGTCGAAGGAGACGAGTTGCTTTTGATCGGAAGCGATGCAAGAGAAGTCCACCTCAGTCAGTCATGGTCACGACTGGAGTGTGAGGCTTCGTCGCTCGTGGAGTCGATGTCGCAGAGAACGCCGCGGCCTGCGCGCGGTACCACTCTTCCTGCTTGACGGTCTTCTCCTGTATATCTCGGAGCATCTCCTCGAGCTTGGCCCGGCGCTCCTCCACCGGTTGGTGGACGCGGCTCAGCTCCTCGCCCTTGGCGACCGCGACCGGGATCCGCGCCGCGGAAACGGCGAGCTGAGCGAGCGGACCGTCTGCCGCGAGACCAGGTACGACGACGCCGTTCCGGCCTTCGCCGGTCCGCGTAGAAGCGCCTCCGGTCGCCATAACTTCCTGAAGTTGTCGGACGCGCGGTTCGCCCGCCAAGATGGACGTAGTCGGCCACGCGTCAAATATCGGCGCGAGCAGCTGGTGTTGCAGCGCGTACCGGTGCATCTCGAGCTGCCGCGGCGAGATCTGGTCCAGAATATCGCCGGACCGAGGCGGTTCGTCCGGCGCCGGTGTCGCTGCCGTTCCGGTGGTTGCAGATGCCGTTGTCGCACTGGTCGATTTGCGCCGAGAGGATGTTGCGCCAGTCCCGGCACCGCCTCGCGCGGCGGAACCCGTAGCCTGAGCCGCCGCCGCCGCTGCTGCTTGATACGCCGCTTGCTGCTGCTGCTGCTGCTGCTGCTGTTGGATCTGACGCGCTTGCATCGCCGAGATCTGGTGCGGCGTCAAGCCGGGAGGCAGCATCTGCCCGGTCTGGTTCGCGTTGTTGGCGGCGGCAGCCATGGCGGCCTGTTGTTGCTGCTGCTGCTGAGCTGCGAGTGCCTGGTACTGCTGTTGCCGGATCTCGAGCGCCGAAAGGTTGCTGCCCTGGAACCCGGTCCCGGCTTGACTCGCGAGGGCCGCGAGCTGTTGTTGTCGAGCGAGGGGAGTCGCCGGCGGCGGCATCAGCCCGACCGGTTGCGAGCCGTACGGCGATCCGTTCGCGCGCGCAGCGGGATCGCTGGAGGGGTTGGCAGTGCCGGCAGAGGGGTTCTGGCGGTTCGGGTTCGGGAACGGGTAGAACGGCGGCGAGGGCAGTTTGGCGACTGCCGCGAGGGGATACTGCCGCGCGGGCGTACTTTCCCACCCTTGTGGCGCGTTGGGAGCGACCTGACCCTGTCCGAGTCCGCCCGACTCGTCTTGACCCCACCAGACGAACCAGAGCGCCGGTTGCGACCCGTTCATGAGGCGCCACCGCTTTCTGAACCGGGTCAAACGGAGTTCGGGCGAGCCAGAGGGCAGAGGTTGCGACGGAGCCATCGGCGGCAAGTGCCCGCACGCCGAAGTGAAGCATTCGAGGACGACGTCGAACCGGGTCGCGCTGGTCGGGTTGGCGACGGATTCAGGCGCGGTGACTGAATGTTGCGAGACGGTCCTCCGCTCGGGCGCCTCGGGGAACAGGTAGCGAAGACCATCGGGAGGGATTGGGCGGTTTGGCGGCTGCAACAGGATCAGGCAGGCGGTACCGGCTGTACAAACACACGCGGTCAGCGAGAGGGAGAGACGGCATCCAAACACCTTTCGCCCGCCGTAGCAAGTGACTCACCTGCCGGTCTGTCGACATAGTCCCACCTAAAGGCGCAGTCTCCCGTCGTCCACGCCGAGTAGGGCGCCTTTGCGAGGACGTCGCAGATTGCCTGTTCGACCGGTTGTTGACTGAACGGACCGATCGGATAGTCGGCGCGGAGCCAGAGCTGGTCGGCCATCGTGGCTTGATCCTCTCAGGCAACAAACGTTCCTCTAGCGTGTTGCTGAGCCTGTAGCGTCGCAGTCACGGGCTCGAAGGCGAGTGTCGAGTGGGGGAGAAAGGCCGAATTCCGAGGCGAACAGTGTGCGCCGCCCGTAGCTGTGCGCGCCTCCTGCGCTTATCAGCGCTCAACTAGAGCACGAGCACGGCGTCCCTAGGCGAGTAGACGAGCCGGACAAGCGGGATCCGGTCGACTCGTCGACAATCACGCGCAACTTCTTCGCTCAACCTCGACTCTTTGACGTCTTACTCCCTTCAAGCGCAACTATGGACTCAGTCCAATCGAGAATAAGCGACTCACACCCTGCGCCAGAGCTCGTCGTCCTCGCTGGCGTCGTCGGATCGGGAAAGTCGACCCTGTCGGAAGCCTGGCAGCGAGTCTTGCCTGTACGTCCACATCATTCTCGGAGTGCAAATCTACAGCGTGCAGGGAGCTCCTACCGACACTCTGCTCGCCGCAGGACTGGGTCCGAGTCAATCAGGACGATCTCGGAGACCGTCGAGCTTGCGAAACCGCCGTCAGGACGGCCCTTGTGCAGCGGAAGAACGTCGTCGTCGACCGACAGAACTTTGACAAGGGTCAGCGCAGGACGTGGCTCGAAATCGCGCACGAGTTCCCGGGCGTCCAGGTCGGCGGAATGGTCATGGGGACGTCGAAGGAGGTGCGCGCACTGCTTGCTTGTGAACCCTGCCTCAGCACGCTGACGCACCTTCCACCGCAGGAATGCCGCGAGCGGCTACTTCGTCGGACAAATCATCCGACAATCGGGAATCCGGAGCTGGCGGTTCAACTGCTAGACAAGTTCACCGGGTTGTGGGAGCCGCCGCACGTAGACGAGGTCAGTCTGCGCTAGCCATTCATCCAAAGGACCGTGGAGCTCAATTTCGCTGATAAGTGTAACATGCAGGGATTCGACCAGCTCATCGTCTTGCCGCCATTACCACCAGCCGCAGAAATCGACGCTGCCCTCGTGCAGTCGCTTCTCGCCACCCTCCATGCTTCGCCCCTCAATCCCTCCGCCGCCTCACAAAGAACCCCTCGGCCTCGTACTCAGCACTACGTACGGCCAGACGGCTTCGTCGACGACGGATCTTGGAGGCCGCCGCCGTTCCAGCCGCAGTTTCATGGGCCGATACCTCCTCCACAGCCGGGCATGTTTGGCGGCGGGTACGGGTATAGACCTCCACCGACCGCGACAGCGTGGTCGAGTCAACCCCCGAACAGCTCGCAAGGAGCATATACGCCGAATGCAGCATATCGACATGGACCGCCTCCAGGATCTTCGGCACCGCACTACCAGCAACCGCCTGCCTGGCGCACTCCAGATTCCACCCACGCTCATCATCAACTGGCATCTCCGCGTGCCGCGTACGCAACTCCGTCATATCGGCAACACGCGGGATCTTTACAGCGTCAATCCGATCCAAGGCCACCCGGTCCGGCGATCCAGGTTGGCCTACCGTCTTCAAGCGGATCGTTCGAGCAGCCAGATGCGCAACCATAGACAGAGACATCGATCCTATACGATTTCAACATGCCTTCAGAACGGGAGTCTATATGCTATGACAGAGGAGAAGCAAAGGGTTGACTGAGGAGAACCGGAAAATAGGGGTACATCAAGGCAACACCGCGCCGCTCAACGCCGCTTCGGCCTGCATCCCCGCTACCCTTGCGAGCGCGACCGTTGTCGACCAGTCCGACATGGCTTTCCAGTGGAGCCAGACGGCCGCGACGATCGCGACGTGCCAAAGCTGGTGCGAGGCGCCGATGTGCCATGATCCGGGCGAGCAGCACTCGGGAAATTGATTGGCGTAGAACAAGAGGCCGGCGAGATAGGCAGCCACAGAGGGAACCGCGGGACCTGCGGGAGAACGCATCAGCTGTGAACGGTGAAACGGGGTATCAACCTGCCACAACGTACTGTAGAACCGAAGGGTGTCTGCTGCGCCGATCAGAAGCGACCGATGTGCGATCGGAGCGATGGCGCTCGCGGCAAGCGAGACGAAGAAGGCGATCCGCCACATCTTGTATTCGCGCTGGTTGAACCAATTTTGCCACGGGACGAGCATGCCGATGGCGCCGATTACAAAGTTGAAGGTCATGTAGGCATTAGCGAGTTGCGAGTGGTCGTAGAAGCCGTAGTACTGTTGCGTCGAGAGCGTCAATCTTGACCTTCACTCCAATCAAGTACCAGCGTGTACTCACAGTTGCGCCTGCGACAGAAGCTGCGATGAGGCCGGAGATGCCGACGTAATCGATGCAAGCTGCGCCGCGGAACCATCCCGAAGTTGCGCAGCCGGAGAAAAGATGCCATGCGGTCGAGCACAGGAGGCAATGCATAGCGGAAAGCTGCGATAGAAAGCCGGATCAGTCGTGCCCTTCGGCAGTTTCCGGCGGCGGACAACTCACGACAAAGAGGACTGCGATAGCCGTATCGCCCGGATGCGGGTCGACGAGCGGATGCGGAGATGCTTGCGAGAAGAAGAGATAATAAATCAGGAGGGCGGTAAGGCTGAGGAAACCGATGAAGCTGCGGACGTCGAGTTTCAGCGGAGCCCTGAAGGTTACAAGAACGACAGGGCTTACTGCGACTGGATGTTGACCGTCTCGTTGTGCCACTGGAACATGCTCTTGAAAAGCGCGCCGTATTGCTCGATCGGGATGTAACGGTACCCGTACAGAATGTGCGGGTTGTTCCGCCATTCCTCGGGCAATTCCTCGTAGCGTAGAAGGCGTTCCCGGCCAATCTCGAGCGCCGAGTGATACATGCGCATCGCCTCGTCCATCACGGCGAGACCTTGGTCTTTGACGTAAGCCGAAAGCTCCGCGGCACCGTCCTGCATACGGTGCAGACCAGCCGACAGAGACTCGCTCGTCCCGTCCTTGAAGTTCGCAAGTGCCGCAGACAGACGCGCCGACTCCTCGGAAAAGTATGTACGGAGGTCGGGTATCGACCGCGAGGAAGGCATGGCAGGCATCGAAGGGAGATAGGTCGTTGGAAGATTGTTCGACGTCATCTCGGCGAGAGCATCGCGGATGGCGGCAAGTTCGACGGAAGCGCGGGCGAGCATGGCGCTGGCGGACGAAGCAGCTCGAGAGTGCAGCTGGAAATCGGGCATCGACGGCAACGGATGGTTCTCGAGGAAGCGGTCGAGGGTCGCCTGTGCGTCCGGCGACAGACTGAAATGGATGTAGCGCGGCGAGGACGAACCGTCGTCCGCCCGCGCAGAAGATGCCAGCGACGGCATCTCTTCGCGCATGGCTGCGAGGAACGAGGTCGCGCTGGCGATGAACGCCTGCAAACTCGAGATCTCCTCGAGTAGCTCGTCGCGCTCTTGTGTTGAGGCGAAGGACGTGGGGCTCAAGATGCCACTGCCAAGGAGGCTGTCGGCCTCATCAAGGTCGTCGTCATCCGAAGACCCATCGTCTGTTTCCGTCGCGCCGTCTGCCTCATCCTCCGTCGCGCTGGCGACGCCGGCATCGTCGAGGTCGCTCTCCTCGATGGTCACGCGAAGCGCGTCAAGAGACCGCTCTGCGGCTGCGAGTCGGCCGACGAGGTACTCTCGTAGGCTGAGCAACGACGCTGGCAAGTCGAGCGATTGGAGAACGCCCGAACCGTATCGGATCGCTCGAGTCGCCGAGAACGGGTACTCGGACTCATGCAGGGAGTGCGACCGTCTTCGCCCGCTTGTCGGTAGCGGCTTTGGAGGCGTGAAGGCCGAATAGGCTGTAGACCGCCAAGTTGCCGAAGATGCTGACCGCCGGGCGCGAGGTCGAGCCGTCGCTTGTCGGTCCCGCTCGCGATTCCGCAGCGCAGACGTCGAAGCTGTTGGCTCTGACATGCCTGAGTCGCCTTGCAGAAGGGAAGGCCTCTAGAAAAGTGTGCCGGTCGACCGGATTCACGGCGAGTTCCTGGCGAAGCAAAGACGTCAGCATGTCATCACCGCGATTGGCCGCCGGAAGGTGCGGCGTAGATTCATGCACAAGACTCAGGACGTACCGTGCACCCAAAGAGACCGCTGATGTGGAGAGAGGCACGCTGTGCGGCTACCGGGATTTCTTCGTTTGCCGATTACTCCCAACAAAGAGTTTCGCCGGCTCTACCGCAGCTGGAGCGCGCAAATTCGGAGGGGCGGTGGCAGTAAAGACTCTGTAGCGATCGATTCAGATCTCAAGCCAGGTGTGAGATGCGCTATGGGACAGTGGCGCGCGCTCCAAAAACCCGGATTGCTCTCGTCGACTCGCCGCGCGAACGAAAACGTGCCGCGAAGAACCTCTCGCCGAGTCTGACGCAATCTTCCTGGGCGGCTTCTTTGCGTCGACGCTATATATGCGCGCGCGTGAGCCAAATGGTTTCTGGCTCTCGAATCCCAAGTCGCTCGCAGAGAAAGACCCGTGATGCATGTGAAAAATGGATCCGCAGTCCCTCAATCGATGCTTCTGGCCACGCCGGTCCCATCCTCGCCGCTGCTCCACGCCGCTTGTGGCGGAGTCCCGTCTGCCCGACCATGACGCTGCGAGAGTGTTTCAGTCTCGTTGAGGCGCTCTTCGGCTGGGTCGCGTTCGCGTTCGCGCTGAATCGTTTGATGCTCTAGGAAGTGAATCCGGTCAAGAGCACTGGCGAGTTGTTGTCTCTGGTCGACCAATTTGGCATGTACGCGTCGAGAAAGCGTATCCAAAGCCCGGTCTTTCGCCGAGAGGTCGGCCTTGAGCGACGAACATTCGTTCTCCGCTTCGGCCAGCAAGTCGGCCAATCTGCAGGGCGGTTGCTTATTGAAGTCCTGCACCTCATCGTCCTTCAGAAAGTGTCACGCACTCACTTTTGGCAAGCAGACTCGACTTCAAAGACGCGACCACGAAGACGCCGGATTTCGTCAGAAGGCGCCTCTGGCTCTTTCTGGCGCGAGTGCTGGATAGGCCGTATCGGGACGGGTCGCCGGACAGCTGGACTGACCCTGTAGGGACCACTGTGAGTACGTGGTCGGCTTTGTTAGATCAGGCCGAATGCTCACGCGGGTGGAGCACCGCTGGCCGCACAGGACGCGTCTGTTATGGAGGGCGGAGCTGACTGCAGGACGCCCGGATCGCCGTCTGCGTGACCTCCTTCGAGCGTCGCTATCTATAGTAGTAATGTCAGCTCGCCGCGGCTACGAGGGCGAGTAAGCGAAAATCCGCCGTACTTGGCGCTCGAGATCCCTGACTTCGTTCTCAAGCTGAAGGGTTCTCGCAACGTCTAGTGGCAAAGCCTCGATGTCTCGCGCAGCGCTGTCGAATGAGGTGGACGCCAGAGGCAGCGGGACTGCTGCATGTTCTCGCGAGGCTGAGTGGCGGGCTGCTGCTGCCACGCTTGGATGGTCGAAGAAGGAGGTTTGCCCGGCTGCGCGGGTGGACTCCTCTGCAGAATCTTGCCGGGTCTTCGGCGGCACCTTTTCCGAGAGCAAGAGCGCGTCGAGAGCGCTGCAGAGGCGGTGTAGCTCGTCCCGCCGAACTGAGAGGTCTGCCTCGAGCCGCACAACCTGCGAGCGCAAGCCCAATACGAGCGGTGCGATCAGTACCACCTCTCCGAGCAGCGCTGAGCAGGTCAGAGCAGGCTTAAGCCATTACGAAGCATATGAGGGAGAAGCGGGTTCAGGCCACCCGGAAGCGCATGAAAGAAAAGCAGGCTCACTTGCAGATCGTGGGCGGACGCTTGACTCTGCAAAGCCTCCTGCAAGGCGCAAATGTCGTCGCGCAGCTGTCGAGTGATGCCATCCTTGGCGCTCGTCGAGCAGGCATCGCACAGAGACAGGTGATCGAGGCTAGCAGGGGCGGCTGACATTTCTGACCTAGCGGGAAGAGCTGAAAAGTGCTTCGCCGCTGCTTTGCGAGGCGCCGCGGCGCCCTCTATAGCCCGCACAGCGTAGAGTAGACAGCGTCCTCAGCGAGCATATTCAATGAGCGATCGCTCGGTGCGGCAACGCACCTCGCCGCACCGTCACAGCGGTTTCCCTCGCCTGACCCAAGTCGCCAACGCCGAGCAAGACCCTCAGCGATGCCTCGGCTTCTTCGCGAAGCCGGCGCTCTTCGCGCCATCGCGTCTCCCACAGCGCCTGTAGCGCATCAGAAGCTAGCCGGGCCTCGAAGTGCCGCGTGAGGTCCTGCTCTCGGTTGAACCGCTCTGCGGCGAGGTCAGCCTCGGCGGCGGCGAGACGATTCGTCAAGTGCTCGAGCTGTCCCGAAAGCGACGTGATCGTAGATCTCAAGCGATTGATCTGCGGCGGAAGAGCGTCAGTTGGGTGTTCATGGCGACGTGACCGGCTGGTTGCGGATCCTCGCTGTGAGTCGACTGCAGCTAGAGAGCGTTGACCGTGCTACTACTCCCGGGGACCGGCGTTCGACGTACTTTCTGACTCGTCTCTGCTGTTCGGGCGTCGTTCTGCTGCGCGTCGACCGCGACTGACGTCCTGACGGCGTCGAGAGCCTTTGTGAGGTCATCGTCGCCAGCGAGCGCGAGGCGCGATCGATGCGGGAGCTCTGTATGGCTATATGACTGTAGCCAGGGTATCAGATCTGGCTCTGTCGCCCTGCGAGCCATGTTGGAAGCGCGAAGGCAGAAGTCAAACGTCGCGCCGTGTTGACTTTTGACGTCTCGCTCTCACAGTCTGCCGTCGCTATGCAGCTACGCCTACCGCGTCCAAAGGACTCGGCTCCGCGTAAGAAGAGGCCACCGATCGTCTCGACCGCCGACGCGCCGCCGTGTGGCATGTGAGTTGACCCGCTCAGCGAAGTAGTCCTCACTGGGAAAAGTGCTGACCGTCTCCCTCCCGCAGCTGTCAGAAGCAGGTCAGCCGGTACACCTGCCCGAAATGCAACCTGCCTTACTGCTCGCTCGCGTGCTTCCGAGCTCCGGAGCACAGAGCCTGCGCCGATTCGTTCGACCGGACTACTCTCGCCGATGACCTGAAGGGCGACTCTGATACCTCGAACGCCGACAAGGACCAGATGATGGAGATGCTCAGAAAATTTGAAGATCAGCAGCGCGAGCTCGAGGAGATTCAGGCGCAGGAGAATCGCGAGGGTGCGGACGACGAAGAGGAGGAGGACGCGAGCCCCGAGGTTCTACAGCAAAGGCAGGAGCGAGAGGAGCTCGAGAAAAGACTCGCAGATGTCGATCTCGGTGAGTCGTCCCGCGCGAACTCTGCTCTAATTAGATCTGACTGTACCGAACCGCACCTCCAGACTCGTTGCCACCAGAACAGATCCTCTCTCTCCTCACCCCGGCTCAACAGCAAGCGTTCACCGAAGCATTACAAGATCCAGCCCGTGTCAACAAGCTCGTCGAAGACGAATTCGAAGGCGAAGAACCGTGGTGGGCGATCGAGCAAGAACGGAAAGCGTTCGAGCAGTTCCGGGACGCCAACAGGGAGGCGATACGCTCGGAAGCCGCGGACAACACCGACAACGGTACTACGCCAGCCGAGGCTGAGGAGCCGGACGTCGAATGGGAAGATGTGCGTCCAGCCATGCTTGATGCGGCGCAGCTGCCGCCGCTCAAGGTGGGCCCGGACGGAAAAGCGATCGCCAACCCGCAAATCTTGCACAATATCGTCGCCGTCCTGTCAGTTAGAAGAAGCGTTCTAGTCAACTTGCTGCGTCTTGCTGACACGTACCGACTACTGCAGTTTCGCCTACTCTTTCACCCTGCGAACCTTCTCCTTCACGTCGTTCGACTCGATCCCAATCCGGTCGCCCGAACGGATCACGATCGTTCAGGAGCTTGCTCAGTTGCTCCCGTTCCTTGTGCAGCGCTCGACGGCTTCGTTCGTCGGCCTCGAGGACGCCGTCGAGTATGTTGCAGCGCGAGAGGAGCCGCAGGTCGGTCCTTCCTTTTCGTGAGCATCTTGGCCACCTTCTGACGCCTCGATACTACACGCCAGGGCATGTCGTCTTCGCTCATTGGGCTGCTTTTGCATGACGTCGCCAGCCTACTGCGCCCGAATGCGATCTCGTCGATCACGCCCGCCGACTCTTCGCCTTTGGCGGCTCACGCGCTCGCCAACGTCCTCGCCGCGCTGTCGGACGTCCACGCGCTCTTTGCGGCGGCCATAGCTCCACCCTTGGAGCCCTCCTCGACAACCAGCAAAGGCTCGACGACTGTGTCGAAACCGCTCATCTCGCGCCCGTCAACAACTTCGCCCTTGTCCAAGCAAGAACGACAGCAATGCGCACTCGCTTCCGCCAAGCTGCTGTTCTACGCCTCATTCGTCAATTCGACAGGGAAAGAGGTCGTCGACGCATGTGGAGCCCTAGCAGCGATCGCCGAACGGGAGGCGGCGAGACGAGTCAAGGAGGAGGAGGAGCGGGTGGAAGCGGTCGAGCGTCGGAAGGAGCAGCTGGCGCGGGGGCGTGAAGAGTCGCCTGCACACTCAGGAACGGAAGGACTCCCTTCGAAGCAGAGCGCGCGGCGGGAGGAACTGCATCCCTTAGGCGACGAGCCGCCGCAACCTCCTTCGAATTCGTCCTCGACGAGCGGTCCGAAAATCGTCGAATTGGAATGAGCAATCTGTCGGCGATCTTCTCGGCAGTGACTGCAGTGTTCTCAACCCTGTTCTGGTTCTCACTCGCTCCAGTATCCATCTCCATCTCGGAAAGAGTTTTCCTCGAGCGAGAGAAAATCCAACGAGGAGCCCCTCTTGCGAGCCGCCCGGAGTTTTTGGACTGCGGTTTCCGCGAGCGAGCCTTGCCGCCGGCGCCAGGTCGACTCGTCGCAAGTCAGCCGAAATCTTTAGCGGAACGGACTTTCTCTCCTCTACGTCAAATCGATTGATCAGTGCCGCTCTATACACGGCGTCATTCGACACATGCTCCGCACGTCCCTCGCTTGCGCAACTCGGTCCGCAGCTCGCACGCGCTCCGTTCAAGCAGCCCAATCTCTCGCTCGCTCGCTGCACCACCACTCGACCTCGTTCGCACCGCGCTTTGTAGCGTCCGCCTTGCACAGGACCACTATGTCAGCGCCGAGTCGGTCCGCTTCATCGCAGGCTTCGCCGCCGATCGAGGTGCGCGGCGCCCTCGGAGTGGAAATTGTGTCATCCTGATGACATTTCCCCTCGCCTCGCTGACTCGCGACCGCCGTCTGCAGCTGCAGAACCCGTCTCTGTGGATCGAAAAGGGCGGATTTATCAACGGACAGTGGACCGCAGGCAGTAACGATGGCACCTTCGAAGTCACGAGTAAGCCGGGTCGTCTCCACCTCGCCCGAGTCTTCGCTGCCGTCATCAAGGCATAATGGAACGAGCGCTGAATCTCGGAATTGCACAGACCCGGGTAACGGCAAGGTACTCGGAAATCTGCCCGAGATGACCGTGCAGGACACGAAAGAGGCGATCAACCACGCTCATGAAGCGCTCAAGAGCTGGCGCAAAACGAGCGAGTACGAGAGGAGTGCCATCTTGACCAAGATCTTCCAGTAAGTGGCATCTCGCGCACGCCTTTGAATGAGTCCGTTACTCACACGCGACCTGCAGGATCATGTCCGAGAACAAGGAAGACCTCGCTCAGGTGAGCAGAGCCCGCCGCAGCCGCCGTCTCGAAGGCACGTACCGACCTGCTCGCTGACGCTCAAGCCGCTCCTTTCGTAGATCATCACGGCAGAGAACGGCAAGCCACTGGCAGACGCGCGAGGCGAAGTGACTTACGGAGGTGCGTGCCTCTGGCGAAAAGCGTCGCAGCGGCATCGCTGACCCGGTCCTTGCGTCCCGTGCAGCCAGCTACTTCTCGTCCGTAATCCTTTTCTCATCGCACGAGTAGGCTTGCTGACCAACGACGATCGCGCAGATGGTATGCCGCGGAAGCTGTCCGCAACTACGGCGATGTGATCCCGTCTTCTGTGCCTGGAGTACAAAACACTACGATCAAGCAGCCGATTGGCGTCTGCGCCATTAGTGCGTACCGTTCCGCAAATCGAGTCACAGCAAATAGTCGCTGACGAACTATGCTCGTAGTCACGCCCTGGAACGTGCGCTGCGCTAGAAGTCGAGGTGGTGGCAGCTGAATGGGGCGCTGACATGCGAACATCAACAGTTCCCCAACGCCATGGTGACCCGCAAGCTCGCCGCCGCTCTCGCCGCCGGTAACACAACTGTTCTCAAAGCGCCCGCGGAGACGCCGTACTCCGTGCTGGCGATTGCCGAGATCTGTCGGCAAGCAGGTGTTCCCGACGGCGTTGTGAACGTCGTTCTCACCGCCAAGCACACTCCCGCGATCGGCAAGGAGCTGTGCGAGAGCCCGCTTATCCACAAGGTGTCCTTTACCGGCTCGACTCGCGTCGGCAAGATCCTCATGTCTCAAGCGTCGTCCACCCTGAAGAAACTCTCTTTCGAGCTCGGCGGGAATGCGCCTTTCATCGTCTTTGACGATGCCGACCTCGACAAGGCTGTCGCTGGTGTTCTCGCATGCAAGTTCCGCCAGTCGGGCCAGACTTGCGTCTGCGCAAACCGCATCCTGGTTCAGGAGGGCGTATACGATGCGTTCTCGCAGAAGCTTGCCGAGGCAGTCCGCAAGTTCAAGGTCGGCGAGGGCAACCAGGACGGCGTCACGCACGGCCCGCTGATCCACCAGGCGGCCGTCGATAAGGTCAAGGAGCACGTCGATGACGCCGTCGCGAAGGGTGCCAAGGTGCTCGTCGGAGGAAAGAAGATGGACGTTCCGGGCTACTTCTTTGAGCCGACCGTGCTGGGCGACGTTCAGAGCTGCAAGGTCGACAACGAGGAGACGTTCGGTCCGCTCGCGCCGTTGTACCGCTTCAAGACGGAGGAGGAGGCGATTCGCATCGCCAACGACACCGAGGTCGGCCTTGCCGGGTGCGTCTCCTTTGCTTGCGGGACCCTCCGTCATACAGGACTTTGGCTGACTTGAGACTCGCATGCCAGCTACTTCTTCACCGAGAACATCGGACGCCTCCATCGGGTCGCTGCCGCCCTCGAGGTTGGAATGGTTAGTCGCGCCGAACCTCCCTTAGAAGGCTCCCGCTGACCGCGCCCACTCGACAGGTCGGCGCAAACACTGGAGCCATCTCTCAAGCCTCGATTCCGTTCGGCGGTATCAAGGAGTCCGGATTCGGCCGCGAAGGTCCTTCCCGGAAGCTCAACTGATCATTCTCAATCCGCGTGCTGACCGGCTCCTTTCTGCAGGCTCCAAGTACGGCTTGCAAGACTGGCAGAACATCAAGCTGGTGTCGATCGGAGGACTCTGAGTACATAGTCGTCACTGTAATACTTCTACCTCATCTTCTTGCCTTGACGATATCGTCGCGAGAGATATTGCTTTGTACGCAGAGCGAGTGGAAGATGCCGTCCTGCAGGTCAAAGAGCTCGAGAGGTGCGGCACACGCGCTGATTTGCCCACGGTCCATGACGAGGATCCGGTCCGAGCTGTGCGAAGTAGCCCTGTCAGTACTTTAGAAGGCGCGACCACCCGGCATCAACTCACGCGAGGATCGTCTGCAGTCGATGAGCGATGGTGATGAGCGTCTTGTCCTGGAATTCAGAGCGGATGGTCGCCTGAATCCGCGCGTCGGTCTCGAGGTCGACACTCGCCGTCGCTTCGTCGAGACAGACGATCTTGCTGTCGCGTACGAGAGCGCGCGCCAGCGAGACCAGGCTTCGCTCGCCAACAGATAGATTCGCCCCTTCATCTTCAATGAGCGTGTCGAGTGTGAACCGTGAGGAAGCAACGTCGTTGCCGGCGCCTGCCTTCCGTTCGACGAGCCAAGAGCGCCGAAGAGCGTCGTACAACCGAGCGTCGTCGTAGAGCCCGAAGGGATCCAGATTGCTCCTGTGACTCGGTGCAGATTCAGCGATTTCATTCTGCGTTGCGTCGTCTTTTGTAGCGTACCGGATAGTCCCGTTGAAGAGCAGCGGCTCTTGCGGGATTATGGACAATCGTTCCCGCAGCTGCGAGAGACCGAGCGTCCGGATGTTGATCCCGTCGATCTCGATCTCGCCTTGCGAAAGCTCGATAATCCGGAAGAGAGCTTGGGTGAGGGTGGATTTGCCTACCGCGAAAGCGGTCAGTCGGTGAAAGTGCGGCCGAAATGCGCATCCTGCTTACCGGCACCGGTTCGTCCTACAACGCCGATCTTTTCGCCCGCACGTATCTCGAGACTGAAGTCTCGGACAACGGCTGGCAGCTCCGGGCGGTAGCGAATCTCCAGGTTCCGCATGGAGATCGCTCCCTGGCTTGGCCACTCCTTCGGAGGCGTGGTTGCCGGGAGATCGAGGGCAGCCTCCTGCGGCAGATTCTTGCTGAAGTAGACCAGGCGTTCCATGCTCGACATGTTGTTCTCGACCTCGGCGGTTTGTCGGATCAGCATCGTCACGGCTGCTTGCATAGCAAGAGTCGTAGAGAGGATCAAACCGGTCTTGGACGGGGGAATGGTGGTTCGCTCGACGACCGCGACCACCGCGACGATGAGAACGAGTGTGGCGCCGAAGAGGTCGACGATTGTAGCGAGGAAGCGCTGATTTATCGGCGTGAGGAACCACGCTCGATTTTCGACATCGACGAGCTTCTCGTTTTGCCGGAGAAAGCGGCGCTGTTCGCCGAAGGCTCGAATCGTCGATAAGCCGGTCAAGCTCTCGCTGAACCAGGCGTAGAGGAAGCTGCGCAGTACGTTGTCGTGGCGCTTGATCGCGCGCGCTGAAGGACGATCTGGCGGGGGAAGGTTTCAGTCCGGACGGTACGGAGGACGAGCAGACTCAGAGAACGTACAGAAATTGGATGTCATGACAAACATCGACGCGATGGCAGCGACGGGAATGAGGAAGTAAGGGTACACGATTGCGATCTGTGAGGCACCTCGTGAGCCGTGTCGTTCGGGAGAGTTCCGCGAGCCCCGAACCGTACCATGATGACGGCCGCGAAGACTGCAAAGCGCAAAGGAGGTGAGCATCTCGTTCGCTGGCTTCACCGCAGCGGAATACACAACCTACTTTGAGCAATTGTCGCTAGCGCGAGGCGTAGGCTGTCGTTCAGGCGATTGTCGACGTTGTCGATATCTTTCGAGAGTCGGTTCATGATGCGGCCGAGTGGCGTCTGGTCGTAAAAGCTCATCGGAGCTTGGATAACGCGCTGTAAAGCGGTGTTATGCATGTTGCGGGCCGCAGTTGTGCCGAACCATACAGTCGCAAGCCCCAGCACAAATGTGAACAGCGCAGTTGAGATGCCGAGCGCCGCATAGAGTCCGATATAGGTGTTGGAGCCGAGGCTCCACTTGTCGCTCTGCCACCACGTCAAGGAGAACTGCGAGATGACTGCGCACACATAGAGATCAGCAAGCTGGACAAT
Source organism: Rhodotorula glutinis (assembly GCA_037974285.1). Taxonomy (NCBI): domain Eukaryota; kingdom Fungi; phylum Basidiomycota; class Microbotryomycetes; order Sporidiobolales; family Sporidiobolaceae; genus Rhodotorula; species Rhodotorula glutinis. The sequence goes on along the minus strand of JBBPFV010000008.1, from coordinate 577,463 downwards.
CACGAGGGAGTGAAGACCACTCACTTTGACTCGCCGACATGAGCGTCAGCGACGTCAACACGAGCGGGACGGTATAGATGCCATCGGCGGCTTTGGCGTAGGCGCGCCAAGTAGCCAAACTGACGCTTCCTGTCGCTTGATCCTCCTTCTGCATCAGTGGCCGACTCGCTCCCGTCGTTTTCTCTGCGGGCTTTTCTCCCTCTTGCTGTGATGCCTTATGGTCCTCACTACGCGCCGACTCGCTTAAAGGTGTAACGTCGGTCGGACCCGCGACGCCGTACTGGTGAGCGAATCGTGAGAAAGCCGATCCGGAGGCTATCAGGGATTCGAACGAGCCGTGCTCGACGATACGGCCATTCACCATGACGACCACACTGTCGGCGCGGGAGAGGTACTGCAGGGCGTGCGTGACGAGGAGGACCGTTTTCTCCTGGAGCATGCCCTGTATCGCTTGTGCGAAGATGTGCGCGCCGACGTGCGCATCGACTGCGCTGAGCGGGTCGTCGAAGAGGACGACGTCGGCATCGTAGTACAGCGTTCGTGCGATCGACACTCGCTGGCGTTGCCCTCCGGAGAGCGTGATTCCTTTCTCTCCGATCTCGGTCATATCGCCAGCTGTATACCCTCCCAATGAGTGTTCTCCTCTGGTTGTGCGCAGGAAGACCATTCACGCACCGGGTAGCTGATCGAGATCGGCGAGCAAACACGCTGCGCGAACGCAATTCCAGTAACGCTGCTCGTCGAAAGGGCGACCGAAAAGGATGTTCTCGCGGACGGTGGTGTTGAGGATCCAGGCGGACTGCGAGCAATAGGCGATACCGCCTCCGAAGCGAACGCGGCCCTTGAGCCGCCTCATCTCGCCGATGCACGCCTGCAGGAGCGACGACTTGCCCGATCTAGACACGCGAGGCTTGTCAGTATATCGATGGCAGAGACTGCAGTAAGATGAGCGCACCCGACGCTTCCGACGATGCAAAGCAGCTGCCCGCGAGGGACCTTGAGGTTGATGTCCTCGATTCTGCTCGGCGGTCCTTGCGTTTCCAGCTTCTCGTGCGCTGGCAAGCCGGCAGCCTTTTTGCTTCTCTTGCCGGGCTTGGTGTCCGAGGAGAGGGGAGGCGAAGTTTCCCATTCGAAACTTGCGTCGATGATTTCGAGAGCATATTCCGCCGATTTGTCGATCTCGAAGAGCGTTTCTGGCAGCTCTGTCGCTGTGAATACTGGCACAAGGTTCTTCATGGCAGAATAGGCGTCGGTCATCGTCGACAGCGAGTTTGGGAGCACTGGCAGCGGAAGAAACGATCCTCAGTCAGACATCCTTGACCCGCGGGCCGCACGTCCCCGAGCATTCGCGGGCGTTCTCCAGACGTTCATATGCGGACGTACTCATTAGCGGCTGTCTGAGTAAGTTTAATAGGGACAGAGATGTCCATATCTCGGCTGGATTCTGCAGGGCCGCGCTATGATAAGCGAATCGCTACCAGGTGGCAGTCGGAAGTCATGCGCACCTGATCATGACCGGTCAACGAGTAGACCGCAAAGACGAGGACCGAGCTGAGTAGCGGTATCGACATCGCAATCGCTTGATTTGCCGCCCTGATCGACAGAAGCCGCCGGATCTTGCCGAGCTCGCGCCTGCGCGACTCGCTCACGTTCGCGAGGATGGGCCTCTCCCATGCGAAGAACTTGACGATCCGGATGCCGGAAAGCAGCTCGGAAATCGCCTTGATTCGCTCGTCCGTAAAGACTTGAGCTTGCTGGCGACCCTTGAAGAGCTGCTTCATCGCGTATGTCTGCATCGGCAGAGCGACAAGTACCAGTCCGATTCCGGCGAGCGATGAAACGCCGATCGTGCAGAGTAAGATGACGATGACCTCGATGAGCTGGATGATGGTGGTCCAGCTGAAATGGAAGAAAGTCGACGCCCAATCGATGCGAGAGATGGAAGTCGAGATGTGCGAGGTGAGCTTGGCATTGGTCAAGGTTGACCGCGCTTTGCCATTCATTCGGAACGCTTTACGGTCTGCGAGACGGCATGTTACGAGATCAGTCTGGACGCTCGCTGTGCAGAACGACAGGACCTTGATCTCGCCCGAGAACGCACAGAGGCTTGCAATCAGTGCCGCGCGGGCCTGGATCCCGACTTGGCCGCTCCTGGAGAATGTGTTCGCCTGGAAGTACGAGACCCAGACCTGCATGAAGAAGAGGCCGATCGCCGCGCCGATTGCGATACCGACGGGGGGAAGCGGCGCGCCAGCTTGCTTGGCGGCCCACGCCTTTTGCGTCTGCCGGATGATGACTCGCATGACGAGCGGCGAGGTCACTTGCGCGGCGTCGGAGAGCACTTTAAAAATTCCTGCCGACCAGAACTCCCAGAAGAACTGCAAGCGGGCGGGAAATCAGCTTCGCTTCAAGCTTGCCCGGACGCAGATGACAAGTACCGTATCCGAGAGGGCGAGCGCGAGCCCAATCTCACGGCGACCGTCACGCCGGCCGAAGCCGAGCATCTCGTTGAAACGCCACCGAGCCTTGACGAGCGACGACGGCTGATAGGCATCGCTGTCGAGAGCGGCATTCCAGTCTTCTACCGCCTTTCGCCGCTTCGCAAAGTTCGCCTCGAATTGGTCCGCCAGGTACGCCGACTCGCGCGTCGGGTCCATCTTTGGCAGGTCGGTTGCTTGCAGCTCGCGCTTGTAGCCGAGCACGAGCAGCGGGCGGATCCACCAAAAGGTAAACTTGGATAAGAAATTGGCGCTTGCGAGACGGATCGTTTCGGCATCGTCCATCGTCTTTGGCGCTGGTGGTGGCGGTCCGGATGTGAAGGGATCGAAGATGGTCCTACAGTGCTGCTCGTTAGCATCCAAGGCCATCCGTTCCGAATTCCGGACCCTCACCATCGGTGCTTTGTCTCGACCTCATCGGCCTTCTCAGCTTGACCCTCTGCCGCATCGTCGTCTTTAGCGTCGCTCGCTGCCTTGTCGTCGTCCTCGCGTAGCGGCGATGAAGCCAGCGTCGCCTCACGCGACTCGTCCGCTCGTGCTAAACTTGGTGCCGCAGCGGCAGTGTCAGCGGTCGCCGGCTCGCGGACGGTCATAGCGCTGCGCGGTCAAGCCTAGCGCACTCTCTCTGAGATGCTGGTCAGCCTCGAGTTGTGCGATCGCAAGAGCGGATTAGCTAGAATGGCGAAGCGTGTGGTTCTGCTCGGCGGACCCGGCGGAGGAACAGTCTCTCGGCCGGAAATCTCGCCGAAGCACGTGCCGGATCTAAAGGAAGGTCGCCAGTCCGCAGCGAGACTCGGTAGGAAGCGCTCATCAGCAAAGGATACACGAGCAGCGAAATGCGTATAGAATGAACGCTCTACCGACCAACGAGTCCACAGAGAGCAGCGAGAGCGAGTCCTCCGACTGCTCCCGCCGCACCGGCTGCCATGACCTCGTGTCCCTCTACTGCCCCTCGGACCTCGTCTATCACTTTTTCGTATCGGGTCTTGTTTGTAGGCGCGGGGATTACTGGGATCGACTCGTCGACAAGCAGCTCTTCCGGTGGAAGGAGCGTATCTGAAAGGGCGTTGTCCATCTCGGAGAAACCGGCTTCTGCCGCCACGGGTGCAGCATCGTGCCCGGCTTCCGCTGCTTCGCGCGGTGACTTCGATGCCGTGACCGCGTCTAGGGTCGCTTGAGCGTGCCGAAGGAGGTCGTGTAATGTGTCGAGCTGCGCCTGGGTAGCAGCATGTCCGGCGTCGGTATTGTTCCGTAGCCTGCGATCAGGACACCCACGCGTCAGCACCGACCGAGTCCAAGTGTCTCAGCGGTAAGATGGAAATACAAACGGAAGGACTGACCGCTCCTCGACATTCTCGACTAGCCGTCTCCTCCGCCACGGCTCGATCAAAAGAAGGGAGATAATGAAGAGCAGCACGTTCAGAGACGTAATGGCGAGAGAGCCATACGTTGACATGGATCGGATCTGTAGACAGAGGCCGGTCAGCCGTGCGTTCCGGCAGATGCGCAGATCACCACCTGTCAGGCCACTAGACGCACCTTGTCGCTCCAGACTTGTTCCTCGTGGTACCGCTCGAGAATAGCTTGCATCATCCCTGCACCGATCTAACCAAGTCAGTGGTCATACTCGAACGTACCGATTCGCCCTGAAAGCGATGCGGCGCCGTACCGGAGAAACCCTTCTCAACCTCCGCCTCAGCCGCATCCATCGCCTCCTTGGCGTCTTTCTCCGCCCGATCATTCTCATGCTCCTTCTGAACGAGCTCCGTGAATCGAATGACGTCCGGTCCGGTCCAGGTCGCTTTCCGCTGCAAGAGGTCGTTCACCTCTCGCTGCGAGTCGGCTCGCAGGCGAACGCGTTCGGTGTAGGCCCGTTTGAACTTGACGGCGTTTTCGCGCGCGACTAGGAGCGCTTTCTCTATAGATGAGTTGTGATCAGTCCTTTGCCTTACGGAAGGAGAGCCAGACGTGAGCGACTGACCCTTCTCGCCGACATCGTTCCGTAACCGCTCAATCTCCTCGTACCCCGTCGCGTGGTTGATCTTCCCGCCGACCTCCTTCAACCTCCGTTCGAGCTCGAGCGCATGTATGGAAGCGGCGATCGTGTTGGCCTGTTTCCGCGCCGACGTGTTGAGAGTGTTGGCGAGTCGCTGAACCTGCTCGTGCGCGAGCCGTCTCGCTTCTGCCAGCTGTGCAGACGCGCTCTGAATGGACGAGCGAGAGCCGTTCGACGCATCTGCAGTGGCGTGCGTTTGCTCTGCGCTGTCGAGTTGCCGTGGCGGTGGTGCTGATGATGTCGGTGGATCAGTCGGTGCCGAGTCTTTCGCCGGCTCTGTGGCGAGCCAGCGCTTGCGACTAGCTTGCAGAGATGGCCGGGACCATATAGTATCTCTTCGGCAAAGCAGGCAGCTCTGGGCGAGCCGCCGAGATGACGACATGAGCGGGAGAGGAAAAAATCCCAAATCCTCACTTCCGCGATGATCATCCAGTCTCCATCCGAGCGATGACAATGCTGTCGCTGGACAGGATGGTACCGATCCAGAGCACAATTCCCTTTCACAATGCATTCCCACGACGCAAGCCCATGCGGACTGACCACGGAGTAGGCCGAGCAAAAATGGAAGGAGAACCGAAAACTCGTTACAACAGGCGACAACGAGTTTAGGCGCGCTGCTTCTCCTGCGCCTTGCGACGTGCGTCACGCTCCTCCGAAATGGAGAGCTTGACTCCACCGCCTGGACAGAGGGGAAGACAAAAAAGGAAGCCAAGATCAGTAAACTTCTTCCGGCCAAATCTCGAAGACAAGTCGGGAAGGGCTTACCCTTCGGGAGCGAGACAGCGGCCTTGGCACCGTCTCCGATGATGAAGACGTTCGAAAGACGGGTGGCGAACTCGCGGTCGAGGACGTCACGGACGTGGACGATGTCGTAGCCACCGACGTGACGCTCCTTGTGGACAAGGGTACCGACACGGCCCTGGTTACGACCACCAGTGAGCATGACGAGCTGTGAGAAGAGGCCAGTCAGCTATCAGCCACTCTACAGGGGGACGGCGCGTTGAACGCCGGAAAGCGCATGAACGCACGTTGCCCTGCTCGAACTTGATGTGGTCGACAATCTTGTTCTCGACGAGGTCGAACTTGACGGTGTCGTTGACCTTGATGGCCGGGTCCGGGTAACGGATGGTGCGGCCATCGTGGGTGACGATAAAGGGAACACCCTTGGCGCCGAGCTGGACCTTCTTGACCTTGAGGAGCTTGTAGGTCGCCTCCTCCTCCGAGATGCGGTGGATGGCAAAGCGGCCCTTGACGTCGTAGAGGAGACGGAAGTGCTCGCCCGACTTCTCGATCGAGATGACGTCTAGAGGTCATTGGAAGACGCGTTTTGAGCGAATCAAGAGGACACATGGGTCATCGCGCCGCCATAAGATCCACACGCAGAGCCCATCGGTAGTGAGGGACACGGGAGGGAGGCAGGGACAGAGTAGAGGAAAAAGAAGGAACGACACCTGTTAGTCTCTGTTCCTGGCCTTAAGGTTTACAGAGAGCGCTGGTGAAGCGCAAAGGGAGCGTACCCATGAAGCCAGCCGGGTAGGTCTCGTCGGTGCGGACCTTGTTGTCGATCTTGATCAAGCGCTGCTTGACGACGAGCGAGACCTCACGGCCGGTAAGGGCGTACTTGAGGCGGTTGCGGATGAAGATCTGCGAGGGGGCGCGCGAGATGGGGTCAGCCGTCCGTTCCGTCCAGCGCCTGTTCCGGGTCCGCGTCCAACATCTCGTCAACCACACACACGCGCGCGCACGCCCACACACACGGCCAATGTGTCCATTGGAGCCGTCGCTGATCGCCCGCGAACCTCCATTTCGTGCTCTCCCGGTGTCTGCCTGTCCATTCCGCCCAGCACTCTGAGCCCCTCCACGCCTTGAGCCTCTCATTCCGCCAAAGTGTGTGGTGTGTGTGTTTGCCCGCGTGTGGCGATCGTCGGGATGCTGGCGGTAGAGCCGTCGAAAGTGTCGGAAGCTTACCGAGAGCGGGAGGCACTCGCGCTGCTTGTGCGGACCCGGCGACGGCTTCGGGGCGAAGGCGCCTACAGGAAAGCCGTATCAGCGCTTCCGTAGCTCCACTGACCCATTCCCGCCGTGCACGTACCACCGAGCTTGTCGAGCATCCACGCCTTGGGCGCTGCCAGACGCGACATGTGCTTCTTAGGACCGCGAGCCCTGCAGTCGCCGCATCCGCAATTGCATCATCGTGTAGTATCGATCGGTGAGACGTATCGATCATGGCGAGGCGTTAGAGCGAGTGGTCGAGACGAGTATGCGAGGGAAGAGGTGGAGAGGGGTCAGCTCGACGTGAACTCGACCACACGACACTGCAACCCGTCCCCATCGACGAGGGCTGCCGGGTACCGCCCTGATAGACTGTCTAGACGAGAGTATGAACGTACATGGTGTCGACGAGGTTGGTACTCTTTCGAGGCGGGAAAAAGACGGAGAGCAAACCGAAAGTCGGCGCGGCCCTCGTGCTGGCCAAATCTCGCCCTCTTCGCTGAAAATTCTTTTCGCACTCAGCCCCGCCCGGCGAGCTCGACCCCGACAACTTCACCTCGCTCTAGCGATCATCCTCTTGGACCTGCAGACGATGCTCGTTCGCAGAGACAGCAATAAAAATGCAAGCATGGACCTGCCATGTCATCCACTGTAAACTCACTCTACAGTGTCCGGCTCTGACTCGCTTTGGCTCTCGACACCTCCTTCGCCGGCGACGTTGGTGCTGTCCTCTAGAGCTCGTACGACGTCGTGTTGCGCGAAATGGTCGATGCTGCCACTGTATTGCGCCTCTTGAAGATGGGAGCTCTCCAGCGATTCGTCCTGCTTGATCGTCCGGCGACGCTTCATCCGTGCCTGCCTCTCCTCGACGTCTGCCTGCGCTTGCTGGCCTGCAGGCGCTGCTTCGCCGGCATCTTCCTTCGCCATCTCGAGCTCGAGACTGCCGTTGATGAGCAGGCGACGCCGGCCTGGCGCGACTTGTTCAGTCCAAACGGGTGTCTTGCGCTTCTTGTTCGCACTCGTTGGGAAGAGCACCGCTGGAGCCTCGGGGCCGGCTCGGGGCGCTGCAGGCGCAACATTCGGAATCTTCTGATGCTCTTCCGCAGCAGGATGAGGCGACACGGACTGAGGCGGCGCCCGTTGACCTGCTGGTGCGACCTTTGCTCGAGGCCTCGTCGTCTGTTGCGGCCGTGCCCTGCGACGCGGAGGCGACGGCTCGAACGAGCTGGAAGAGCTCGCAGCTTCGCACCGGTCTTCTCCCGCCTCATGCGGCTCCGTGGACGGGCGACTGGCGCCGGGTTGGGGATCGGGAAGGGCAGACGTGCCAGCCGTCACAGCTTCCGTGCTGAGATCCTGCGGCTCGGACGGGGCCTCAGTCACCCTCGCAGGCTGCTTGCTTCGGTCAGCATGGTGTGCTGCGTAGGACTGCGTGGCGCGCGCAGACAGCGTGCGAACTCACCTCGCTGCCGATCGCCACTTTTGCACACCTCTCCTTCTCGACACGCGTGATCCGGCTGTCTTGCTCGGCAAGCAGGTCGGAGACTTCATGAAGCTTCTGCTCAAGTCGCTGCACGGCTGAGAGGGTCGCCGAGACGTCCATGGCGCGAGGCGAGTCTCGCAAGGCCGTCTCGCGGACCGCTTCCAGGCGGCGGTCAAGGTCGGCTTGTACGCGAGCGGCTGCCGACTTGGCATCGATAGCGGATCGACTCGCACGCGCTTCGCTTGCTCGGACCGAGTCGAGCAGGTCCTGCAGTATCGGAGCGAGGTCGGCCTTGAGCTGACGGCCGTGTTCTTCGAAGGCGGTCCTCGCTACGGCCAGGAGCTCTTCGCGAGCGGCACCGGCTATACGCGACGTGTCTGTAAGTACGATCCGAGTATATAAAGTCCATGTCCGAGGCATACCTCGCGCTGTTCGTTCCGCCTTGAGTAGTTCAACCTCCTGCTGCAAACTCCTGACCGCGGCGGCGAGTTCGCTCGCCTCGCCGAGCGCCTCGCGTGTAGCTTCGATGTCGAGTTTGACCCTCTCAAGCGTGATTCGAGCACGAGCCCCGTGCAGATCGCGAGCTGGCGGAGGCGGAGGGAGGAAAGCAGCCGCCGGAGGGTCGGGCAGCATTTGCGACGCGGTGAGAGTGCTCGCCTCGTCCCGCGAGGGCTCGGTCGTGCTTGTGCGCCCCAGTCTAAGACCTGCGCGGGCTGTGTAAGAGTTGTACGCCCAGTGCGAGGCCATTCTCGGAAACGGGAGTGAACGGAGGAAGGGGAGAAGGGTCTCAGGCGGATCAAACGAGGCTCTTTCTGTCGAGACCGTCTCCGCGCGCAGTGGCAGATCCTTCTATTCTCGATATTTTTATGCATGCGGTGCGAAGTCTAGATGCGATAGTGGTGCAGTCTTCGCTCTTCTGCGCTCCGACGCTCGACGAGAGCCGTCACCTCCTCGCCCCAAACCGCCTCCGGGTCTTCTTCGCCCAACAGACACCTCGCCTCGTGCTGCGCGCCTTCTTCTCGATCAAAGACTACCAAGTTGTCCCATGCGAGACCTCGGGCCTTCTTCCATCGCAGAATGGTCGGCCGTGAAGGGAAGCCGTGCGGAGGCACGACCGACTTGGCGCGATGGATCTCTTCGAAGATGTAGCCCATGTCGTCTTCGGTAAATGGGATTCGGCTGAAATTAGGTGCAACGAGTTAGTTACACGCGAGAGGTGCGAGCCATGCGCTGAGGGCGAACATACTTGTCTCCAGTGAGCTTTTGCTCGACGGCCGAAAGCTGCCGGTGAAGCGTCGCGTTCAGCTTGTAGCGGTTTCTGTAAGGGCCGGAACAGTTAATACTGGCCATACAGAGTTCCCCGACGTAAGGCCGGGAGCTCACTTGACCGGTAGCGGTTCCATCTTGAAGCCCGCTAGTTGCGTAAGGACGTAGGCAGCAGCCACATTGCCGAACTGTGGGGAAAGTCCACCAAGGTCAGCAATCGACGCGCGAGTCAGGTCGGGAGGAACGAAGACGGACCATAGCCGGTAGCGGTCCAAGGACAGGCAAGATCCGGACGCGGAAGTTGGAGATCGCGTGCAGCTCGTCGACCTTGCCCTTCTCGTACTCCTCGTCCGGTAAAGGCAGGAGGCCGAGGTCTGGTCGCGGCTTTTCTGTCGAGTACTGTGGTCTCCGAGCGGGTTAGTGCGCTGGTTCTGCTGCCGCGGGATCGACAGCTTGACGCACAACGACAGGAACGCCGTGGGGAACGCCAGCGATACGTCTGCGGGTCGCGAGAAGTCGGATCAGCTCCGTCATCGTGAACTCGGCATGATACATGGCTTATGAGCAGGCAGCACGTACAGCCGCCGCCGAACCGACTTTGCCAGCGGATCCTCAAAGGTGGTCGAGATATCGCTGTCGGGTACCCACAGTCAGCGAACCGTCACCTTCGCAAGCTGTTTGAGTCTACCTCACGCTACCTGGATTCGACTCGGGTCGCTCTTGGCGGCAGCGCCGAGCGAGGAGAAGACTGGAATGTTGCGTTGGTGGCAATATGCGAGAAGGTCAACCTTCGAGTCGATATTGTCGATGCAATCGATCACGTAGTCCGGGTTGCCTGCAGATTTGTACAGCGAATGAGCGGATCATGCTCTGAGCTGGAGACAATGCCGATCAGGCCACATCTCACGGCTCACCATCGAGGAGGTCGTCCGCTTGGTCTTTCTCAAAGAGGGCGATACGCGCGTCCACTTCCACCCACGGCGCGACTTCTGCAAAGTAGTCGGCGCACGAGATGACCTTTGGCGTTCCGACCTGGGCCAGAGTGGCCGTCGAATGACGCTGCGGGCGGGTCATCCGTCTGGTCAGCCGCGCATCCGGCTCGGGCAAGGACCGGTCGGTTTCCACCCGCTCGTAGAGAGGTGTCCGAGGTGTCATGGGGAGATGTGTGTGAACGCACATTGAGCGAACTCAAAGACACCTGGTCAAAGTCGATAATGCGGATCCTCCGGATCCCGCTCCGGACGAGCATGACGGCAGCCGCACTGCCGACTCCGCCGACACCGACGACGACGACGAACTTGTCCCTGACCTGCGCCATCTTGTCGTCGCCAAAGAACGCATAGTTGCGAGCGAGCGCTTCCCGGATGATGACCTCGCTCGTCCCCTTCTTCCGTCCGGACCCGCCGGATCGAGCCGCCGCTTTCTTGGCCGCCGTCGACATGCTCGACCTTCGACTCCCGACCGGTTTCGTAAAGTCGACAAGCTCGTCTTCGTCAACCGCGTTCCCCTCGTCCACAATGTCGCGCACCGAGTCGGCGAGGTGGTGCCTCTTTGTTGTCCTTCGGAGCGCTTGGCCGGCATAAACCGAAGCGACCGTTACCGCAGATGAGACGACGGCGACCGTCGCCATACGGCCTGCGGGCGAACGCACGGCATCGCCGAGCCGGACGAGGAGCGAAGAAGTCGAAGTGTCGCTCATGCTGCCAGAAGTCCGCAAGTACAGCAGACTAGCCGTAAGGGGCGTTCCTGAGTCTGTCTATACGGCGTGTCTGGCTCAAGGGGCCGTATATGCTGCTCGACAACGGAACAGGCCGATCTCTTTTCGCGGGGTGCTCTCCCGGGGTCCTCCCCTCAGGACAAAGTCGCTGCGGATCTCGTCCTACAGTCTCGCAACAAAGGTGGGCACGAAGGATCTACATGTTGCGCATCACGGAAAAGCAGGAGAGAAAGGTAGGAAGCTACGGCAAAGCGCCAGGGCGGCGGGGAGGCTCCCCAATCGAGGAAAAGACGCCTCGTCCCGGTTTACCGGCGGTACCACTGGACTCCCTTACGCGCACGGCGCATCTTGCGCTGAAGCTGCAGCATGCCGTAGCTGCATGGGATGAGGAGAAAGTGTCAGTGAGGCTGCTGCAAGAGCGGAGGGAGGTGGATTGCGCTGGAGCTGGAGCACCGGCCCCCGTTTCGTCTCTCGGGCTACTCCCTTCGACTGCAGGCTCGAGCCTTTTCTCCAGAGAGGTCCTGAAGACACTGCGGATCTACTCGAGGCTCCGGGAAATCGGCCGACATAGCTTCCCCCCCTGTGCTGACGCAATTTGCTGCTCCGTCCTGAACACCCAGCGGCGTCCCCCCTCGAGGCGCAACCCTTGTAGGCAGTCGAAACCGCCGCTATCGAGGATAGCGACAATGAGTCGGAAAGTACAGCGGGAGGACAATGGTTGGCGGGGTCGAGAGGAGGAGGATGGTGAAAGTGTCGGATTGTATCGCCGCGGCGGGATGTCGAAACGACGGGCAAGCGTCGGACCGATCGGCGCTTGTCGAACGTACGCGCTCCGCAAAGGTAGAACAGTCGTCAAAGATGGATGTCACTCACAGCAAAGCTTCGGCGGTCGGCGGGCATCCCGGGACGTAAAGGTCGACGGGGACGATCCGGTCGCAACCGCGGACGACCGAGTACGAGTAGTGGTAGTATCCACCTCCGTTGGCGCACGATCCCATCGAGATGACCCAGCGGGGCTCGGGCATCTAGGCGGCTCAACGAGGTCAGCGCGAGATCCGAGAAACGCGATTTAGAGGACGAGGAGCGCGAGCGCACCTGGTCGTAGACCTTGCGGAGCGACGGCGCCATCTTGTTGGTGAGGGTACCGGCGACGATCATGATGTCAGACTAAGGGCGAAACAGGTCAGCCTGGCGTCCCGATCTCGGAAAGCGCGTCGCGGAAAGCCAAACCTGACGGGGCGAGGCACGGAAGACGACACCGAGGCGGTCCTGGTCGTACCGCGCGGCGGCCATATGCATCATCTCGACGGCGCAGCAGGCCAAACCGAAGGTCTAAGCATTCAGGCGGATCGCGAGCGGCGGCGGGAGGCAAATGAGGTCAGCCTGGCCTCTTCATCATCGACATCGGCGAGGCAAACATGGGTGGCAATTCCCCTCGAGATAGCGAGTGCAACGAAAGAGGCGGGACGCACCATCGGCCACATGGAACCCTGACGGGCCCAGTTGACAATCTTGTCCATGGTTCCCAACGCATACTCGACTCCGTTCCTCGGCGTCTCGAGGCTGAGCTGGTTCGAGCCGGCCTTGGCGAGTCCGAACGCGTCGGATGCCTGCGCCGGGGTGATCGTAGTTCCGACTGCCGGTGCCCTGGACTGCTGGGTGGCCGGGACGGGCGCTGCGGTGCGAGCCGACGAGGTGGCGATGGCCCTCGCAAAGGTCAGCGGGCGAGCCTGACGGAGCGTCGGCGCGAGTCCTGGTGGGTGGCGAGTGTCAATGGGTGGAAACCATCAGTCCACTAGTGTGTATCTAGTACCTGTCCTGATCGACTGCATGGCTGTAGAGGATGCGGGGGAGTGAAACTGGCGGCGACGAGTCGACCAGCAACGCCGACGGTCGAATCGCTCCGGCTCTCGTCCGATTGGCGCACTCACATCGCCACTCTTGCACAGCTTGAATTGCTTCGGCAAGCTATAATATCCGATCAGACTCGCTCACTTGGCTCACTCCCGCTGCAGCGAGCTCATAGTGTGCCGATCTCGCTGTTCTGCCTCCGCGCGACAGCCCTGCTCTGCTCGGCAAAGATTGGACCGCTCGCTCCTTCTCGCACGCCTGCAGAATGGGTTGCTGAGACGTAGACAACGATCAAGGACGGTCATGTGGCAGAGTGCTATCCTAGCGAATCGTTCCGAAATCTGCCAGCGCAGGATTCTCGTCCCTTGGCTTCGTCTCGCTCCGCTCACGATCCGGGAGCACATCACACTGCAGTTTGATTCGAGCCGAGTCTTGCAGTGCATACCCGTTCAATTGTTGCTCGCACGTGCTTCAGCGCTCGCGAGCCGATGTCCCGAGGTTGGCGTGGCTCACTGTTACCCGCTGGCGTTCGCGGAGGTCTACCGCAGCCTCGGAGCTGCGATACTCGGCTACTTGCTCGCCCGGTACAAAGTGGGATGGCTCTCCTCGGTCCGCGATATGGGCTCAGCAAGGACAGCCGTATCCGCAGCAAAGGTCATCAGCCCGAGAGACGAAACGGGAGCTGGCTGCTCCAGCTCCAGCGCAATCCGCCTCTCCACGCCCTTGCAGCGACCCCACCAACACTTCCTCCTCACTCTCGTGCAGCTACGGCATGCTGCAGCATCCGCGCAAGATGTGCCGTTCGCGTAAGGGAGTCCAGTGGTACCGCCGGTAAATCGGGACGAGACGTCTTTTGGCTTCCTGCAAAGGTTCATCTTGATCTTCCGCTTGCGCGGCCTCAGTATAGCAGGAATTTACAGGACCGAGTGAATCTTCGCCCGTTGGTCCGTTATAAGAAGCCGTTGAACCCGTCGAGAGGCAAGGGTGACTGGATTATGTCAGCCGAGTAGGCTCTTCCGTAGCCCCTCTGGTCGCAAGCCCACCCCTGAATGACACGAGGGAGCCCACTCCTGGAAGCGAGAAGGAGAGCAATGCGGATTTACAGGTACAGGAGGCGCGTGATGCGGGCTCCGGGTGAGAGAGGATGAGAGGCAGGAGGGAAGGGGCGGCGGTTGCTACGTCTGCATTTGCTCCTGCTGCTTCAGCAGTTCGCCCCTGTATGACGAGCGTGAATCAGAGTCAGTAATCGCTCGCTGGAGCTGGGTATCCGCAGGTGCCCTGGCAGCGATTGAGTCGGAGGGGCCTGTCCCGCCGCCATTCGGCACCCAGTTCCGCCGGAGCGTCAAATCACGCCCACACACAGGACGGCAAGCTCACCTCAGCTGGACGGAAAAGTCATCCGCGACGTCGTCGTCATCCCAATCGTCCTCCCAGAGCGAGTCGAGCGCTTTTGCGCCTTCGCCGCCCTGCGTCGCCGCTCCCGTTCCGTTGGACCCTTGCGCGCCACCGCCCGACTTTGCTGCGAGATGTGCGCCGTAGCTGTCTTTCGGGTCCCAGTCTGCGTTGCCGAGCAGAGTCGAAACGAAAGAGACGAGAGGTATGACGCGTCAGCTGGGCGGGGTCCGTAACAAGAGCAGGACCGCCTTTCTGAAGCGCACCTTCTGCCGGGAACTCTTCAAACTCGTCGTCCTGCACGAGCAGTATATGTCAGCCTCGTTGCGTGCGTCCCGTGTGTGTATGAGTGATCGTCTCACCTCTTGAAGCGGCAACAGGGTCGGGTTCTGCTGTTGCGGCTTGGCTGGCGCCGCCGTTGACGTCGAGGGAGTCGCCGTAGATGTCTGTGCTGTACTCGCCATGGTCTCTACGCGCTTTCAAGGGTGTAGCGAGTGATCGAGACCAAAGAGTCGGTCGTCCTCTGTTTCGACTCTTGCGTCTCGACTCGTTCCTGCGTTCCCTCTCGCTATATAGGCACTCGGAGCTGCTGAGACCACGCTAACAGGTCTATACGAGCTCACCGCTACTGCTCACTCGATTCCGGCGGTGCTCAAAGTTACAGTACAGCTCCTCGTCGCTTCCCTTCTCGAACGGTCGCCCAACATCTGAAGCGCTCGCTCCTCTCGTCGACCAGCTATCGGATCCAAGACGGCGATCTAGCAATCGAGCATAACCAGCATGACCACCGTCGCGTCTTGTCCGGGCAAAGTCCTCCTCGCCGGAGGCTACCTCGTCCTCGACCGCCAGTACCGCGGCTTTGTCGTATCGACCCCGTCCCGCTTCTACACCGTCGTCCGCAACGCAGCAGAGGCTACCGAATCGAGATCGGAAGCGGGAGCGCAAGGAACGGCGGACCAGTCGTTCCCGATCAGGGTAGTCAGTCCGCAGTTTGACGACGGCCGGTGGGATTTCGTCGCAAAGCGGGAACAGGGCCAGTGGCGCGTCGACCCCGTCGTCCGTGAAGGGTGCGTGGTCCTGAAAGATCTCTCCTCGCTTCATGCTAGAACTTGAATCGGTTGCAGGCGAGCGTACTGAGCCGTTTCTGTGGTCTCACTCGTACAGGTCCTCTTCGAATCCCTTTGTCCACCTTTCCTTGCAAGCGACTCTCCAGCTCGCCAGTGCGGTGCAGCCCGATGCCACCTTTGCGCCTCTCGACATCACGATCGTCGGCTCGAACGACTTTTATACGCAATCGCGAGAGGTGCGTTGGCGGAAGTAGCAGGCTCGGCGCGAATTTCATTCGACCGCTGAGCCAATCCACTCGCAGGACGCGGCTCCGCGACCTTTCGCCCCGCTGAACTGCGCGATTCGAAACGTCCACAAGACTGGCCTCGGCTCCTCCGCCGCGATGGTCACCTCCCTTACCTCTTCGCTCTTCCTCCACTGGACCGCCACCTCTACCTCGGCTAGCGCCGCGCCGACTACCTCGACAGAAGTATCAACGTCCTCGAGGCTACCGGCACCGGACACGGAGACGACGCAGCTGCTGCACAACCTCGCGCAGTATGTGCATTCGCTCGCGCAGGGCAAGATCGGCAGCGGCTTTGACGTCTCGGCAGCCGTGTACGGCAGTCAGACGTACCGACGCTTTGCAGTCGAATGCCTCGGTGACTTGCTCGAGCGAGGCTCTGCACCTGTCAGTCCGAGCGAGCAATTTCCTCGGCGAACGTGGGTGTCAAAAGACAGGTATTGACACCGCGCGCTACTCCAGGTCCCGGCGAACGACCTCGTCAAGATCCTCTCGCCGGCTCAGAACGCGGCCTGGTCGAATGAAGCCACGTCCGGCTCGGTCACACCGTTCGCCCTCCCGCCTCAGACTCTTCTCCTCCTCGCCGATGTCGATGCCGGGTCCAACACGCCGAGCATGGTCGGCAAAGTCATGCAGTGGAAAAAGGCGCAGCCCGCGGAGGCAGAGCGCGTGTGGAACGAGTTGGCGCGAGCGAACGAAGGCGTGAGGGACGCGTGCGCCGCGTTGACGGAGGCGGCTCGGAAAGAAGGGACGGCGTACGCGGACGAGATCTGTCGACTCGCGAGCAGTCCTGCATCCGAGGTGCGTTGTCCGGCTGGTTGGCGTGTCATCGAAACGATGCGCTGACGTGGACGCCTCTGACCTTCACAGTGGTCCTCATCGGTTTTACCTGTCCGTACGGCCGTCGACAGCATTCGGGCAAGTCGGCTCCGAGTGACTTTCTCATCTTTTACCACGCTTTCAAGCTAAGCGATCATATTTCTGCAGAGTACGCGCGCCCTGATGCGCGAGATGGGCGAGGCATCCGACGTGCCCATTGAGCCGCGAGAGCAGACGCAGCTTCTGGACGCCTGCTCGGCTCTGCCCGGAGTCATTGGCGCCGGCGTACCAGGTGGTGCGTCACTCTTTGTCTATTCGGTGGCCCTGAATAGCTGGCAGGCTCGGAACACAAACGGTGGCTTACGCGCTTTCCGCTCCGCTGCAGCTGGAGGTTACGACGCCGTCTGGGTGCTTTGCCTCGACCCACCTTCTTCTTCTTCGGCATCATCAGCCGATTCCGACGCGGCACGACCGGTCGCAGCAGTCGAGGCGCTCCTGCGATCCTACAAGGAGATGTCGGTTGGTCCACTGTCCCAGTCGGCCTGGGTCCGCGGCGGGACGTTCGAAGGCGAAGCCGGACTTTTGCGCGAGCGACTCGAGGAGGTTCCCGGCTTGGTGGAGGCTGTCGAGCGCGCAAAGCAGTACTAGAGCCGCTCGTGCTGGTCCACGACAAGGCAGGCTCGACTGACGTAGAGTAGAAGGATCCGGCCTTCCAATTGGGCGGTCTTTCTCATACCCGTAACGATATCAGAAGTACCAGCTACTGGTACAAAGAGTGATGAGTAGATCTGCCTGTCCTGAGCGAACCGGGTAGCTCGTTTCAACGGGTTCTCCGTTTCTTGCTGGGAGTTTTCGCTACCTCGTCCGACGCTGCCTCACGCTTCTTCGCCGTCGAGCCGGAATTCTTGTCGTCTTGTTCTCCCGCGTCTGTCCCTGTATCGTCACCGTTCCCTCCGTTGTCCCCCTCCGAGGCGTACTTCCGCAGCGTCGCCCACGCCCAAATCGCCTTCTCGAGCTGCTCCATACTGTCCCATTTCTCCTCCTTCTTGCGCGTCTGCATCTCCTGTCGATATTCTCGCCACGCTTTGACGGTATAGTCGCGCTTCAGTTTCTTGCCGTTGTCGCCTTCTTTGCGCGCGTTGGCGAAATCGATCCCTTCGTCCGACATGAACGGATCGTCCTCGGGGTACCACAGGGCGAGGACCGCCGACGCGGTCGCAGGTCCGACAGCTTTGAGTTTGCTGAGCTCTTTGAGGGCGGTCTCGCGGTCCGTTGCTCCGGCAGCGGCAGAGACAGCGTCACGCACGGCTTGCTCCGAGTTCGACGCGACCATTTGCTGAAGTCGCGGGCGCCATTTACCGCGCTGTGCGTGGTGTTCGTCAGTAGCTGGTAGGGTGCAAGCGACAATGTGAAAGGCTCAGTGCTCACGGCCAGTTTCCAATCCATCAAGCGGACGAGTTCGTCCTTTGTGAGCCATGCCGCCGGGCCTGATTTGGTCGAGCGTTTCCGTCGCTCAGTCACAGCGTCGCGCAGCTCGCCTCGGTACCATTTGTCGAGCTCGCACAGGTCGATTGAAGACTTCGAACCGTGCGAGCGGAGGCGGAGGGCGTCTTGGTAGCGGGTGAGGGCAGTGTCCAGCTGCGTGCGGCTCGGCATCGTGTAGCGCAGCGCACGTTCTGACAGGTCCTTGTCAGAGTGCTCCGATCTGGCTCCTGAGAAGGAAGGAGCGGCAAGTCAAGCTGGCGGACCGGCGGAGCGATGGGCCGGAGCAGCTTGTTTCGCTGGAACTGCGCCGTCACCAATCTGGACAAGCGAGAACCGCTCTTCCTGTATCTCATGGCATCCGTCCAGCAGCTACGATTGAAAGCCCGGGCTCTATACAAAGAAGTGCGTCATCGCGAGCATGTTCCCGCCGCTTCCGATCTCCGCCCCACTCTGCCGCGCTCGCGCTCCCTATGCACCATGCTGACATGCGATCTACATCGTACAGCTCTACTACCTGGCAAAGGAGTATCCCGATCCAAACTATCGCGCAAACGAGAGGTTACACAAGTGCTTCCTCGCCCATGTCGGCGCAGATCGAGAACGGCTCGAGGCAGGGATCGCAAAGGCAGACTTCATCAAGAAGGGTGCGCACTGGCCAAGACACCGTTTGCATAGGCTTCACGGGCAGAACTAACCAAGATCCTGTGCGCAGAACTCGAGGCGATGTACTCGCTGCGGAAGTACCGCACCCTGAAGCAGCGCTATTACGACGAACCGCCTCCTCCACCGAAGCCTACGTGGGACTCTGAACCGTAGAGCGAGACCTCTTCGAGCATATAGCAATCCGTACTGACACCGAGCATGCGAAGCGCGAGCAAGAACGTCATAAGCTGCTGAGAAACAGCGCCGAATCCACCTCGTCGAATAATCTGGTCAAGTCATACAAGGCTATGCGTCAAGACTGCAGTTGTGCGCTACAGAGCAGTTGACAAGGGCGGAAAGTGTCTGTCCCGTCGAGAAGCGGGCCGGTACGAGAGGTGGATGGATAAGTTCGTACAGGATGTCTGGCGGAAGGCGGCGGCCAAATCTAGTGCGCGAGTCGTAAAGGAGCTGGATGTACATGGTCGGCACGCTTGACGGCTCAGCCGGAGGCATGGCTCGAATCGACTTGGCAAGTCGGCAACGTGATGTCCTTCAGTTGACGATCGGAACCGAAAAGACCCCAGTACTGGTAAACGAGCTCGTCAGTCTCATGAGATCTCGTTGTCCGGTTTGGATTCGAGAGAAGACAGCTTACAGGCTCGACGCCGCCAAATTGGACCTTCCACTGCACAAGGGAGAAACGACTGGGGTTCAGCTGCGAGCTCTCCTTGCATCCGTGAACGCGCGAAGCCGCGACTCACAGGCTCATCGAACGGCTCAAAGTAAAAGTAGTCTGTGGGCCGGATTGAGGCCGTCAGCATTCGGGAGGGCCCCGTCGGATCAGAAAAATCGCCCACACGCACAGGTATCATTGGCGTTCGCTTGACACGGGAACGTATCGATGAACGTCTGCAGCTCGGAGACACCGGCAACTGCGCCGCCGAGGGTCGCATTTGCTGGCGTCATGGACGCTGTCGGCCAGCCCGTCTGTAAAGGTGAACCGACGTCGCAGCGCAATTAGCGAGCTGGCCATCTTGTCAGCGGAGCCAAAGTCTCACCTCGGCGATGTACGGGACAGGTTTATTCGAGACTTCGTTCGAGACCGTGACGTCATTCTGCTGGAAGAAGTCCCATGTCCAGCCGGCGCCTTGATCCACGGGGACGCCTCCAAACCAGGGGTGGACCTGCGGGACACGGGTCAGCAGTCATCTCGAGATCTCATTGTGGCGAGATCAGGACGAACGTTCGCCTACGCAGGTGAAGCAGAGATTAGCTCCCCGAGACGCTGTAAGTCATCAAAGGTCCAGAAAGGACGCACCATGATAAAGTCGCTGCCGGCAGCGAGAGTGGTGCCGCCGGTCTGCGAGTAGGTCGACCCGGCGTCGGCAGTGCCGACCGGGAGAGTTTTGGGCAAATTGAGGGCAGCGAGCTTCGGCCGGAACTGCAAAAGGTATCGCCATTCAGCGCTATGGACTCTCGTGCTCTGAATGGTCAATAGGCTTACGGCGCTGATCTGCGACACCAGAGTCGCAATTGCCGTAGTCGCGGCTGCGGCGGCTCCGCTTGCGCCAGCGGCGGTCACGGCGTTCAGGACGAATCTGGTCGGCCGAGGCCCACGAGTCAGCTCGTGGTCTCCTCGGCTCTCGGTAATGGTTTTTGTCGGGCAGCGCTCACTCGTTACCGATGATGACTCCGCTGACGTGGTCGGTACCGTAAATCTGCAGCGCATCGAGGACGTTCTGCTGCTGCTGTTCATTGACCGTCGAGTTGTCGCCCACGTATGCGCCGAGCCAGACCGTCATGTTGACCTGGCGGAGAGAACGTCGGTCAGCTTCGTCAGAATGGCGCGCGGACATGTGACGAACCTTCGTGTCTTGGATGGCCTGCAGGACGAGTTGCGTCTGGTTGCACGCCGAACCGTACATACGCAAGCGGGCTGGTTGTGGCTCGAGGCTCAGATGAGAAGACCGTCGCGAGCGACAAATCAGAAAAGCCACTCACTGGTCATTTGCGACATCAGGATGATGTCTTGCGTGACATTGTTGAGTGTCGCGCCGCACCATGGCTCAAGGGCATTGAAGGGCGTGTACGCGAGGCCGTAAAAAATGGGCTTCAGTCTGCCCCGATGCACCAGAATTGTAAGCGTCAAGCGGACCGGTTCACGCTCGAAACGAGTCTTCGATCTTCTCCTCTCGAAGCACTTGCGTACCGGCTATTTGTCTCGAACTCGGAGGGATCATTCGGGTTCCATTTCACCGCCTTGGCCGTGCCGTCGACTGGCCAAGCAGAGGTGAGCTTCTGATCCAGGTGCAACAGTGTGCCGTCTCATACCAGCCCGACTTACTGTACTGGAGCTTGCCGCTGTTTGAGCCGGTCGACGTCGACGTCGACGAGTTGTTCTTGTTACTGCTCGTGACCCTCCAGGCGGCGATTCCGCCCGCGACGCCTCCGACGATCAGCAGGACGAGCAGCCCGATGAACGTCCACTTCTTCCACGCGCCCTTCTGCTTGTAGTTCTGCGCGTACGGGTTGTCCCGTCCACGCTGCATCGGCGCCGCGCCCTCCTTCGCGTTATCGCCGAATGGCGAGCGGTCCTCTTCGAGGCTCCACGTCGAGTCGTTGGCGTGCGGTGCGCTGTACATGGCTTGGTGCGCGGGCGGGTACTGTGGTGCTGCGCCTCCCTGATGAAAGCTGGTCTGCGAAGCAAAGGGGTTCTGCGCGTTCGACGAAGGGTACCTCGAATCGTCGTCGAGGGTGCTGTATTGCTGCTGTCGACCCGAGGGCAGCGCGCTTCCGTAGTCGTACTGGGAGTAAGCCATGGCGGACAGCTTCTCGACTCGCGTCCTTGGCTATGCTTGGATCTGAACGAAGCGTCGTTGGTTCCCTTGTCGTGCCGAGGTTCGACCGCCAAGTTTAGCTCGACCAAATCGGGTCCGACCTTGATTGACTCGGCTGTGCGGCTAGATTCTGGTCCCTGTGATCTCCTACTGACTGTCGGAATAGGCGCGCGGGTCCTCAGCTGCAGACGAAGGCGGCTGCGGATCGGAGAAAACCGCCAAGTCGCGCCGACGCCTCGTCCGCTCGGCGGGCCCTTCTGCACGAGCCGCTCACTTTGTACGCTTCGGACGCGCATCTAAGCTAGTAGATACGTGCATATACAGCTCAGCTACTATCTCCGCCCGCTGTCTGGCTCTATCATCCGCGTCACGGCTCCTGCTCTGGCTTAATTGCTTTCGCGTGATGAATCAACATCTCGACTCGCCCATTTGGCGGCTGCTGCGCAACAGTCGACGCTCGCAATGCTCCCTCCGCAAGTACGCCAGACCATGTGCAACGTCAAGGTAGTTCGACAATGAAGCGATGAGGGACCCGAAGGCACCATCGGCGGAAATGGACCCCTTTGTCTAGCCTCGCCGGCCACATGCGGAGCGCCCTGATGGCGGATCTGGCGGATCCATACAGATCGCGATTCCCTGATCGCCCAGCGGCGCGGACATCGCTGACGAAGCCGGGTCTCTGCTGGACTTGGCGCGATGCTCTTTGACTTGTGAACTCGGGCGCAACGCAGCAGCGCTGCGCTTTCAGTCTCGTACACTGCTTGCTACTCTCGGGCTTGCTCGCCATCAAGCCGTGTCGCGTCGCACTATTCCGAGCGCCCCCAACGCATCTACCGCGGCAGCCAATGCATCTACCGCGGCAACCAGGAACGCGCTGCAAAATCGGGCGATTCTCCCGCCGCCATTCGAGCTGACGACCTCGTCCGACGGGTACAGATGCCCCCCTTTCTCCGGTGCAGTTACTTTGTGCAAGCGCGTACCGTGGTACTTGGGAAGAGCGTTGGAGCAGGCCTGAGAAGGTTGAGGGATTTCCGGCGACATCGCTGACAAAACAGCTCTCGCACGGCTCGATACGAGGGAGAGTTTCCACGCGGAGGCTCGCGGAGCCGAACAACCGAGCGTCTGAGGTGAAAGCGACCCTCGCCGCACGCTATGGAATCTGATGCAGGTGACTCGGGTTTCGCCTCCATTTCAGACAGGTGCTTGCTGATCACGTAGCTCATTCCACGCTATTGGCAATGTATCGTGGTTTGTGGAATACCGGCAGCAATTACCGAGGTGATCCGAGCCTGTCCGAGGCTGTCCGAAGTCAGGAAGGGTCGATCGGAGAGAGATTTACCTTCGGACCCCAACCGGTCGCTCTTCTCTCTTCCTCCATCTTCACCCACCTCGACACTTCCAGCCTTCTGATGCAAACTGTACAGCCGCAAGCATTCGCCGTCGACTCACTCTGGCCACCTTGGGCTCCTTTCGAAGCCTTCGCGGCGAAATCCTACGCCTTCGCCCGTTCGTCATCACGGCTCGGCAGATCAGTGGCGCACTCAGGCTGACAACTCCCTCGCTCCTTATAGTGGCGAGTGGCTTCGATGCCCACCTCATCGGTGAGAGCAAAGGGAAACCAAAGTACGACCTCGAGTGCGCATCGCCTGGGTGCGAGTTTGTCGTCAAGGTCCGCGCAAAGAAGAAGCGAGACGCCTATGAGGCTCGGTCTACTGAGGTGAACCTCCGCCACAACCACGAGCCTCTGAACTTTGATCAGCCGGATGAGCTCGACCCCGAGGGGAAGCAAGCTCACGACAATTTAACGGAGGACCTCCAGCGAGCGAGGAAGGATCTCAAGGCGAAAGCGAAGGACGAGATCGTCCACCTCCGCAATTCTGCGGACTACCATTCGACCTCGACGAGCAACCGAGAACAGCTCGGATACTTGTCTTACACGTCCGAGCAGGAACTGGTCGTTTGGGACTTGGCCGAGAGCCTCGACGAGAACGCCGCCCGCGCCTTCGAGCAGAACATGCGCGCCGCTCGTCAGCTCGCGGACGACTATCCGGTAAGATCTCCAGTAGACGCGAAGCGAAGCGGCATCGGGCGATCCGGTTGACGCGATTGCGCTCGGGTCCAGACCAAGTCTACGTTGGACGGCGCCGCGCATCCACTCGCCGCACCGCCTGAGATCCGCTTCCCCGGCTTGAAACCTGCGGCAGTACAGTCGGTACCGGTCAAGGAAAAGAAGCCGCGCGACAAGCTCGAGAAGAGCAAGCGGACCCGCAAGGAGGCGCCGAGCAAGTCCCGCAGCAAAAAGGCCAGAGTCGACGCGAACGAGACGCAAGACATCGTCGTCACGCCGACGGGTGTCTTTAGTCCACCTACGAGCCCGTGCGTGAATGGTTTCGCCGCCTACGCGAACGGTCCGAGCTCGTCCGAGGCGCTCAGCGTGCTTGCCGTAAGCTGAAAGCGCCTCTTTCCGGCGAAGTCGGACAATGACTTATCCCTTCTGCTCGGCGACATGCAGGAGTCTGCGATGTATATCCAGCTGCCCGCCTCCGGCATGCATGGCACTCCTAGTGGCGCTTCACCGCTCACGCCGAAAGCATCGTCGGCGCGTCTCCCGCTGGCGTCGGAGGTGAGCAGTCCAGGTCCCATCGCCGAAGTAAGTCAGTATAGCCAGGATACTGGTGACAGGAGTTCGCGCTGATGTCGGTCGTTCCGGACAGGATCGAGGCGACATCGCAGTCGCTTCGGCACCTACTCCTTCAAGCTCGACGCCCGTACAGCCGCAGCCTGAGCTGTCGACCGACGCTAGTCCTGTATCGCAAGAAGCCGATTTGGCGTGGTTGACTCTCGCTTCGAGCGTCTTTGCCGGAGCGGACGGAGCGGACGAGACGAGTCCACTCGTTCGCGAAGCAGCTCCATCACCAACCCTGCCGGGTAAGGCGGAAACGCCTGCGCCGACAGCCGCCGGCGAGAATGCCCTCGTTTCCAGTCCGGAAGATACGCCACAAGGAGATCAGGACGAAGTCAAGCCGCCGGGTCGCGCCGCAATCGCGAACGATGACGCCACCTCGCCTCGAGCCGCTTTGCCACTGCAGCAGCAAGAAGAGCAGGTCGAGGACGACCTCTTCGCAGGCTACTTCGCCGAGGTTGGCGAGCTGTTCGACTTTGCCGCGCGCTACTACGACAAGCTGATAAAGAGCGGCGAGAAGGCGCCGCCGCTCCAGCCGACGACCGAACAGGACGGTCACAACGCCTTTGCAGAGTCGCTCTCGCCTGCGACAGCCGACTCACGCGAGCTCGCGCTCAAGATGTTCGAGCGCAGCTTGGCGCTACGTCATAGCCTCTGAGGCTAGATCGCATGGCTATCGAAGGATTATCACGAGAAACCGTGTGGAGCGGAGCGGACATGGGAAGGAGCAGATCAGAGTAGGCATGCAGACCAGCTTGGTGGACCGGAGTGAACGTCCTGCAGCGAGAGAAGCGATCTGTGAAGATCGGGCCCTTTTCTCGAGCACGGAAGCAGCGCTACCGCCGCATGAGCATCTTCCGCAGTGACAAGCCTGGCCGAAGGGATTGCCACCCCGCGCCTCGAAGGAGCTTGGAAAGATGCGTATGATACATTCTATGCTGCAAGATGTACGACTGGGATATCAGAGAGCGAGGACGCCCTTGGTGCTGGGAACGTCGCCGGTCTCGTCGCGCTGGATCGCCTCGCGGATGGCGAGCGCAAGCGCCTTGAAGGCGGCCTCCGAGCTGCGCAGAGGAGCGACAACCGTCAGTACAGAGGCGCAGCTTGCTATTGTCTGGCATGCCAGCAGGCACGAAAGAGATCGGAAGGCGGAATGACTCACCGGTGGTGGTCGTTCTCGCCACGGAGAACATCGACGTGGAGGGTGACGCCAGCCGCCTGCGCGAACGACTGGAACACGTGCGGGATCATCTCAGTCGAGAGGTCGCCGATCTTTTCCCGCTTGAGCTGCAGGTCACCGCAGAAGTATGGCCGGGACGAGATGTCGAGGACGGCGCGCGCAAGAGCCTGTACGCCGATCGGCGCGAAGAAGCGGGCGTCCCGGTCAGTCCGAATTGCTCTCGCCTTTCGTTTCTTTACAGAGAACCCGGCGCACCTCATCGAGCGGCGCGAAGCCAGTTCCGTATCGCCGAATCCCCCTTCGCTCGCCGAGCGCGAGTTTGAACGCCTCTCCGACCGCGAGCGCGCAGTCCTCAGCCGTGTGGTGGTCGTCGACTTCGAGGTCGCCCTTGCACTGGATCTGCAGGCTCATGCGACCGTGCTTGGCGAGGGCGTGGAACATCTACTCGGGGCATCGGAACGAGGGCAGAACATCCGGGCAACAGCTGTTAGCGCCAGCCTGGCCTGCCCTAGGCTAATCAGAACTGCTCACGTGGTTCAGGAAGCCGATCCCAGTGTTGATCTCGATGACCTGCTTGGCGTCGGCGGCGTGGTCGAGCGTGATGGTGCACTGAATGTCGGTTTCGCCCGTCTTGCGAGAAACGCTCGCCGTCCGGATACTCTTCGAGTCGTAGCCTGCCATTCTTTCGTTCGAGAGCGATTGCGAGTCTTGCAAGAGCAGCTTGAGTCTATAAGACGTTGCGTTCCCGTTGGCTCGGCCGGGAAGCGGGGTGGCGAAGAAAATTTTCACATTTCCGCTGGGCTCCTGCAGCGAGCCGATTCCCCTCACAGTCATGCTTTCTCGAGATGGAACGGCGATATGGTCTGTTTGCCATTGCAGTCTATCGCTTTTCGAATGCGACAGTCGTGATCGACGAGCCAGTGCTGCCGCCAAACTGGAAACTCGCCCGAGGTACGGTCGAATGGACGGAGAGACCTGCAGAAGCACATGCAGTCTGTCAGCTCAGAGCTGAGCGCAAAGAGCAAGCTGGCGACTCGACAAGAAGTTGCTTGCGATGCGAGCCGCAGGACGCACCTGTCACGTCTGACACGAACGCCTTTTCCAGCTCGGCTTGCGTCCAATTGCCTGCGAGCCACACGTCAGACATCGCTGTCGAGACACATAGACCCGAGAAACGTCGGCGCTCACAAGAAGTGATCAAGAAGATTCCGCCTTTAGGTAGTAACCGCGCGATCGACTCGACGTACAGAGCCTGCAAGCTCTTTCCTTCACGCGTCTCGTCGCTGAGGCACACTGCATCGTACGTCCCCTTATCTGTGATCAATTCCCACTGCTGTCCCGTCACGCCGTCGACTTCCCGGCCGAGCGCGACT
Source organism: Rhodotorula glutinis (assembly GCA_037974285.1). Taxonomy (NCBI): domain Eukaryota; kingdom Fungi; phylum Basidiomycota; class Microbotryomycetes; order Sporidiobolales; family Sporidiobolaceae; genus Rhodotorula; species Rhodotorula glutinis. Next base: position 550,841 of record JBBPFV010000008.1, on the reverse strand, counting down.
TGCAAAATGTCGGCGACAAAGAAGCGAGGTGGCGGATCTGACAGCGTGTGTTCGGAATCAGGCGACGCGCGGGCAGCGAGAATGTCGTTTGCGAGCTGAATAGAGAGCGGAGAGTAGTCGATGCCGGTCAAGGAGGTGTAGCCGGCGGTCGAGAAGGCGAACAGCAATTGGCCGTTTCCAGTTCCGACTGTTTTTGTCGCGAGGCAACTTGGCGGAGATCAGTTCTGGCTTGACATGCAGGTGAAGAGATACTTGATGGACTGTCCGCAGCCGCGATTGGCTCGTTCCGGGGCAAGTCTCGAGCACTCGGCGGTTCCGTGGACGAGCACGAGAGACGGCACGTACCGTCTAGTATCCGCCCTTCAGTCTGAGGGAAATGCTCTTCTGCCCACTCGACCATGTCTTGCGCAGCGTCTTCGCCGAACCTGTCAGATCGGGCAGAAGGGGAGGTCAGTTGGGCGTCGCAGGGAGGAGACGGAGTCTCGAAGAAACGGCCGACTGACCATACTTCGCCCTCGTCGCCAATCTCTTTGAACATTTTGACCTCCCGTTCGTACACCTGCAGTCACCCTGTCAGCTCGACCTATCATTCTCATCGTAGAGCGTAGAGGTGGGCGCAACGTACCGAGTCCCAGTGTTCCTGTGTTCCGAGTTTCGACGGCGGCAAGGGTGCGCCGAGTTCCGGCGCGTCTCCTGATTCTGCGAGTTCCTTGATAGCCCTTTGTAGTGCCTCTGCAGCCATGTTTTGCGGATCGCACGAGCGTGAATCGGTTCAACCCTGAATCGGACTTTGCGGTGCACCGCTCAAATCACTTTGGCTCTTCCTCTTTCTCTTCACCTCCACCTTCCTGTCGACTGAATATGGCCGCTCCGATCTCGCAAAACATTGTCTGGCACGAGGGCGTCAGCCAGGAGCAGCGCGAGGAGCTCACTGGTCAACGCGGCGTCACCATCTGGTTCACCGGTCTCTCGGGTCAGTCTACGCCTGCTCTACACCTCGGCAATAGCTTCCTGCGGGATCGACATGAGCTCAGAGGAGAGGTACAACATGCATGCTGACGCTAGGCCCGCGCCCAATCCACTACAGCTTCTGGCAAGTCGACCCTCGCGTGCGCTCTCGAACTCGAACTCCTCCAGCGCAAGAAGCGCGCGTTCCGCCTCGACGGCGACAACGTCCGGTTCGGCCTGAACAAGGACCTCGGCTTCTCGCCCAAGGACCGCGAGGAGAACATCCGCCGCGTCGGCGAGGTGAGTCTAGCTCCGGTTGTCGCGCACTTTTCTCGAAATGTCGTGATCAGGTCCTCCTCCGAATTTTTTTTCCCCATCACTTCCCCCTGGAGAGGAGCGCGCTGGACCTGCCTCGGAACATTCGAGACTGACGACATGCACGTCCCCCGCAGGTTGCCAAGCTCGTCGCTTCGTCTTGCACCGCGACCCTGACCGCCTTCATCTCGCCGTACCTCGCCGACCGCGCGCTCGCCCGCAAGATCCACGAGGAGAGCAAGATCCCGTTCCTCGAGGTGTTTGTCGACGCCCCGCTCGAGGAGGTCGAGAAGCGCGACCCGAAGGGCCTGTACGCCAAGGCTCGCGCCGGCATCATCAAGGGTGCGTTTCAGCAGTGGCGGTTTCCCCGGCTGCGGCCGTCGCTCACATATCGTTTCCCCCGCTTCATGCAGAGTTCACCGGCATCACCGCGCCGTACGAGGCTCCGGAGAAGCCCGAACTGCACATCAAGACGGCCGAAACCTCGATCGAGCAGGGTGTCGCGCTCATCGTCAAGTACCTTGAGGAGAACAAGTTTATCTAAACGAGTTCTCGTCTCGGTGCGGCGTTTCCGACGGCGACACCATGAAAACAGCCTCGTATATATAGGGCATGGCATATAGAGGGATCTTTGCGGGCTGGTGCCCCTTGTTTTGTTATTCGCATTTTCCGACCTCTCCTCGCTAGATTGCCGGAGCAAGCCCCATTCTCCATCAGAAAGCACTTTGAGCAACCTTGGACCATTCTCGCGCGCGGACGTGTAGCAAATCTCCGACAAGGGCCGCGAGGCGCAGAAGCTAAGCAAGCGTTTAACGACCACGGTGCGCGCACGGAGTTTTCCCCGCATCAGACTACAATCACGTCGAAGCCCTGCAGCTCCGGATCTTGCACTCTGCCTTCGAGCAAGGCGGAGAAGACGCCTTCGCCTCCAAATTCGGCGAGCGTCTGAAACGCAGTATCGAACGAGTCGCGCCGCTCCGGCGGCTCGTTGTGAAAGCGAACAGGGACGTCGAGCTTCTTGTACTGGCACAAGACGAGGTGGAGCATACGCCGGCACCACGCGAGCTCGTTCTGGTCGAGATAGATCCCGAGGTTCAGCGGCAGCGTCAGGCTCTCGAGGCAGGGAGCGATCCGGAACAGCGCGCCACAAATCTGGTCGACCTGATTGTACCAGCGGTAGGGCTCGGCGTAAAGCTCCACATGCTTCGAATTGTCGCGAGGCGAACGAAAATCGGATTCGACCCAGACGGCGAGTTTCGGCGGGAGGCGAGTCGGGTCGATGGCGAGGTGCACTCCGTCTAGGCTGCAGCTGAGGGTGATGGGCACATCGAGCGCGCGCAGAGCATCCAGGTCAGCCGCTCTCGTGGCGTGGAAGAAAGCGAGGCTGTCGAGTTCGACCTGCGTGGCCGATTCGAAGGCTGGCAACGGCGACTGGTATTCAGGGCGACCCGTTGGCCCGATCATGGTGAAGCTCAGTCCCTTGAGGTCCAGAACGCGTCGCGCCCTACCGGACGGCGACCTGAAGACCGCTTCCGACGTGGCGAGAGCCGGTGATTGGGTGACGTCCAGAAGGCACACGTCTTGTCGCAACGCAAGCCTTTCGAGCCGCGCGAGGTCGGGCAGCTCGGATTCAGCGAAGCGGATCCCCAGCTCGAGGTACCGCAACACTGCACCAGGGAAAGTACAGCAGTGTGTCAGTCTGGTGTGGGCGCGCGACGGTGAAGAGGACTTGGGCTCACGTGGAAACCGCTCGAGGGCTTTCAGATCGAACGCATCGAATTCGCCAGCACCGACGACGGGTCCGAGCAGGCGCAGACTGTGGACGTTGAAGAGCTTGCCCGACACTGATGCGATGTGGCGGAAAGCGCGAGCGTCGATACCCGTGCAGGTCAATTCGTTGATCAAGGCGGCGCAGTCCCGTTGAAAATAGACAGCTCGGATGAAGCTGTTGACGGTACGAGGGAAGATCCACACTTGCTGCCAGATCATCGGCCGTAGGGCGAGGTGCATTGAGCGCGACAGCGTGGCGAGCGAGAGGAAAAAGCGGCGCCGGTTCAGGAACAAGCATTGGCGGTCATTCGCGACAGAGGGAACGGCATGCTCCGCGATCGTCTGTACGAGCTCGGATGGTAGCTTGTCCAACATGGCTCGATCTTCGGAGACAGCGAGACTTTGAGAGAGGGAGAGGGAAAGAGCCCGAGACGGCTGCCGCTTTCTCGTCCGCAGTCCGTGTTTGCAGTCTGCGGCAGACTTTCGCTCAACCGGGCGTATGGCTAGACTGGAGTACACCAGATCATGCCTCACCATCGGTTCTCATCTTTACAAGGCATGGCAAGCTCTTTTCGCAAGCGCTGTGGAGCTACACGCGCCCAACTATATAACAACGACCTGGTAGCCCCTCAAATCGGGGTCGCTGATCCTGCCCGCGACGAGATCCGAGAAACACCCCTCGCCGTCGTACTCGGCGAGCGTTGTGAACTCAGAGTCGAGCGTGTGGCCTTTGGTCGTCGGTTCGTTGTGAAACCAGACTGGGACGTTGCTCGCCCTGCACCGCTTCAGAACCGCATAGAGCATCTCTTGGAGTTCTTCGCGAGTGTAGAGGACGTCTTCGTCGAGCTCGATGCCGAGGTTGAGCGGGAGCGTCAGACTTTCGAGAACGGCGGCGACCTGAATCAGCGCGACGCCAATCGGCTCGATCTCCTCCAGCCAGGCTGGAGGCTCGACGATCACGTCTGGATGGGTCTCATGAGCGCGAGGCAGGCGAAAGTCCGACTCGATCCAGACAGCGAGGCGAGGCGGGAAGGGGTTGTCTGGGTTGATCGCGACCGGAATGTGTTCGAGCGGGCAGCGGAGGACCACGAGCGCTTTGAGCGCTCGCAAGGCCGAGCGGTCATACGCCTCCATAGCGGCGCAGTAGGAAGACGCGTCGAGCTCGATTCGCGTTGCCGACTCGAACGCTGGTTGGGGCGAAAAGCTGCGCACAAACCCGCTCGCGTAGACGATCGAGAAGCTCTGGTCCTCGAGGCGGATCACGCGTTCGTGTCGACTTTGTTCGGGCAGCGACGCGATCGGCCGAACGGCTGCGGGCGCCCCTCGCTTGTCCGAGTCGACGACCATCACGGAGCCGCTGATTGCGAGCGTCTGCAAGTTTACCAGATCGGAGATGTGATCCGATACCGTGCAGCGCTCCAGGGTGAGGCATTTGAGGTCTACAAGCGACAAGGAAGCGTATCAGGTGGATGAGCGCTGACCCGAGGTTGCGCCGGCGTCTTACGAGGGAATCGCTTCAGGCCGGCGATACGGATGGGCTGCCATTCGGCCGAGCTCAATACGGGTCCATGCAGTGATACCGCACGAATATTGCTGAATAGCGGGAAAGTTTGGCTGAGCAATCTGAACAGTTTGGCGTCCAAGCCGACGCAAACGACCTCCTTGATGCACACGGCGCAGTGCTGGTTCTGCTTCATGGCTCGGACGAAGCGCCCGACCGTCCGCGGAAATACCCACACTCGTTCCCAGATCATTGGGCGGAGAGCGTACTGCATTGAGCGTGAGAGCGTCGCGAGCGAAGTGAGGAAGCGGCGCCGGTTCGAGTCGAGGATCTGGAGCTCGCAGGCGGTCGCGGGGGCTGCAAGTTGGGCGACCGCCTGGATCAGCTCAACTGGTAGCTTGTTGAGCGTCATGCGTGCGATCTAAATATCTTTGCGAGCGTGTGCCGAGCGTAAAGAGAGACGAGGAGTCGTCACGGGTCGACTTAGGACCAACTCCCCTCGTCGAGCAACCCAGCACACATCGAGTGGTCCGACGAGCACGATTGTCATCTCGAGAACTTCTGACGAGCTGCCAATCTCTTTCGAACGTCCAGCATGGCCCCCGTGAGAACCTCCTTCCCCTCGTCCCCCACCTCGGCGATTCCCTCGAGCCGCTCCTCGGCAGTGACTGACGCTCGCATCGTTCGTAACAGACCATCGAGCTGCTCTACTTTGCCGGAGTCAGGACCGCCATCGCCGGCGAACCCGCATCGCAGCGGATTTCGCTCCCCGACGAGCCGACTCCGTTCCCGCTGTCCCAGTTGCGCGACTACCTCGTCACAGCGATCCACCCGGATAACGAAGAACTCGCGCGTGTCTTGCGGCGAAGCGCGTGGAGCGTCAACGAGGAAATGATCGACGAAGAGAACGAGGGCGAGACGACGCTCCGAGGCGGAGAGACGGTCTGCCCGATCCCGCCTGTCAGCGGAGGCTGAATACCCTCGAATGGCGTCGACGGCGACGAGGCACACGAGATGCAGGCGATGGTACAACAAGCAGAAGGACGACAATAGAGGGTCGCCCTGTCAAGCCGCGGGAGAGCCGGACGCCGCAGCGGCGAGCCGCCTCCGCTTCTCCTCGACCTCGCGCCGTTTCGCCTCAATCTTGCGCTTCCGCTCCTCGACCTCGCTCTCGCGCTTCCGTTTGACCGCATCTCCGAGTTCCTCCTTCTCCCTCCGCTTCCGTTCCGTCTCTTTCCGCTCGCGCGTCAGCGCCGCCATCTGCGCCTGCCGCTCGTCCTCGTTCCCGCTGAACTGGTAGAACCCGGCCCCCTTGGTCCGGTTCTCGCGCGAGGCGTCGTAATGCGAGACGAGAGGGGCGGCGGCAGCGGCGGCCAAGGTGGCGGCGCGGCGCGCGAGGACTTCGGGGTCGGGTTCGTAGACGGGGAACGACGTTTGGTCGCCGTAATAAACGTTCGAGCTGCGAGTGGGCGTGATCGTCAGTCTTCGTGAGGGCGAGAGAGGTACTGGCGCACATATGCACGTACGGATCGGGTCCTTCCCCGGGTTTGAAAGCGCCAGACGCGATCTCTTCTGCCTGCGCCGGGTCTGCCATGCTCTGGTATTGCATGTCGGCGGCGTTCGGATCCCGGAACGGCGCCCCTCGCGGCACTTCTGACCGCGGAATCATCCTCGCGCGACCGAACTCGTCGGTGTATTCGACGAGGGGGTCGTGTGCGAACGCGGGGCCGGGCTGCGCAAGGGCGGACGGATGGCTAGGGTCAGCTCCTTCTCGCTTCATCGTCCCATGTTCGGCCGGCCTCACCTCGTCTTGATCTGGCTCGATGAGACGCGTCGGGACCGTCAAGCTCTCGTCAACGTCTGAAGCAGCGTCGTCGTCGTCGTCGGACGAGCCAGACAGACCGCCGCCACCGCCGGGCTCAGCGTCAAAGTCGACGAGGAGGGCGTCGATCTGCGCCTCGGTCAACCCGCCCGTCTTGCCCTTCCTTTGTGTGTGTGTTGCGAATCATGGTCAGGAACAACAGCTGCATTCGGCTTGAAAGTGTGGCTACGGACCTGATCTTTTCATAGATGGCCGCCTTGCGCTCGAGGTGTTTCCGGACTTGGTCGGGGTCCTTGCCCTGGCCGACGTCCTCCTCGTAGACGACTTGGTCCCGAGCAGCCCTCCCTGCGAGTCCTTTGTTCTGCCTCGCCCACGCGGGGAGCTTTTTTTGTTGCCGGGGGACTCCGCCCGTGATGACGGTCGGTTTCCCCGACTGGCGCGACTTGTTGAAATCGTCTTCGTGCTTGCTGTGCGCAGTGAGGGTCAGATTGAGCCTTGACAGTGTCTGTGCGCACCTCGTGACGGGGTGTGACTGACCTGATCTGAGCCTTGATGTCGAGGAACGACGACGACGAGACGGTGGTCCTCGCCTTTTTGGCGGGTGGAGGGGGCATCTCGGTCGCTCTGGATGTGCGCTGATCCGTCAGAAGCAGACAAGGTGCCCTGGCAATAGCGTGCGAGAGTGGCAGAGAGGGTCGCGGGCGAGGTTGCACACGCGAGGTGGGGCTTCGCAACTCGTTCACCTCTCCCGCCTCTTCACACTACAGCTCGTGACAGACTCAAACGCGCCTGCTGCAGACTTGTTAACGAGGTCCGACTACGGCTCCGACCGCTCCATTCGCCGCTAGCCAGTTCAGAGGAATTCTCGAACAAACGTCTCTTCGGTCAAGGACGCTGCTGCTGCTGCCCGGATCTGAAAACACGCTGACGTTACGGGCGGTTCAAAGCCTTAGTCAAGAGTCAGACAGTTCGACCTGCGCTGGGATTACGGAAGACAGCGAACCAGCTTCCATTCCGACCCGGTCGCCCTCCCTCCCTCCTGGGCCGCCTCCCTACCTCGGGTAGACCCCGACCGGCCGCGCGCGCACGATGGACTCGCTCGCGCACCCGTCGTCGAGCACGTTCGACTCGCAAATCTCGTTCATCAAGCATGGCGACCTCGCCCAACTCGTCACCATCAAGGTCGCGTCATTCCAGGGGCACCTCCCGCAACGCCCGCTCGCCGACCTGCTCGACCACCCGCACCTGAAACACCACGGGTTCCAACAAGCCTTGCCGAGCGACCTCTACGTCCGCGTCGAGCTGTGGGCCGACAACAAACCGCTGATCCCACCCGTCCAGACGGCGCACAAGGCGTTCAAGTCGCGCGAGCAGGTCGACTGGAACGAGCACATCGCGCTCCCGATCAAGTACCGCGACTTGCCGCAGAGCGCCCAACTCGTCGTCACCGTGTACGACATCGCCGGTCCGGGCGAGCTCGCGATCGTTGGCGGTTCGACCCTGCGCCTGTTTGGCAGCAAATGCACCCTCCGCAAGGGCAAACAGCGCCTCTTTCTCTGGAAGGGTATCCAGGGCGACCCGCGAGACGCTTCCGAGACGCCGAGCAAAGTCGGCCTCAAGGACGAGATGGGCCGGCTCGAAAAGCTCGTGAAACGGCACGAGCGGGGCGACATTGCCCGCCTCGACTGGCTCGACAAGCTCGCATTCCGTCAGATTGAAAGAATCCACAAGGTGGGCAGCGGGCGAATTTCTTCGAGCTCCTTCACCGAAGAGCGGCGCTGACGATGCACGAACTTGCAGGCCGAATCGGAGAAATCCGACAACCTTTTTCTCTACATCGACTTGCCGCGCTTCGACTTTCCCGTCGTCTTCAGCGAGCCGGTCTGCTCTCAAGTTTCACTCTGCTCTCTGGAAATCGGCTGATTGACGTCTTCGCGTAGGAATACCCTCTGCCGGTCCTCTCATCGTCCAGCCTATACTCATCCGCGGTCCCGCCGACTGCATCTTCCGCAGCCGCTCAAGGGTCAACCTCGAACACGACCGGTGTGACGGCCCATGCGGCCGCCGAAGCTTCCCTGTTTACGATCATCGACCCGGAAATCGTCAGGAAGAATCCGGTCGAGGCGAAGCACCGCCGCTTGGTGCGAGACCATCGAAACGGACCTCTCGACCGCGAGCTGAAACCGAACGCCAAGATCCGCGACGAGCTCAACGTGACTTCCCGGCTTTTTCTGCGGTACTTGCTATTCCAGTCGGACTGATGTGTCCACTGCGCTCCAGGAAATCCTGCGCTACCCGCCGACTCAGGAGCTGACAACGCCGCAACGCGACCTCGTCTGGAAGTTCCGCTTCTACCTCACGCGCGACAAGCGCGCGTTGACCAAGTTCCTCAAGTCGGTCGTTTGGTCCGATCCGGGCGAGGCAAAGCAAGCCGTCGAGACGTTGCTCCCGATGTGGCACGAGGTCGAGATGGACGACGCACTCGAACTGCTTGGTCCGGCGGAAGGTTTCCGGGATCGGCGAGTGCGCGCGTATGCCGTCAGGCAGCTCGAGCGGGCGGACGACGAGGTACGCATCGATCGCGTGGCATCTATTCAGCATTGCGACGCTTCAGCGTATGCATAATTGATGCATCCAATCGGCCAACGTACAGGAACTCATGCTCTACCTGTTGCAACTGGTCCAAGCGCTCAAGTTCGAGCCTGCGCCGCCGCCAGGATCCCCCTCGGCCTCTGAACACATCTCGCCGAGCGCGTCGCTCCGTCACTCCCACGCGCACTCCCATTCGCACCTACGGCACTCGCAGTACCTCCGCCACACGTCCGAGCAGAACCTGCCGACTCTCGAAGATTTCCTGATCGAACGGAGCGCGCGGAACCCGGTTCTCGGTAACCACTTCTTTTGGTACATCCAGGTCGAGCGCGAAGACAAGGCACGAAGTCGCATGTTCGACGAAGTGGCGAAAAAGTTTGAGAACCGGATGCGGGAGGTGCGCTTCTCTTGATTATGGTTCCTGCGCGCGGAACACCACGCTCACGAGTCCGCGTCTATGCAGCTGCAACCACCGGATGAGCCAGATCGGGTAGACGCTCTGAGGCGACAAGGCGATTTCATCGCGCGGATCACCAAACTCGCGTCGACCTTGCGCCTCTCCAAAGATGCCCGGCCCAAAAAGATCGAGAAGCTTAAGTCGGCGTTATCTTCAGCCTCGACCGGTCTCGGGACCTTCTCCGCTCCGATCCCTCTACCTCTCGATGCTCGTGTCTCGGTCACTGGTATCGACCCGGAAGCCTCGTCCGTCTTCAAGTCGAACCTCTTCCCGCTGCGACTCCAGCTCCTCACGACGAGCGGCGAGCCATACCCTGTGATCTTCAAGAACGGCGACGACCTCCGACAAGATCAGCTCGTCATTCAACTCTTCACGCTCATGGACCGCCTGCTCCGCAAGGAGAACCTCGACCTTAAGCTGATGCCGTACCGCGTCCTTGCCACCGGCGCGGTCGACGGTATGGTCCAATTCGTCCCCTCGCGCACGTTACAGGATATCACGTTCGAGTACGGCGCGCAGGGTTTGCTCGGCTACTTGCGCGAGCAGCACGCAGACCCCGGCAGCGTCGGGACGTACGGTGTCAAGCCAGAAGTCCTCGACACGTACATCAGGAGCTGCGGTACGTCAGCATCCGCAGCACGTCACACACAATCTCGAGCTGACGCGTCGCTCTCTTCAGCCGGCTACTGTGTCGTTACGTATCTCCTCGGGGTGGGCGATCGACATCTGGACAATCTGCTGCTTTCGCCCGACGGGCATTTCTTCCATGGTGGGCTGGCTCCCCACTGCTCAATTGGTGATTGTTTGCTGACACCTCGGGCCTGCCAGTCGACTTCGGCTACATCCTCGGCCGCGACCCGAAGCCGTTTCCGCCGGCCGTTAAGGTCTGCAAAGAGATGGTCGACGCGATGGGCGGGATGCAGTCGCCGCACTATGCGCGCTTCAAGAGCCTGTGCTATACCGGCTTTACGACGCTCCGCAAGAACGCCAACCTGTTGATCAATTTGGTCGCGCTCATGGTCGACGGAAACATTCCCGATATCAAGCTGGAACCGGACAAGGCCGTTATGAAGGTCAGCCTGCGCCGCTCAACTCCGACTGTGAGATTTGGCTGACCATATCGTGTGCCTTGCAGGTCCAGGACAAGTTCCTCCTCGAGCTTTCAGAAGAAGAGGCGATCAAAGAGTTTGAAGCGCTCCTCAACGACACGTCCTACTTCACGTCGGTCCTCGACCGCATCCATTCTGTAGCGCAGTACTGGCGCGCATGATCCGCTCGCGTAGCCCCCTGTTGTCGTAACCCTCTCGTGTGAAGAGCAGCTAAGGCTTGATCCATTCGCAAACGGTCTTTAAGGGTATCCTAGAGGTGAAACAGAGGACCTGCGGGGCAAAGCGCCGCCGGGCAGGAGCAAAAGGAGGACAAATGTACACTGATACTCATGAAAGTGGAGAAGAAGGAGGAGACGTCAAGGCAATAGGGGGGAAGAGGGATAAACAATAGAAAAGACGGCATTTGAAAGTCGAAGGAAAGGTGTGGGATCCGCCGCATGAGGTCGAGTGTTCACGAGCGCCGTTTCGTGTCGGAGTCGGCGATGGCGCGAAGCAGATCTCGCGGATCCATCGCGCGGTGCTGCGGCTCGCCGACTGCAGGAACCGCCTGCGCAAGACCGGCACCGCTCGCGCCAGAGCCGTCGTCCGCCGTCGTGGTTGCGGATTGCGTGACACCAAGTTCGTTGTGTCGCGAGAGAGCGGCGTGGGTCTCGGAAGAGCGATGGGCGATGTAAGCGGACGCGACGCGGACAAAGGAAGAAAGGCGGTGCGTTTGGTGGCGGAAGGCGGCGGTCTGCGCGTGCGCCGTCTGAAGTCAGCGAGGCCGTCACAACTCCCGCGAACCGGTCTCGGGATCCAGGGAGAAAACGTACATCGATCTGAGCTGAGGCAATTCTTCGCTGCATCGCCTCTTGAGGCGTCTCCTCGCCGTCCGCCGTCGCCTTGGCCTTTCCCTTGCCCTTCTTGGCAGGAGTCTTGCCACCGTCACTTCGCACCAATTGGCCCTCCATCACTCGTCGCCCGATCGTCAGTGCCTCTTCGAGCGTTGTCGGGGCCGGAACGGACAGGTCGAGCGTGGCCGCGTACGAGGAAGGGTTCGACCGGATCGCAGGCTGCACCATGGAAACGTAGGAGGTGGAGGCTTCGGCGTGCGCTTGCGTCCGACCATCGAAGAAGGCCTGATAGACCGGCTCGAGCGATTGGCGGAGTTCTTGCTCGCGAGCAATCCTGCCAGACGGTAGAGGGCAAGTCAGCGCCGGATCTCAGTGGAAGAACAGAGCAGCACCTGGACGTACGCAGCATAGCTGTCTTCGAGCTCCTGCATCTTCGTCGCGTTGCTCTCGTTGTGCGGATGGGGCGGTAATCGGCTCGGGTCCTGCGATTGACTCGATTCCTGCAATTCGCATAGAGTCAGCCCGAGTGCTGTTTCTCTGTCTCGCCAAGTTAGACGCACTTGGTATGGCACCGAAGTGTCGACCCGCAACGAGCATACGTCCTCGATGAACGCATCGATCACGCTCTTAGCGGCCGTCTGCGCCGCGCTCATCTCGTCCTCGCGGACGCTGCGGAACATGCGATCCCGGACTCGTTGCGAAGACCAACTGACGATTGACCGCATGCGTTTCGCAATCGGGTCCGAAGCGTCGGTGGACCGGTACAGCTTGTCGTCGGCGACTTGCGGATGCGGAGTGGCTGTACGACGAACCAATGATCGGAAGCGTCAATCGCGCCTGTCACGAACCTGAGACGAGATGAAGCAGCTCGTGCAAGTGTAATGCGTACCTTCGAAGCCGCCTCCGATACTGCTTCCTCGCTTCCCACTCCCGCGAGCACTACTCCGCCTCGCCGTCCTGACGATCGTCGCCGGCGTCCCGGGCGGCAGACCTTGTCGGAAAGCAATGTTTCGAACCTGGACCGGAGTCTCTTGCGCGGGGAGGGGCTTGGTCGCGGCCGGTTGTCGAGGCGGCGTTCGTCGTCGGCGCGTCTTTGGGTTGGAGAGGCTCGTCGACGCTTCCGGCGCGCCTGCGTCTTCAGTCTCGCCAGCAGCCGTTGCCTGTACATTCGAAAAGTTCAGGCAGAGTCAGCGGACCGACCTATAGCGAGCGATTCTCGAGCGGGTCCTCTCGGGTCCGCTCGTTCCCTCCGCGGAACAGTCACCGTACTGACCTTGCCCTTGGTACCCCTCGCCTGCTCTGCTGCCGCCTCTCGTCCAGCTGCACCTTTACCATACGGTGTCGGCGGGTTTGTCGTGAACAGGAACGGCCGCGCATCGTCTCCGCCTTGTTCTGCCTCGAGGTCGACGAGCGCGGCCGAGTACGTCGAGAGAGGCTTGTTGACGCGTGCGCCGAGGTTGGCAGCCGCTCGAGGCTGTAAATATGAACCGTCAGCGAGCGAGAACGACGCGCTTTCGACGCGATCTTGACCCGAAGCGAGACTTGACAAACAATGAAGGCCCGTCTCGGCGGTCCCGCTGCTGCGCCCGTGGTCGCCGCCGCGCCGGCGCTCGCGCTGTCTGATCGTTGCGTAGTTGACGCGGGTGGATCTGGGTCGGTGCGGGGTCGTTTGCTCTGCGGGCGCGACTGTGATGCGGCGGCCGGTTCTTCGCTGTGACGGCGTCCTCCTTCGGCGTCGTCTTCGCTCCCGGACGCGCTCGCGCGCCTGTCGTCAGGTTTCGTCCGTTTCCTGCTCGTCTTGGCGGGTTTCGTGCCGTTGACCGTGGTCGAGAGAGCGGGTGCCGCGGGGTTGTCGTCGAGCGGGTGTTCGTTGCTGAGGCGGGTACTCCTCCGCCTGCCTCCCTCTGCCGTGACGGAGCCTCGGACGGGTTGCGGACCCTTTGAGCCCTTCCTGACGAGTCCCCTGCCTGTACTGGCGCGACTCTTTTTCGACGGCGGCGGGTTCAGGTCGGCGTCGTCTCGTCCTCCTCCTCCCGGTAGTGGTGGTCGTCGTTGCTGGTCGTCCGAGTCGTCCGAGTCGGCGTACAAGTCTGGATCGGGTACGACTGATTTACGAGCGTGTACAGCTGCGCGTGGAGCTGGCATCGTTGGCTCTGCAGGTTGGTCGAGTGTGTTTGGCCCGCGCGATCGTTCAACGAGGACGCGCGCGCCGGGAGGACGAGGAGAAGGCGGCGAGCCACGAGGAGGCGTGGATGTGCCTTGTTCACGATCGCAGGCCAGTCTGTGACTGTCAAGGTCGTCACGTGAGAGAGCGCGCGCGCGTTACGAACGAGAGGCGGGCGAGCGAGCGAGCAAGCGAGCGAGCGAGCAAGCGAGCGGGGCGTTTCGCGGGACTTGGGCGAATGAATGCCCGCTGACCTCTTTCTCCTCCCTGTCCTTCCCCCGCTTCTAACTAGAGCAGAATCGACTCAGGAGTAGCTCTGCTTGCAGCTCCCGTCCCCGCTACCCACCCCCTCAGGCTGTCACCAAGATGGGCAACGACGGAGGATCGATCCCGAAACGGTCAGAGTTGATCCGCACAAAGCAAACCCGCGCCCGTGAGAACAACGCAGACAGAGTCAGGCAACTGTGGGCATTCTGCGCACTCTCAAAGGTGAGCGGGAGCTCAGTGACTGCGCATAACCCTGTCGACGCTGACTCGGATGTTCGCCACAGCAACCCCTCCGGCAACCCGTCGTCTCGTGCCCGCTCGGCAGGCTCTACAACAAAGAAGCAGTCATAGCCTATCTCTTGAACCCACCGACCGCCGCCGACTCAGCCACCCCGTTCGGGTCAGACGGCCAACTCGTCGCGGGACACATCCGGTCCCTCAAGGACGTCGTCACCCTCCGCCTCACCCCGAACCCAAACCTCGACTCAAACGACTCGCACGACGGTAGCGGCGGCGGAGGAGGAGGAGGAGACCAGACCCTGATCGGCGCGGCGAACGAGCGAGACCCGCCGGCGCCGTTCGTGTGCCCCATCTCGCTCCGAGAAATGAACGGCGCCGTCAAGTTTGTGTACCGGAAACCATGCGGGTGCGTCGTCGCCGACTCGGCCCTTCGCGAGATGCGCAAGAGCCTCGAGCGGAAGAACGTGGCCGCCGCCGCAGCGCGCTCGAACGACGGGAGCGGTGGCGCAGCGTTGGCAGAGGACGAGGACGAGACGCTCGTCTGTCCCGTCGACGGCGAACGGAACAAGGCCGGCGTCGTCGAGGAATGGGTCACGATCAACCCGAAGGAGGACGAACTCGAACTCATGCGCGAACAGTTCGAGGCCCGGAAACGGCAAGAAAAGGAGGACCGGAAGGCTGCCAAGAAGCGCAAGAACGGCGCTGGCGCGAACGCAGATCGCGATGCGACGGGCGACGAACCCAAGGCGAAAAAGCCAAAGGCTGCCGACGCAGCGGCGGCCGCGGCGAGCCACCACCAGAAGATCGCGAGCGCTCCCGCCGTCAAAGCCGGTGCGACCGTCTCGGGTCTGTCGGCGACGCTTGCAGCCAAGCTTGCCGAGCAGAAGAAGCAGCAGAGCCCGGCGATCGCGTCCCTGTACACGAAAAAGACCGACAACGAGATGAAGGTGCGTCGCATTCCTTAATCGCTTGACGCGGCATAACACTCGGGATTACTCTCACTTCCCACAGCGCTGACTGTTCCCACCTGTACAGGACAAGGACGGTCGGAGCAATTGGATGACGATCGGCAGCTACTCGCGTTTCTAGGTTCTCCTCGCATCGACCCTCTTCCGTTTGCCTGAACCACCGTCTCTCTACTCGTTCTCTGCGCGCGCCTTCTGTTCCGACCATAGTCTGCTGTTGTAGCTTCCATCATGTATCGCTTATCCGTGCTTGCGATTCCTGTGTCTCGAAGTCGGCAAGGCGACAGCTGCACCACCCGGCTTCTTTTCCTCCCCGTACGCCATGTTGCGATCTCTAGCTTCTGGACTCTTGCGGTCCGCCTTCTCATCACCGAGGGCAGCTACGCCCTGGTCCTCTACGCTTCTCGCTGTCTCTGCTCAGAGAGCGACGCCGCCCCCACATCGTCATCGTTCGGATCCGCTCGTCGGCAGCGGACCACTCGCAACAGCGCGAAGAGCCTTCTCCAGCTCACCGGCGGCTGAGGCGCTGATCCCACTCGTAGTGACAGGAGAGGTGGGTTCCGCTCTCGATTGAATGCGAGAGCGAGCCGGGAGCGCTGACCCCAAGGTGCTGAATCGGCTGCTTCGCGCAACAGCCTAGAGGCGAGCGAGTATCCGATGGTGAGCTCGGAGACTTTTGTGGACCTCGTATCGCGTGGCCGGTCTGACAGATCGCGCGCCTTCAGTCTACTCTCGACTGCTGCAAGAACGGATCGTCTTCCTCAACGGACCGGTATGTCTCGGCACGTACTGGCGATCGCAGACCACTGCACAGGCCACAGTGCTTGCTCGCGCTACACGAACTTCCGAGGTATACTAAAACAAATGCTCGGCGCAGATCGACGACGCGCTGTCGTCAGTCGTCGTGGCGCAACTGCTCTTCCTTGAAGCCGAATCGTCTGCTCCGATCTCGCTCTACATCAACTCGCCGGGAGGTAGCGTGACAGCCGGACTCGCAATCTACGACACGGTGCGCAAGGACGAGCGCCGGCAGGAATCGGCCGAGCAGTGTAGCTCGACGGCTGACGACGTGCTTGACTGCGCAGATGCAATTCATCCATACGCCTGTGCATACCATCGTCGTCGGACAAGCGTCGTCCATGGCGTCCCTCATTCTTGCGGGTGGTGAGTACACGGCGGACTCCACACTATGTCTCCGCTGTGGCGGACGGGGTGTATGGGCTGGGCTGAAGTTCCTCTCCGTTGTCACCGCAAGGCGAGCCCGGTCACCGGAATGCCCTCGCCCACTCTTCCATCATGATACATCGTGAGCTGCCGGCGGAAGTAGACCACAACGAAGGTCCTGCTAAGCTGACGCCTTTTCCTCAACAGAACCTTCCGGAGGCGCGGGTGGTCAAGCATCCGATATCTCGATTGTTGTGCGTCAGGCCCTCCGATTTCTGCTTGTTCTAGAGTCGGAGGATACTGACGCAAAAGGACGTTTACCCAGGCCAACGAGATTCTCCGCGTGCGCGAAAAGATGTTCGACCTGTACGCCGATCACTGCAAGTTCCCGGACGAAGAACGGGAAAAGGCCCGCGCGCGTTTCGGTCAGTTGTGTACTCTTGGCAGACCTCGGGGCTGGCTGTACTGTCGGTCCTCGTAGGATATCGAAGCTGATGGGAACTGTTCGGTTACAGCTCAAATGCTCGACCGGGATCACTACCTCACGCCCGACGCCGCCATCAAGCAGGGCATCATTGATCAGGTGCTTGTCAAACGACCGCCTACAGGGCAAGACTCCGCAGCGCCAGGCGGCGAGGCGGCCGAGCCAACGACATCGAGCTGAGCGAGCTTGGCTCTGCCTAGCCGTAGAGTTGCAGCGCACGTTCGGCGAGCTCGCTCAGTTGTGCAGGGCACTTTTCTGACGGTATAATGATATCAACAACAGGGTACTACGCGGAAGTGGCGGAGAGAGGGGCTGTCATGCAGCCGGCCTCAAAGAGGCATGGTCTCGGCGCGTGTCGCTTTCAAGAGGGTCAGGAGGCAACCTTTGACGCGGTCACAGCATGAGAGTTTCCAAGTTCCTGCAGCAGTCTCGTCAGTACACGGTGGCTGCGAAGAGAACGAGAACAGACCTTACCGGTTCAAAATGACATCGGTCACGCTCGCAAATACGACCTTGACCAGCTTGGTGTCGACTGCCGTCGTATAATGCGTGTCTACTCATGTCACGTCAGTCCAAGTATAGTGCGCACCGCAGGGCGGAAGCTTACAGATCGGCTTGCTCTCCGAGCGATTCAGTCGCAGGAAGCGGGAGCGAAAGTATTCCTGCGCTGCGAGATGGTCGTTCGGATCGCCTGCTCACGCCGCCCATCAGGTCAGACCAAAGCATGAAGCTGACTGACAACCAAGACGCACCTTCATAGTCTGGAAAGTACGGCTGTACAGGCGAAGACGGCAGCCGCTCTTTGAACACGTCTTGCTTGTTGAGGAAAAGAATCATCGCCGTGTTGGCGAACCAGCGCGAGTTGCATATGCTATCAAAGAGCATGAGCGCCTCTTGCATCTGATTCGAGCTGCGATCCTCGTGCAGAACTTGCTGCGATTGCCGAAGCGTGCAGATGAGAAGGTCAGCTCGAGTGCCAGTATACCGGGCTCGGAACGTCACTACGGACATCGTAACCGGCTAGAGACGCGAGAAAGATGACTGCCGTAACGCTGTCGAAGCAATGGACCCTGTTGGCCTCAACTGTGAGCACAGCATGCGCTGACGAGGTGGACCTCGAGTCTCACCATTTCCGGCGCTCGCTTCTTTGGCCGCCAACGTCGAAGATCCTGCGTGTCGTGGGCGGGTGAGCTTCTTCTCACAAAGGATTGCGGAGTGTGTGACGTGCTCACCGATACTGTGTACCGCGTTGCTGGAATGCGGTCTCCGTGATCCCGGTTGTCTTTTGTCGGCAACGAAGGATATCTTGCTCCGATGGGATGTACGTCGGCCTGAACAAGCGATCGATGTTCGCCATGAAACTGTGCCAGCGGACGCTGTCAGCCTCCTCCAGGCACGGTCAGAGGCAGCATGAACCGGCGGCGCACTAAGGTAGGCTGAAAGAGATGAGTGGGTCAGTCACGCTCGCGTATTGAATAGCCGCGATTCTCTCCGAGACTCACTTTTCCGGTATTGTGGCTTCGTCGCCGCTCGCAGTGATAGCCTTAAGCCCCGCGTCGTTCCATATTGCCTTGAGCCAGGATTTCAACGGGTACGGGTACGCCTGGCCGACTCGCACCTGCATGGTGCTCTCCGCGAGCTCCCACAGCTCCTGAAAAGGGGTAAGGAGATTAGTCGTCGGAGAGTGAGCCCGCAGTTTTGCATGATAGCTTACGACAAGGTTCGGATTTGCCAGCTCCATCCCTTCGAATTCCATCGCACTCAGGCAAGCTCGGATTCCGTCGCGTACGTTCAAAAAGATCTGTTGTCGGTACACCTCGACTTCGGCGTCCGTGAACCCGGAAAGGTGGATGAGCTATCCGCATAGACGTCAGCTTGAGCCGCCCTGCTCTTCCTCGCTTTACTATAGGGCGCATACCTTCATTTGCTTCTGTAAAGTGTGCCGAAAATCGTCTCAGCGCGCAATCAAGGAGACTGGAAGTAGAAGAAAGGCGCACCAGAATAGTCGATTTCCCGCTTGAACCCGGTCCTGCAGAGATGGGAGAGCGAATCAGCCAATGCTGCGGAGCCTGCGCCGCCCGTGCTGGTCAGTCACCGCACCCAGTAGCAAGATCTACATTGACGCCCGAAAGTCAGCGAAGCCCAGCAAAGAGTATCCGCTTCGAGAAGAGCGAAGAATGCTACGTACCTTGATCTCTCGGGCCATGCGCTCCTCCTCCTCCCGCAGCAACCGATCGATAGCTCTTGACTGCATCGTCTCCTGTGCGGAGGATTGCCATTCTGGTCTGGCGCCTTGTTCAGTCGAGGCACAGGCGCCCATCTTTGCGTGCTTCTCGGTCGTCTCGTACTCGGCGCCGGTGCTTGAAGGGATAGGAAGCAGTACGCGCGGCAAGGGCTGGCCTCTTCCGGTTTTCAGCGAGTGGGCGAGGGTGAAGGTATCAGCAAGAGCGACTTCATGCTCAGTGCACGGCATCTACCCTGTCATTCGCGCTGATGACGGCCGAGTCTGCGACAAAAAGCCGGAGGAGGCCTTTGTTCTTTCCCATGTCTCACTCCTTTCCGTGCCGCTAATCGTCTCGGACCGGTCTGATCCGGGTGGCTCTTTGATACAAGCAAGGTACTGATAATGCTGCGCTAGCAGATGTCACGCGGATCGAGCGCATTGTCGGGCAATCGCCGCGAACGTGCTCGGCGGCGGAGCGGTTATTTGCGCGCGCAGACATGCGGCGGCCTCGGACTCTGGGTCGGGGCCGCGCATCCGCTTCTCATGATAGTCCAGGAAATGTACGAGGGACAGCTAGGAAGGTTTCCGCAACGGAGAGGCAGCCGGAGTTTGTCGGAGTTGCGGGTTCGGTTTTACCGCGTCGACGTCTAGACATCCTCTACTCGGCTGCAGACAGTCAGAACAGAGTCGTCAAGCTCAATACGACTGGCACAGGATCGTACCGCTTCCACGTCATAGAAGCCGTAGGCCCGGGTCTGGCGATTAAAGAATCTACGGAACGAGGCTCTTCCGGTGTTGTATTCGAGCATTACCTTCCAGATTGCTCGTCGGCCTACCGCCCTGACGACACCAGCGACGCTCAAGACGCTACCGTCAGACTAGTCGACGATTCTATAAGGCTAGCTCGTTCTCCGTCGCATACTCCGGCGAAGAGACTGTCGCTCCAAGGTCTCGTCGACGGTCCAACTTCATCGCGATCTCGAACGCGACCCCACACACAGCCGGTCAATACACCAGCATAGGCCCAACAGACTGATCTAGGTACGTTCAAACAAGCCTCGTAGCGCTCGCGAGCTTCCTACAGAGGCCCGCCGGAGCACGCGAGTGACGCTCGAGGGGCTCACGCCACGAACCCGATCATCTCGCCCCCGATGTAGCGGGCCTCACTTGGACTGCTTGAGCTGAGGCACGAACGAGTCAGCAGACAACTGACTCACGAGCTTGCGCGCGCAGACGAAGTAAAGAGGTGACATCGCACCACCATGTCGGAAGCCACGCTCATCCTGCCGCCGCCGGCCATCAAGGCTATCGTCGACAAGACGGCCGCGTTCATCGCCAAGTCGAACAATGCCTCGATGCTTGAGGAAAAGTTCCGCCAGCGCGAAAAGACCGACTCGCGTTTCGCGTTCATGAACGACTCGGATCCGTACCACGCCTACTACGCCGACCGACTCGCGGCGTTCAAGGCAGGCGAGCAACTCGAGCAAAAGGCAGAGGAGAAGGAAAACGGCGAGGGAAAGACAGCAGAGGACGACGGCCGCCCGAAGGAACCGCCCGCGCTCGAGTTCCTCGTGGAAGACCCGCCCAAGATCAACGCCGTCGACCTGTAAGCTCTGCCCGGAAGGCTCTTACCTGCGCACACAGCTGATACACTCACCTTGACAGGGACATTTTGCGCCTGACCGCCCTGTTCACGGCTCGGTCTGGACGCAAGTTCACCTCCGATTTGGCGGCTCGCGAGTCTCGCAACTATCAATTCGACTTCCTCCGGCCGTCGCATTCGCTGTTTGGCTATTTCAATCGGTGAGTGAGACGTCCTATACCTTTGGGATGCGATCACTGACTACGAGGTGCACAGGCTCGTTGAGCAATACACCAAGATTCTTGTGCCGTCAAAAGAGTTCCTGGGCCGCGTCGAACGGCGCGCCGGCGCCGGCGCCGACTCGGCAAATGGCGATCGGGCCGCGCAAGGACGACGAGAAGTGATGAAAGACGCGCAGGAGCGGGTCGAGTGGGAAAAGTGGGAATCGAGCCGCCGGAAGGAGGAAGAGGACAAGGCGGAAGCCGAGCGGATCGCCTTTGCCGAAATCGATTGGCAGGACTTCCAGGTCGCCTCGACGATCGAGTTTACCGAGAATGACGAGGCTGGCATCGCCGAGCTCCCGCCGCCGATGAGTCTCGCCGAGGTCGAGAACATGTCGATCGCCCAAAAGAAGATGGCCCAGATGATCATGGAGGGCAACGGAGCCGCTGCGAACGGCGACGGCTCGGACGAAGGCGAGATGGATATGGAGGACGAGGACGACGATGCGCCTGTAGCTGGGCAGCCCATCATTGAGCATCGCAAGGAGGACGTCGTCGAGATCCAGACGGCCGACTCGAGCGCGCCCGTCAAGATCCGCAAGGACTATGTCCGGAGTATGTCTTTCCGTCAATCGAATCTTCTAACGTGTCCTGTACTGACTGAAGGCACCTACGCACAGCCAAGAAGACGAAGCCGACCCAGGCATTCACGACCTTCGAGGGTCAACAGATTCCGGTCGACGAGTTCGGCAAGCACATCCGGTACGAGACGCTCGACCCGCGGTGGAAGGAGGAGAAGCGACAAGCCGACCTCAACCGCGCCGCCTCGGCGGTCATGCCCGGCGGTACCGACGTGTCTGCCTCGATCCGCGCCATCGCTGCCCACCGTCCCGACATTTTCGGCGAGAATATTGGCGAGGCGGAGCGTCGTCGGCAAGCAGAGGAGATGGCAAAGTCAAAGGCACGAGAAAAGAACGTCTGGGACGGTCACGCCGCCTCGAAGGAGACGATCACGGCGCGGTACCAGCAAACGACCAACCTCGACGAGCAGATCGCCGCGCTTCATCGCGCCAAGTTCGTCTTGCCTACAGAGGATTCCAACATCGGACCGACGCTCCCGGACACGCCTCAGGTGCCCGAGCCAGTTGCAGCGGCAACAACGCTGTCTGCTGGCGCTAGTATCTCGGCTGCTCCGCAGCCTCAGCAGGTCGTCCTGGAGCGAACAACTTCGAACAATTTTACGTCAGTCGGACTCCCACCTGGCTTCGCGCCGCAGGACGTAAATGCCGCGGCTTCCCCGATGCAAGGCGGTCCGCCGCCTGCTGGTCTGCCGCAACGACCTTCGGTGCCGGGACCGGGCGAAGCCTTGCCGTCGGACGGATCTGCCGGTCTCTCCGCGCCGGCGCCGCCGCAGGACGCAGGTGCCTCCCCTCTGGGCAGTACACGACCGGCGCCGGAAGAAGCCGAGGACGAGCCGTCAGCGAAGCGTGCGCGGCGGGATGAGGCGCAAGTCTACCCCGAGGAGGAATGGCTCGCGCGCCACCCGGACCCGGTCAAGATCACGGTTCAGCTGCCAGACTACCCGGCCAAGCCGGCGTGGGGCTGCAAGGGCCAGCAGGTCGAGCTCGAGGTTCCACTCACCCTCCTCGTCGGAACAGTACGAGACCGTGTCGCCGTGAGTCTTTGCGCTTCCTCTCCCTGTCTGATGTACTGCACACGATACTGACTACCTCGAGTTGCTTCGCCAGGCTCTTGTTGGCGTTCCCACGGGCAAGCAGCGCTACACCTACAACGATCGCCTACTCGCCAATTCGACCACTCTCGCCGCGCTCAATCTGGATAATGGGGACACGCTGCACCTGCAGATCAGGGACAAGAAGTAGCCGTCTGCTGTCAAGCCTTCTCTAAGCTATCTGGGATCTGGAAATGTCGTGCTTGCGATTGCGATGCGGAAAAGGGTACTACACGACTTCGTACTTGGCCGGGCGATTCGCGTAGGTGTCGATCTTGGGCGGTCGTCCGTAGCGGGGCTCAGCCTCGCCTGCGCATACGCTGCGTCAGATGGGATGTCCCGCGGTGTCACGAGCGCCGGCGAATGGCACTTACCGAGCACTTCGCTGTAGATCGCGCTCACGTCCTTGTCCCACTTCTGACGGAAGAAGCTCACGCCCGCCGGCTTCAAGTCGTGTTCGGCGACAAAGTCGCGTACGTTGAACCCGAGTCGGGACGGTTCAGCCGACAGCTCGAGCGGAGATGACTGCTCGAGGAGGAGAGTCGTGTAGCGGTGGTACGGCGTGCCGTTCTGAGGGTGCGGAGGAACATAGGACAGGGTGGCGGGCAGGGAGTCTAACGGGAGAATGGTCGATGAGGCAGAGAGGGGCACGTTCGGACTGCGATCGTACAGGCTGTCAGGATCGCAAGTCACACAACGAACAGAAACCTCGAGAGATGAGCCTTACACAAGCCAGTGGGCAAAGGTCGTGAATGTTTGGTTTAGCTCGTCAGGTACGTCTGATGGCGTAGGCCGTTGTCAGTCGAGATTCCGAGACTTTTTAGCTGCGCGAGATCGGCTCACCCGGGTCCACCACGAGCAGAGTGTACAAGCGCTCCTCCGGATGGAAGACCTGCGCGGTCACCTCGAAGCCTTCTCGTGTCTGTCGAGACGGGCGGGTCAGATCGGTTGGCCCGACTGTCTTCCGCAAAAAGTGCCATTGCTCACGCCTGCGGGCGCAGTGAAAACACCGGGCTCAATCGTCTCTCCCGCCACCTGGATCCGGACGTCTGCTCGCGGGCTGATCTCGGCGAGCAAGTCGGGCGTAATGTGCATCTGCGTGACGCGCTGCATCTGCGAAGGGGGAACGGAACACGGATGAGCAGGCAGTCGAAAAGGTATCAGGCAAGTAAGTACCGTTGCGTACAAGGATCGCCAAGTCGCCCTCTTTGCGCCACTTCCGCTCGGCGAGGTGTCGGTAGACCGGCTTTGACATGTCACCTGCAGCAGAATGGGGCGACCTTCAAGTCAGTTCCGGTTGAAACAGGTCGGTCGAAGATGGATCTGGCTCCCATCATCGCCCCAATGGCGTGTGGCAAACTCGGGCTGGCGTGCACGATCAAGAAGGCACTCTCGAAGTCTCGTAAGAACGTACCTGCGCCCTGCTTTGCCCTCCATCGCGTCTCGGGGTCGTTGCTCCACGCCTCAACTTCGAGCTTGTCGAGCGCCTCCTGGGCAGCTCCGTCTTGCTTGAGCTGTTCGAGTTGCTTGAGCTTGTTGTTACGGTCCTGCTGGATGTACTCGAGCGCCGCATCGTACGCCGGCAGCGATCCCGGTTTGACGGGGGGTTGGTAGCTCGCCGCAGGGGAAGCAGCGGCTGCGCGCGGCGTGGCTGTCGAGGACAGGGCACGCTTGCAAGTCCTCAGAGCTAGTCTTGAGCGGTGCATGGTCGCGCAAAGGCCGTGTGTTGGACTGACGAGAAGGTGCCGAGGCGACGGGCCAATTTTTTTTCCCGCCTGGGGAGAAGCTACCAAAAACCGCTTACTGCCATGGAGTTTACGCTCGGAATGTCGGGACCAGCTCTGGGCGGCTACGTCCGTCGGTCAAAGACGTATGAGTACAAGCAAGCTGCTGTACGTGGCTACGGAGCTGCAGGATCACGTCGATGTGCTGCGAAAATAAAACTGCGCCAACGCGTTCTACAGTCACGTGCGCGGAAAGGTGTTCGATCGCTACTTGGCGCGTCCCAAGTTTGGCTCGTTGGCCGGGGAATCCGCTTGTTTGGCTCAACTGCGCTGCTTCGACGACCCTTTGACTGTCCTGCTCTCCCGCTTGTCCCCTCCCGCTTCCCTTCTCCTGAATTCTCCTCCGAGCTCCGTCTAGGCTAGCAATCCTTCCGACGTCTCGACGTCCGCCATGACTGTTACCGTTCTCCCTCTCCTCGCCGCGCTCGCACCTCTCGTGTCCGCCGGCTATTCCAACTATGGCCTGTGAGCATTTTCCTCATCTCCACCCGCTGTGCTGCTACTGACAAGGACCCGCCTACCCATACAGCGGCAACCTGCCACATACGAGCGAATCCGGTCAAAGCGGAGTAAGGTCGAGCCGCTCTTACCGCAAGCGAATCTCCACTGACTCTCTGCGCTCCTCCAGTACAACGACTGCGGCACGACCGACAGCCCGGACGCGATGTAAGCATTCGCGGAAGGATGATGGCCCGAACACTTGCTTTGAACGACCTGACCTTCGAATCGCGTTCGACCCTCGTCAGGTGCCAGACTGCTTTCGTCAACTCTGTCCAGGACTTCTGCCTCTGGGCACCGCCCACACCTGGCGGCACCATCGGGGACACGGAAGAGATCGAGGTTGCATGGTGCACGGCGACTGGCCATGGTGCCCGAGTCATGCCCGAGGGAACCGTCCACTCCGTGCGTCCACTACCTCATGCTCTCGGGACTGACGCTGACTGATCCGAGACTGGCGCTCAGGCTCATTACCTCGTGACGCCTCACTACACGTGCGTTCAGCCTCCCTCCTCGCCGCGGCGAAGGGCGAAGCAGTCGGATCCGCAGCAATCTGACCTGGAAAACCTACCGCAGTCAAATCACCGGTACTGGTGACTTTACCAAGATCAACATCGCGGCTGGCGATGCCGGCGGCGAGCTGGACCCGCACGGAGCCACCGGAAACGGGAACCCGATCGGTTCGTCTGCGTTCGGATCTCGAGATCTTCGTCCGAATCGCATACTAACTAACGCCCATCTTTCCCCGCGTGCAGGCAGTCTCGTCTTTGCGAGCGGCGAGCAGATTCACGAGTGGACTTCTGTGAGCCTTCCCGGCCGCGCGCTCGTCCACAGTTTCAATCTGTACTGACTGAACCTATAACGCCTTTCTACAGTTCGTAAGCCTACATCACAAAAGGACGACATGAGAACGCCCTTTACTGATTTTCCTCCTGCTCTCCACATAGATCTCTGATAGCGAATTCTGTTCGTGTTCCTCACTAGCCGTTCGGACTCGCTCGCTTTGGCTTACCAAGGTGTTTGTTCTCAGGCTTCCGGATTTGCCACGACGCGCCGGACGCGTGGCTGTGGTGCCAGCACATCTATGATCTGCAGGTAAGGTCATTCCACCGCCGACGTGATGACGCGACGGTGCAACTAATGGTGTTCTTCTCTTCTCCCAGGGCTGCGCGTGGAACGAGCCCGGCAATTACGGCGACGTGAGTAGATCAAGACCACCTCTTACGGTCCAGGGCTGACATCTCTGTCTCTCTCCGCAGGGCTTTGACACGTGCCAGGGCGACTCGACCGAGTGTGCGTCGCAAAAGCAGCCTGCGCGCCCGAATGAGGACTTTGGCGCTGACGCGCTGCATTAACCTCGACAGACCCGCCCGGCGTCTACAACGTCAACGGACAGCTGTCCACTTACCAGCAGTCCCAGGGCGCCGCTCCGACCGCCCACGACGCCGGCGCCTCTTCGAACTGCCAGGCAGTTGCGACCGTCGGTGGTGCCGCCGCCAACTACGCCGCAGCGTGAGCTGCACTCCGTGATTCGGTATGCATAACTCGCTCGTTCGTGCACTGACCGCTAGCCTGTTACTGTGACAGGCCGACCACGACATCCTCGGCAGCTCCTAGCAGTGCTTGGTCGTCTTCGGTAGCTTCTCAGACCTCGTCGGCATCGTCGACCAACAGTCAAAGCTCGAGCGTTTCCTCGACCTCAACCTGGACGACGTCGACTGTCTCGACCTCGTCTGTCGTTTCATCGTCGGTTGTCTCGAGCACTTCGTCCACCTACACGAGTGTCTCGACCGTGACTTCGTCGCCCTCGGTCGTCAAGTCCTCGAGCGCCGCCGTGACTTCGAGCGTGCGCAGCAACGTTCAACCCGCCGCCGCCGCCGCGTCGACTACGCCGCATTCCGGCGCGCAGCGGATCATGACCGCCGGTGCTTCGCTCCTCGCCGTCGCCGCGGGCGCTTTCTTCCTCGCCTAACCCATCCCGAAAGACACTCTTCTTGCGTTCGCTCCAAACCAGCAATCTCCACGACCCGCACGCCATCTCACTTTACAGACACTCCGCAGCCTCCGGCGGGGGGATGCCGCACGCCTTCTTTCTACGCTCGCTCTCGTGCTTATACCCCGAGCCCGCATCTTCACCAAGGCTCTCCCGCGCATCGCAAACTCTTCTGCAGCTCCTGTTCGCGGTACTCTGCCCCTCGCTCCCCTCACGTTCCTTCTGTCAGTCTCCGCATAATCTCATTGTCCCGGGTGTTTAGATTTTGAGGTCGGCCGCATGCACTTTGTCTTGACTATAGACCGTCTTTTCCCGTTGAGAGATGCTCCTGA
Source organism: Rhodotorula glutinis (assembly GCA_037974285.1). Lineage (NCBI taxonomy): Eukaryota > Fungi > Basidiomycota > Microbotryomycetes > Sporidiobolales > Sporidiobolaceae > Rhodotorula > Rhodotorula glutinis. The sequence continues at coordinate 523,844 of JBBPFV010000008.1, read as the reverse complement.
CCGCCATGCGAGGAAAGACAGTCAACGAGAGGCAATTGTCGTATGTAATCGCATGCAGGAAGCGCCGAGTCGAAACAGGTCAGAACCTCGCGCACGTCCCCCGCCGCTCGATTCGAGCATACAACTACAAGTCTCCCCGATCAAACGCTGTAGGCTGACCCACAGGGCGGAACAGACTCCGGCAGCTGCTCAAAAGTTCGGCTTCTCTCCTCGCTCAACTTTCGTCACTCGCGACTCGCGCTCCTGCTCTAGACCCGCGCCATGTCGTTCTTCGGAGCCAGGCCGGCTGTCACGGTCGAGCCCAAGGACGTCGAGGTGCCGAACCTCCCGACCGACTCCGTCTCTGCGATCGCGTTCTCGCCGACGGCCGACATTCTCGCCGTCGCGTCCTGGAGCAACGAAGTCAGGCTGTACGAGGTCAACGCGCAGGGGCAGGCGGTCGGAAAGGCTGCGTATAGTCATGAGGGCCCCGTACTGGATGTCTGCTGGTCAAAGGTGAGCTGCCCGCGATATGGCACCCGCTCTCGAGGTGGTGGTCTCGTGCCCGCCGCCCTCGACTCGCGCGCTGACCACGTTCGGCCTCCTCGGATGCAATCACCAGGATGGCTCGAAGCTGTTCTCGGCCGGTGCGGACAAGGCGGCCCGCATGTACGACTTGCAGACCGGTCAGGCGCAGCAGGTACGCATTCTCCCGTCCGGCACACCTGGCTCTCGAGTACTTATTGTGATTGACGCTTGATCCGTACATCAGGTCGCACAACATGACGAGCCGATCCGCTGTGTCAAGTATTTTGAGGCGAACGGGCAGGGCATGCTGGGTGAGTCTCCTTTTCGAAGTAGTCGAGCCTGCCAGCTCTCGCTGACGCCGTGACGCTCTTCGCAGTGACTGGATCGTGGGACAAGGTGCGGAGAGAATCCGGCCCACAGCTTGGGTTGAAGCTGACCTATCCTTCCGGCGGCAACAGACGCTGAAATACTGGGACCTGCGGACACCGAATCCGGTCGCCTCGGTCCAACTTCCCGAGCGGTGTTATGGTACGACAGCTTCGACTTGTTACAAAGGTGCGGCATTGAAGACTGACGACGATGCCTCTTACCAGCTCTCGACGTGGTTTACCCGCTCATGGTCGTCGCGACGGCCGAGCGGCAAATCCAGATCTTCAACCTGAACCAGCCGACGCAAGCGTTCAAGACCTTGACCAGCCCTCTCCGGTGGCAAACACGGACAGTGAGTCGTGACCTGCTTCCTCGTGAGCGAGTTCAATGCTGGAGCTGACGAGGGCCGACCGTGCTTCAGATCGCTTGCTTCCCGGACGGTACTGGTTACGCGATCGGGACGGTCGAGGGACGAGTAGCTATCCAGTACGTCTTAAGTCGCTCCTTAAGCGCGTGCTCAACATCTCGATGCTTACGTAGACCTCTTGCGACACAGACATGTCGACGACAAGGCATCAGCAAGCAACTTTACCTTCAAGGTCCGCTTTCTTGCTTTTTCAGGAATCGCTGGCAGCTACACTCACGTCCTCGTCGTGCGACTTCCAGTGCCACCGAAAAGACGAGCCGGCGCCGTCCAAGTCGTCCGCCGTGTACGCCGTCAACGACATCAAGTTCCACCCGTACGGCACGTTCGCGACGGCCGGTTCGGACGGGACCATCAACTTCTGGGACAAAGAGAGCAAGACCCGTCTCAAGAGTGAGTCGACGCTCGCTTGTTTGGCGCTTGTCTTGCCTGGCGCTGATGGCGGTCTCGTTCGGCAGCGTTCGAGAACAAGGGCGGCCCGATCGCGACGACGTCGTTCAACCATACGGGTCGGATCTTTGCGTACGCGGTGACGAACGACTGGTCTGGTGGGCACATGAGCAACAAGCCCGACTTCCCGAACAAGGTCTTCCTCCACCCGTGCAAGGACGAGGTGAGTCAACCTCTTTATTCTCGCGCGCACTCGGAGGCGCTCTGGTCGACGGTCTGTAGACTCTCCCGCTGACCGTTTATTGCTTTCTCGGAATGCAGGAAGTCAAGAAGCGACAGAAGAAGTAGGCGGCCCGCGCTCGTGTAACCATTTTCGATACCCAGGACCTGCCAGTCATCGCTCGCCGGTTAAAGCTCTGGCGGAAGCAACTCAGGACGACTGAGCGGAGACATCTGTGTTGCTGTATTGCGATGAGTGCGAAGAAGGAACGAGGTTGAATACAACAGGGTGCGAAAGAACAGAAGGACAGCTCTAGGATGCGGGTACAGAGTTGGCGACTGCGAGCGGACCTTCAGTTGGGACGAGGTTACCATACGAGTCTCGTCGTGCGCGGCTGTGAGCGTGAATCGCAAGGTTAGCGTTGACACTCCGGATCGTGATGACGGACATCGACAGTGGGTCCAGCCAGCGCGGTGGCCTATCCAAAATTTGGCAACGTACAAGAAGGTGTAGCTGAGCGTGACTTCGCGGACGTCCTTCATGAGTGGGTCGTCGACAAAGTCACGGTCGATGAAGAAGAAGACGGGGAGGTCGACCTCTTCGCCGGCGAGGAGGCGCTGTTCCTCGAAGCAGAAGCACTCGACCTTGGCGAAATAGGGCGCGATCTGCGGAGGGTCTCGGGTCAGTCGACGGCGGGACTCGGTGATCAATTACACAGTGGTGGGAATGAGCTGGTACGCACGTTCATTGGGGTCACGTTGTAAGTGGCGATCCCGATAATGTCTTCGTCCGAGTGGTTCGTCGCCGTGTAGAACGCGAGCGCCGTCTCTCCAGGCAAGACGCGGACTTCCTTCTGCTGCGGTTCGAACGACCACGGGAGCGAGTCGCTCGCGTCGGCGTTGAACGTGACCCTGATCCGGCTGTCGAGGTCTGTCCTCGGGACCAACCGCTCCGGACCGAACCTGCTCTGGTCCGTCTGCGGGGTTCCGCCGTAACCCGTCGCGGAGCAGAAGACGCGGTAGAGCGGGACGGCGAGGTAAGACCCGGCCGTGACGACGAGGATGGTCGCAGCCGAGTAGAGCAAGAGGGACCGGTTCCGTTCTTTGTACTGCGCTTCCCTCGCCCGCTGGTACGCTTCGGCGGTCGCATTCGGCCTTCTCGGTGGCGGCGGTGGCGACGCTGAGTGCGAGGCTGTCGAAGCTGATCTCGAGAACGGGCGACCGAGTCGAGGTGGGAACGCGAGCGGACGAGGCGCCACTCGACTCGGCGAGAACGCTCCGATCGGAGTTCGGACAGAGCGCAGTGCAGGTGAGACTAGTCTCGGTATAGATCGCTGCATGACTCGCGCGTCTAATGAGCTGTATAGACTAGAGTCAGGGGCGGAGATGGTCATCGTTCGCTCGCTCGCAGCTTCCGCGTGAAATCGAGCAAACCCGCTCTCGTCTCGTCTTGCCACTGGCTCCCGCATAGCGACAGTCATCTCTGTACCTTACGACGGAACCTCGCCATGCCGCCAGGTCAACGCCGGTTCAACCACGCCGCGCGGAAACGGACGGCGACGCTCCCGAAATCGATCCGACAAGAGCTCGAACAACTCGGTCAACTCGAACCTCAGAACCAAGCGAAATCCAGGCTCGGAAGAAAGGACAGGAGGAAAGCGGAACGGAACCAGACGAAACAGAACCGCGCGCAGAACCAAGGGTCCGGTCCGACTCCTGCGACTGCTGCTGTTAGTGGACCGAACAAGAAACGGTCTGCCGCCGATGCGCTCGAGCGCGAACGTGCACCGGTCGCCTCGACGAGCAAAACAACGACAAGCGGAGACGCTGCGCAGCAGCCGGCCAAGAAGCGCGCAAAGACGACCGGCGACAAGGTTGAACACGCCATCGCCGCGACCGCCACCGCCGGCGCGAGTGCTCCCGCCGCCCCCAAGATGACGGCGCTCGAAAAGAGGCTCGCCAAGCAAGAGCGCGTATTAGGTCCCGATCCGGCGCGGAAGCGGTCCAAGGGCGAGACGGACGAGGACAAGGAGATTGCCTGGCTCGAAGCGAAACTTGGTCTCCCGCGCGGGTTGACCAAGGCGGAGAAGGGCAAGATGAAGGCAGAGTATGACGAAGACGGTCTCGGAGGTGAGCAACAACATGATGTTCGCGTCTGTTAAGCGCAGCATCGGGGCTGATATCGGTCCCGGCAGACCTCTTCGACGGGCTCGACGATCTCGAGGGCGCAGCGTTCGGAGCGACCAAGAAGGTGCGCTGCCACAATCCCGAAAATCAGCTGTCGAAGATATCGCTCACACTTTGGGGCTTGTTTGCAGAACTACGCCGACTTGCTCCGCGAAATGGACCCGGATGACCTGCCGTCCGACTTTGACTTTGACGCGCTCGAGGACAACTCCGACACAAATTCCGCGTCTGAGGATGCCTTCGATAGTGAAGGAACTTCCGATGAGGACGAGGGCGACAGCGACGATGAGGCATTCGGCGAGTTCGGCGTGTCCGACGAGGAGCTGTTGGATCCGAGCGACGACGACGACCACGACGAGCTGGGCGAGATCGGTAGCGAAGAGTCGGACATGGACGATGCGGGCATCCTGCGAGAGTCGGACCTGGAGAGCGGCGACTCGGATGATGGTGCCGAGAGTCAGGAGGAGGAGGAGGAGCCTGCCTCGGCGGCACCCGCCAAACCAGCTCCGGGCAGTTACGTTCCGCCGCATCTCCGCAAGAAAGCGGCCGACGCTGAGGCGGCACCGATGGGCGCTGAGACTCCAGCTGGTGCCAAGCCGACTCGAGCCGCTCCCGCGCTCGAAGCACCGCCCGAGGACCCGCGTCTTCGCCGCCAGATCAACGGACAGCTCAACAAGCTGTCGCAGTCCAACATGTCGGCAATCGTCGACCAGCTCTTGTCGATCTACGCGTCGAACCCTCGTGCCGTCGTTTCGACGACGATGATCTCGTTGTTGCTCGGGATCATTTCCGACCGCGACAACCTCGGCGATCAGCTCGTCGTGACGTACGCCGTCCTAACCGCTGCGCTATTCCGCACAGTCGGTATCGAATTTCCGGCCGGCGTCATCGCGCGAGCGGTCGAGCTGTTCGACGCTGCGTTCAAGAAGCACACGGAAGCGCTCGCGAACGGAGCGGACCCGACAGACGGCGGCGAAGACGGCTTTGAAGGCCGCCCGGGCAGCAAGGAATGCCTCAACCTCGTCTCGTTCATCGCCGAGCTGTACAACTTCCAGGTCGTCCACTGCGGCCTCGTGTACGACTTCGTTCGCCTCCTGATCGAGAGCGGGCTTGGCGAGCTTCAGGTCGAGCTGCTCAGCAGGATCGTCAAGCGTGAGTGCCTTCTCCGTCATGTCCAATCTCCTCTGGCGTATCTAACCTGATTGCTCGAGTGCAGGTTGCGGTCAGCAGCTGCGAACAGACGACCCGTCCGCACTGAAGGATATCATTGCCCTCGTCAAGCAGAAGATGCAAGGCGTCGACCCGGCCACCATGAAGTGAGTTTTGCGCTACCCTCTGACCGTTAACGAGAGGTTCTGGACTGACCCGCCACATACAGCTCGCGCACGCGCTTCATGGTTGAACAGCTTACGAATTTGCGCAACAACAAGCTCAAGCAACCGGGCGCCGACGGATCGCTCGATCTCTATACTGGACCGCGCAAGTATCTCGTTGGCCTGAACAAGAAGCGAGCGACCGGTGAGTCGCACGTTCCAAGCTCCGACCGGAGATTCATCCGTTTCTGACACCTGATGCGAAATGGCAGGCGCCGCGCCCGATCCGCTCCGCGTTACCCTCGACGAAATCCGCTCTTCAACAACGCGCGGAAAATGGTGGCTCGTCGGCGCGGCCTGGGCAGGCGATCCCCTGGCGGAAGAAGGCGACTCGAGCGGACCCGCCCTGCAATTCCAATCGAAGGAAACGCAAGGCGACAAGCAGCTCGCGAAGCTTGCTCGTGCACAAGGCATGAACACGGATGTCCGAAAGGGCATCTTCAACGTCATCATGACGAGCGAGGTGCGTCCTTCTCGTGCGAGAGTGATTCGGTCGTCCGGCTTGTTATCTGACTCGCGCCATCCTATACACCACAACAGGACTACGTCGACGCCTGTGACAGATTGCTTCAGCTCGGTTTGTCGGACGTGCAACAGCGCGAGATCGCCCGTGTGATCCTCCAGTGCTGCGGTAACGTAGGTTGCCCACGGACTGTCCGCGCGTTTCCGTCCGTGGTCGCGCTGACCAATTGTTACCTTATCCGACGCAGGAGAAGGTCTACAACCCGTACTACACGCTCGTCGCTCAGCGGCTTTGCGTAAAATCGCACTCGTTCCAGATCACGCTGCAGTACTTGCTTTGGGACTTCTTCCGCGACCTCGGGGAGAAGTCCGTCGGTGGCGAGGAGCTCGTCAAGTCGATGGAGAATTCGCGCGACATGGACGGCGGTAGTAATGTCTCGCCTCGACGAATCGCCAACCTTGCCAAGCTGTACGCTTGGTGCATCAGCCGGGAAGCGCTTTCTGTCGCCATTCTGAAGGTACGTATTTCCGGGTCTCGAGTATTCTAGGTGCCCTCGCCACTCACTCTCGTCTCCAATCAACAGCCAGTCCCATTCTCGTCGACGCAGGAGCAGACGACGTCCTTCCTGGTCCAACTCTTTGTCTTTGGCCTGATCGCGACCCAGACGACCTCGCCCGCACTCGTTCTTCCGACGGCTGCGACTCGCAAGGACCGCGAGGCTGTCGAGCGCATGTTCGTCAAGGCTGCGACTTCGCCGAAGCTCCAACGCGGCCTTGGCTACTTTTTCGAGGTCCACGGAAAGGATATCGTCCAGTGGGCCTCGAAGAAGCTGGGCGAGCGCGAAAAGGCTGTCGTCAAGTGGGCGGTTAAGGTTGCAGCCGAGACTCTAAGCGTCGACGGCATCGTAGAGCTCTGAAAGGGCAATCGAGCCGAGATTCGCTGGTGGACACGCGCAATCTGCGAGTTGGCGACCTTCTCAATCCATCCTGTCACAGCCTGAAGCACATGTCCGCCGGTCGGCTGCCTCGTCGAAATCAAGGAGAGAGTGTTACGTGACTGATCAACAGCATGCTTGGTATAACTACGGAAGTGTGAATCTGAGGAAGGAGGAAAGAGAATCAGGAGAGAGTATTTGGTAGCATGAAAGGGGGGTGGGTATGCGGACCAGGAGAACGCGGAAGGAATAGTACACTGCGCTGCAGGAAGTCAATCAGGTTGTTCCGGTACTGCTGGAACTGTGCGATCGCGCGATCGTCAGGCCGCGACCGCCTCTGCTTCGTCAGCGCTGACATCCGCCGCCTCGATCCATTCTTCACGACTTTTCGGGAACGGCGTTGACACCTTTTCGCGCGTCGACCTGAAGCTGCACTCGACGAGACTCGGGCGCGTCGATGCCGTCTTGACGGTCATATCGATAGGAGACGTCGTCTCGCTGGCGGGGATGTCGGCGTATGACGAAACGCCAATCACTTCAGGCCGCACGGTGTCATCGAGTTTCGGCAAGTCGGTCAGAGCGAGATCGGTGATGAGGGGCGCGAGGATGTCAGGGCGCGACGCGGAGCGGGAAGAACGCCGGCGTGCGAGAAGGGACCCTCCGGCGGATACACCGGAGCCGCTCGATGAGGTCGAGAGAGACCGCTGCCGACCCTCGTCGGCGCTTGGAGAGGCGGGGGTCAAGGGTGCAAGTGAAGGACGGCGCTGGAGTGCAGGAGGGGAGAGGGTGAAGTCGCCTGCGAGAGCAGGACCGCCTCGAGCCGTGTCGCCCCCGACCGACATGGAACTCCGGCGGCGTGACTTTGCCTCGACTGCATTTCCTTGCTCTGATGAAGGGCTCTTGCTCGTGTCCTTGGGCGGAGAACCTTGTAAATGGCCCTCTGCTGCGCCTGCTCCGGAGGCCGAGTCGCCTTCGGCATTCGCGCCCGAGTCTGAAGATCCAAAGCGCAACTTTGCGTGGACGAGGATATGGTCACTTGAGCGGTTCCGGAGTGCGCTTGGGCGGCGCGGGATTTCTGGACGGCGTGGAGTCTGGTCACCGCCGGCCGTCGGAGATCCTGACCGAGGCGAAGAACCAGAGGCGGACGCAGTTGACGCAATGAGCGCGTAATCCCGCGAGAAGAAGGGCGATCCGGAAGAAGGCGACGAAGGCGAGCGCGCGACGAGCATCATGGCGGGTCCTACAGGTTTTGCAAACGCTGGCGCTGGGCAACTCGCAACTCGGAGAAAGAGATAGTCGGCGAACACAACAGGCGAAACGAGGGGAACCGACGAGCGCCCCAGATTTCTCTTCCGTTTGGCCGTGGGCGTCCCCCGAATCGTCGGCGGCACCGGCCCGGGAAGACGGAGTCGAGATTCATCGCACGCGGCAGCTCGGATCGCTTGCCCTTGCAAGATCGCGCTTTGACAGTCTATGCTTCTAACTTGTGATCACTGAAGAGATCGTCTGGAGTTACGCAGACACAGTTCGATGATGCCGCTGGGCGGCTCCTAACACGCGCCTCACCCGCGCAGCCAAGAATAACTCAGGAGGCCAAATATACAGCTCCTTGGCGAAATAAGCTCCCCCCCGGAGACCCGAGTGCCAGTGGTGCGCTCGTATATTTCCCTCAGTGGAACGCCTCTCGCGCGATGGATACTGCAAGGCGCGCGAGACCGCAGCGCTACCGACTCTTTGAGAGTGTACAGCTTTGAAGCGCTCTTCTTGCATGCCGGAAGAAGACCGCCCGTCTACTCCTCCATCTGGTTCGCAGCATCAATGATCTCCTTCGCCTTGCGCTCCGCCTCATCGGCGAGGCCCTTTGGCACTGGCCGGTGCTGCCAGTCACTCTTGGGCGAGATCCACGTCATCTCGAGTTCAAAGTCCTTGTCCTTGGCCTCGTCGTGAACAGAGTGAATACTGTCCAGTATACAGTCGGCAGTCAGGCCGTAGCGCAAGAAATGGAAGTGCGAGCGAAAAAGGGGAACGTACATTCGTGCTGCCTCGACGAGCGCCTCCTCGGCTGTCATCTCGTCCAACGCCAGCTTTTCAATCTCGGTCTTGGCCTCAGTCTTGCCCTTACCGATCGCAACTCCTCGGTAACCCTGCAGACAGAGCGCACAATCCACGTTGTCAGCTAGAGCTCGCGGGGAGCAGCTGTTGCGTCTGGAGCTGCAGGAGTGGGCTGGGGCAGACTTACGCAGTACGTCCCGCTCGGCTCGATCATGTACAGCGCCGGCTTGCCCTCCTGTTTCCGCTCGACGACCGTGTCCGACCCGACGGTCGAGATTGGCGAGTCCCAGCCGGCGAGAACTGCAGAGAGGCCAAAGGGACGGACGGAAGAGTAGAGGGTGTAGGCTTGGAAGTACAAAGCGAGGCGCTCAGCGAGGATCTGCGTGAGAGGATGTGTCAGTCGACGGGACTCAATCGAGCACATCACATACATGCTGCTCGTGGCGGGCGATGGGTAGGGAATAGAACGGCGACAGGCGACTGACCTTTGTCGGCACGCGGATGTGGTAGTTGTCCCGGTACGACTCGCATTCGTCTCTTGCCCGTCCAGCCAGGTGCCGACCGTCTGCCAAGAGTCCTGCGGTAGCCTGCAGGGTGCAACGGGCATCGCGGTGTCAGCGAGGCAAAACCACGATCCAGCAGTCCGTACAGCCGCCAACTCACGACTCCGGCGTGCAAGTCGATCGTCGCGATCCTCCTGTTTGCTCCGGGAACGAGCAGCTTTGACTGGACGAGCTTCTCGACGGCGAGGACGATGCCGTCCTTGCACCGGAGGCCGATCACGGTTCCCGAGTTGTCGACAGCCTTGTTGGCGTACTCGACCTGTCCGGGCAAGTACGAGTCAGTCAAGGCGGACGCTGAAATGCAGCCACAGTGCATTCTGTGCGCGAGAGCTGCCGGGGTGAGACGTTTCGTCAAGAGCGACCGAGACTGACCTGAAAGATGCGACCGTCCGGCGAGTAGGTCGACGTTGACAGGTCGTAGCCTGTTCCAATAGAAGACTGTAGGCATGCCAAGTACGCTGTCAGTACTGGCCGCACGCTGTGGAGAGTGGGACAAGTTCGATGACGAGGACTTTGAAAAGGGGGACGCGTACCATATCGCGAGGCGCTTAGCGGGCAGTGGCTTGTACAAGCTGAGTTGTAAGAGTGTTGGAGTCGAAGGGAAAGAGTCAGGTCCGGGCAGCTATGGCTATAGTCTGAGCCGTGGACCGATTCGCTCGCCTTGTGCGTCTCTCCCTTCCGCTCTCTGCGGCGCCGCGCAAGCCCTTTTTTCCCTCATGTCGCGACCGTACAAAGAGTCCTTCCTGACAAACAAGACGTAGAATGTTTGCGTTCCATCTATCATGACGCAGAAAAAGGATTTGCAATCGGGAGCTATGGAGATGCGGCCGTCCGCTCTCAGTTTGCGGCAGCGCACTTCCCAAGTCAAGCCCGTCCAGCTGCGGCAATGCCGCCGCCCTCCTTCCCGTACGTCTCCAGGCACGACTCGAGCGCCAGCGCCGCCTGAAGCGCGTCCGAGTACGTGTTGTACAGCGGGACGGGCGCGAACCGAATCACGCCCGGTCTCCGTTCGTCGCCCAGGACGCCGCACGACCGCAGCCGGTCAAAGATCCAGTCCATCGCCCCGACAGGCTCAAAGAGGAGGGACAGCTGGCACCCGCGCTGAGACGCGTCGAGCGGAGTGATGATCGTGAAGCGGACGCTGGAGGTGGCGGGAGAGGCGGCAGGCACCGATGAGGATGAGGTCAAGGCGTCCGGATCCCGGAAGTGCCGACTCGAGCGCAACAAGATCTCGAGGTACCCCGTCATGTCGACGCTCTTCTCCCTCAGCGCGCCGAGGACGTGACCTCGCCGCGTGACGTGCCCGTCGGCCTCTTCGCGCGGCAGGAAGTTCGCCGCGGCGTCAAAGATCTGGAGGGACGCGAGCAAGGCGACGACGTCCAGGACGGACGGATTCGAGAACTGCCAGCCAGCAGCTCCAGGTAATGGCGCGTAGCTCGAAGGCATCGCGAAGCGCGTCTCCTTGTCGTGACCCCACCAGCCGTGTAGCCTGGACCGGGGGCAGACGAGATCAGCATCGGCGACAGGGGAAGCGGCATACCGATAAAGGTGCGCTCACCGCTTTCGGTGCTCCCATCGCTCGTGGACAAACAAGCCGGCGATGCCGCCCGGACCGGCGTTGAGATACTTGTACGAACACCAGCACGCGAAATCGACGCCCCAGTCGTGCAGTTTCAGCGGCACGTTGCCGACCGCATGAGCGCAATCAAAGCCGACTATGCAGCCCTGTGTGTCCGAAGGCGCGTCAGCGTGCGCGCATGGAGACCGCCTCGCTCACACGCTGCTCACCTTGGCGCGGCCGGCCTTCGTGATCGCCTCCATGTCGAACCACTGGCCCGAGTAGTACTGCACGGCTCCGAAGCAGATGACGGCGATCGAATCGCCCTCTTCCTCGATGATGCGGAGAATGTCCTCGGTCCGTATCCTGTGCTCGCCATCGCGCGGGAAGACGGGGAGAAGCGATTCGGGCGAATAGTCGTGCAAGGCGACGTGAGAGGCAAAGGCGTACTGTAGAAGGTCGTCAGGATGTGATGCCCGATTCGCAGATCGACCCGCGAGAAAGTTTCCCGAACATACAGCATCGGAAGGGAAAGCCTTGCCCTCGTACATGATCTTGTGTCGTTCGAGTGTAGGCTGATAGAAGGACGTGAAGAGGGTGTGAAGGTTGCCGGTCAGGGTGCCCATGCATGCCACTTCGGATCGCTGGGCGCCTGTTAGCGCGCGAGCACCACGCATCGATAGAAGACGAGTCAGCGTCCCGGCCGCCAACGATGACTTTGCGGACCGGCCTCGGACTCACCGACAATCTCGGCCAAGAACGGCGTAACGTGCTCGTCAATCTTGACCCAGGGTCGCTGGTAGTCGTGATCCATATGCCCGAGAACGCCGCTGCGGGATTTGAGGCGGAAGAGTCAGAGAGTGGAGCGCTCGACAGCTCGCCCGTAAGCTCGGCCGCACCTGGTACTCCATACGTGTAACTCTTCGCTGAGCAATGCGGGTGTCCTTTTCGGCATCAAGCCGAGGCTGTTGCCGGCCAAATAGACGGCGTCCTCTTCGCCCTCGGTGCCATTCTCTCCGCCTCTGTCTCGCCGGTCCGCGTCGGTCCAGACGGTGCGCTTCTTGGGGATGTTGAACTGGTCCCTGAGGACGGCAACCTTGTCGTTCTGGTCGAGGTACTTCGCGAATTTGGGATCCGAGAGCGAGACGGCGCCTGAAGCCGACAGCGCGCGAGCGAGCCGCTGCTGGACTGGGCCCGTGTTGTCCCGGGCAGGCATTCTCTCCGCAGCTTGCGACTTGGGAGCTCTGGCAGTAGCGTTCGCGTCGCTGAGCGCGTTCTCACAGCGGAACCGGACAAACTCTTCAACTTCTGCGCTGTTTGCCGGCCGAGACGATCGCGAGCGGGAGAATTATCCAGACCTTTACAGTCTTACGATCTAACTCTTAGCCTGAGCGACAGAGCCATCTCATACTACGCTATGTCTAATATTGCAGCGAGGATGCAAAACGCAGCCTAGAGAGTGAGCGTACACGAGTTTCCTCCTGTCTTTGGAAGTGGCGGCAGCCGACCGGTGAACCGAAGTCGAAGGGAGGAACTCGTCGCGCCCTCTCGCCTCTGACGCATCCGCACGGCTCTCTAGCACGGGTCTGTAGCGTAGCGATCAAACACCAGGTGGGCTTGGCGGCTGGCACAATCGCTCGAGCGAGAGCAGCGGGTGTAGCTGACATCGCTCGGTTCTCTCTCTCGCGGCCTCTCATCATCTCTCTCTCGTCGACCTTTCACGAACTCGACAGGATAAGGAGCAACACCAATGTCGAATCTCGCAGAGTTTGCCGATTGGTCACTCCGCAAGAGCGCCTTTGTGCCCGCCCTCGTCGCCTTCTCGCTCGGGTCGCGGCACTCGCTCCGCGTAAGCCAAACTTGGCTCGACTCCGCTCCCACTCGATACCCCCGACAGGGTGACTGACCTTGAGCACTCATCGCCCGCAGGCTTACCTCGCAGCGCAGCAAGTCGGCCCGGCTCCTGAAGAGACTGACGAGCAGAAGCGCCGCGGGTCGCTCAGGCGCAAACTCGCCCTCCTCGCCCTCGTCCTCCTTATCGGCGGCGGCGAGTTCTACCTCATCTACACCGAGAATGAGCGCGTCCTCGCCATGTGCATGCGCTACATGCTCGCCGCCTTCTACCAGATTGTCCTCACGAGCGTGAGTCCTGGCTGCTTTCGTCATTCTCCCGTCAGCGGATTAGCCAAACTCTAAAATCTCGCCCGTTCCGCAGACCTTTGCCGACCTCACCCACGCGTACAAGACTGCCGTCTACCGCACGCCCATGTGTGAGCCTGCCTTGTGTCGAAACGTGATTCGCATCCTCCGACTCACCGCGTCTGCGCCTGCAGCCCTCGTGTTTGCGCCGTTGCGGTCGAGCATCAGCAAGAGTCGCCTTCTCGTCACCGTCGCGATCGCCACCGGCTTGAACGTCGCCACGTACCTCGACCTGCACTACGCTGCCGCGATGGCCCTCTCGACCGCCGCCATCTACCGCCTCATCTCGCGCGCGCCCTCGCGCACCTTCTCCCTCCGCGTCTACATGATCGTCCTCCTCGCCTGGCTCGCGTTGACCGCGCTCATCTCGGGCGTCCTCGTCATGTACCTCGTCAACTACTGGATGGACGGTGCAGCCGGAGACGGTACCGTCGCCGCTGGCGTCGAGCAAGGCGCGCGCCCGGACGGCTCGATGATCTTGACCGGTTACATTGGAACCTACCAGACCGCTATGCTCGCCTTTGCGCCGGGCGTCCTCGTGAGTGTCCTCTTGTATGGCCGTGCGCAAGGCTGCGACTTCGGCGCTGACCAGTCCCCGGTCTTCAGATCGCCGCCTGCTACCGCTTCGACTGGGCTAACCATGTCGAGGCGAACCCGGAGGTTGCTCAGATCGCGACGCTCGAGACGGTCGCCCCGTCGCTCAAATGCCGCCGCGCCATCTCGGACGGCGTCGTCCTCCCGCAGTCGGACCCCGTCGGCTTCGCCCGTCCGTACTTTACGACAGCGCTGTGGTGCTGGATGCTCGGCCAGATGGCTTCGTTCGGCATCTTGTCGATGGCGATGCCGCTCAGCGCTGAAGTCCTCGTCATGCACACGCTCGACCTCGTCGGCCTGACGCTCGCGATCCCGTTCATGGTGGTCGGTCTCGCCCTGACGGCTTCGATTCGCGGCGAGTTCAAGCGCATGTGGACTTACAAGGAGATTTGGTTCACCAAGGCCGACGACAAGTCCGAGGGCGCGATCGCCCTCCCGGCCGGAGATGTCGAGGAGGAATCGTTGCCGGCCTACGAGATCGACACGGACCGCGAGTCGCTCGATGAGAAGGCGCCCCTCGTCCACGTCGACACTACGCTCGCCTAGAAGTCCCGTCGAGTATATGGCCCTTTGCCCTATATCACTACCGACCTTTGACTCGAGCTCTCACGCCTTTTCTTGCTCCCTCTGTTCTTCTCTTTGTCCGCACCTCCCATGTTCATACTTTTGCTGTAGCCTCTCCTTTCCAAGTGACCGTTCTATCTGTGAATGTTCGTGTTGACCCCTTTCTCGGCCTGCGCCGTCCGAAGCCGAGAGCACAGGCAGATGACGGCAGGGCTCCGGAGTTATCACGTATGTTAGCTAGCAGAGCCGACATGTGTGTCAAGCCAAACTGCGCTTGGACACGACGGCCTGATGGTCTAGAGGTATGATTCTCTCTTAGGGTTAACTACCGTTTGGGAGAGGTCCCGGGTTCAATCCCCGGTTAGGCCCGTTTTTTTTTTTCGTGTCGCGGCAGCTCCTTTGCAGCTGCCAACGCTCCTCTTTTGGCGCTGATGCTTTATTTTCACGGCCCATACACGATCGACAGGCCAGAGACATGTAAGGTGCCCACGTGTCAAGAAGCTCGCTGGGGCCCAACTTGATGCGCACGCCGCCGCGAACTTGCGCGTGAAAGCGAACTCGTCCTGGCCTCACCTTCTCTGTCGAACTCGAACCGCATTTGCACAACCGCGCGCACCATGTCGCGTCCCCGTCGGAGCCTCGTAGTCGCCTCCTACGCCGATGCCGAGTCGAGCAGCGACGGCGAGTCGCTCAACACATCGTCCCGCGTCCCGAACAAACGCGGACGCGACCTGCGTAACGACGGCGACTCTGACAGTGACGCGACACAGCAGACGCGCAAAGTCAAGCGCAAGACTTCGCGGAAGAAGACCAAGGTCGACTTCACTACCAAGTTGCCCGTCGATGCGGTCCTCGAGGTACGCCCGCCCGCTCGTGCCTCTTCTGCGGGCAGCGATTAGATTTCTGACCGATGCGGGTGTACGCCTGCCGCAGATCCTTGGTCACGTAGATGTGGTTTCGCTCCTGTCGGTCCGCAAGACGTCAAAGTCCATGTACCGATTGCTCACGGACAACGCCGAATCGGTTTGGGCTCAGGCTCTCGAGAGGGCCGGGCTTCCAGAGCTCGAGTCCAGCTTCGTCAAGCCTTGGCAGTACGCCGAAATGGTGCTCGTCAAGAAGTGTACCGTGAGTGACCAGTGAATACTTGCTGCGGTAGCGATGTCGCAGAGCGTGCTAATGACGCGCCTTCACCCGCTCAGCGCTGCGGCAGCACGCAATTCATCCCCGACTTTTGGGTCATGCGCCGCAGCTGTCGCAAGTGCCGCACGGCGGGCATGATCCGGCTCGAGCATCACAAGAAGCATTATCCGGACGCCCATCCCTCAACGCGGCTTTGCGTCCTTGAGAGTCGCTGTATGTTTTCCCCAACGCATTCACGCGAAGGTACAAGTCACACCGCAGCTGACTCCCCATTGATTTTCCAGACAAGCCGGCCCGCCTGACGGACCGCATCAGCTCGCGTACGCGCGGACAACTCGAAACGAACGCACAATCAGCTGCTAATGACTCACCCCTTTCTACGCGTAGACTTCGCCTTCCGCGATGACTTTGAGGCGCTCGATACGTATCTCTGGACATTGCAGTCGCAGGACGACGCCGACGGCAGTCTCCGCACAAAAACGTCTCGCGGTCGAGGCTCGGCCGCCGCGGCGCCATCGAAGGGAACGTCGAGGGTAGCGCAGTTTGTGGAAGAGCGCCAGAGCGCCAAGAAGGTGCTGCTCGAGAAGGTATGTCTCCCTGCTCACTGGAAGCGCAGTCAGCCGTACCAAAGGAAACTGACTCCCCTGGGCTATCAGGACGTTGCGGCCTTGATGAAGCGATTTGATAACGAGACTTGCAAGTTCGGCTCGGTCTCCGAGTAGAACACGAGTAGTTTTGTGCCTGCAGTGTTGTATATGCATGTAGGTGCAGTTTGTTTGCCTTCGGATCACCGCAAACTGCCGCAGTCGACGTCGTGCATTTCTTCCCGCCGCTTGAAGCCCCGTACGGGAGGTTCTGAACGCCCTCCTCACCGATGAAGGGTACGAGAGATCGAAAGAGCGCCTGCGTAATCAGTCGTAAAAAGGCGCTGAGGAAGATCGGCAGGGACAGCAAAAAGAGAACGGGCCTAACCGGGGATTGAACCCGGGACCTCTCCCAAACGGTAGCTAACCCTAAGAGAGAATCATACCTCTAGACCATCAGGCCGTCACAGCGCACGACAAGGCCTCTTACAACCATCATCAGTGCAGCTGGACACAACCACTTAGGATGATTCAGAACAACAACAGTGGTACAATAAACTCGCTCTATAGACTGCAGCATCCCTCCTTGTAGCGCCTCCTTGCTAGTCATTCGCTTCTCCATCACCGTGGATGTGAACGTGCAGATCCTGCCGGCGGCCAGAGATGTTCAGCGCTCGCTCGCTGATACGCCAGCAAAGCAGGATGAGCGACCTACCATCTTCGTCAAGATTCCCTTGAGTACGCCTTGCCGTGCAAGCAGGACGAAACGCAAGCCAAGGCGCTGGAACATCTGAACAACCACCTCCATCGGGGTGTCTTCGCTAAGCGTGACGGGAATCTGTCACGCAGGGGGTCAGCTCTCATCAGCACGGCACGTCTCGCTATGCTTGTCGCCGTAGCAGAGCTGTAGGGAGCTCACCTCATCCATCCATGGCACGAGCGAGACCCAGATAGGCCCCTCCCGCTCCGCCGAGGCGGTGGTAGGAGAGGTTGTTGCCGCGGGTGCTCTAGGCGGGTAACCCTCGACGTCGAGTCCGTGCTTCTCTGTAGCGGTACGCTGGCGTTGAGAAGAGGGACCCGATTCGGCGTCCAAATCCCAGGCCATCGCAGCTGTCCCGGCAGCCCTGGAAGGGTCGAGCGGTAAGGGGATTTGTCGCCCCCTGCTGGGACTCTGGCCTCGCAAGCCCGCGGCCGAGCCATCAGCCGGACGCGCAGAGGCAGAGAAGAAGCAGGGCGTCGAGGTCGTGACCTCTTCGCTCTGCCTGGCCCGGGCTGGCAAAAGGGGATTTCCGTCAACCCGACTGCTCAGCAAGCGGGTTTCCTCGGTCCATATAGCTCACCAAGACCTTGCTGGAGCTCGACGCGTCCAATGTAGCCGAGGACCAACCGGTCCTTGAGCGTCCGGACGATGGGAAAGCCCGAGAAGCCCTCTTGCAGCAGGAGACCCTCTGTTGGCGAGCAGTGGCGGCTCAGTGACATCATCAAGCAGAAGATCAAGCAGAGCGCACCTATACGAGAGACAGACCAGCCTTCATCGCTGACGCAGACGAGTTCTGCCGCGGGCGCCATGATGTGCCGCGCAAGCACCTCGTCTCGACGGTAGTCAACCTTGTTGTTCAGGAAAGGATAGCGTCGCAGGTTGATCCATGCTGGACCATGAAGCAGCATGAGCAATGACGCTTCGCATTTCGCGCCGAGGTGTGAGGCTCACTCTCGTAGATCCCGTCGCGCGAGATATAGTCTGCCGTGAACTTCGAAACCATGACTGTTGCCAACACGCAGCGTCAGCGGGTGCCCCGGAATAGCCCGGTCAGCAGCACGCCAGACTTACCGGCCATCATGAGCTGCAAGACGATATCGATCGCGCCGGTAAGCTCGAAAAGGATGACCACCTGAGGCCGGATCTCAGCGTCAGTCTTTCAGAACTCGAGACTGGATATACGGATTCAGATTTACCAGGCTGATTGTCATGCGGGTGACTCCGCCGAGCGCTGAAGCAGCGCCGATGACTGCATACACGCTCGGATTGATGCAGCCCCCGTCGGCGGGACAATCCGAGAACACCCAGCTCTCGGGATTCGCGCGGTGGATCTGGTCCATCACGAGGCCGACGGCGCGACCGACGCAGGCGCCGATCGTGAGAGACGGTAAGAAGATGCCCGCAGGTATGGACGAGCCGAAAGTGACCGCCGTCAGAAGCGTTTTAGCGAATGCGGCGATGAAGAGCAGAAGGACGATGGCCGTAGCGTTTGAAGTCCTGTGTGAGCGCATCAGCATCAGCTAGACTGTACGATGAGCTCGGAGTCCGTGAGCACGTACTCGCAGAGGCCGTACGGATCTGGTTCGCTGCAGTCGCGGAACAGGTTGACGACGAGCTCGGCCGACGGGATCCGCATGAAGATGATCAGGTAGCTAACAACCGCCGTAAAGAGTGCAAGCACAGTCACTTCGGTGACTGGCCAGTCGCGCAAGCCGGATGACCGACGGAGACGCTCCCATTCCGCATTCAGGCGGATGAACCAGACACCCCAAACGCCGCCCGCGATGCCGAGGAGGAACCAGGGGACCAGCTCGAAGCCACGCCAAACTTGCGAAGCGGTGACCGTGAAGAGCGCAAGCTTGCCGGTATTGAAAGGATCGATGTATTGGAGGGTAACGGCCGCGACAATGGCGCACACGAACGATTGCCAGAGAGTCGAGCCGGGGAAGAAGGTCGATATCTCCTCTATGAGGCACACCGTCAGCTATCAGTCTCTCGCGTGATTACGAAAGGAAGGGGCGCACCGAGGGCAAAGAGCACACCGCCGAGCGGCGCGCCGAAGGCAACTGACACGCCGGCGGCCGCCGCGGCGGACAGGATCTCTCGCTGCCGAGCTGTATCGAGACGTAGAACGAGGTCAGAATAGACTCGTTAACAGGAACAGAGCATTATCAGCATACCTCCGTTCGCGCGCAGCGCTTTGAAAGGTCGCAGCGCGGCGTCGCCGATGCAGCATGCGACGTGCACAAGCGGACCCTCCTTCCCCAGGCTGAGTCCGCTAGCGACGGCCAGCGGGAGTCCGAGCGACTTGATGACGAGAGTCAACGGAGACAAGAAGCCGTGCATCTCGTAGCCTCCCAGGATGACTTTGATCTCGGGAATGCCAGTATGAAACGCGTGAGGCGCAAAGACGTTGACGAACGCGGACGAGGTCCACGCCAGCAGGACCTGGACGCGAGCGAGTCAGCCTAGCTATTCGAGATGCGCAGACTGTCTCGAGCTGACCGCGAGAGCAATGTAGACGCTGTACTGAGCGAGAGCGCGAGCAACGATATTCCGCTCGTTCGCGACGAGCTCGCCCCAAGTCTGCCACGCTCGGCAAGTCTCCTTGGCTGCTCGAGTCGGAGAATCGATCAGCGAACGTTGCGTCGAAGGAATAAGCCGCAACCAAGGCGGGAAGAAAGGCAGCACGTACGGTCGAGGCCGGCGCAGCACAACCCGCGGCTCATCCACCACATGTCCTTGCAGACTCCGAGGCGCAGGTCGCTCAGCCACGCGCTCAGAATGTCGAGGCAGCTCGCGATCGCGCCTGTCATGACGCCGGTGACGACGACGACTACCCAAGGTTCGCTCGCATGCCACAACCGCGCCGAAACTCCTCTCAGTCCCGGCTGCGCGTCGACCTGCGCGGCTTGATTCCGCGCGCGAGCAAACTCGAGCGTCCAGTCGATCGAGGACCCGCTCATGGCGTTCGGCGGGTCCGGCAGAAGCGACGAGTTCGTCGGAAGGTGCCGTGTTTCCCTCCCCGAAGTCGAGTGTCCGCCGTTGCGAAGCAGGAGAGGAGTAGCGGGTTCGTCCGTATAGCTTTCGGAGCTGCAGGCGAAGCAGGATGGGTCAGTCCACGCTGTACCGATGGCTCCAGAGCGACACGCAGCGACAGCCAGTTTCTCCCGAGGTGGTGCGCCGACAACCTGGTCGGGCAAGAGTCGAACGTACGCGATTCTGTGCGCGCTTCTAGACACGCCATCGTCGAGAGTGTGCCGGCTCGTCGACGCCTCGTGCGCTGGCGGCATCCGGAACCGCGGACGGTGGGGAAGGAAGTGAGAGCCGAATGTCGATTCGTGGTTCTCTCTCCAGATCTCGGCAACGAAAGTCTCGCTCGGGCACGGCGCAAGATTATCGAGGCTGGGGAACGATATTGCGACAACAGCGAAAAACCACCCCGTTTCAGGAAAGAAGCACGTCGTGTCCGCCTCCTCTCGCAACCACCAAAACATCCCGTCCCCGGACACCCGACTTCCTCGTCACGGCCCACCCAAGTTCCTGACTCCGTCTCCCTTCGCCCCACGCTCGTTCTCGCGACTTCTGTTCCCGGCCACACGTCTCCGTCCGCTCCCGACGCAAAGGGGAATGCGTAGAGAAGAAACAATGACGCCGGGAGGCCGGACATCGAGGAGGTGGGAATGACAGTGCCGTGAGAAGGTTGCAAGGGGTCGACGGTTTGGTGTAAAACAGAGGCGAAACAGTCGGAGCCGCGACAAGTAGAGGTAAGAGGACGGGTCGAAAGGAGAGGTCGAAAGGGAGGGAGGACAGGTCCGCAGTTCCGTCGTTTACTCGGAGGAAGCCTTGGCCTTGCGAGTGGCGGTGGTGCCCTCGCGGAAGCTGTTGCGAGCGTCTCGTCAGTACGACGGAAGTGCCCGACAGAGAAGGAGCGCTGACTGACCCGTTCTTGAAGCGGCGCGAGACGTGCTTCATGTACTGCATGCGGCCAGTACCGGTGGTGTGTCGGCGCTTCGCCTTCTGTCCCCACTCGTCTGCAAGTCGTCTCGAGGTCAGCCCACGAGATATGGTCCGCGATAACGCCTGAACCCGGACGTACACGACCGGAGCTTAGCTGCCGGGTAGCCGCACGACGCGCACGTCTTGTGCTGCTTGTGGAACGAGCGACGACCGCAGCGACGGCAGAGGCAGTGGCTCTTGGTGTGGCGGAGACCGAACGAGGTGGTACCCTTCGTCTATAGGTAAGGAGAACACGCATACGCGAGCGAGGGGTTAGCACCAGTTCCAGTCTTCCGCACGATCTGACGTGATCCTCGCTGTTCCCGAAGTCCCACGGTCTCCAAATCCGTCCCTCGCCGTCCTCCTCGCGTCCAACAGGCAGCAGCAGCAGCGGCGGCGAGGTCGAATGGCGTCCGAGAGTTTGTAGATGTACAACGGCGAGTGTACGCCGGCAGCGTCTGTCGCGGCTTCATATCCGGCCGGAACACACGGTCGGGCCGCCTTCGTCCCGGCGGTGTCGCAGTCGTATCGATAGTATAGTGACCCTCGTGCGCCTATCGGACGCGCACACCGGCCATTGTCGTGATGGCGTGCTGAAGTTGGGGGCGAAAATCGGCGGAAAGTTGCTCGGACTCGCTGTCGCGCCTGCTGCTGCTGCTGCTGCTGCTGGCCCTCGTGACGATCCGGTGCTGCCCTGCCTGCCGTTCAAAGCCACATTCCCGTCCTTGCTTGGCGTTCGTCGCTCCTCGTAAGCTCTGTAGAGCCCAGTCTGAGGAATGCGGTGTCGAGCTGCCTGCCACCGAGGAGGTCGACCTGACCATTCTAGTCGTCTCAACCCGGGGCGGTTTGGCGGATCGTTCGAGAGGCGGCGTCTCGGTTCGTATGTGTGGTGTATGAGCTTACCATGCTGTCGGTCGAGGCTGTGGTGCAGGGACAGAGACCAGGACGAGGTTCGGGTTTCGGTCGACGGGGTTGGGTTTCGCGCCGACGCTGAGCTCGCGCGCGCGGCGGCCGGCGCCCGACTCTGGCACACTTTCCCGCTGGTAAGCAGCACCGCCTCGACTCTTTTTCTTCTCCTCGTCTGTGTACCAACTTGGCCTAGGATCGCACCACGCAGCCGTCGGTTGTGTAGGCCTGAGCTTAGCTAACTAACCATGCAGATCTTCGTCAAGAGTCAGTCCCCACTCTCTCTCCCGTTCACTCGTGCTCGGGTTGCCACTTCCACACAGCTGACACCCTACAACTTGTGGTGACTACCAGCCCTCACGGGTAAGACGATCACCCTCGAGGTCGAGTCGTCCGACACGATCGACAACGTCAAGGCCAAGATCCAGGACAAGGAGGGCATCCCCCCCGACCAGCAGCGTCTCATCTTCGCCGGCAAGCAGCTCGAGGACGGCCGCACCCTTTCGGACTACAACATCCAGAAGGAGTCGACCCTCCACCTCGTCCTCCGCCTCCGTGGTGGTATGGCCAAGAAGCGCAAGAAGAAGACCTACACCACCCCGAAGAAGATCAAGCACAAGCGCAAGCCGGTCAAGATGGCGGTCCTCAAGTACTACCGCGTCGACTCGGACGGCAAGATCAAGCGTCTCCGTCGCGAGTGCCCCGCCGAGACCTGCGGCGCCGGTGTCTTCATGGCCGCCCACAAGGACCGCCAGGTCAGTCCGCTCCCTCGCAGCGGTTACACCTTCTGTGCGAATACTCACCTGTGCTCTACTCGTTCCCACAGACCTGCGGTCGCTGCGGCCTCACCTACGTCCACGAGGCCTAAACGTTGTGTATCGAATTGCTCCCCTGCAATAACGGCACGACGTAAAACTCATCTCTCGGATCAGGGGAACTTGGTGCGCGACGAAAAGAGAGGAAAGGTCCCTTCGTTTCGGATGGTGCTTGTTCTCGTGGTGATTGGCCCGACCACAAAGAGGAAAGCAAGCTGCTGTGGTGTTCGACTGAGTCGGTCTCGGTTTCTCGTCGAGCGCTTCGCAGATGAATGGCTTTATGAGGTCCCGACTCCTCTGCGCGATTGGAATCATCACTCCGCTTGAGCTCTTCGAACGGTAGCGTGAGCTCTTCCACCGGTAGACCTCGTCAAGCTCTTTGAGATCAGGACTTGCCAAGCTGGCCTCTGCGCGGCGTAGAGTTTCTGTGAACGCCGACAATGCCCTTGCCTGGGCTGCACGAGATCGAGAAGGGACACGGGGCGAAAGATGCTACGAACGACTGGATGCAGGGACAAGGAAAATACGAGCAAGAGACAATGGGCGAGAATACTCGCCGAACCAAGAGAGCGATGAGGAGAACAGACGAGAACCGAGTGCGTCTAGGTATATTTAAAGGAAGAGCGCGAACGAGATATGCGGCAGAGTAGACTCGTCGGCGAGTCAGGTTCTTGCGAGGTGAAGCATCTATTGCGGGCACATGCCGTCGTCTGCGAGGGGGAAGGAACCGGTCAGCGGAGCCGCTACGAGGAAGCGAAGGAGGCGAGAACCACGTACAGAAAGCCTTGCCCTCGGTGGTCGCCGAGATGATGCCCTTGCGGATGACAAAGTCACCAAAGTGCTCGCCATCCATGCGCTCAAGCGCATACGACTTGATCATCGGCCGGAGAATGTCGAGGATCTCCTTCTCGTCGACCGACTCGCGGTAGATCTTGTTCAATCTGTGGGGAGGTCACCACGCGTCAGCAGCTATTCCGACAACAAGCACAGACACAAGATCGGAGAACGTACCGCTGACCCCAGTAGCCACCGCCGAGAAGCATGAGGTAGGTGCCGGGCGCCTTGCCGACAAAGGCGATCTCGGCCGCCCATGGCCGCGCGCAACCGTTCGGGCAACCGGTCATACGCATCGTAATCGAGTCGTTCCGGAGACCGCTCTCCTCCATGAGCGCCTCGACCTTCTCGATCAGGAGCGGGAGGTACCGCTCGGACTCGGCCATGGCGAGACCGCAAGTCGGCAGGGCGACACAGGCCGCGGACGAGAGGCGGAGCGCAGAGAAGTCGGTCTTGTCGAGGCCGTACTTGGTCAGCAGCGACTGAATCGTCTTCTCCTCCTCGGGCGGGATGTCGGCGATGATGACGTGCTGGTTCGCCGTCAAGCGGAAGACACCCTTGTGCACCTTGGCGATCTCGCGCATCGCCGTCTTGAACGGCTTGCCCGGCTCGTCCTGGACACGTCCGTTCTCAATGAAAGCGGTGAAGTGTCGTCGGCCATCCGCGCCAGTCGCCCAGCCGAAGTGGTCGACGTTCGAGGTGAACTCGTACGGTCGTGCCGGCTGCAGCTTGTAGCCGAGACGCTTCTCAACCTCGGCAGTGAAGTTCTCGATGCCCATGCGGTCGACAGTGTACTTGACACGCGCGTTCTTGCGGTTGGCCCGGTTTCCGTTGTCGCGCTGAGTCGTAAGGACAGCCTTGGCGACTTCGAGACCCTGATCGGGCGTGCAGAAGCCGACGACGTTCGCGAGACGCGGGTAGGTCGTCTTCATCGAGCTAAAAAGGCATGGTCCAGGTCAGCATGGTGAAGCAACGGTCCCGAAAGGCAGGAGACTGACTGGGTGACACCCATACCACCACCGATGGTGACGTTGAAACCGAGGAGCTCCTTGTTGTCGTCGAGGATCGCAATGTAACCCAAGTCATGGCAGAAGACGTCGACGTCGTTGTACGGCGGGACGGCGATGGCGATCTTGAACTTACGCGGGAGGTAGTATTCTCCGTAAAGCGGCTCGACGTCCTTGACTGCCTCGCCGACAATCTGCTTCTGGTCGAGCCAGATTTCGGCGTAGGCGGCCGTCTGCGGCTTAAGGCCATCGGAGAGCTCGCGAGCAAAGTGGAACACCTGAGTGTGGAGGGGTCCAAGCGACGGGTTGGCCGAGCACATCTGAAGCGAGCAAGCACACGTCAGCAAAAGCAGTCGCCAGAAACGAGAAGGAAAGGGAGAGACGCACGACTGTCCGGTTCACGTCACCGCAAGCCGCGATCGTGTCGAGCATGCACTTGTTGATCTCTTGGATCGCGGGCTTCAGGTTCGACTTGACGATGCCGTGGAATTGGAACGTCTGACGAGTCGTGAGCTTGAAGGTCTGATTACCGCGAGCGTCGGCGATCTCGTCAACTGCGAGCCACTGATCCGGCTTGCAGACGCCAGCCGGCAACCGCAGGCGGACCATGAACGAGTAAGCCGGCTCGAGACCGGCGGCCTTGCGCTCGTCGCGAATGTCACGGTCGTCTTGCTGGTAGATACCGTGGAACTTGGTAAGCTGCCCGTCAGACTCGGCGAGGGCGCCGGTCGAAGTGTCCTGGAGACCCTCGACGATCGTGCCGCGGAGGTAGTTGGACGCGATCTTGATGTGCTCATTCGTGATCGGCTCGAGTTCCGGCTCGGTCGACTCAAAGTTGTCGACGCCGAGCGCCTTCCACATCTGAGGCTCCCAGACCTTGTAGGCGGTCTGCGCGCCGTCGGGGTCCTGGTCGTCTCCGAGGCCGAGCGGAACCATCTCCTTCGCGTTCAGGCCGGTCAGCGCCTTGTGCAGGTCCTTGCAGGCCTTGTTGTAGTAGTGCGCGTCCTCCTTCCGGGGCCAGTAATGCGAGTCGCCCATACCGAAGACGGCCGTGTTGACCTTGGACATGTCGGCGAGCTTGCCGGCCTGAACCGCCTTCCAGAACTCGCGACCGTTCTGCGGGAACTCGCCTTGTCCGGCGACCGAAGTGAAGAAGGCGACGTTGGTCTCGAGGGGCAGATCCTCGATCGGCATGTCGTCGAAAGCGAGGGTGCGGGCGGCGACACCGCGAGTGCGGGCGCGGGTCGCGAACTTCTTCGCGAGCTTCTCGCAGTTGCCACCGTCCGAAGCGAAGAGAACGAGCAGCGGAGGGCCCTCGAGCGCTCCCGAGAGCGCGTCGAACGCCTGACGGGCCTTTCGCTTCTGAGCGGCGACAAGCTTGGATCCCGAGCCAGACTCGAGCGCCTTACCGAACGTCGGGAGGCGAGCGGACAGCTCGGTGAGGTGGTTCTGGCGGTCGAGGAAGGTGCGCAGATCGGCCTTGATCTTTTCCGAGTCGAGCTGGAACACCTCGCGGCCGCGAGCGTCCGCCGACGGGTCCCACCGGTAGAGCGGCCACGAGCCGACCTCGATCGCCTTCTTCGTCTGCTTCAGGAGGTCGAGGGCGGTGGTCGAGTCCTCCTCGCCACCAGGAAGGTACGCGAGGACGATCGAGGGTCCCTTGTATGCGTCGGCCTCGGCAAGGGCGCGCAAGGTCTGGGCAAAGTCGCCGTAGACGGCAACCGAAGCGACATATGCATTGCCGTACGTCATCGCGTAGAGACCGGCGTCCTTACGACGCTGCGCCGGCTGCTGGTCGGCAGGGAGGTGGTACGGGGTCGTGTCGATCATGAGAAGGTTGACATCGGCACCGGTCGACAGGGCGTGGTGCAAACCGGACGCGCCGAGGTCGTGCGACCAGGCCTCCGATCCAATGATCCAGTTCGACTTGGGCGCGAATTCTGCAGACGAAAGCGTTGACGGGAGCGAAGCATCGCCCAGAGCCTTCGCCTTCCGGGCGTTGCGGTCGTCGTCCAGCCATGCAGAAAGCGACTTGGCCGTCTTCTCGTCGATGTCGGAGGACGCGAGGGCCTCGCGAACGCGTTGACGCAGCTCCTCGCGCTGGCGGTTAGCGCCGAGGACGTGACCGAGGGCGTACTCGGGCGAAGTAGCAGGAATGTTCTGAGACGGAAGGAGCGACTCGGGCGCGTTGGCAAGCCAGAGGCGGCTACCGAAAACCTCGTCGAGCAACTTGGTGTAAGTCGACTCGTGCTTGGGCTGGCGAGGGGCCTTCGACGACGAGGGTGCGGCAGCACTTGCAGACGAGGGCACTTGTCCAACCGAGAAAGGGTTGGTGCCCGCGGCGATCGCGTCTGTTGGCACAAAGCTTGTCAGCAACCGTTCATGTCGACCCGATAACCGGTAAGCCTACCTTGAATGGACTTGATCGCTGGGGAACCGTCCTTGACCTCGCCGAGGGTGGCGCTCAGGACCTTCGGGACCGATTCCTCATCGTCCTGTTCGGCGAAAGCCGAGACGACATCCAGGTAGAGCGGCGCCCACTTGCTCGACTTCTTGTAGACCTGCTCGAGAACAACGACAGTCTCGACGGATGAAGGAACGGTCGAGCGGAGCTGAGCGGGGGAAAGAGGGCGGTACAGGGAGAGCGAGACCAGGGCGGCATCGGCCGGCAGCGACTGCTCGAGCGAGCGGACGTCGCCGAGGGCAATGAGCAAGGTCTTTGGTGACTCGGCACCAGTGTAGGTGGACGAAGACGCGTGCTGCTGGGCGAAGGCGGTGCGGAATGCCACCTCGATCTCGGAAGGCGCGGTGGCGTCTCCATGGCCGTTTCCATTGGCGTGTGCGGTCTCGCCATTGCCGTTCGCCATCTTGTCCTGGCCCTTGACGTAGGCGACATCGGCCTCGCCACTGAAACCGAGGTCGACCTTGTTCGAGTCAAATTCGCCGTAGTGGACGACACCGTGACCGGTCGCGGCGATCCGGGCCGCAACGAGAGCGTTCCGCTTGACCTCGTCCTCGGACCGCGAGTAGACGATAGAGAGACCCGATCCGCGAACTGCGAGGACCGAGGCGTGGTCGCGGTTCGCGGCCAATGTCGAGACCTGGATCACGACATTCGACTTGGCGAGGGCCCGGAGTTGCGGGAGGAGGAGGATAAGCTGGTGCGGCTCGACAACGAGCAGCGCCGGCAAGCCAGAGTCGGCCTTGGCGAGCTGGGCAGGCGCCAAGAGCGGCGACGGGACCAGAGTCGCACCTTGAACCGCGGTTGAAGTCGCGTAAGCGGCAGAGTAGATGGCGGCCATCTTTCACTTCCTTTGCTTGGCTGACCCGGTTCGCTGCAAGCCCTGTATGTAGCCTGTCTCAGTGCACGAAGGCGCAGGGCAAAGCAAGGCAGGGGCGAGCGAGAGGTGGCGGAGCAGGAGAATCGGGCGGGAACTTTTTCCCACCAACCCGAAACGCGACTTCGCACGCCATCGGCCCGCTGTTCTTTTTTGACTTCCGCGCGCAGATCCTCCGCATCCGCCGGTACAGAACGGACACTTCTGATTGGCTCGTGTTCCGCTGCTCCCAGCTATAAGCCCCGCCGTGAGCGATCTTTCAGGCGGAAAGCGCACACTACCTCAGAGATTGGACTATTACTCAGAACGATCCTCCGAGGGCTATAGAGGGCAGTGAAAGCGCGACATTCCTTCCACACGTGCCAGCGGAAAATCGGCGATACTCAGCTCTCTTCCGACGAGCTTTCTCGATAGCGCAAGCGCGACATATCGCGAAGCTGGACATTGCGCGTTGCGGAGAGATACCCGCAAACGCGGACATCGACAATTGGCCCTACGCCGATAACTCCGTGCTGCCCTCTTCTGGTGCTTTCGCAATTGGCGGGGGCAGATCGCTGAGTCCGACCGGGTTGTCGACGATCGGGGCTGCCGGTGTCGTCGGGCGGGGTCCGGAAGAGATGGCCTGCGGTAAACCCGCTGACAACCGCTTCTCCGCCGCAAGCCACCAACGCTCGACCCGCGTCCGCGTTTCCTCCTTGCCCTCGCCTCGCGCGGTCCACCATGCCTTGACGTGCTCTTTCAGCTTCTCGTCGTGCGCTCGATCGCTGAATTCGACGTATTCGACGCCGGCGAGTTGACACTGAGCGTGCGAGATCGGCGTCGCCGTCTGGCGGTACACGAGTCGCTTGACACCGACGGCGAGGAGAAGCGGCATACAGGCGTTACAGGGCGGGAAGGTGATATAGGCCGTCGTTCTCGGGCCGCAGAGCGACATGCCCGGAGTAGACGCCGCGACGCAAATTGCCCGCGCCTCGGCATGCAGTTCGGGCGCGGCGGCCGCAAAGCGCTGGAATGCAGACTCGTTTGCCTTGTCCTTCTTCGGCGTCTGTCCCTTCTTCATGGGTTTCTGCGCGTTGAGCTTGGCGTTCGCTTCGTCGGGGAGAGGTTCCGGCGTATTGTTGGAGTGCATGAGGATCCGTCCTGGGTACCGCGGGAACGGGTCGTCCGACCCCGGGCCACCTTCCTCCTCCCGTCGAAGTCGCTTCGTCGGAGGAGCGCCGTCGTCGAGTCCCGCATCGAGCGATGCGTCTCCTCTGTTCGAAGCGGGAGCTGCCTCCGGCTCGACGATGATGCACGCCATGTTACCGCGCTTGCTGACGGATAGCCGTGCGTAGATGAGTGCGAGGATCATGTAGTTCTCGTCGATGGTGAAAGCCGGATCGAAGTCGTAGTCGTCCGGGAGGACATTCGTCTCGTAGGCCGCGACACGCTCCTCGAAAGTCGTGTCTGGCTGGGCGGGTTCCATTTCGATTGAGGCGGCAGTCGAGCCACTCGTGCTAAAGACAGGAGCTTCGGTGGCCGTCGTCATCGTTTCCGCTTTCGACTGGAGGGAGCGCTTTTGTCAGTGATTGTCTATTCTCAAGAATGGAAGGGAGGCATCTCTGGGAGAGAGCGCGCCTGTCTTCCAACTCACAGAAAGCCGCACCTACAGGTCAGTACACTTGTCGTCAAAGCAGCGCGCGTAACAACTGCCAGCGCAGTCGAGGAAGCGGAAAGCGACGAAAGAAGGCCGGCGACGAGAGTCTCAGAACGAGAAAGGGGCGAGTCCTGCGCTCGGGGCCAAATGGAAGCGACGAGCGAGGGGCAGGATCTGTTGCGCTAGGAGTACCGGATCAGGTCACACGATCGAGTCACAGCTGGCGGGGTGTGGAAGCGGATGTACGGCGAAAGCGAGAACTTCGAGAAGGTCGCTCAACTCGACTCGTCGAGCTCTCACGGCTTGACGCAGCACCTCTAGCTGAGCAGCCCGTGCGGCCAATCCCGCCGGAGCGTGTCAAGGATGCTGAAAGGGACCCGGGCGCGCGATTCAGACTCGGACGACGACTTTTCGTTCCGAGACGCCAACGACTCGAAACGGATCAACGTCGACTCGCCAGGACTACAGTCAGGACACTATGTAGGTTCATAGCGGCTGA
The DNA here is from genome assembly GCA_037974285.1 of Rhodotorula glutinis. NCBI lineage: Eukaryota > Fungi > Basidiomycota > Microbotryomycetes > Sporidiobolales > Sporidiobolaceae > Rhodotorula > Rhodotorula glutinis. The sequence goes on along the minus strand of JBBPFV010000008.1, from coordinate 493,930 downwards.
TTTGTGGCTCTGGAAGCGAGTATTGCTCCGGTGATTGACCACTGCTGGGCGCTGCAGGACATCTATGCCGTCCCATCCTTCATCCCGCCGTCTCCGGTCCTCCAAACTCAGGCAACGCACTACCAGTCCTGCTCGCTCGTCGTCGTCAACCGTGCAGCCGGGCTCGCGACCGGGCTCGGAATCCGGATCGGCCTGACTTGCGCACCAGATCAACCGGGAGTCCTACACGCGACCTCTGATCCGGGCTTCTTCCTGCCACGAGAAGCAGGCTACGACCCGCACAAAGCCGTCTTGCTCGGCTGGGTCGAAGAGGAACGACTCGCAGATCTCGACCGCATCGTCCGGAGTTGCGAAGTACCGGTTGTCACGAACCCGCCGAGAGGCGGCGAAGTCCTTGAATGGCTCCTCACTGTCGGGAGACAACTCGAATACGAAGGGATCCTCGCGAACGCCGACCTGCTCCTAGCGGACGTCCTACAGCAACGGGCTTGGTGCGCCTGCTTCACACCTGACTGAAGACACCGCCTGAAACTGACCGATTTGTGCCCGTATTGCAGAGTCTTCGCCGCATCATAAATCCTTCTCTCGTCTTTTCAGTCCTACACTGTTGCCATAACATGCACTTTCTCCTCTCTGTGACGTCGAGCACTCACTAGTCCCGCAAATGGGTGAACGGGAGCCTCAAGTCGTGGAAGATTCTGACCGGCCGACTGCGTCGGTCGAAAGGGAATCTAGTACAGACTCTAGCTGGAGCAGCTGCACTGGAACCCAAGCAATTCCTCGCTGCCGAGCCCGCACAGCCGTTGGCGCTCCTGCTCCTCCTTGGTCGGGCACGCGCCTTCGCTAGTCTCGCCGCCAGCAACGTCCAGCTCGCCGTACGCCTCAAAGGGGTTGAGCGACATCGCCAGCACCCGCTCGAGCTGCTCGATCCCGCCTCCGCGACCGTCCGGCTCGCGGTCGCATTTCCGGATCGTCTCCTCGAGCACCCACTGGCGGAGACAGAACCGCGGGTTGACGGCGTTCATTCGCTCGCGACGGCCGCTGCGGGCAACGTCACCTTCACGAGCAAGTCGCTCTTCGTACGTCTTGAACCAGCCAGTCCAGTCGGAGCGAGAGTTGGTTGGCGCCCCAGCGGGAAGGAACGCCTCGAGGAACCGCTCAAAGGTCGGGTCAGACGTCGAGACGAACTGTGACAGGAGGCGGTGAGAAGAGGTGAAGTCGAGCTCGGATTGGGCGAGCAAGTCGAGCCAGCGCGAGACGAGCTGGAAGTCGTCATCCTCGCTTTGCGTCAAACCGAGCCGCTGCAGGCAGTCGTGATCAGTCTGCGGGTCCAAAGCGATCGCAGCCCCATTCGCGCACGCACCAGTCGCATCAAGCGCTCGTATTCGTCGCGGAAGATCTGGACAAAGTCGTTCTTGACCTTCTCGACCTCTTGCAGCCCGCGCTCGCGCCACCGCTTCATGTCATCCGAGCCCTCGCCTTCTCCAGCCCACCCTTCAGGTACCTCGACGAAATCGTCCCCCTTCTCGTCGCGCTCGGCGAGCTCGACTTCGGCGCCGATCAATTCCGACAAGGCTTCACCAAGCTTTTGGATCGCGAAAAGAACCATGGTCGGCTGATTCGAAAACTTGTATCGCCCGAGGTCGTCCGAGTGGTTGCAGATGTGGCTCGGGTCGAAAATGTCCCTGTGGAGCGATGGGGCAGGTTAGTCTGCAGCCGGTGCGGGAAAAGAGCGACACCTTTCGCGAACAGCACGATAAACGTACATAAAGGCGTAGGGACCGTAGTCGATGGTCGAGCCGTTGATGGCGACGTTGTCGGTGTTGATGACTCCATGGCAGAACCTGACGCGTGAGGTGCTGTGAGCTACGAGGCCCGAAGTACCTCTGAACGAGCACGCTCACCCATAAGTCTGCCAGCCTGCGACCATCAAGGCGTTACGACGAGCCACCTCCCGCACCACGTTGAGGCCCAGACTGCGACTCGCGCCGGTGCCGGCCGGATTGGCGTCCGAGAAGCCAAAGACTTCGCGCGCGACGTAGCGGGACAGCGCACGCAGCGAGTCTGTCTCGCCTCGATAAGCTTGCTGTTCGAAGCTCTGAGACGACGAGGCCTTCGTCAGCTCCGTCCAAACCTTGCAAGAATCCGGGAAGCTCACTCCGATGCGGATCCAGCTGCCGGCGACCCGGGTGACAATGGCAGCGTTCTCCATCCTTTCGCGACGGACCTTGACGTCCGGGAGGTGGACGAGCGCCAGCGCTCTTGAGGTCGGCACGCCCAGGGCAGCGACGGCTTCGGCACCGAGGTACTCCCGGATAGACGACCGCAAGACCGCGAGCCCGTCAGCGAAGCGGGAGTATGGCGTCCGACCGGCGCCTGGATAATCGAGGAACATCAGCACAAAGTCTCAATACTCTGAGCGGACAAGGTTCACCCTTCAGCTGCAGCTCGATCGCACGGTAACCAGTCTTGGCCCCAACCTCGGGTGTTGCCGGCGTTGATACTTAGTCGGCCTTTGCGTCAGTTCACTTGCAACAAAGAAACGGTCATTGTGCGAGACTCACAAATTGAAATTGCTCGACCGTCTCCGAGCTGGCCTGCAAACGATCCAAACTGATGTCCGGCGTAGCAGAGACTCCAAGGCGCAAAACCATTCTTGCCGGGCAGATCTTCGGCTTCGGCGCGCGGCTCACGAGCGAGCACGGTCTTCCCGGCCATGACATCGAGAGTCTGCTGTCGGAGAGGCTCGCCTTCTTCGCCAAGGTCGAGCTGCGGAAGCCAGTCGTCCGCGAGGGTGCGGTTGAGACTGAGCAACCGGGCGCGAGGGAAACGATTGCTGTTCCGGACACTGGAAGAAAACGCCGTCGGTGCACTAATGTCGCCCGCGGGAAGCGCTGCATCGCGAACCGGCGATTGAGTCGAAACCTCGTATTCTGCGAGCACGGTTTCGATGGTGGACGGCTTGGCCGAGTTGGTCCTGACCTCGTCCTCTTCTTCACGAATATCGTACGGGAACTCGATCGGGACTGATGAGTGCGCGAGGTCAGTTTTGCCCCTTGTGAACAGTAGCGACGACTGCGCGGAGAACTCACGAGGCGAGACGTAGGTAAAGCATCCTCCTCTGCGAATTTGCCGGCTCCTCCTGAGCATACTCGGCGGCACCGGGTCGCCTTCCTTCAGCGCAACAGGTCCATCCTGACCGAGTTCTGGCGGCGCGTCATATTCCGCGAGGCGGAGCAGAGACGCCGGCGTCGGAAAGAGAGGGTCGGGCGGGAGGTGATAGATCGGCGCGTGCGACGAGATGGGCAACGAGAGTAATGACCGCTTCTCGTTCGGTGCGGTAGTGGAAACGGACATGGCTCGTCGCAGCTGGGCGCTCTGTCTGTGCAGGACTGCCTGGCAGCGGGGGCGAACAAGTCGGAGCGCCACTTTGGCGGTGCGAGTCGATAGCTCTGGACAGTAAATGTCGGTAGCTGTTCAGAGACAAACAGTGTCGTCCGGCAGTCGTCGTGATACAGTCAGGAAGACTGCGAGCGGTGCCAGAGTCGCTGTCGCATCAATCGCCTCTCCGCGTTGCCGCGACTTCTCGTCCGAGGCGATGTCATCAGTCAAGCGCCACATCACCGAAGAAGCACTTGCGAGAATTAGTAATGACAAGGGTCAAGCTCTATATGGTATAGCTCGCCTACAAAAAGGTGCCAAGATTCCAGTAGTTGATCTCGACGAGGACGATCGCACTCGCGACCGTCGTCAACACGAGCATGAGCGGGACCATCCACCGCGCAAACTCGACCTGCGTGACCCGGATCCCTTTTTGCTGGAGGATCCGGACCCACAGCAACCCCGCGAGGCTCGACGAGATCGTCCAACTCAGTGCGCCGATATTGGACGCCATCGCGAGCGAGTAGACGGCGCCAGAAAGGATCCGCGGATCGGCGGCGACCCGCGCAGAGTTGGCGAATGTCGGAGACCGGATGATCTCGACGGCGAGAATCGTACCGCCGATGTTGGTCCCGCAGATCGGGCACAGGACTAGGGTCGTGAAGAAGCTGCAGCGCGCTCATTGTCAGTCTTGACTTTGGGGCAATACGGCGCGACGAGGGGCTTACCCGACGAAGAAGACGGTCGCCGCCGGATTCACGCAGATCTTCTCGAGCCACCCGGCGAACGTGTCCGTCCAGCCAGTCGCCGTCAGTCCCCGCGCAAGAACAAAGATACCTCCCGCAAACGTGAGCAGCGACAGCGGAAGCCGCGAGATTGTGCTCGTCGTCGTCGGGAACCGCTTGCAGGTTGCGCGGACGAGCGAGGGAAGCGAGTACTTGCGGTCCTGTTCGAGCTCGCTGTGTCCGTTCAGGGTCGTCGTTGAGGCCGCTGCAGTCCGCGCGTCGGCATCGGCAGGCGCTGTCACCTCGGTCGAGGTCGGCGAGCCGTTTTGACTTTGAGTGCGCGATTTCGGCGCGCGCGTTTCTTCGAGTTCGACCTCGTGCTCTTCAGCCGACTCCTTCTGCAGGACTTTGGGAGCTTTGCGCTCGCTCCAAATGTCGCGCAAGAACGCGATGATCCCCGCCGGCATCGTGATCATCCAGACTTCGACGCCCTTGACGAATGACGTCCCGACGAGGGTTCCGAGCGTGATGAGCAGGAGCGAAGAGTGGAAGATGGCGCCGGGCGGGTCGACGAGCGCTGAGCGCGGGTCGACGTCGGGCGGAAGGAGCTGGTCGGGGATGTAGCGCTGGCGCGACGCGGTTGTCGGCGAGTCCTTGTCGACCGGCGACGTCGGCTTGATAAAAGTGAACATGGCGAGCAAGACCGGATAGGCGACCAGGGCGCTGCGTAAACAGCGGCGCACTGGGTCAGACGGGATCTGTGTCGCTATCGGTGGTGACAAGGACTCACACGGCCGCGGTCGGGAGGATCGTGTAAGCCGTGAACCCGGTCAAAAAGTTGAGATTCCAGGCCTGCCATGGAGGGTTTTTCGAGATCAGTTATCTTCACCTGTGTCGTCGAGGTCAACCGCGAGGAACGTACGCCCGCGATGAGAATGTTGGTCGGGTTTGACGAGACGAGGGCCGCGCTGGCGACGTTGGCTGCGGCAAACTGACTCATTGTCCACGCTCGCGGTGCCGTGATGCCGGTCGCGCGAGTAAAGTAGCCCAAGAAGGCGGTCCCACTGAGGACGATCGGGTCGTTCCCGACGAGGACGCCGAAGAAGAACCAAAAGACGTAAAGGACGGTCCAGAGTCTGAGGCCGGACGCCGTCTTGGGCGCCGACGGCGGCGAGTTTGGCGGCGTCTTTGCCGATTTCTGCGAGATCCAGAACGACAGGGCGCGGAGTCCTCCGGTCGAGTCGAGCGCGGTCGAGATGTAGGCGAGCGAGATGAAGAGGACGAGGACGTCGTACGGCCTGACGCTGTCGTCGCCGACGATCCCCAATCGTACGACGTCTCCCGGGATGGCGGTCGTCGCGAGGAGGAACAAGACGCCGACGACGGGCGCCCACCTGAGGTCGAGCGGGACCGAGAGGCGATTCCGTGGAGCGAGGAGCCGGTTCCTCTGCGGCGGGTCGATGATCCTCAGCCTTGTCGCGAACCGCAGAGACGGCTCGGCGATGAGTCTCGGGATTGGGAGGCGGATCCCCCTGACGACGAGTCCCACTGCACACGAGAGCGGGCTTCACGAGGTGAGACAGTGCCGAGGTTTGCTGCGGAGGGCTGGGAGCGACTCACTGACAACGGCATAGGTGACGAGGGCGACCCAGCTCCTCGGTGTGATTCCGACCATTGTGCCCGTGTGCTACACGGTGAGAGAGTGCATGAAACACCGAGAGGACCCGGAGCGGGCACAGGCACAGCGAGCGAGCGACTTTCTCGCCTCGCCTCGATCACTTTTTTCCCGAGCGGACCGGCTGCCGCGATTCCCACGTTTCTCTCTCGCTGTACACTGGCACCTGACACCGCTCGATCCACTCTGAGACTGCTTGTTCGAGACCCGTCTATCAACCGCACCTCGACCTCGTACTCTGCCCGCCCGTCCTCCTTGCGTCCGAATCCCGATTACGCCGACCGACTCTGACCCGCTATCTCGACCATGGTACCGGAGGACGAGTTGCCCGTGCTGGAATCCCTTGTACAGTGAGCTCGCAAACTGCGTACTGGGCGCACAGTCATAGACACAGCCGCTGACCCCGCGAATCTTCGCTCATGGCCAGCATCCGGAATCGACTCACGGCACTCAAAAAGGACCGCACAGAGTACATCCGCGCCAACGATGTCCTCGACATCTACGCCTCCCTCATGACTCAGGGTCCGTCTCGCAACCTGCGCCGCATCTCTTGAGCACCCGCTGACCATCCCCCCGATCTCGTCTCCTGACTGCACCCGCCCCCGGATAACGCTCTCTGCTTGTCTATACACTCGCAGTCACCCGCCTGAACGAAGTCCGAGCGACGCCGAAACCGTCAACGAGCGGCGAAGCAGCCAAGGACGGAGACGCAGACGACATTGACGCCAACGCCGTCTCGCGCGAACCGGCCGTCGAACACGAAGAGAATCGCGTCGACACGATCCTGAACGACGTCTTTCAGCTCTTGTCCCTCTTCTTCCTCCGGATCGGCAAGTCGCGCGAGGCGCCCGCCACCTTTTGCCAGCTCGGAACCATGAAGCGCCTGTTGACCCACCGTGAGCGGTTTTCGCCCCTCCCCCCCGGTGCCCTCGTACAACCTGCGGCTGACTCTCCTCCTCTGGTCCTGTGAATAAAGTGAACGAGAGCGGGATCTACACCGAAGCCGATCTGAAACCGTACCAGTCGCGACTGTCCGAATTGAAGCAGATCATCGAGGAGGAGCAGAACCGCGCGTCGTCCAATCCGGACGCCGCCGAGCGCGAACGCGACCTCGCCATGACGGCCCTGCTCCTCGCAAAGTGGGACGCGTGCGACCGACTCGTCAAGAAGCTCGCTTCGTCGCTGTCCCAACTCGCCAACGAACTGTACCCGATCCACCAACGGTTGATCACCCTCCGCCGTTTGCTCGCTTCAATCGCGGCACGACCACGGCCAGCCGCAGCCGACGTCCAACCGATCCTCGCCGAGTTGCGCGCGATCGAGGACAAGCGCGTCGACGGCAAGTTTGTCGTCGACGTGAAACCGAAACGCAGCGGAGGAGACGGCGCGTCGACCCCTCCAGCGGCGCCGGGACCCGTCGCGCCCGAAAAGGGACAGGCGCTCCTCGCCGGCTTGCTGCAAGACAACTTTGACATCTGCGAGGACATCAAGGTCCGCGAGGGCGAGGACGTCGTCGCGCGCGGGCCGCTCCAACCGATCTACGACCGGTTGAGCGAAATCAGGGCGCAGCTCGAGCGGCTCGTCTTGACACATCGCTGGACCCTGCGCGAGACGGTGAGCACTTTCGTCGACCTTGTCCCGCGACCGAAACAGAGCTGATCCGAACCGCTCGCAGGACCTGTACAATTACCAAAACGAACTTTCGAGGGTGGATGCGCTGCGGAAAGACGGAAAGGTACGAATCGTGTTCGTGACCCACTACACTCATCCGCTGACGCGCTACCCTCGCTGCAGTTCCGCGACGCCGATGGGAACGTGCCGGAAGGCCAGATGGTACGTTCACCCATCGCGAGCCGGTACTGCGATGGTAAGCTAATTTGCGTCTCGATACTGCAGGTCCTGCTGTACCTCCTCCGACGATGCTACGGCCTATGCTATCGGCTCATGGCGTCGAGTGAGCCGGTGTCCGAAGAGCTCATGCCGATTGCGAATGTGAGCTTCAGGAGTTTATTGCCCCCCAACTTTGTCGGTGAGGGCTGACAGGTCCTGCTCCGTCGGCAGAAACTGAACACGATCAAGCGGTGTCTCAGTAAGCTTGTCGCTTGTAATCGATACAGTCGCGTTGTGCTGACAACGCTCCTGCAGTCGAAGTCGCGAAGCAAGGCGGTCCGTTCACCGCACGCGATTTGTACCCGTTCCAGCTCGCCCTGTACCAGATTGACTCGCTCCGCAAGGACGGCAAGTTCGAGGGTCGAGACGGCTCCATTCCGGAGGGTCAGGCGATCTTGAATGCCCTCTTGAGCGAGGCGCACGAGAGTCAGTCTGTTTACGATTCGTCGGTGAAGCAGTTGCGTCACGTAGCTGACGCCCGGACTCGATACAGTGATCTCGATGATGCAGGAGGAGGGTATGGAGTAAAAACGCTTTTGTCCGAGTCTGCCTGTTCATGATTGCCATCATTCCTGCTGTAGCCCCAACCCTGCATATTTCCACTCCCGCTTTCACAACTCGCTCGGGACCTCCTTGCGTCCGGACATCGACAAGGGAAGGGATTGCAGCTTGTGTACAGTGTAAGCAGGTAGTGCATGATGATGACAACAATAGAAAAGAAAAGGGACAGGAGCGAGTGGAGAGCGCGATAGGGTCGATCAGCCGGCGCGGAGACTGCTCATTTGCGCTTCTTCGGCGACTTGGTCTTCTTGCCCTTTTTCGGGCTTTGCCGCTTCTTGCTCGAGCTCGAGCCGGTCTTCTTCGACCGCGCCTTGTCCTTCTTCGGGTTCTTCGCAACGCCGCCGGTCGAGATCTCCTCCGGCAGCGAGTCGACGCTTTCGGCCTCAGACTCGCTGTCAGAGACACCGCTCGGTATATGCATGCCCGCGAGCAGACCGGTCGCATTCGTGCTCTTCAGCGGGTCGCGTGGACGACCCGAGAAGCCCGACGACGCGGGTTTCGAAGACGAAGCCTGAGCGAAAGGAGGCGGTCGGAGCGCGTCGCAGTCGTCGTCGGACACGTCCGACTCGAACAGCGTCGTCGCAGCGGTCGTATTCGAGCTTTTTGAAGACTTGAAGGCGGTCGAACCTGAGCTTGTCGACTTGGAGGTGGCGCTCGAGCTCGAGAAGCCTTTCGGCTTGCGAAAACCGCCAGCACCGGATACTTGCACAGACTTGGTCGCAAGAGGTGGCGACGACCGGGCGGTCCCGCCGCTCCGGGGAGTCGAATCGTCAGAGTCCGATACGTGAGGAGAGCTCGTAATAGTTACGAGGTCCCGGGACTTGCGACTCTTCTTGCTCGGCGAAGGCGAAGGCGAGGGCGAAGGAGAAGACGAGATTCGGATGGCGACCCGACGGCTTTGCGACTTTTCTTCCTTATTGGTAGGGGATGGTTCGGGTGGCGCCTGAGATGCTTCACGCATCGCGCCGTCGACATCGCCGCCCGCGTCCGGGAACATGGCTTTACCGTACCCTCGACTCTCTTGCATCACTCGCACTGCGTCGTCTCGCGACGTCTGCGCAGCGCCGCCGAGGTCGTCCCGAATTAGTTCGACGCCGCACTCTGGAACAAGCACCCGCCGGATATAGAAATCGACGTCCAGCGGCGCCGCACGGAAGGAGGTGAGGAGCGGATAGGTCTTTGTGAGGAGAGTTTCTATGGCGTGGTACATCACACGTCGACCCTCGGGACCGTAACTGTAAACCGACGGCGTCAGTCGGAGCCCCAGAGAGTTAATAGCTTCTAATGCCCTTACTAGCCGGGTTCTTCCACACTGAACGTGGCAAAATCGTCGACGGCATTACTTCGCTTCCCGCCGAGCCGCTCATAATCGGCTCGAGCTTGCTCGAGAAAGTCGGTAGGCGTCTTACCGAGGACGATGTTGGTAAGGTGTTCGCACAGCAGGCGTTCGATCCGTCTGCGTGCAGCGTAGCCGGTCAGCTTCTGTCCGGGGAAAGCTCAAGAGAGAGAGATTTACGCGGGTAACGCTTTCCAATCAATGCTGGAGGGCCAGCCTCGCTCGCGGCCGAGCGGAATGTGCTTCCGCTCGTTCTCGTGCTGCTTGCAGAACTCGGCAGTCCGCATGACATGGCCGTCCCGTAGCCGTACCGCCTTCGGATTCTTGATTGTTGCTCGACGCTTCGCAGACGGATCTCTAAGTAGGGTCGCCTTCTTGGCGAGGAGGTCTTCGCTGGGTCGATCGGGAAGTGGTTGGTCACAAAAGGGGCAGAGCGAGTCGGGATCGATGGCCGCCTCTGCAGGAATATCTGCTGGTCAGTACAGTCCAGACTGCGGGACACAGGCAGCTGAAACCGACGAGTCGGCTCGAAGAGCTTTTCAGGAGAGTCGAACCGGGCATCGTAGCCCGGTCGATGAGCTGGTGAAGAAGGCTGCCCGTCCAGTTCGAGCATGTCGTCGTCGCTCGTCGACTCGACCTCAGTCGGCGTGTCGCTGGCGCTAGCGTCCTTGGCCACTCGCGCTTCTTGAAGCAATTCGTGAAGGGGGACGACCCTTTCGGCCGGCTCTTCGGTCTCACTCGCTTCATTGGAGTCGATGTCTCGTAATCGCGGCGCCTTCTTGTTCTTGTTCTTGTTCCTGGGCGGTTGAGGCTTTGCGGATGTCGTGTCGTCCTCCTCAAAGCCGTTCCGGCGCGCACCACCGAGCCGGCTCGCTTTCTTCGGCAAAGACGATGGCTTCTTGTGATCCGGGTCAGACTTCCGTTTGCGACGAGGGCTGGCGCAAGATAAAGAGTCAGCGCGCGCTCGAAGCGCTTGAAGGGCTAGCGGGCTAGCAGCGCTCACCTTGTCTCCTCGTCATCCGTGACATCGACCTGGACGACCTTGCTCTTGCCTTTATCGATTTTGCGCTTCTTCTCGGGCGAGCGACTGGTGAGAGCCGACGACTCCTGTTGCTGTTTCGACCTTTGGCTCTTGCCGGCCTGCATGATCTTGTCGAACACGTTGCCGGGTTTCGCAGGTTTGCGAACCGAGTCCTTCGAGTCCTGATCTTCGGCTGCGGCTCGGCGAGCCTTCCTGAGGAGTTCCTGCGTTTCGACAGCCTTCGCTCTAGCCGCCTCGACCCGGGCTGCGAAACGGTCGTGGACGAGCTCCTGCTCTTGCTGCTCCTTTCGCGCCGCTTCAGCGACCTGGTCGGCCTTTGTCGGCGAGCCCGGTCGACGTTTCGGCGACGACTTGGCGGGCGCGCCGTACGAATGGTCCTGCGGCGTCTGCGCGCCGTTCCTGCCGTTCTTGGCGAAAACCTTGTCCCTCTCCTCGACGTACCTTTTCTCGAGGTAGCTGGCCGACTTTGGCCCGGGACCTCGGATCATGTCGGGCGTAGTCAGGCCCCAGTCGTCGGCGAGGACAGCGACATTCCCGCCCTTCCTTTCGCCTGCGGCGAACCCTCTGTTGGCGTTGGTCTGGCTGTTTTGGCAGCCAAGGGCCTTCGAGTCTCCGTACCGCCCCGTCGACGGTGCCGGACCCGAATGAAATTGCGCGGCTTTCACTTCCGAGTTTGTCACTGATGAACTGTGCCAGTTTGTGCTGCCTTCGCGGGGAGTGGCGATGGGGACGGCTTGGCGTGGGCGTTGCTGGTTTGGGATGTCGGAGCATGGGAGGGCCTCGTAGACGACCGGCTTCTTAGCTTGTGCTGCGTAGTCCCTCGAGTAGCCGCTGTACTCTCGACTCATGCTGCCGTACACCGCGCAAGTTCGTCCAGGTGAGCCAGAGTCGGCGGCCTGGCCTCGAAGGTCGTTGGTGGGGGTCGGCTAGTCAGGTCGTGGCCGGTCGTGCAGCCTCGCACAAAGCCGCGCGAGTCTCGGTGTCGTGATTATCGAGCTCGTGAGCGGCCGAACGAAGTCCTCCAGATCGTTGTAGAGCACGAGAGACGGCCGACAGTCGCTCGGCGTGAGATGTCAACTTTGAGAGGCTCGCGCGACGCGTCGCGGGGCTCTTCATCTCTCTCAGGCTATACGCCGCGTCCTTGCGCCTCCCAATGCTCAGCTACCTCGTCCGTAAGGATGGACGCGCGGTACCCAGACGCTCTCGCGTTGCCGCCCCTCGCGCTGGTCGGAGCCGTCTTTCCACTTCGTCATCGAAAAGAGGCCCGGTACCGAGGCTCGACTCGGCGCTACAGCGCACTGATCGCTATTGTGTTGACGCATATACGTCACGAGTAACTGCTGCCCGATACGGCCGGTGCGGAAGTCGTCGGCCTAGTCCTTCACCTTCGTCCACTTGTCGCTTCCGTCGGTTCTGTCCTCGCTCACAGCCCGTGATCGCGTCTGGGCGACAGAAACGCTGCTACAATGCTTTTTCCGCCCTTGAGAATAGGAAGCCACTTTGCTGTCGGGGCCGGGCGACTACATTTACTCCTCCTCATCTTAAAGCTTGCTACGCGGTGCTCGCAGATCTCTCAGCGCGCCTTGAGCGCCCAGCGTCTTGCACCCTCTTGTCGTATACAGGCAACTCGATCGCGCCAGGCTCCGGACATGCTGCGATCTAATGTTGAGGTGCAACCGCGAGGCCACTGTTTGCCAATAATCGCCAATCTCTCGCTCTGGCTCACGAAAGGTGAGGTATTCGCATCGTCTTCATCTCGAGGGAGTCTGTGTCTGCAAGTAGTCGTCGCCCCGCGGAGTCGAGCGCTTTGAGGACACGGCGCCATGTCGATGGAGGGTGCCGTACCGTTTCGAAGTGGAGTCGTGTGGAAACAGTCTTGTTCCGATACAATTCTTTTTCGGATGATCACATACGAAAGAGCAATGTCGAGGCGAGCCTAAGGAATGCGAAGGCGGTGCTCATGAGAGCGTCCGCAGCCCGTGCGATCTGCGAAGAACGAGCGACCGCGTGTGTTCTTTCGGACGCCTCCACTTTTCTCGATTGCAGACTTCGCAGCGTCTTACGTTTCGCTCTCCTTCCCTTTCTATAGTACTCTACTGGAACAGCGAGGTCTGCCTTTCTTCGCTGGCTGTATCTGACCGAGGCTCCTATAGACTGACTCGCGCTTTGTCCCACTTTTCAGTCTCTTCCCCCACCCCGACCCGAATCTCCACACGCCGAACAACTCGCGCCCGCGTCTACGCAGCGCAGCAGACACTGTCATGCCGTCCCTCAACCTCTCTGAAGGGCCCGATATCACGCCCAAGGACATCTTGAGCCTCCCGCGACCGTCAGCGGCGATCGCCAACCCGTCCGGTACCCTCGCGGTGTGGCCGTCGACCGAGTACGACTTTGGCTCGAAGCGCACAGAGCGCTCAATCTACCTCGTCGAGATCAACAAGGACTACGGCGAGGGCGAAGACTTTTCCCGCACGGCCGAGCCGAAGCAGCTCCTCTCGTCGCTCGCCTTTACCGAAACCGCGTGGCTCGACGACCACACGATCGCTTTCGTCCGTCCGTCTCTTCCGCACGGCGAGTCCGTCTCTCAGGGAGAAGGCGGATACCGCGTCGACCACCCGAAGGAGCTCAGCGATGAGAAGTTCAGTAAGGCGCAGGCCGCCGCAGCCGACAAGGATGGCGCAGAAGGCTGCGAAATCTGGGCCAAGGACGTCCACAGCGGTGACGAGTACTGTATCGGCAAGCTGCCAGTCGAGTGAGTGGCTGTCGAGGTCGGAGTGAGCTAAGTACATTCGATGCAGCCGAGCTGACTCGCCGTTCGCGTCGCAGGATCTCGGATCTGACCATCAAGATTTCCGAGGCGTCCGACAAGTCCTCGACGGACGAGGCGATCCTTGTCTTTGGCGCCACTGTCTATCCTGACGGCGACATCTGGTCCGTCAAGGCCCACGACAAGGAGCAAGAGGAAAAGGCGAACGGATCCGACATCAAGGTTTACGACGAGCTGTTCGTCCGCCACTGGGACGACTGGAAACCGACCGCCGGACAGAAGAAGCAATTACACGTCGTCCGCCTCGCCAAGGGTGCTGCAGCGCAGGGCGAACAAGCCGCCGCCTCGGACGACTTCGAGCTGATCCACCCGAACGAGGGTCGATGGGCTTTCGAGAGTGAGGCGTCGACTGCGGGCGACGGCGACAAGCAATCGCGACCAAACATCCAGAGTCCGCTGAAGGGTACCAAGCTCGAGTGCCCCGTTGGGCCCTTTGGCAGTGCCGCCGACTTCTCCGTCTCGTCGACTCACATCCTGTTTCACTCGAAGGACCCGCACGTCAACCCGGCCTGGCACACCCGGACCGAGGTCTACCTCGTACCGCTCTCACCGCGCACCGCTTCAGAGGCTGAGCCTCGCGCGATCACGGTCGGAACGCAGGGCGCTTGCAACGGCCCCGTCTTGTCGCCGGATGGCAAGCGCGCCGCTTGGCTCGAGATGCCCGAGGACGGCTACGAAGCGGACCGTAACCACGTCATGATCTACGAGATCGAGAGCGGTCACCGGTGGACCGCGACGCCCAAGTGGGACCGCAGCCCATCGGCGATCATTTGGGGACCAAGCAGCGACAAGGTCTACCTTCAAGCGGAGGATCAAGGTCACGTCAAGATTTTCGAGCTCGACCTCGCCCATCCTGACGCCGCCGATGCCTCCAAGGCGAAGGAGCCGACTCGTCTCACCTCGGAGCATTCCATCGCTCACGTTGAGGCTCTTTCGAGCGGCAACCTGCTCGTCACCTGGAACAGCCTCACGACGCCGAACCAGGTCTCGCTGCTCGACTGCTCAAAGAGCGACAAGGTCGCGGTCAAGCCGCTTGCATCTTTGACCAAGGGTTTGCGCGATGCGAAGGCCCTCAGCGCCGGAGAAGAGTTCTGGTTCGCCGGCGATGGAGGCGAGCAAATCCACGGGTGGATCCTCTTCCCGCCCGAGGCGGCAAAAGCTCGCGCAGCGGGCACGGACAAGAAATGGCCGCTTGCGTTCCTCTGCCACGGTGGACCTCAAAGCGCCTGGAACGACGGATGGTCAACTCGATGTGAGCTCGTCGTCTGCAGCGATCATCCGGTGCAAACCGATCTTCGCGCTAACATTCATACCTCTGAACGCAGGGAACCCTAACTCGTGGGCAGGCCATGGATACATCACCGTTGCGATCAACCGCAGCGGCAGTACCGGTTTCGGACAAGCCTTTTGCGACAAGATAAAGCAGGACTGGGGCGGCGCGCCTTTCCGCGTAGGTCGGCCTTTCTCTTGTTGATTTGCGATTTGGGAGCTGATTGACGCTGGACTTTTACAGGACCTCGTCGCGGGCCTCGAGTTCGTCAAGCGCGCCTACCCAGAAATCGATGGAGACCGCATGGTGAGCTCCGTCACCTAGGCACTCAAGACGACTCGAGACTGACGAATCGCGACCTGGCAGGCTTCCCTCGGTGCCTCTTACGGCGGCTTTATGCAGAACTGGTAAGAGTCTGCGTGTGCACCGCCAGCTTCGGCGATGATGGCTCATCGAATTCTTCATTATGACAGGATCCAAGGCCACAACGACCAGATGGGCTTCAAGTGCCTCGTCTGTCACGACGGCGTCTTCTCGCTGTCCCAGACCTGGGCCGCCACCGAGGAGCTCTACTTCCCGGAACGCGAATTCGGCGGCACGCCGTGGGAGGCGCCGGAGAACTATGAAAAGTGGAACCCGCAGAACCACATAAAGAATTGGAAGACGCCCGAACTTGTCATCCGTAAGTTGAGAAGCCCGACCTGCGGGAAAGGTGGGAGCGAGCTGACTTCGTATTCTCCTCCCGTAGATGGCAGCAAGGACTATCGCCTCGTCGAGGGCGAATCTCTCGGCGTCTTCAACACCCTGCAGCGGCTAGGCATCCCTTCGCGGCTGCTCATCTTCCCGAGCGAGAACCACGTACGTCGGCCGTCCGCTCGCGATCGATCCACCGAGAGGCTCACGCTTCGCCGCTCCGCAGTTCGTCCTGAACCCGCTCAACTCGATCAAGTGGTCCGAGGAGGTGTTCCGCTGGATCGACGAATGGTGCGGCGGCTCGGACAAGGCTGCGCCCGGTCGAAAGGGCTACTCCGTGGAGTACAGTGCTGGACTATTCGAGTAGGTACTCCGGTAGCGTTGATAAGGGTGCAGTAAATTGATTGCAACAACGAGGAAAGAAGGAGAAGGGAAGACGGATGCCACTAGCAATTGTTCGCGATCAAGGACAGCATATACACTTCGAGCTCTTGCCAGCCACCACCGATCCGGACGAGCACCTTCTTCTCGCCCTTTCTCGCACGCGAGCCTACTCGGTCGACGAGCTTGCACATGACCGCCTTCCGCGAGTCGGCCATCGCCCGCGCCGGATGTCCGAAGGAGTACTTCGCTTGGAACAACTCCATCTGGCCTGCTTGCGCTCTCGTCAGCGGGGCGTCGACGCGCACCACACCGAGCAGGACCGGCATCGAGTTGGCGATCTCTGCGACGGCGATGTCGAGCGGGTCATGCGTGTTCGGTGTATACTCGGATGGCGCTGCGCGGGCCGGCAGCGGAGTCATCGCTCGATCGAGGGCGTAGTGAGCGGCCGAAGAGGGAGGGCGTGCACTCGGAAGTCGCGGCGGCGACATCAGGCCAGTTGCTGTCATCGATTCGCGTCTGTACGAAGAGGGAACGCGCGGTACCGGAGGCGGTCGGGGCGTCGTAGAAGAGAGTCGAGGACCCGCGATCCGCTGCGCCTGCGCCATCAGACTTGGTTCCGGGGTAGTCCCTCGGACACGATAGCCCGAAGACGCATTCGACATGGCGGGACTGACGGGACGTGAAGGCGTCCGAGTACCGTTCGACGCAATTCGCGGGCGGGATGGCGACGGAAGTGTGCCCGGCCCGACAGATCGGCTGAGCGAATGCGACATCGAAGACGACGGTCGTGGAGCTGCACCTGGCGTTGGCGAGACGGCACGGGCCAGCGTGGTCTGGAGTGACGTATCGTGGCTCCCGAAGACGCTGCTTCTCCGCCGGCTCGCGCTCGCTGGTCGTGGAATTCGGCTCGGCGTACCTGGGCGTTCGCGACCCATGGCAGAAGAAGCTTCCGAGAAGCACGGGGATGCAGGACGTGTCGAGTCGGGCCCGCTTGGCCGCGAGACACTCGAGCTGAGTGACATGCGGGAGGACGGCCGTGTCAGGCCCACTACCGAGGACCGTCCTGATCTGGATCGAGACGGCGTCGGAATCGCCACCGTTTCCGGCCCTTCCCGTGGCTTCAGAGACGAGTTCCACCGCGGTCGGTCTGCGACGAGAGGCGCTGGTGGGAGCGGCGAGATGGGCCGAAGGCTCTGCCGTCGGCTTTCGCGCGATTGCGATACGCTGCGCGGGGTCGGACCCGCACTTGCCGATAGAGCGGAAAGACTTCGTCGGTGCGCGACCGGGCGCGGCGTGATCGCCACGAGAGGTGTATGCTTGTCGGCTGAAGCGGAGGGAGACGCGTGCGAATCGCTGACGAAACGCTTCAGACTCTTGGGAGGTCTGGGCGGCGTTGCCTTGGGTGATCGCGACTGAGGAGGCGAGACGGTTCCCAAAGTCGGAGCGATTGTAGGGACCGGCCCGAGTCCCAGGAACCGACCAGTTTCTTCCTGGCGACGAGTAGGCGAAGCATAGCCGGGGGCGACCTGCTGGCGCGGAGGCGATAGAGCACCGCCAATGCTCGACAGACGACGTTGTCCAGTCCGAGGCGCCTCGACCGAGACCTCCATCAAGCGGCGCTCTAGATTTGTGAGGTCGGCGTCGACGAGGTCGATCCGCTGCTGCACTGCCGCCCAGCTCGTCTTCATCTCCCCTAAACGCCGGAGCGCTTCGCCGTTTTTGGTAGTGCGGTCGGCGATGCCCTTTCCGAGGATAGTAAGGACGCGCTCGCAAGCCGGCGAGTAGTACTTGACCTTCGCGTCGAGGCTCCGGTGCAGGGTCGAGCAAGTTGCCAAGAGGTGCTGTCGTTTTGCGTCGGATAAGCTCGCCCTGTCCGCGGACAATCGCGGTTCCGTATCGCTAACGAACAGCGCGCATTGCGAAAGGGCCTTCTCGAGACTCTGCTGCATGTCGTCTGCTTGCTGCGAGACGGTCCGAAAGACGACGAGCCATTTGTCCTCCTTCAGCTCCTCCGTGAGCTGCTCGGCGTCGGCCTGGACTCCTTCCCAGTCACTCGCGGCATCGGCCCACTTTTGTCGCAAGAAAACGATCTCACCGCGTGGGTCGTCCGCAGGAGCATCAAGCGTACGCGTGACCTCGGTGTCGACTTGGCCGTAAAGGATGCCGACCGCGTCGAGTTTCGTGGCGAGTTGTCCGAGCATCTCGTCAATTTCCTCGCCGCGTCCGTCTGCGCTGCCTTGAGTGTTGACCGTCGCAGAGTGACGAAGCTCCTGAGTGCGGCAACTCGCCAAATCAGCATGAGCGCCGCGCCGACTTGAGCGAGTCGGGACAGATGGAATCCCAAAGGCGGAAGCGGCTGCGCACCTGTACTTCGAACAAGACCGTAGATATCTCTTGGATTGCCATCAAGAGGTCTGTCACTTTGGCAGAGACGGAGAGTATGTCTTGTTCGCTATGGACACACGAGGTGAGCGCGATTCAAGGCATTCAGTCGAGGAGAGAACGTACCTCGTGACTGGAGAGACGCTACTCGTAAGATTACGGTCTCCCTCCTGCTCGCTCTGCGCCGACGAGCTCGTGTTCTGTGAGCCATCGCAGGAGCGATCGCCGGCGTATAGCTGTCCCTTTGGCGCGACGAAAGAGACGGGAGACGCGCCGTTCTCCTTGTTCGAATGCGAGTCCTCGAGAATGGCGAAACTAGGCGCCTCATTCCCTTCGTGCAATGACATGCGTGCAAGGTACTGTGGCAGGTCGTCTCTGAGGCGTCTCTGACTGGATGAGAGCGCCTTTCTCGCCAAAGTGGGCGAAGAGTCGCCGGAAGCGGGCGACGCCGTGTCGAAGTTGTGACCCGTCGATAGAGATCCCAGCGGAGTCCGCGTATCGGCGAAACTATATCGCGAGCTGCTGTTAACGCACGGCGACCGCACGTGTCGTGACGAGGACAAGGTCAGCGAATGTTGAGTGACGAGTCTGGAGCGGGAAGTGGAGCAAGCGGTCCGTGCACGTCGACACGTCAATCGTACGCACCTCTGCCCGAGCATAGCGTGTCCGTTCGATTCGTGCTCGTCTGCGTCTGCCATGGCGATGGCGTAGACGGAGAGAGCTCCATGAGCCAGCCGGCTTTTCGAAAGTCGGCCGACTGGCGTGTGCTGCGGATCCAGATCATCATGTCGGAGAAGTTTACCCTCGGGTAGAGACAGCAGCGTCTAGGCGGAACAGCAAGCTGAAGCGGTATAGAAGCGGGAAAAAAGCTGAGGCGAGCTCGGGCAGCGAGTCCTCCTCTCATCTCCGCAGTCTGCAACTCGAGGAACGCGCCTACGCATACAACTCTGGCTTCGCACTCGGCACGACGAATCGGGGTCATACACACATACTACCACTGCTGTACGTTAAGGTCGAGGGTCCATCAAGGCGACGGCTTGACATTGCGAGGACTCCTTCTGAGGGGGGCCTGAGGAGTAGGTAGCGGCGCCGGCGGCGCAGCCACTGAGGTCTTCTTCGGGCCTTCCCTCCGCGGCGAAGTCCTCTTGACAGACTCTGCTGCTGCTGGGTGCAGGCAGGACGGACTTCGCGGCGAAGCAGCTGATGTCGCCCGCTGCTCGAAGAAGGCCATCGCGAGAAAGGCGATCGTGCTTGCACGAGTCGCCTCCTGCGACGCCGGGCCGTTCTCCGATGGCGACGCCTCTGAGTCCTGTGTCGTGGTCTGGCGCCTCCGGTCGGCGACTGCGGACCAGAATCGGCTGTACGCTTTTTCGCCTTCTTCGGCTCGTCCCAGAGCGAGGAGGGCCAAAGCGTAAAGGCCATGTCCGATCGGATCGTCGTGTGGCGTGAAGCGTTGCGTCCGCTTCGAGAGGACCGACAGCCGCTGTTCGAGCTGGCTCGACGTGGCCTCTTCGAGCGCGCCGCTCTGTTCGGTAGCCGACGTCAAACCCTGTGACGCAGATCCGAGCGCCCGAAGCAGGCCGAGCAGCTCGTCGTACGGGTGCTCGAGTAACGCGCGCTCGAGGATGTCGGACCGACGAGGTGACTGCGGCGACTCGGCAAAGTACCACGCCAAGTAAGGCGTCGGTCCGTCGAGCGCGCTCTCGGTAGTCGGCATGCTGCCAAGATCACGTATGCCCGACCTCAGCGTCTCGATGGCGGCCGAGAAATGACGGTTGGCGGCGGCGGCGTCCATCTGCTCGGTGGCGATGTAGGCGAGACGGAGGTGCCCAGCGGGGTAGTCGTACCGGAGCGCGACTGCCCGGAGGAGCGCTTGCTTTGCTTCCGTCGTCGAGCGGCCGCCACCATGAACGTGGAGGAACTCGCCCAAGAAAGCGTACGCAGTATACGAATGAGGGTCCAGCTCAATCGCCCGGCGAAGGTGACGTTCGACGAGAGGTGCGTCGCACGGACTGAGGCGGGAGAGCGCTTTCCCGAGCCATTCGTGAGCAGATGCGAGGCGATCATCGCGACGGACTGCGAGTTGGAGGGTCTTGGTTGCTCTTGGGAAGTCGCCAAGTCGGAACAGAATCCTTCCCAGACTCGCGCGCGGAGTCGCTCGTTGCGCATCCGCGCGGATGGACCTTGCGAACGCGTCGGCTGCCTCTCGCAGATAGTGGCGGTCGTCACCATGGACGCGCCCGAGGCGATAAAGTGTGCGTCCTAGCCACTCGCTGGCGGACGCCTTCTCTGAGGCGGGGCAAGCGCAGTCGAGTATCGCCACAAACGCAGCTCGAGCGGCCTTCAGGTCGGACCGTCCGTAGGCGACAATGCCAACCTGCAGAAGCTCCCGCGCCTTGGCCAGACTGACCGTGTCGAGTGGCGGGAAGCTCGATTGCGCTTGCGGATCGCGCTGCGGCGCGAACGAGGCCGGTCGGGCGCGCTTGACTGCCCACGGCGCCGTCGCTCCCAGCATAGCCAGGACCGAACAGATCGAGGCGTACCAGAGTGAGGAGTGATGACTGCCGACGGCGAGCGGCGTCGGAAAGTGGCTGACGAGGATCGTCTGATTCAGCGGCGCATAGGCGAGTGAGCGAGTCGGCATCGTCGTGAGCGTCACCGCCGTCTTCGCCTGCCTGTTGTACCGATCATAGACGATCGACGCCGCCAAGAAGAAGGAGAGCAGCTGCCAAGGCCAGGTACGCGGACGCAGCGAGGCGGACCTGCGAGACGTACGCGAGTCAGGTCAAGTCGGTCTCGACGGGATCGCTGCGCTGTAGCGCACGTCTTATTCGTGTTAACGCCGTCATCGGCTCCGAGGTCTTGGCCTCCAGGCTCGGAATCGTGGCCATGGCCTACTTTAACGATCGCTTCCTCGCCGGCCAACTCGCGCGGCGGCGAGGGGAGAGTGCTGATCGTGATGTCTTCCTCGGGCAGGGCGCTCTCTCCAAAGTTGATGAGCGAAGCTCGCTCTGTCGTTTGCGACTGATCGAGGGCGCCGAGTCTGCCTGACTGGCGAACGTGACGAGTTGCCTCGAGAATTGACGACAATGCATCGTCGCTTTCGATCTGCCGAGACTCGTCAGCTCACAGCGGGTGGTTCCGCAGCCATACACATAGCTCACAGTAGATGTCCCGTCACCCTTGGCCAGGCGGAGCGTCTCTTCGAGCCAGTGCGAGAAATCGCTCTGGCTGCGCGTGACGCTTTGAGCGAGCAAGACATCTTCTTGACTGTCCGTCAGGCCGCCTTCGAGGGATTCGCCAGTGTCGCCTTCAGCTGTCCAGCTGACATCGTCCCCGGGTTCGGCCTTGATGTGGGCCGACGAGACGATCGGAAGAGGGCTCGGCTCCTCGCGAACTACGGTCATCGATCGCACGCCGAAGCGGTCTTCCGGCTCCGGAGTCGGCAGATAGAACGCCGAGGTCACGAGAGGGTCTGCTGTGTGGTTTGCTAAGTTGTCGCTCTTTGTCGGCGTCATTGGCGAGTCGATCCGGTCCCAAGACGACTCGTCAGAAGCGCCCGCGAACATGGCCGTCCCCGTCGACGAACCCAACAGGGGCGTTCCAAAGACATCCCGCTCGCTATCGAGTTCGGCGCTTTCGCTCGAACCTCCTCGTCGCCGCCCTCTCGCGTCGACAGAGCTGATCAGTGACCTCGTGGCGGCGCCGACCGGTTCGGTAGATCCCGTCGCGCCGGTCCCGTTGGTCTCGGCGGAACGTGACCCGGGCGAGAAGAGCTCGGGGGCATGGTGGACTTGGCCCTCGTCGTCGCTGTCGTTGCAACGTGACTCGGGCAAGGTGGCTGCGGGAAGCGGCGGCGATGACGGCGGAGTGGAAGCCATCGGGCTGAGGAGGTCGTATTCCAGGAAGCTGCCCCGGGACCGCAGTATGGAAGGGCGTCCCCGAGAGAACAAGCGGAGCGAAGGGCAGTAGCTCTTGGGCGAAAACGTCGAAGCAGCCAGTGCCCTCAGCGCACGGATGAGCGCAAGAGCGCAGCAGGGTGAGCACAAAGTGGCTTGCCAACGAACGGCCCGCAGCAGCTAGCAGCACGTCGAGCAGGCAGCACCGCCTCGAGTCCTGGTCCTAGTCATCGCCGAACTTGCTGCGGACTCGGGAAGCTTGAGAATGTCGATCGTGTCGAGGTCGCGCGCGCCGACGTGTAACGGCCGGGACGAGGAGGCGGGAAGGCACACTGTGAGATGACTTGGTACACGCTGCCCTGCGCGACCGCTTGCTTCCGCCTAGCATCGATGTAACTCGCTATAGGTGGGAACAGGAATAGCAAGCAGTGTCTTGCGAGCCGTCCGGCATCCAGCGTCGACGAGTTTGTCAGCGGCTTGCGGAGGAGGAACGAGTGGGGTTCGGGCTCGTCGAGGCTGTCACGCCCGTGCAGCATGCTGAAGGAAGAGAGTGCAATTCCGTAGTCTGTAGTCTTGCCAGCAGCGGCCTGTATCCCCTGGTCTCCTGGGTTCGGCTTCCTGTAAGCGGCCTGTCCACGTCTAGGTCGCCACCCCGCACTTGGGGCGGCCGATTCGGCGCCGCGTTCGTCCGCAATCCGCTCAGTCAGCTCGCCTTGTCAGCGGTAACGCGCCAAGAGGAGAGGCGAGATCCTAAACGCGCCCATGTCTGATCCCAGCACTTCTCCCTCGGGCGGGAAGACTGTCTCGTTTGACGACGACCCGACTTCGTCAACTCCGACGCCGACGACAACGACACCAACTGCCTCGCTCGACTCGATCACGCCGACTGAGACCGCTTCAGCTCACGCGCCTACACCCGTCCGACCTGCCAACAAGCGGAGACGGTCTTCGCTCAAGCAAGGGACTCCGATGCCGTACAGACCAGAGAAGCAGTATTACTCGCACCCGGACCCCCTCCTCCGGAGGTTACGCCTCCGGAACGGTTACGGCAAAGAGGTCGACCTCGAACGAGAGTTTGCCGACGCCAAAGTCGTCCTCTTCCTCTTTGGGTGAGCGAGGCCACGTTTGGTACGAAAGTCGTGCAGGGAGACCACGACAGGCTGACTCCCCCTCTTCGACCGACCGGTGCAGCGCGACATGGCGGAACAGCAGCAAGGAACCGTACGACCTCGTCGCCAACTTTGCCCGGAGACACCCGCACCAGTGCAAGGTCGTCTACGTGTCGGCCGACACGAGCGAGCGCGTCTTTGAACAAAACACGCGGTCGAAACCGTGGCTCGCCATGGAGTGCGTCGCCTGCTGAGGTTCCCACTGCAGGGATCGGCGAGAGAAAAGAGCAATTGCTGACCAACTCCATTCAGATGGAACGACGGCTCGACGCTCGAGACGCCCGGCGCTCCCGAAACCGAACCGCAAGACCCGGCAGCGCTCGCGCCGACCGAACCGCTCGAACCGTTCCTCCTCGCGGGCGATCCCGACCTCGAAGACGAAGTGCATCACTCGGACCCCAAGGGCGAACTGTACCTCCGCCCGTACTCGCGCGTCTACCTCGCCGAAAAGTGGAACGTCCTCGGCGTCCCGAACGTCGTCGTGTACCATGTCCCGAGTCGGCAGATCCTGACGCACCACGCGAGGTTCGAATTGCTCAAAGACGGCAAGCTCGAGTCGACATGGGCCAAGTGGTCCGAAGGTGAAAAAGTCGAGTTTGGCATCGGAGGTGAGCAGCTCTCGTCCGACCGCGTCCGACAGAGGCAAAAAGCGCCCAGACAGATTCTGACCCTCTTACTGCCAGACCTCGTCTTTGCTCTCCGCTGGACGATTAGCCTCGCCGTCCTCGCGTCAGCTTACGCGATCGGAGTCCGACAAGGTGCCGTCCCCGACGTCCTCGGCCAGTGGACCGAGTCCCTTTCGCAAAAGTTCCTCTTTGGCGGCACCGCACCGCCGAGCTAGACGCCCATAGCTCGATATATCGTGCGATCGGCCTCGATACCCGTCCTTGTAGCATATAGAGAACTAGAGAACCGGACCTTGATTCGACAGACATCGACACTTTTGGACTCCGGTCGCGCATGCTCTTCTCGCAGATGTGGAAGCACAGAGCAATGTCGCAATGCAAATTGGTGGGGTCACAACTCGAGGTCGGGTACGGATCGTGAACGATGAAAGGGGGGGGCGGGGGAAGGAACGGTTGAAGCAAAAAGACAGAAAAGTGAAGCGAACTGGGGGACTGCCGCCGTGAAGCGGGCGGGCGCATACGACACGTGAAGCGAGATTTGCGACGGACGAGGTAGATACTTGAAAGGGCAGGAGAAGCGGGAGGGAGAGCTGTGGGCCGAAGCGAGCAGAAGGCTCTAGATGTCCTGCATCGCGCGAGCGAGCTGTGCGAACGTGACAGAGGTCAGCACGATTCCGACAGAGACCGATCCAGGGCTGACTGCACCACAGCGCCGCCAATGATAGAGAGTGAGACGCACCTCGTCGAGCTCCTGCTGCGACTTGTTGTACTTTTCCTGCGCCTCTTCGCACTTCTTCTCCCACTGGTCCCGCTCCTGCTCGATGCGCGCGACCTGGCGTTCAAAGTGCTCGGCCTTGACGTCGACCTGTCGGAGCCTGGCGAGAGAAGGCAACACGAGCGAGAGCGTCAGTCCGAGCCCGGGGGGGAACGTTACAAAGCGAGCAGGGCACGCACTTGTCGGTCGTCTCGCGGAGCTGCTTCTCGGCGTTGTCCAAGTCGGTCTCGAGCTGGGCGACCTTGCGCGTCAGGGTCTCGTTCGCGGATCGGTGCCCCTCGACGTCCTCCTTGGCGCCCTTTGCGTCCGACAGGTTCGACTCTGCCTTTTCGAGGTCGGCTTCGAGGTTGGCGATCCGGTGTTGGAGCGACGTGATCTCTTGGTCCTTGGTCATCAACTCGTGTTCGAGCTTCTTGTTGGCCGCTTCAGCCCTGTGTGCGTGCCGTTCAGGTTCATCGAGATCGAGTTTGGCGGGCGAGGCGAGTCGAGTCGAGTCCGGTGGGGCCGGGGCAGAGTGGGAACGTCAAGACGCAACAATAGAAGCGGGACAAGGGCGTGAGGGTCAGCTTTGCGTGTCTGTGGTCGTGCTCGCTCTGTAACGGATCTCGCGCTCCGACTCTGGTGTGTCTTTAGACCGCGAGCCGAGGCGACAGCGAGAGTGACTGACTGTTCTGCGCGCTCTGACGCCGTGTCGGCTTCGGCGCGGAGGGAGGCGAGGCGCTGCACGTCGTCACCATTGGGCAAGTCAGCAGGCGTGTCTCCTGTCTCGCACAAAGGGCGAGCGGGGTGACGAGGTGTTGCGTTCGGTGACGGTGTTTCGTGTCGTCTGTCCGAGACGACGGGCGACTCACTTCCTTGATCTTGTCCTGTCGATAGGAAAGTGGGACGTCAGTATGCGAGTCTCGATAGCTGCACCTCGGCCACTCACCATCTGTGCTGAAGTTCGTAGAGTTCGAGTCGAGAGAGGTGACAAGCCAGTTTCGACACGGTCAGGAAATGACGAAGTCCTGTTCGCGACTAGCCTCCCACTTCCCCCCGTAACTCGATAGATTGACTCGCACGAATGGACCAAGACGCTTTCAGGTCCCTCCTCGCAACTCCGGCGAGACCAGCAGGGTCCCCGTCCGGTACCGCTGCTCCGTCTCGGTTTGGACACGCTCCTCCGAAACGCCAACCCGTTCAGCAGTACAGTCACTCTCTCTGATGCTTGCTGTAGAATGCACACACTGACACACTCTGGTGGCCGCGCTCAGCAAGGGGGGCGCATCGACCGACTTGAAACCGAGAAAAGTCAACAGCAACGCGTCGACCTCGAAACCGAAACGGAACCCGGACGGGTCCCTCTATCGAGACCGTGCGGCCGAACGGAGGGCGGGCAGGGACGGAGATTTCGCAGACGCGGAAAAGCTCCTCGAGGTGAGTCGACAGCGTCCGCAGGTGACTCTCGGATATTGCTCGCAGGAGACTGACGCTTCGGGCGCACGCAGGACTTTAAAGCCCGGTCAGAGACGGCCGGCGTGTCGAAAGATGTCCTCGAAGATCAGATGAAGTACCTCGTGCGTCTACTGAAGAGCGGAACCTGTCTCTGGTATACCCCTCGCAAAAGCTGACTTGGGCTTGACCCGACCGCTCAGGGAGGCGACGAGCACCATTCGATCCTCGTCAAGGGTCTCGACCTTGCCCTCCTCGAACGCGAAAAGGCAAAACTCGCAGGCAAGGCCGAGTCGGAACTCGAAAACGTCGAAGACGAACTCGACGCCGCGTTCGAGACGGCCGCCACGGCCTCTGCCGCCGCGCCCGAGAGTCCTCCCTCGCCACCGACAGCGGGTCCGAGTCGACAACGGAAAGGACCGGAAACCGGTCCGTCGACAAAGACACGCGCCAAGACGCGCGACGAGCTCATCGCCGAAATGAAGGCGATGCGAGCTGGTGGCGGAGGCAGCGCCGCCGCCGCCGCCGAATCTCGCTTCAAGCCGATTGGTAGCGCGGGTCCTGATAAGAAGGGGAAAGGAAAGGAGGGTCCGACGGCGGCGAATGGAGGATGGAAGGCGGTCGGCGCCGATGACGAGAAAAAGAAACGCAAGAAGCGCAAAGTCGTCCCGGCAACAGCGGACGGCTCTACGGCGGAGCCTAAAGCGGCAGCCGCTGCCGGTCCGTCAGCAGGT
The DNA here is from genome assembly GCA_037974285.1 of Rhodotorula glutinis. Classification (NCBI taxonomy): domain Eukaryota; kingdom Fungi; phylum Basidiomycota; class Microbotryomycetes; order Sporidiobolales; family Sporidiobolaceae; genus Rhodotorula; species Rhodotorula glutinis. Next base: position 467,130 of record JBBPFV010000008.1, on the reverse strand, counting down.
CCAGCCGCGGACCAGAGCAAAATCCCGCCGGCTCCCGCACCGCTGCTACCGGCCGGAGCACCTCCGCCTGTCGAGATCGACGACGACTTTGACATCTTTGGCGACGCGGGGGAATACAAAGGTCTCGACACGGATGATGACGACGAGGACGAAGAAGGGAAGCCATCTGGTGGTTCTGCGGCCGCGCGGAAAGACCCGCCCCGGCCGCCCATTTCGACGACCGGCAAGCGGAAATACTTTGACGACGATGAAGACGAGGAGGACGCGATCCAGACGAGTACGGCGCCGGGAGGAATGGGCGATCTGGCGGCGAAGCAGGCGGCAGCAGATGCCGCCGCACGGGCGGGGCGTTCGGGAGAAGGAGCCGAGGAAGATGCCGTTGCGGACGAAGGCTCGGAGGCGCGACCGATGCGCCTCGAAGGCTTCAGTGGTGCCGGTCCGAGCGTCAAGGAGTTGCTCGAAATGGACAAAGCCGCGGAGGCAGAGGAGAAACGACAAGCGGTGAGTGCCCGACTTCGCCAATCACGCCTGTCAAGTGTTCCGCCAGGGTCATAGACTGACCTCGCCTCGTCTCTGCAGCGCAAGCTCAAAGCGAAAGAAAAGGCTGAGGCCCGGCGCGCGAACATGACCGAGGCCGATAAGGCGAACCAGGACTACCAAAAGATGATGGCGCATCTCGAGAAGAAGGACAGCGGCAAGAAGTCGTCTACTTAGCTTCAGACTGCAAACAGGTCAAGCTAAGTCGCGTATTCTCTGGGTCGCGCGAGCGAGAAGATCGATCAGGGAACGGAACGGTATTTGCGAGGGTTCTGATATGACGACAACAAGAGAGAAAATGCTACTCTGTGAAAGATACTGATATAGGTTGCGGGACGGGTAAAAGCGCTCATCGGCGTCCGAGAGCTTGCAGAGCAAGAGCCTCGAGGTCGACCTTGGGCTTCTTGGCCTGAGGTTCGGCGTCTTCGTCGTCTTCGAATCGGGCGCGTCGGTTCTTCGACTTGACGGGTGCGCGAGCAGGCCGTTCGTAACGCTCGTGCTCGTCGTCGTCGTCATCGTCATTTCCGCCAGAGTCAGAGCCAAGGTCGAAACCGGAGAAGTCGGGGTGGACAATGTCGTCCATCGGCTCAAAGTTGTCGTCACCAGCCATACCGCGTCCGGACGCCTCGCGCTCAATTTCCTTGCGCTTGCGCTTCTTCTCGAGACGCTTCTCGCGAACCCGCTGTTTATCGAGGACGTCCTGCTTGGCGAGCTCCTGACCCTCCTTCTCGACAAACTCCTTGCGGAGGTCCGCCGCGTCGCCGAGCGCGGCAAAGTCGTCCTCGTCGCCGAGCTCGTAGACCGCATGAGCGCCGCCTTCGTCGTCGAAGGTGAGCTTGGTCGGGTTGCCTTTGGTCGACATCATCGCCTTTTTTGACATGCCCTGCTTGAGCTTCCGCTTCGACAGGAAGCTCGACGCCGGGAGTTCGCGCTCGTTCAGATCGTGGTCTTGTCGCTTGAGCGTGATGAAGTCGTCCTGGTCGTCATCGCCGGCGGCACCGAGGAGAGCCGAGGTATCGTCGTCGTCTTGGTCGACGACTTTGCTGTAATGGTCGGACAATACAGTCTGCGACTTTCGCGCAAACATGCGGTCATACTTGGTCTTGGCGGCCTTCGCCTGCAAGGCGAAGCGGAATCGTCAGATTCGGCAACCCGACGGAGAGATCGAGTGAGGAAACTGACCTTCTCCTCCACGACCTCGGGCTCCTTGCGCGCAATGGGCGCATCCTCTTCCGACTCCGCATCGTCCTCCTCGGCTGCGCTATCGCTGGCCGAATCGTCGTCTTCGCTGCCGCTACTCTCGCCCTTCTTCCGCTCGATCTCTTGCCGAAGCTCTTCGACCTGCCTCGCCTTGTTCTTCGCGGCGCTGGCCTCCTGTTTGCTCGTGAACTTGATCTTGGGCGCACCGGCCAGACCGAGCGAAGCGGCGTATTCCTCCAGCGGGAGGTCGTCGAGCTTGAAGATCGACTTGTCCTTCTGCAGGTGGATTGACCGGACGTATGAGATGAAGGCCTGTAGCGCCGTCGATCAGACATTGTCAGCGCTCAGAGTACGAAAGCACTGTATTGCGTTGCGTTGCGGTACGCGCGGTGCCTCGACATCCAGGATCAGCGATCTTGGTGGATAAATTGGTGTTCTCATAGGAATAGATAGTTCCTCTGAAGTAGCAAATATATACAAGTCTCGTGTTCATCATGTAGAGATGGTTGTGGAGCACCGCGCGCATGGGAGAAGCGCTGCAAGAATGGAGACTCACCCTTTGAGCCAAGAACTTGATCTCGGGGAACTGGAAAGCCGCGCTCTGCAGCTGCGTCCGGATCGACTGCTTCTTCTTCTCGTTCGCCTTGATCTTGTTGACGACGATCTTCTTGGCTTCAAGGCGTCGGAGCATGCCCTCCTCCTCGCTCGGTAGGAGGAACAGCAGCGCCTTGCCCTTGGCCTGGTAGCGTGCTGTCCGTCCGACGCGGTGGATGTACGTGTCGACGTCCTCCGGCGCGTCTACTTGGACGACCCAGTCGATGGCGGGGAAGTCGAGACCGCGCGCGGCGACGTCGGTTGCAAACATGACGGCATGCTTCGACGTGAGGAACCGCTGGTAGATCTCGAGCCGCTGCATCTGCTTCTGCTTGCCGTGCATGTGCATGAGCGGCACACCGGGCCGCATGTGTCGGAAGTTCTCGTAGACAAAGCGAACCTGCGGCGATGAGTGTATCAGCCGCCAAGATCCATCGGCGGGAAGAATGAGCTGTGAGGCTCACCTGCTTCGTGCTCGATAAGAACACGATCGTCTTGGTAAAGAGATGCGTCTTGATGAACGACCAGAGCATGTCGAGCTTGTTCGGCAAATCGACGACCATGTAGTGCTGCTCGAGGTTGGAAGGCACTTCGCCGAGCCCTTCCTCGTCCTCAGCGTCATCATCGGCCTTCTCCTTGCCCTTGCCGTTGATGATCGGATTGTGCTCGCGAACCGCGACGTACTCTGGCTCCTTGAGCGACAGGCGCGCGAGGTCCTTGACCGACTTGGTTTGAGTCGCCGAGAAGAGGAGGGTCTGCCGAGAGCGCGGGAGGTGGCCAATGATGGCATTCAGGGAGGACGAGAATCCCATGTCCAGGATTCGGTCCGCCTCATCGAGCACTGTGATAGAGCGTAATATGTCAGCATGCGCATATGGAATTTCCGATGAGTCCGTCGGAGGCGTACCGAGGAGCTGCAAGTTGTCGCACTCGAACCCGAGCGTCTGGTCCATGTGCTGCAAGAGGCGACCCGGCGTCGCGACGAGGATGTTCATGCGGGACAACCTGTCCTGTTCGTCCTTGAGGTTCTTCCCTCCGATGACGAGACCCGCCGAAAACTGGTGATGACCACCAATCTTTCGGAGAACCTCGAAGATTTGAACGGCCTGCGACGAGTTAGGGGGCCAGATGTAAGCGGCTGCGGGAGCATGCGGTCGATCGGATGAGACGTACCAGTTCTCGAGTCGGCGAGATGACCAAGGCGCCGAGGCCGTCCTGCGGACCCCAGCGTTTCCGAAGGAGCACCTCGAGGACGGGGATCAAGAAGGCGAGCGTCTTGCCGCTCCCCGTTCGCGCCGCTCCGAGCACGTCTTTGCCCTTAAGTGCGAGGGGTAACGCTCGCTGCTGGATGTCGGTCATGCGGGTGTAGTACGCTGACTTGAGGCCGGCGAGGGTCTGCTTCGACAGCGGCAAGTCGCTGAACTCTTCAGCACCTGCTCCATCCTGCGCGACGATATGGACGTCAGCGTTGTTTCGACAGCACGCACAAAGTAGCCGCAGCTCACAAAGTGGTCGACTTCGAGTTGCAGCTCGTCGAGGATCTTTCGTTCGAGTTCCTTTTTCTGACCTCTGCCCGACGGCTTCGCCTTTGGCTTGCCCTTGCCCTTGTCCGGTCGACCGGAGTGGGATTGTGCAGCCATCGTACGTGGTCGTGAGCCCCCGTACGAGTCGAGTGAGCACAGGCGAGTGATAGCCCGAGCGCGCTCGCCTGACGACAAAGTCCTGCTGCTCGACTTTTGACAATTTCGCGTTCCGCGTTCAGACTCGCTCGCGGCGAGAACAGAACCTGGGTTGAGCCCCGCACACGAGCCGAACCCGCCTTTGCCGGTAGCATAGACCGCCGCGCACCTGCCGAAGATGGCTGACGAAGGCTCGAGCGACCATCCAGTCTTCAAACAGGTGCGCCAAGCCACACGTCTCGCCGTCGGACCGCATGCAGCCTGCGTACCGCCGCCGCAGTAACGCATGTTCACTGACCTATGCGCGTTCCGGCAGGCGACAGTCAAGGAGCTCTTGCGTCTGTCACACGAACCCAACACGCGAAGTGAGTCTGCCTGCGACTCCCGCTATCATCTCCGAGGGCGGCGGGCGCTTGCATGTCCGGAAGGTCGGAGTGACACTCGCTAACCTCGCATCCCCCTCACGCAGTCAGTGCGGCAGCGACTCACTTGAGTGCCGAATATCTCCGCCTGTTCACAACTGAGGCGATCCACCGCGCGGCCGAGGTTGCCGAGAAGGAGCGCAAGGCAAACAAGGACGCCGGCAAGGCAGGTCCGCCCGGAATGCTCGAGGTATGACCGCGGCCCTCTGGCGCGGATAGCGGCTGTCGCTGACCAGAGCTCCTCGTGATGTGCGGTAATCACGTCGCAGACTCGGCACCTCGAACAAATACTGGCTGGACTCATGCTCGATTTCTCTTGAGCGTGGACAGCTCGCCACCCGCGCTCAATCTACCCTGTCAGGCTCGCTGCCTCTCCGACTTTTATTGTCCCAATCTCCCATGCCAATCATCGCCGATAAGGCGCAATCAGCTCCCCGCCCTCGAAGACTCTCGCTTTTGTTGTCAATACCACGCATCGTATACCGTCCGAAGGAGCGTTTCACGCTCGCGTCTAAGAGCCTTTCCCTTGCTGACCTCCGGGCTTTACGAGCGACGTCCGAACCGCGCAATGAACCAGACGTGTGCGTTACTCCGAAGTCGTGACGCAACACAGTACACGGTGGCCTGTCCGGCTTTGAGCTGGAAGCCGGGTCGAGCCGGGTCTGTCCTCGATTCTCGATTGAACGCCGCTGTTCAGAAGACGCAATGCGTCCAATGGCCCCTACTGCTAGCAGTGCTGCGGGAACGGCACGACTCCGAACGAGAGCAGTCGTTCACGCACCGCTACAGTTTTGAACAGGTTTATTCGGCGGCGGAACCTTAGAGGCTGGCAACCTGGCGGGTCACATTTCGGTTTGGCGGGGGAGGCAATCCATGCTCACTTTGACGGGAATCGTCCGCGCCAGTCATATCGGAGACCGCCTCTTCGCGATGCCAGGACGCCAGCGTGAAGCGTGAACATGCTGCGGTCTCGAATAAAGCTCGAGTTCAACTGCATTGCCACGCTTCCGGGGCCTGCACACGATAACAGCTTCCAGGTCGCCATTCCGCGGACTGAAGAGGCTGTAAATGCCGAATTGGCCCGAGATGAGGACACGCATGAAGCGCTTATGCAACAAGCATATATATACGCATGCATGGCACGTCCACCCTGACACGGCCTGATGGTCTAGAGGTATGATTCTCTCTTAGGGTTAATTACCGTTTGGGAGAGGTCCCGGGTTCAATCCCCGGTTAGGCCCATGTCTTTTTTTTTCGCCTCATGTAAAGCTCATGTCCGCTTTTACCTCTTCCCCCGCCCACACCTGCGTTCTACGCTGCCGCGAGTCGTGCCGAGTAAGCGCTGCATTGAAGCCGGTGGGGAGGATTGTGCCGCGGTCATCCACTAATCTTCCTGAACTCGGAGAAAGGTGGGCGGAAGCCGCTAATGTCTTGCTCTGCCAGTCAAAAGGAAAGGCGCCATACAGACTGTGCACTCCATGCAGGAGACGAGGAGCCGCTGCCACTTCCAGCGCACTGTTGGAGCCCCCAAATAGGCGGGTGTACGAGCTAGAGATGTCTCCGAAGCTCTGGACCCATTCCCGGACGCCTCTGCCATCTCGCAGTGTTTGCGTGCGCTGGCCAGTCTTGCGTGAAGTGGCTTGACAGCTGTCTGGCTACTCGATCGGGACTTTGCTGCGAAGCAAAGCGGCGCATTGCAAAGACTTGCTTCTGCAAGGGGCACCGCTCGCGAGAAGGTCAATTGCAAGTCTCGCGGACAGGCGACTCGCGCAGCGTAGAACGTAGTAGCTCGTATCTCCGATCATCAGAGACAGTGAACCGAGTCTAGAATTCCGAAAGACGGAAGTGACCTGGAGAGAAAGAGGAGAGCTACAAGTTCTACAAGACGGAGGTCGGCTCGGATATTGAACGAAGGGGGTCGAGCGGATGTGGGTGCGTGAGAGAGTCGTCCAGCGAGGAGAGTCGGTTCATCAATACGATAGAGGCAAGACAAGTCAGACCAGCCGGTAGGAAAGAAGGACGGGCCGACGCGGTCAAAGGCGAAATGGGAGTCAGATCTTGAAGGGTTCGGCTAAGAGCCTCACTGGATCGTGTCGAGACAGTCACTCAATCTCCCTCGGAGGCAAGTGTGGGGCTTTGGACATTGTTCAAATAGCCCGTTTAAGGACTTGCCTCGGCCGCACTTGCATCTCCCGTGAAGCCCGCACCAAGCAGGCCTGAACTAAAGCTTTCCGCAGCAGGTGCGCAAAGACACTCGCGAGGCAATCAAGCCCTGGCACACTCCAGCACAATCTCCTTACTGACTTCAGCAAGGGCAGCATGAAAGCTGGACCAAGGTGCATCTGTATCGCACGTGTGCTCACAGCGCGTGCAAGCAGTTCGCCCCTGGTGTCTAGCGGTCGTGACAGAAGATTGACTCGGACCTGCTGTGGCAGCTCTTCCCAGCTGGAAGGAAAGTGAGCCTTGCCCGAACGAGCGACAGCCGTCATCACAGGGTACCACCGCTGGCTGGAAGAGCCCGCGCTTGGTCGACGGCCCTCATCCGCAACACAGATTTGCGGTATAGAATGCGTAATTTTGCTGCCTTAACATCAGAGGCCCGGTTAGCTCAGTCGGCAGAGCATCAGACTCTTAATCTGAATGTCGCGGGTTCGAGCCCCGCATTGGGCTTCTCTTCTTTTTTGCACTTTTGGGGCGGCCCACGGCAGGGAGACACGCGTGCGAAGGCTTCGTACGTCGACTCACTGCCTCGCTTGTCTTCTTTTGCTCTGTACAGAAATCTCACCAGCGGGACTGTTCCTCTCCTACATACTGGCAAGTCGGTATATTTCGAAGCATCGATGACGTCGTTGCAAGCTATTTTCGACCTCTCCCGTCAATCACGGCGGCTGCTTCTTGTTCCGCCATGGGCGCATTTGCATGCAGATCCTCCGACATACACGTTTTTGGTGAGCTGTGTAAAGGAGTGCACTTTGAAACCTTGCCTGCGCACGAGCGATTTTTGGGATGACAGAGAGAGAGAGAGAGAGAGCCAGTCATTCTGGCGCAGCGCCATCGAGTCGGACAGATCGTACGTGGACGCGGTGGCCGGAGACCTACCTATATTGAGGGCAGCGAGAAGGCCACGCTGACGGGGGATTAGAGGAAGGGGAAAGCGAGCGAGCGCGCGTACGTGGCGGTTGTTCGAGCCGTGGACCCCGGATCTGCTCAAACTCGGCCTCGACCGTTTCGCTTCCCCTTTTCCTCCAAACCACCGCGCAGTGCGCCCAGCTCGAGCTACCGTATCCTCAGACTCTTTGGACGGCGCACGCGTGAACTACTGCAGTGCGCCGCCCTCTTCGACAATGGCCGATTCTCGACGCGACGAGCAGCCAAGACCTAGGTGCGCGCGCGCATTCTCTTTCGCGAGAGAACTCTAAACGGCGACGCGGCGCGTGCACAACAACGGTCCGAACTGACACTCTTTGAGTGCGGCAGTACCAATCCGTTCGACCTCCCTTACGCGCCGGACGGGTCTGCTTCGGTCGCTCCGATCCAGACAGAGATCATGACCCCGCCGCGTCTCGTCATTCAGGGCGGAAGCAGCAGCAGCGACCAGGGCCAAGCAGCCGCCTATGACTTTGCCGAAACTCCGCCGCAAGTCGAACGCGGACGCGGTCCCCACGGCGAGTCAGTGTCGACGACGCGCTCGCACTCGGGCGACCACAGCTCTGACGAGACGGTCGGCGACCACACCGCCTCGTCTGTCACGATGCTCGACTCGTCGCAAGGCTCGCACAACGCGCACGCGGGAGGGCGCCGCGTGCAGTGGACACCGGGTCTGACCGAGCGCCCGGCAGCTTCGCACCTCGCCATCGAGATGAGCGATGTGTCGTCGCCGACGTCGCGCGACCTCGCCTCTCCCGGCGCGTCTGCCGAGTTGGCACGCGCGCTGGAAGCGGCTGCTGCATCTTCCGCAGGCGGGACGACCGATGAAGAGGACGACGGCCGTATCGACCCGACTGACCGGCGCAGTCGCTTCTTCGCGAGTCAAGGAACCAGCACCGACGTCTCGCGAGCGGCGAGCTCCGACGGAGACCCCGAGGAGCGCCTGGAAGCGCTCAAGGACAACATGGAGGTCTACGTCGACCCAGGCGAGACGGACGGTTTGCCTTCTGTCAGCCGCCGCAACCCAGAGGACCGCAGTACCAAGGCGGCGTGGAACCTCGTTCGCAACATGACGCTTAAAGGACAAGGAGCCAACGGCTCCTTGCGTCGGCGCAAGCAGGCCGGACTGGCGCCGGGCGGCTTCAGGAGCGGAACCGGCGCAGCGGGTGGCGATGCGGAAAAGAACGACGAGAACGAGAACGAGGCCGGTGGCGTTGGCCGCCTGGTCGATCGCGTTCGCCAGGGCAACGTCGGGGACGTCCCCGCCGGGACTAGCTACCAGTCGGCTGCCGCGCCCACGGGCGGGATTCTGTCCGCGCTCATCGCGCTCCAGCAGCAGCAACAGCAGGAACAAAACGGCAGCGCGTCCGCCACTCCATCCGGCGCCTCGACGCCGATCTCGCTCGGACCGTCTTCGCGCAGGCCGTCGTCAGCGGCAGACGGCGAGTTCGAGGACGAAGACGAAGAGGAGGCCGAGCGTCAGAAGTTCCTGGCCAAACTGCGCGAGAAGCGCGCACGGAAGAACCAGCTCCACTATCTCGCCGAGAGCGTCGGCAGCGGCGTCACCGGAGTTGGCTCTGCCGCTGGCCGCGGCGCGAATGCCGTGATCGGGACGGCTGGACGCGGCGCCGGCGCCGTCATCGGCACCGCAGGTCGTGGCGCAGGCGCTGTCATTGGGGGAGCTGGCAAGGCAGTCGGCGCGGCCGGACAAGCGCTCGGCGTCAGCTCTCGGCAGTCAAAGACTCCGTCTGCAGAAAACACCCCCGCAACCGGCGAGGCGGGCGAAGCGAGACCGCGAACGATGCAATCCTTCTTCAACCGCACGCGCCAGGCGGTGGACAAGGCGGACCGCCCTGACGCGGCCCGTTCGAGCGCTGGAGTGTTCGGCGGTCTCGTCCTCGGTGCTGCAGCCCTCGGCGGCGTTTCGACGCCGACTCACGCCACGTTGACGCCCGACCCCACCAAGGAAGGCACGCATCTCTCCCGCTGGGACATGCCCTCGACGGACTCTCGCAGTCGCGCCGGCAGCGCCGGCTCGTCGACTCAAGGTTCGCCTGTGGTGGGTCGCTCCGCTCCAACGTCGCCGCCGTTGTCGCCGACTGGCGACTCAAAGAGGAACCAGTTCTCGCTCAGCCTCGGCAACCTGAAAGACCTCCCTCACACCGCCTCGCACAAGCTTCGCTTGACGCCTGGTCACGAGTCGCCGCGCAAAGAGTACGGAGACTACTTCACGAAGGAGACCGAGGAGGAGCTGGACCGCAAGGCGTGGGAGAAGGAGAAGCGCCGACGCCGTAAGGAGAAGGCCAAGCGCAAGGCGCACGAGGTGTTTATCACACAGCACGTCGCCGCCATCCTCGAACGTCAGCAGTTCATCATGAAGCAGGCTCGCGCCTTCATGATGTTCGGTGCACCGTCGCACCGACTCGAAGCCCAGATGCAGGCCACCGCGCGCGTCCTCGAGATCAACTGTCAGGTTATCTACATCCCCGGTGTCATGCTCGTCTCGTTCGGCGACGCCGCGACGCACACGTCCGACATCAAGTTCTTGAAACAGTCGAACGGTCTCGACCTTGGCAAGCTCTTGACGGCGTACCTGATCTACTATCGCGTCATTCACGACCAGATCTCGGTCACCGAAGCCTCTCGCCAGCTCGACGAACTCATGGTGTCGCCGCCCAAGTACGCACTCTGGCAGCAACTGATCATCGGTGCCGCCGCGAGCGCATTTATCCAACCGTCTGCATTTTACGGCTCGTTCATCGACTGCCTGATGGCGATGCCCCTCGGCGCCCTGCTCGTCCTCGTCCAGGTCCTCGTATCGCGCAATGATCTCTACTCGTCCTTGTTTGAGTGCGTGAAAGCCCTGCCATGCTCAGCGTCGCGCCCTCTCGAGGCTAACCCGCACCGTTTGCTCGCTCGCAGGATCGTCATTGCTTGCGTGATCTCGTTCATCGCGGCCGCCCTCGCCTCGACGCATCAGTTCTGCTTCTCGGCGGTCGTCTCTGGATCCGTCGTCCTTATCCTGCCCGGTTACATCGTGCTGTGCGGTTCCCTCGAGCTGGCCAACCGGTCCATCATCTCAGGCACGTCTGCTGGTCCCTCCTCGTTCCCCTCGGAGTTCCACTATTCTGACCTACTGCGTCTCACGCAGGCTCCGTTCGACTCGTTTACGCCATTCTGTACTCGCTCTTCCTCGGCTTTGGCTTGTCGATCGGATCCGAGCTATACGCCCGGACCGGTTTGACGATCTATGGCTCGACCGACTACACCTGCAACGTCCTCCGTGGCGAAGGCGTTCCTTGGTACCGGAACACCATTCCACCCTGGTGGTGTAAGTTGCCGCTGACAGATCGATAGTCGTACGCGAGCAGCTGACGTGAGCCTTCTTGGGCAGACTTCTTGACGATCCCGATGTACCTGCTCGTCCTCGCGCTTCGGAACGGTCAACCGCTCTTCCGCAAAGAGACGCTGGTCATGATCGTCGTCGGATCCGCCGGCTTCGTCAGTAATTACTTCTCTGGCAAGGCCTTCATCAATCGACCCGACATCTCGTCGGCCATCGGCTCTTTCGCTGTCGGTATCCTCGGCAACTTGTACGGCAAATTCACGCGCGGCTCACCCTTCGTCGTCATGGTCCCTGGGTAAGTCACCTGGGGTGCTGCATTTTCGAGTTCACAAAGCTCATTTAACCTTTTACGCATGCACAGTGTCCTCATTCAGCTGCCGTCTGGCCTCTCCAACGGCGGTCTCCTCCGCTTCACGCAGACCTCGGAACAGTCCGGAAGCGACACACTGTACTCTGGCGGCTTCAGCACGGCCTCATCGCTCGTCGAGGTCGCGATCGGTCTCACGGTTGGCCTCTTCACCTCGGCTGCCCTCGTCAACGTCTTTGGCGGCGGGCGTCGTCGCGGATCCAACCTCTCCTCATTCTAGATGCGAGCAATACGAAGGCAAGATCTCCCGTGCGCAGGACCGCTCGGCTCGCCAACTCTAGAGCTTCCAAAGACACTTTTTATACCGCAAGACTGGACCCTAGATCCTCGCTCTCTCGACACCGTACCACTACAGCAAACGCCGCATGTTCATGTCTCCTTTCCTTTCCACAGAGGCCCGACCTCTTCACGACATCTGTATCCGTTTTCCTTCCTTTCAAGCGGACCTGGCCCATCAGCGCCCGCCCAATTCATCGATTCCCCTCTCCTCTGTTCATTCCCAGTTGATCTGCAATTCACCGAGGTTCTCTACGACGACGCTGAACCTTGCGGTCTCTGCTTGATAGTCCGACTTGAAGTCGAGGTTCGACTGGCTTCCACTGTGAGAAGGGAGAGGCCCCACTCTGCGCGCAAGTCGCTTCTTCACTCTCTACACCTAATACGCCGTCATGAGCAAGATCAGGCACGAATGGTACGCGTCTACGAGCTCTCGCGCTGTGCTGCGCTCAACCTATGGGCTGCCCGTAGGTACCAGACGGAGCGTGAAGTCGTCGTGAGCGTCTTCATCCGCAATGTCAAACAGGAGGACCTCAAGGTCGACTTGCAAGACCGCGCCGTACGTTTAAGAGCTCTAGTCTCGAAGGAATCGAAGCTGGCGAGCGCTGACACGTCAGATCTACAGCTCTCCTTGACCGTCTCGTGGCCGACCGGATCCGACGTTGTCTTTGACGTTGACCCGCTCGCGCACGAGATCGACACGAGCGCCTCTTCGTACCGCGTCCTGCAGCCCAAGATTGAGCTCAAGCTGATCAAAAAGTCGGGCGGAGTCAAGTGGAACAAGCTGGAGGGGGAAGACGAGTCGCTCGTCAAGATGGGTGAGTTCCTGATCCTTGTCTTCAGCTGTGCCTCAAAGGAGAAACACGTCAAGTCTGACCATAGAAGCTGCCTGCATAGCCGAACCGAAGCCGGACGAGCATCCGTCGCACGCGTACCCTTCGTCTTCGCGCAAGCAGCACAACTGGGACGCCATCGTCAAGAAGTCTGCCGAGGAGGACGAGGAGCTCGCGAAAGAGTTCAGCAAGAACCCGAATGCCGGCGACAAGGCCGTCAACGAACTCTTCCAGAAGCTCTATGCGGACGCTTCGGACGAGCAGCGCCGCGCGATGATCAAGAGCTACCAGGAGAGCAACGGTACCGCGCTCAGCATGGACTGGAAGGACGTCAGCAAGGTGCGCATCGAGAATCAGTGTTATAGTGCCGGCGCGTGCGCTGATATCCCTGGCGTACGCTGCAGCGCAAGGTTGAGACGACGCCTCCCGACTCGATGATTGCGAAGAAGTAAGCCGTCCGCAGTGGCAGCCGCTCCGGACCCCTCCAATGGTTTGCTGATAAACCCGCTGCCTGCAGATGGGGTGCTTAGCTGTCCTCGCTACACCTGTTCAGCGCTTTCTTTCGCTTGTTGTTGTCTTCTAGTCGCTCTCCTAGCTTGCAAATCGTTCAGACTGGTTCCACACGCCGAAGTTAAGCGACCCCGGATGTACATCTAGTGATTTCGCAAATCTGTTCGCATCTACCCTGTACTCTTCGAGCCCTCGCGGAACAGCCGGATCTAGCTCGCCTCATAATGCTCCCCAGGCCGTCCTGGCCCGCTCACCCCGTCTAACTGTAGCCCGATCGTGTACGCGTCCTTCGTCTAAAGCCTTGTCGACGGCGCCACCAATGGTGAGGTAGACCAAGCAGGCGGCGCGGATCCCGCCACGCGCCTCCTTTGGCAGCTTCTCGATCGCCTCCTTGCTCCGACTCGCCATGTCGCGCGCTCGTCGCAGCAGCTCCCGCCTGTCCTCCGTGAACGACTCGACCGGCTCGTCGAGACTGCGCGCCGGCAAGTACATCCGGCCGATCTTGAGGTCTGCCGGGACGTCGCGAGCGATGTTGACGAGCTGGAGGGCCTGCCCCATCTCCCGCGCCGCCGCCAAGATCTCCTTCTGCTCGCCCGACGAGGGACGAGGAGCGACCGAGTGCTCCCACACAAGTTGCACGCAGAGATCGGCAACAGACGACGCGACGTTGTTGGCGTAGACGAGCAGGTCGGCGTCCGTCCGGATCGGCAAATCCTGCTTGTTGGCGGCTGCCGAGCGAGTCGAACGTCCATTCTGCGCCGGAGCGTTTGCGAGGAATGTAAGGTCGGTCCGGAAGCCGTCGACGAGCTCGTCCAGCGGCGGGCGGGTCACCGGCAGGAGGCTGAGCAGGCGGAACGACCCGCGCTCCGGCTCGCTGAGGCCCGACAAGATCGCGTCAATCTCGCTGCTCGAGACGACGCGCGGATGAGCGCCCTCATTCGCCTTTCCAGGCGAATACAGGAGGTCGAGGCAGGACGTGATCAGGGCAATGTTCTGCTCGGCTGTAGAAACAGACGAGGCGTTATCGATGAGGTCATCGCAGACGCGACACCAAGCGTAGCTATGGGACAGCGTGTATGGGCATATCAGTGCTTGCGTACTGGCTTAGGGCGGGGAGAAGCGAACGCACAGCGCAAGAAGGTCGAGCCGCAGGCGACCGTCGAAAACCATGCTCGCGGTCGAGAAGCTCTTCGAATGAGCGGACAAGATGTCGATCGCGTTGCGCAGGTCGCGGATGATCTCGGCTTCTTCCGGGTTTGGCGTCCAGAGGAGGATCGGCAGGAACTGCGAGAGCGGAGGGAACACGGACGAAGAGCGCTTGCCGTACGAGCGGATGTCGTGGACGGCGAGGCAGTAATCGCTACGAGAGGGCTCTGTATCAGTAAGGGTCGTTCCGGGATGCTGTCTGGTCGGAGCGTCGTGTCCTCACCAAGCGATCATGCCGAAGACGATCATGACGTTCGTGAGCAAGAAGAAGACCGCCTCCCTGGTATTGCCGAACCGAAGTAGTTAGTCTCGCGCGCTAGCGCAAGACAGAACTGCGAACTGAGCTAGACGCACTCAATTTCGAGGTCACGGAACGACCAGCCGAGCTTCGTTCCCTTCTCGATCACCCAGGTGCCGCGCTGCAAGGCGCGTGCGTCGCATTCCCAGAGATATAGCGTCGGTGCAGAGATCGACGGCAAGACTGCGGACCACGGCATTGCAACGATGTGGCTCGAAGCGATGAACCTGTCCCAGCAGAGAGCGGCGTCAGTCTCGCCAGCTCGTGAGGCGTTCTCACCTGGGCTCGTAGGCGTACCAGAGGAGGGTCAAAAAGGGCGCGACCCAGGCGACGATCAGGGCGAGGTAGGTCCCTTCGCCGCCCTCTGCGAGTTTGTTCCACGCCAGGGCAAAGATGCCGCCGAAGACGGCCGTTCCGGCAAGGCGGACGAGGCGACCTTCACTCGGCTTGGTCGGCAAGAGGACCGCATGGACAACGGGGCGACTGAAGACGGCGTAAAGGGTCGCGGTGATATAGGTTTGAACGAAGAAGAAGAAGACCTCCTCGTACGGAATCGCGAAGAGGGTCGGACCGACGACCGACGAGGCCGGATAAGACCAGATCTGCAAGCGCACGAGTTCTTTCGGTCAGTCTCGCTCGTCACATTGAGGAGATCTCGGGTCGTAGGTAGCGACTTGCTCGATTCCGGATCAAGTAGGAATCCCACGGGATGGTCGCCTGCGAGGAACGAGGGTCCTTGGGTCAGCCTGGGATCCGACTGCGCGCCTCCTGCCCGTTCCCATAAAAGCTGACCGTGACTGCGATCTGCGGATTGCGTTCGAATACATGGTCAGCTTCGTGCATCAGGGGTCCCGGTCGCAGCCAGAGTTTTGCCGCGGTCGGACACTCACGACAATGAGGAAGCAAGTCTTGTAAACGTCGCGCGGGGTCCGGAGTTTCCTGAAAAAGCTCCAGAGGACGACTGCCGGTGGGATCGTCCAACGGAGGTGGCTGTACACGCCAACGAACGCGAGTATAGAAGGGATCGAGAATCGGTCAGTCGGCGGTCGATCTTTCGGTCAACTCGAGATGCGCCCAGCGGTTTGGAGCCGAGCGAGTAACGGTCTGACTGACACGTTCCAGTAGTCGTAGCCCATCTCGACCTGCTATCAACGTCCACGAGTCTCGCGCCGACTATATGAAGCGCTCGTACGGTCGGCAAGGGTGTGCTTCCGCTCGTCGGCGCGAACGCGGGTTCGGCTTCGCTGTTTTCGATCGCGATCAC
Organism: Rhodotorula glutinis; assembly: GCA_037974285.1. NCBI lineage: Eukaryota > Fungi > Basidiomycota > Microbotryomycetes > Sporidiobolales > Sporidiobolaceae > Rhodotorula > Rhodotorula glutinis. The sequence continues at coordinate 451,451 of JBBPFV010000008.1, read as the reverse complement.
CGGTTTCTTTCAAACGCCTGGCAGACTCGAAAGCGGTGCGGCAGTACAGACTGTATGACAGGTTTGATTACCAGCTTGAAGCAGGATCCGAATCGCATCTTTCGGATAAAGTCGACTCGACGGCCAGCGCGCTCTCTGGCAGACCTGCTGCGCAGTCATCCCTTCTCGCTTCCAAGCTCCTGCGATGTCTTCCAGCTGCAGGTCGACCAAACATCTATCGGAGGACAACGCGATCTATTGCTTGCGCTCGCGGCACCAGTGCTTGCCAGTGCGGGAAACCCGTGGTGAGAGCAGCTGCGAGTTGCCTTGGCCGTCGCTAGACCTTGCAAGCCGGACTGTAGCCCAAATTTAGGATTGACGGCGGACGCGGCGACGATCCCACGAGATGCGTTGTGAGCAGCTTATAAGGCGAGCGATAATATGTAAGCGGCACTTCGGAAGGCGGCGGGCGCGCTGCCGGCCGCGGAGACCGATCTCCCCGCGAAAGTGACGTCGTCGGACGCATCATCATCGCTCACCGTCCTCGACGCCGCCCGACTGCACCTGTCAGGAGCTCCTGACCAGCCTTCGGAGCTGCCATAGCCCGTCAATCGACCCTTCTGACGAATACTGCTACAGTCCTCCTCGACCTGACCCGTCACAGCAGCCTAGCAGGAACGGTCCGACCGCCACCGCGCTCGTCTTCACGCGCATCTTTTTTCTTTTTCGTCTTCGGTCGCAAACCTCGGCCATCTTCCAGACGTCCACCCAAAAAGTCGCCCCTCGGCCTCGGATTCTGAAGGCGCTTCTTTGCTACAAGTGGCCCGCTTGAGCCAGTCTTTGTACGAATCTCGCTCGCAAACCATGTCGGAGGAAGGAAGCGCCTTGCCGCACCCGTACAAGACGGGCAACTTTGCGCCAGTCCGGGAGGAACGGATCCTCGAACGGTGCGAATGGACTGGGGACATTCCAGAAGAGTTGATCGGAGGGTACGTCCGGCGCCTGGCTCCGAGCGGTCCGAGGCGAGAAAAGGGAGACTGATTCGCGCCCTCGATGGCGAGCAGGATGTACGTCCGGAACGGTGGCGAACCCGCCCTCGCAGAACTCAAACAAGGCGAGGGCGCAGCTCCGGATTACCATTGGGTGCGTGAGAGCGCGTGTTCCGAGTCCGAGAAGGCTGGGGCGCTGACTGTGACGTTCCAACCGCAGTTCGACGGAGACGGAATGCTCTCGGGAGTCTTTTTCGAAAAGGATGGGGCATCGCCGACGGGCACGGTCCAGCCGACTTTCATCAACCGCTACGTCTTGACCGATGTCTTCCTGGCGTCCAAGGCGCTCGGAGTCACGACGCCGATCCTCCCGTCAATAGCGACCCTCCTCGGCAGCTTTTCGAGTTTGCACCTCGTCCTGTACGCGATCTTCCGCGCTGTCTTCTTCGCCTTTTGCTCGTTCTTCACAGCGACGCCTCTACGACACTTGTCGGTCGCCAACACGTCGCTCCTGTGGCATGACGGCCGGGCCCTCGCGACTTGCGAGAGCGGGCCGATGACCTGGGTCACCCTGCCCGAGCTCGATACCGTCGGCTACCACAGCCTCGAGGGTGACGACGGAGAGAAAGGGCTGCGAGAAGGGACACTCGGGTGGATGAAGGAGTGGACGACCGCGCACGTGAGTTTCACGCCGTCGAGCTCACCTGGTTGCTGCCCCGACTGACGCGTTTCGTCCCGCAGCCAAAGTACGATCCACACACGGGCGAGCTCATGCTGTTCCACATGACGTTCATCCCGCCGTACCTGAGCTACTCGGTGGTCCCGTCCACGCACATGCCGATCCCGACCGAGAAGCAACCGGTCGCCACTCCGCGGATCCTCGCCGCGCCAGTCCCGATCGCGGCGCCGCGCATGATGCACGACATGGCCGCGTCTCGGACTCATTCGATCCTCCTCGACACTCCCCTCTCTCTCGATCCGCGCAATCTCGCTCTCGCCAAGCCCGTCATCGGGTACGAGCCGTCAACACCCACCCGGTTCGGCGTCTTCCCTCGGCACGCTCCGAACCTCGTTAGGTGGTACCTCGCTCCCGCTTGTATCATCTTTCACACCGCGTTCGCCTACGACGAGTACGCGGCGCTCGATTCGACCGAGCTGACCGCCGTCAACCTCGTCTGCTGCCGGCTCAACTCGCCCCGCCTCGTCTACAACGCCGGCAACATCGAGTTGCCAAAGTCTCAGCGGCTCGCCGCCGGCGCCAAGGAGGCATGTGAGCTCTACTACTATCGGTTCCCGAGCAGCCGGTCTGCGAGCCAGAACCTCGAAGTCTCGCACCAATTCCCGCTCGCGTCGATCCCGTTCGAGTTCCCGACGGTCCCGCAAGACCGTGTCATCGGGCCGGCGAAGTACGTCTACGGCTGCAGTGTCAAGCGCGGCAATTTCGACGCCGCGCTGGGTGCGGCTGCCAAGATCGACTGCCTCGTCAAGATCAACGCGGCGGCGCTCATTCGCAAGGGCATCAAGCGGGCCGAAGCTGGCCAAGGCGACGCTGAGGTACCCGTCGACTCTCGTACCATCGCCGAGATTCTTGCAGAGCAGACGCCGCGCAGCGGCAGTCGGCAATGGTCCGAAGCCGCAGAAGTATCGCCAGCAGACGACGTCGCGATCCGACTTTTCGAGCTCCCGCCTCGACACTACGCCCAAGAATCGTCCTTTGTCCCTCGGAAGAATGCCCGAGCGGAAGACGACGGCTTCCTGCTCACGTACGTCTTTGACGAGGCGCAAATCGACCCGGTGTCCGGCAAGCCGTTCAAGGATGCCCGCAGCGAGCTGTGGATCATCGACGCTTGGGACATGCAAACAGTCGTCGCCAAAGTCAAGCTCCCTCAGCGAGGTGCGGGAACTCCTTGCGGATCTCGTGGTCAATTACGAAGAACTGACCCGCTCGGTCAACGTGCGCAGTACCGTACGGCCTTCACGGCCACTGGTTCCCTCGCGAAGACCTCGAACAGCAACGCACGCCGCCCTCCGTGCGCGCTCGCCCGATTTAACCCGATAGACGAATCCTCTCGCTATACATAGCTATATACCCTTAACCACCTAGTTTACTCGGCCGCTCCCGTACATAGTCCTCCCAGCATGTCTCGATACGAGACCCTTCATTTTGTCGTACCAACCCTGCAACAACTTCTGCACGTATGGAAATTAGAAGAGTAGAATTTGCGCAGGTCAGTGACAGAGAAATCCGCAACATCAGTCGACTCTTCGCGGTTCCTCCTCTCCTCTGACTTCCCTGTCTCTCGATCGCAAGGTCAGCTAAGAGACGACAGCTCAGACAGCTACAGTAAGCGAGGCGACAGCTGCGATACAGGCACGGCGTACGTACATGCAGCTGCAAGGCTAGGTACGGGCACATCCTTGCGAGCGGTATAGCGCGACTGTCGCTGTCGTGATCGGGCAGCCCACGCCTCTCAACCTTCCTCGCGCCCGACCCAAAAGTAGCTCTGCTCAACGTTTGCGGCGCGGGGCAACAAACGCTATGCTTATCTCGCCTCATCTGCTGCTGCGCTATCGCTGCCGACGCAATCCGTCCATCCGTGGCGTGCTACTCTCGATGCCGCAATCTCTCCTTGGCGACATCCTACCCCGCGTTCCGGGATCATCACGTGCTGCAGCGGTGACAACTCAAGCATAGCGTGATCAGGAGTCTCTCGCAAGCTCGAAGCCCACGACCTCCTACCTGGCCCTCGCTCGCTCGCTTTCGTTCCGTGAAGGGACAGCAGGCTTCTCGCCCATCATGCCCGCCGCCGCAGCTCTCGTTGACCAACTACCGGAGCTGAATCTCGAACCGGCACAGAACGGTCGAAGCGGTGCCTTGTCGGGATCTGCCGCGCTCCACCAGGAGGACGCGCTGCCTGAATCCGCGCTTGCCAGCCCTGATCTCCAAAGCGGGAAGCTCTTGTATCCCGACGTCGAAAAGGATGCCTCTGACAGCAAGGACGATCTGGCGACGGCGGCCGGATTCGTCAAGGCCACAGAGACGGAGGAGCTGACTCCGGATGAGGCTTTCGAAGTCAACGTCGACGGAGACCAATCGCCGTTCCCGGAGGTTGCCGCATCTGTACCAGTCACTGACGACCCTTCGATCGTCATCAACCGCAAGTTTCGTATGTACATTCGATACATTGCCGGCGAGAAGCTGACAGGCTACCCGCAAGCAGATTTCCGTACCTGGGTGCTCATCACCCTCACGACCGTCCTCTTCGCGGGCTGCAACATGTTCTTCTCGCTCCGCTATGTGAGTCATTCTCATGCCGAGGCGGAAAGTACCCGTTCATTGCTCATCTGACGCCCTTTACAGCCGAGCTTGACAATCGGATACACCGTCGCGCAAATCCTGGTACACCCCGTCGGACAGGCGTGGGCGCGTTTCCTCCCCGAATGGACCATCGGCTACAAAACCTGCTCGTTTCGCTTGAATCCCGGCCCATGGACTGTCAAGGAGCACGCGCTCATCTCGATTTGCGTCAACCTCACCGGCAGCAGCGCGTACGCCACCGGCAGTCTCGTCGCCCTTACCACCTCGCAATTCTGGGACCGGAAAGACAGTTTCGGTCCCGCGTTCGGTGTCCTCTACATCCTTACGACGCAGATGCTCGGCTTCGGGCTCGCCGGACTTGCACGGCGAATCATCGTCTGGCCGGCCGCGCTCGTGTGGCCGGCAGCGCTCCCGTCGACTGCGCTTTTCCGTGCCTTACATGAGCCGCCCGAATCTACCGCCGCGAACGGTTGGACGGTGTCCCGTTATCGCTTCTTCTCGTGGATCACGCTCGGCGCCTTTGTCTGGTTCTGGTACGGCGGCAAAGCCTTCTGCGCATAATCGGTCCGCTTGCTTTCAACTGACACTCGGTCATCGCAGGTTCCCCGACTATATCTGGACCTCTTTGTCGACTTTCGCGTTCGCGTGCTACATCGCCCCGAACAACCAAAAGGTCAATACCGTCTTCGGTGTAAGCCCCCTTTCTCTTGCGCGTCTCTCGCCTTGCGGAATAATCTGGCTCACCGGTGCAGGTGCACAGATGAATTCGGGACTGGGCTTGATTCCCATCTCGCTCGACTGGACTCAGGTGACATATGCAGGCCAACCGCTCACCACACCGTTCTACATTACGGCAAACGTGCGTGGCGGTTTCAGAAACTGCTCACAAAGGCTTTCCGAGCTGATGCGCCGCTAGCAGTGCTGGGCCGCGATCGCGATCTTCTTCCTCTTCCTCGCTCCGATACTCTACTACCAGAACGTTTGGAATTCGGCATAGTGAGTACAACGCAATCGTGGTCTCTGAACCCTCTCCTGACGCAAAGACCGTTGAATAGCTTGCCGATCCTTTCAAGCTCGACTTGGGACAACACGGGCGCAAAATACAATGTCAGCCGTGTCATGACGGACAACGTATTCGACCTCGCCAAATATCGCGAGTACTCGCCGATGTATATCTCGATGGCATACTCGCTCTCGTCAGTGCCTGATCGAACTGTCAGACCTGTCGGCTTTGATTGGTTGACCTGTCCGCTTCACCGCAGTTACTGCCTCAACTTTGCCGCCTGCACATCTGTCTTTGTCTATACGTACCTCTACAACGGCAAGGCTATCTGGGCGCGGCTGCGGAACCCTTCGGCTGGCGGTGAGGACATCCACCGTCGCCTGATGCGATCGTACAGAGAAGTTCCCGATTGGTGAGCTCGCAGTTTTCGCCGGCGCTCGTCCACCCGTGCGCCGGACCGCCAGATCTGTAGCTGACTCCAGCATCTAAAGGTGGTATGCCGCCCTCGCCCTCGTGGTTCTCGCGCTCGGGACGTTCACAATTCGGTGGGTACCGACTGATCGGTTCTCCTCTTTCCCGACCGCTCACCCACACATTACGCTCTTGTACAGGTTCTGGGCCACCGACCTGCCCATCTGGGGCTTCGTCGTCGTGACATGGGGTCTCGGTGTGCTCCTCATCGTGCCTGAAGGCATTCTGCAAGGGTGCGAGCTCTACTGGCCCCGCGTACGATCGCGCACGGACTGAAGGGTGCCCATACAGGACTACAAACCAGCGCGTCTTCCTGAACATCATCACGGAGTTGATTGCAGGATACGCTTGGTACGCAGCGAACGAGCACTTTTTCAGGGTTTCTCCTCTCCTCAATGCCGTAACTGACGGGTACTCTACAGGCCAGGGAAGCCCGTCGCCAACATAATGATGAAAATGGTGAGCAAGAATCACGCCACGGCTTGCGTAAAAGCTCTGCGGCTGACGATCTGCGAGCGCAGTGTGAGTGGCAACTCTTGAGCGATTTGTGCTGGTATTCGCCGAGCCGCACCGGCTGACAGTATACATCGCATACATAGACGGCTACAATAGCGTCAAGCACGGTCTCGACTTTGCGCAGGACCTGAAGCTCATGCAGTACATGAAGATCGCTCCGCGCCTCGGCTTCGCCGCGCAAATTTACGCCTCCGTTCTGTCCTGCCTTGTCCAAGTCGGCGTACTCACGTGGATGCAAGGTGAGTCGATTTGCGGGGACCGGAAGTGCGCTCTTGGCTGATCGCGAAATCACCAGGAAATATCGCCGGACTGTGCGAGCCGAACAATCCAAACCGCTTCACCTGCCAAGGCACCAAAGTCGTCTACAATGCCTCAATTATATGGGTGCGCCGCCTCGTTCCACGCCGAATAGCCTGGAGAGACCTGACGTCGAAGGGAGCGAGCAGGGTACCATCGGACCTCAGCGCATGTTCGACGCCGGACAGACCTATTCCGCCCTCTTACACTTCTTCTGGATTGGTATAGCACTTTCTGCATGTCTTGACTCGCGAGGACGCTGATGTCCAGCTTACAGGCCCGGTCGTCACCGTCCTTGTGTACCTCGGCTACCGACGATGGCCTCGCTCTTGGCTGCGCTACGTCAACGTGCCAATCTTTTTCAATTCCGCCGGTAACATTCCTCCCGCATCGTGCGCTCAGTACTCGCTCTGGTTCATCGTCGGTTTCATCTTCAACTTCGCGATCCGTCGGCGAGCGTTCGCTTGGTGGAAGCGTTACAATTGTCAGACTTACGCTCTAATGCGGCCTCACGTGCTCGGTACTGACCTCAGCCTCGCCATGGTAGATCTGCTCTCGGCCGCGCTCGACACTGGAACGGCCTTCGCGACCATCATCATCTTCTTCGCGCTCTCGTACCACGGCATCAAGCTCGTCTGGTGGGGGAACACGGTCAACGATACGACCATGGACGGCAAGTCGACTCCTTGGCTGCATATCGCGAAGGGCCATCACTTTGGACGGGGCGTTGGCGAGTTCTAGACGCAGTCTCTGGGAGGGACACCTTTGTTTGCACACGGGGCTGTAAACAATCTCTATCAACAAAGCAAGCCAGACCTCGTGGTCGCACAAAAAGGAGAAGCGAGACATCTATATGTACGACGTGTACGAAAGGGGGGGAAGCTATTGGCGCATGTACAGAGCGATGAGGACGGCAATGAGCAAAGTGAGAAGGCCGAGGATGGTGGCGCCGCCAGCGGCGTCGCGGAGCGTCCGATGCGTTGCGAGCTCGCTCGGCGTCACTTCCCACTGCTTGGGAATCGGCAGCTTGAGGTCGTCCAGGATTTGCGTGGTCGCCATGCGAGCGCCAGCGAGAACAATGGGGACGCTGCGAGGCGATTGCGTCAGCCCTGCCAGCAATGTGCATACGCTCAAAAACGCGGACTTACCCGGTACCCGGGTGCGCAGATGCGCCGACGAAGTAGGCGTTTTTGACGGTCGGGTGGCGCGTTTTCGGTCGGAATGCGAGGACGTTGCTGCGGCGCAGTATAAGGCCTCGTCAGCCCTCCCGCCGGCGCGCAATGACGACTTTCCAAGCTTTCACTCACAAGAAGTCATGACTGAGGCCGAGGATACTGCCGCGGTGCAGGTTGAACTTCTGGCCCCACGTGATCGGAGTGTTGATCGTCTCGTGCTCGATCAGGTCGCGGAAGTTGGGCAAGTCGAGACGGCGTTCAATCTCTGTGATGATCTTGACGCGAGTCTCTTCGACGACCTTGTCCCAGTCCGAAGATTTCGGGAGTGCCGCCGAGAGATGGCCGACGGGGACGAGGACGATGACCGAATCCTTGTCGGCGGGAGCAGCGCTGCACCAGACGTGAAGGGTCAGGCTATGCGTAGCAGACCCACTTCAAACAGAGCTATACGCACGACGGGTCATGCCGACTCGGCACGTTGACGTAGAATGACGGTTCGTGGGGAATCTTGTGGTCGCGGAAGATCGAATCGAAAGACCTGAGGTACGCGGAAGCGTCAGCGGAGGGTCTTCTGCGCGCATCAAGTAAGCATGAAAGACATACTCGCGGTACTCCTCGGCGAGGAAGATGGTGTGCGAGTTGAGCTGCGGAATTTTCCTACGATGGACCAACGAATGGTCAGCACGGGATGCAGCGTTCGGCGATCCGACTCACTTCTTCATTGACCAATAGAACGAGATCGAGGAGCAGCTGACGGGCTTCTCTTCGAGCCGCTTCGAATAGCTCGTCTCCTCGTAAAGGTGCGCCATCGACCAGACGAGGTCGGCGTTGACCAGGACGATGTCGGCCTTGAGCTTCTCCCCGTTCTCGAGTTCGACGCCCCGCGCCTGACCGCCTTCCACTGTGACACGCTTGACCGTCGAGTTGAACTTGAAGATGGCGCCGTTCCGCTCAGCGATCCGCTGAAGGGCGAGCGGGACCTGAGCGAAACCTCCGAGCGGGTAAAGGATACCTTCGCAGTGCTCCGTGTACTGCAGCAGGTTGTAGGCCCCGAGAGCATCGAACGGCGACATTCCCTGTTCCAGAGAAATGTAGAGTCAGTCTCGGCATCGAAGTAATGCGATACAAGCATTGCGCTTTGTCGGACGCACGAGGTACATGGCTGCAAACGTGAAAGCCTTGCGCATGCGCTCCGTCTTGAAGTACTTGGTCGCGCGCGAGTACTGAGTTTGGGTGACACTCATCAGTAATCCTGTAAGTCGAAATAACCGCGCCGACGCAGGTAGTGGCAGGAGGAAACAAGGGGAGAGCGAGATAGAGGAAACACAGATCAGCGATTATGCGACTCACGACCGAGACAAAGGGATGGAGCTTGCGGAGGTTGACGATCAGGGAAGGCCGGACCATCGAGAGGAGCGACGTAAAGTTGCGGTGGAGGACGTGGACCATGGAGAGTTCCATGTGGGCGTGTCCCTCTTTCAAGAAGCCAAGGAAGCTGTTGCAAAGCGCGCATCAAGGGATCAGCGGCCGTCAGAGCACACGCGATGTTTAGGCGACCTGGCGCGCGATCGGCGACTTCATCCGGCGGAATCGCAAGCCTGGCGCCCGTACACAGCGCGGAAGGGGACTAGAGCTCTTGCGTCGAGACTCACCCTTCAAAGCCCTTTTCGCCCTCCCAACGCTCGACCTCTTGCTTCATCTTTGTCAAGTCGCTGCTCATTTCGACGACCTCCTTGTCCGGGAACACGATCCGGTAGTTTGGTTCGCATTTAACGAGCTTGATCCCTTCTTTGTCGAGCGAAGTGCCCAAGTCCTTGAACGCTTCGTCGAATAGCCGCGGGATGAGGTAGAGCGAAGGTCCGGTATCGAACCGATGCTGTCCGGTCGGATCGGTAAAGATACTGCACCGTCCGCCGGCAAAGTCGTTCTTCTCGAGGACTGTTGCGGTAGTGCGCAGTGCGTGTTAGTGGTCCGGCGGGCGATGGTGCAGCCGATCACGCGATAGAGGCGAAAACCCGAAGATTCACCTGTCACGTCGAATCCGGTTTGCGACAGGCGCGCAGCCGAAGCCGTACCGCCGATTCCGGCGCCGACGATGATTGCGGTCGGCTTCTTCTGAGCTCTTGCGACCATGCTTAGGCGGGTTAGAGTGTAAGGCTGAGGGAGAGGGTGAGAGCGAACCGAGAGAGCCGGGTTCGGCGACTCATGCGCATCCCTCTCGTCCATCGCCGATGCGTGGCCCAGCGACCAGCTGGTTGCACGGCTTCCACCCACCCCCGCATCTCGCCGTCGATCATCAAACTTTTTCGTCTCTTGCTCTTGGGCCCGGCCATCGGCTCGAGGTTTGCCCCCTGTCCGCGACCGAATAAGCTCCGCAGCACTGTCCACTCCTGTACCCCAATCAACGCAGAAAAGACGCCATTAAGTGCAGGAGTAACTACGAGTGAGGGTATCGGGATCGGTGGGAATGGGTGGTGGGCGCTGGGCGGGTAAACCGAGATCAAACCGACGTGACGACCTGAGGATACGCGCGGCGGATAAGCTCGAACAGCTCCGGATCCCGCTCAGCCATCACCTCGGGGTCCTCTGCGGTAGACAGCAGAAGGTGGCGCGTCAGCCGGCATGCAGGTCACGCGCGAGACTATGCCGCGAGAAAAATCAAACGCACCGGCGAGAGCGACAAAGGTCGTCGACACGCCGCTCGAAAGCGCGCCATATCCGAGCGAGTGGCAAATGAAGAAGCCGATCGCAAAGGCCTACAGTGTGAGCATGATCGTGGCGTTAGCGTTCGCCAGAAATCGACAAGACCCGGCTTTTCTAGGTCACGAGCACGTGAAAGATGGTGATCGAGAAAGGGAGGACGCACGTAGCCGACGAGCACGGCGACGAGGCCGCTGCTGTCTTGGATGAAGGCAGGGTCGGTACCTTTGAGGTAACCGAATGCGAGGAGAGAGCAGAGTGCGCCGACTGCAAGTGACCCGAACGACCAGATGCTGCGTGCGCTGCAGCATCAGTAATCTTCCCGTGCGATCGCAGCAGTGGCGCACGAGGACATTGACGCACTTGTTGACGAGGCAGTCGTTGATCAAGGCGGTGATGCCGCGATCCTTGAAGAGGCGCCAGGTGTCTTTGGCGGCTGGAAGGTACGCCTTGCCGTACAACGCGATCTCGATGCTGTTGCGAGGCCGCTACCGTTAGTAATGTCCGTCAGGCTGCCCGCCCATCCCGTGCACGGCTCACTATGCATATCTGTACGTAGTATCGTGTAGTTGTCAGTAATCGCCACACACGAAAGAGCACATCGACGGAAGACGCACCGGTTGAAATACTCGACGGCCCACGCGATGCACCCGATGCAGCATTGCGCAACACACGCGACGGCCATGCCGATTACGTTCCCTTCTTGCGACTCGTACGATTGGACGAGCTGCAAGATGGCGCGAAGAAGATCTGCGAGCCATGCTCCCAGTCAGGAAGCGCGCGAAAGCGTGGAGGACTGGGAGGACCGGACCCACCGAGAAGCGCAACGATGAGGGAACCGAAGGCAATCGACCCGAACGAGTACGTTGAAGCGCGCTTGAAGGAGCCCCATGCGACCTTTTTCGCGTCGGCGCCGCCGTAGTAGCTGCAGAGCAAGCGGGGTCGGTTTGAGCAACCTCGAAGCAAGCGAGACAGTACACGTACTAAGCGCCAAAGATACCCGCCTCAGTGCTGCGAGGGTTTAGGGAGAGGTCAGGAAGCTGTCGTGCGGTCGCCGGAGCGATGACTTACGTCAAGAAGAGGTTGCTGGAGGAGTGGGTTCGGGTCAGTCGGTGCCTTGCGAGCAAGAGCCAAGACGAGGCGCGCTCACGTGATGAACTGAGTCGTGTAGTAGAGGTTAAAGACTGCGAACACCATCAGGCCGGTGACCGCGCCGTACGATGGCGTTCCACCACTTGTGCCCGATCCTGCCGCGTTCGGTTCCCACTTTTGGTAGATTCCGGCGACAGCGATGCCCCAGAACGCTGAGTAGGCCGCGACAAGAGCCGAACCGATGATGGCGATGGCGTAGACGCTCGGGTGGACCTTGGCGACTCGAATGACGTAGAGGAGAAGCTGCTTCGAGAGGGGAATCCGCCGCCGCATTCCCGGGTACGCTAGGATCGCAAAGACGGCAAAGATGGTCCAGATGATGGCGCCGGACCAGTACTTCTGGATGTACATGTAGATCGCGTACCCGATCGTCGTGACGAGCGAGAGGAGGAGGCAGATCTCGAGGATGATTTTGGTGAAGAAGCGTACTAAGGCGAGGAGCCCCAAGCTCAGCACGAGGCCTAATCCCGACGCTATAGCGAGCAGCCACCCTATAGAGGCGTTTATAGTCGTTGCGCTGCCGACGGAACCGAGGCCACCGGTCGACTCGGATGCCGGGAGGGCGCGGAGGGAAACGACGGCGATGGCGATGAACGCGCCGAGCTGCGCCAGGAACAGCAGCGCAAAGATCAGGTCGTTCCACCTATTCGCGATAATGTCAGAAGAGTATGTACGCAGAAACCTGAAGAGAGCGCACTTGGGCTTGACGTCGTCGAATTTGCCTTCGATGACTTCCCCCTTGGGCGGCGGCGCGTTGTATCCTTGGCCTCCTGCTGCTTGACTTTGCTGATAGTACTGCGACTCTTGCGTCTTGCCTCCAAACGGGGCGTTGTACTGGGCGTTGTAATTCGGTTCCGGCGCGCCAGCGTAGTATCCGTTCGCGGCGCCGTTACCGTTCGAGTAACCGTTCGCCGCCGGCGCGTTTCCACCGTACTGGCCCGGATGCGGCATAGACGGTGGCGCATACGTTGCTTGCGGCGCCTCGGGCTGCTGATACCCCGACGGCGGGTACGGGGATCCTGAAGTCATCTGTTTTGACTTGCGCTCCGCTCGTCAAACAACAAGGCTTGGCGTCGCTGGCTCGAGCGGTTGCTGTATAGCGTGACGTTTGACTGAGCTCGAGCTGAAAGTGAGCCTTGACGTCAACGCTGTTCTGAAGAAGGTTGCGAAGATCGACGGGAGCAGCTCGCGACAACGAGCCAGCCAAGTTAGCGCGTCGATGCCAGGGGCAACAGGAGCCAGCCAGCCAGCCGCAGCCGGCCGGGGAAACGGGAGAAAACAGCTGCTGGCGGCGTTAATTACGTCAGACGATCGAAGTCGCTCCTTGCTTTTGCATTGTTGAAGCGAGCTACAGGCAAGGTGAGCGCATACCAGCATATGGCTCGAGATTAAAGCTTTACCCCTCACTCATGCTCCAAAGTATATCGGCGCTCTCCGCCAGATATAGCTAGCGCCGCGGAGTCCGAGGAGAGAAACTGAGAAACCCCGCTTTTGTCGGCAGAGAGCAGCCCGAAGGACTCGAGACAACCCACCTTTCGTAGCCTACGGATCGCTAGACGTGAGATAGTGGACAGCTTTGTCCTGGCTCGGAGCTCGATGCAGCCCTTTGTCGATCCGGCGCGCAAGCTGCGGACCGCTTTGGCCGATTGCACTTCGGCGCACCCAACCCTCGACTATTTCATCCGGCTCGCGTTCCGCCTCCCGACCGACGAGAACGGCCACCGTGACTACCGTAACACCGACCCGCAGACGAGGCAGACGAGCCTCCACCTTGCGGCGCTCAAGGGCAGGACCGACGTTTTCGAATGGTTCCTCGAGGAAGGCGTCGACGAAGGCGAAGTGTCGAGGGTGAGCGCTGCTCGGTCCGAAACCTCGCTGCGAAGAGCCGCGTTCTGATTCATGCCTCTCCCGCACGGCAGGACGCAGCCGGGGATACAGTCGTGCACATTGCGGCTGCGAAAGGCCACAGCGAGATCGCCGACCTGTACCTGAACCGATACCCGTGCGTCCAGGACTGTCGAGACTGCCCGAGTCAACGCAGGCTGACTGAGAGACCTTGTAGCTTTGTCGTCGAATGGGTCAATTCGCGCGGGATGAGCCCGTTGCATTTCGCCTGCAAAGAGGGACACCTCGAAATCGCGCAGGTAGGTCTACTGGTCGGCGGCGGAAGAGGCAATCGTTTCTCATTGAAACCCCCTCATCGACAGCTTCTCATCGATGTCGGCGCGGACCTCGATGCGCCAGATCTCGAGGGCAACACGCCGCTGCATTACGCGTCCGCTTGGGGCAAGATCCCGGTGAGCAGTTTTGACCGACACACTGGACGGCAACAGCTGATGAACCGCACGACAGTTGCTTCGCCTCTTGATCGACCAAGATTGTCAGACTGATTGGAGGAACAACGAAGGGTTCACGCCGGCTGAATTCGCATTCTCCTTCGGCGTCTTGCGAGAACTCGAAGGCGTATGTTTTCGTCCACTACAGCATCGTCTGTCGAACGCCCTGCTTAACGCTCGAAAGCAAACAGGCCATCAAGCAACACGTCGACGATCTCAAAGATGCGCGAAGACAAGCCCGCCGCGACCGCCGGTCGAAACGGGCCCACTTGCAAGAAAAGCGCCCCGGACCGGCCTCTCCGCTCTCCATTCTCGCACCGCCAGTCGGGGTAGACGTGGACGGCTCGGGCTACGCGATGGGGCTAGGTCTGTCGAAACAGCAAAGCGCCGAGTCGAACGACCCAGACAATCACGCGGGAGTTCCACGCCTCGGTCAAGCGATACCGCCTACGCCCCAGAACGGTTCGCCGAGATATGCCGTCAACAGCTTCCGAGATCAGCGTCCACCTTTGCGCCAGACTGCCGACTCGCCTCCGAGTTCGCCTATCTCTTCGGTGTTTCGCTACGGAAACACGACCTCGCCGCAGCCTTCGCCATCGGCGTCATTGGCGTCTTCTGCTGTCCCGGTTGTCGCAGATGATCGCAGCTCAAATCCGGACAGCACAATACCGGCGCTCCGATCCGTATCGATGCAGTCTTCGATATCTGCTGCGGCTGTCGGTCATAACGACGCAGCGCGCTCGCCTTCTCGGATCACCCCTGTCCCTACCCAAGCCCACGTCTTTCAGCCTCCGCATCGGAAGCATAGCAGTAGCTTCGGCGCGGCGGGAGTTGCGCTCGCGCCGACCTTCGAGCCCGTCCGGACAGAGGGTCTAGATGCGCCATCGCTCGCACCGCCGGTTCTCGCTCTAGTACCTGGCCTCTCGTCGCCGGCAGTCACCGACTTTGCTCAAATGCCGGAAAACTGGCCTCCGAGCGCAGAGCCTGTCCTTCCGCCTATGCCCCAACCTCCGCCGCCGGCTCACCACAACAAGCTTGTGCGGAAATCGCGTCCGAGCTCCTCGGCCGTCGGCCGTACGAGTCCTCCTGCGTCGCCGCCGCAGCCTGTCTACGGCCAGTTCGAGTCAAACGTGCAGGCGCGCTCGGCGACGGCGCAACCCATGCCGCCAGCGCACCATTTTGCACCGGTCTTCGATCCCGCGTCAGCGTATGATCCCGACGTTACGTCGGCCGCAGCGTCCGGCGGAGTGCAGAGCTATATACAGCAGCCACTCGTCTCGCAACAGTTTGCGCATCATTCCGTGGACCACTCGCCTCCGGCTTCTCGGCCGGTCATTCAGCACCCGCAAGCGATGCTGCCCCCCGGCCGCAACTCTATCGACGGGCTGCGAAGCGTGTCCGGACCCGCTGCTGTCGCACAGTACGACTCGCACTACCCTCGCGCATCTTTCGAGACGGACGGGAGCGCGCGAACGAGCGCAACCGGCAGCAGCGTGATCATCCCGCCGTACCCGGTGCCGCGCGGGCCCGGAGCGATGCACGATCCGCGACGGGCTGTCAGTCATGCGCAACTACAGCAGCAGCAGCAGCAGCAGCAGCAGCTACGGCAGCAGGATCGCCAACCGGTCCGACTTGTCTTGCCGAACGCGCAGTCGACCACTTCCTTGCCAGTAGGACCGGCCGGTTCGAGTAGCGGACACGCCAAGCTGCGCAAGCACCGCAAAGGCAGCCACGACTTGACGCGGACTACGTCGGCATCGACGGGAACCGGCTCGGTCAAATCTGGCGGCGGGCGCCTGGCGCGGGCGTTTGGGTTCGGCAAGAAATCGTAGCCGCAGCGCAGTAATCAAGCTTTCGGGCTCTCTCTTTTTGGGTACAGAAGAATGCGATTGACAAGATGAACGACCAAGAGGCCGTCTAGTGGTGGGAGGACTCGCCAGCCGAAGCGAGGAGGGCGTCGTCCCGTTCCCGCATCCGCAAGAGCTGCTCCTTCTTCTCTTCCAGCATCTTTGCCTGGTTCTGCCTGTGGAAGTACAGACCATTCGTGAGTATGCTGCACCGTTTGCCGGATTGCAGCGAGGAGACGCACTCGGTGTAGTAGGCAAAGTAACCGATTCCTGCGAACGCTGTTGCCGAGAGGACGTGTCCGCCCGGGTCTGCAAGTCGCGACGGCCGAGGAAGAGTAGCCAACATGTCAGTTCTCAGCGCGCCACGGTTACACTCGGGACTTCGGCTCGCGGACTGACTCTGGAAGATGTTGCGCTTCATGAGGGCGAGCTGGTAGCACCGGACACCAAAGCCGAGGGCCGCAAAGCCGGACATGTAGGAGAGGAGAGCTGTTCTCGTTCCGGCATTGTCAGCGTATGCCAGAGCAGGGAGTCAGTCGGAGGTTTGACCGTGATGAGAATCCCGGGCGGAGAGAGAGGGGACGGTGTGCACTCACGCATGATGACGAAGGAGGGTTCAGGCAAGGGGCGTGTATCGATCGGAAGCTCCTTTGATGGTACAGCGAGAAACTGCAGAGCCGTCTCTGCGTCAGCCTGAGTCGTTCCGGGCGAATCTGTCCCGTGCAAGTCGAGGGGCCTCGTCGCTCGATCCGGACCCTTTGCGGAGCAAGGCGCGACAGAGGCGAGCGAGTTAGGACCTCGTGCCGGATGAACCGACTCACTGTGTCTGCTTGATGCGGGTGGAAAGTGAGAGAGTGGTTTGGCTCGCTGCTCTCTCTCCTCTCGATCTCGCCCGTTCGTGTCCGACAAGTCTACTCCACTCATTACAGGGGCACGGTACCGCTCAGACAAATTGAAGCGATCATCACAGGGACTACGAGCACTGCGGGACGAGGACCTGCGCTGTCCCTGTATCGCTGTTGCGGATCGATCCGCTCGACTCTCCGCCGCTGGCCGCGTGGTTCCCTTCAAGATTCCTGATCCGCCCGGGGCGCTTCATTGCCCTCGCTGCCCTCGGCTTTCACCAGTCCGGGGCTTAACGCACCCTGCTCCCGACCCTTGGACCGCTACAGATTGCATTCCGTCAGCTGCGCATTTGGGCCAGCAACTTGAATTGGCGGGCGGAATCTCCTCGACAGCACAACCAAAAATAGCGGATCTCGCCATGCCGGGAGGAGCTTCTCTCGCTCTGCAAGTCCTCCCATGGGCGCCGGTGATCTGCGTCTCGCTGCTCATGCTGCAGCAAGCGGGCCGCCGGATCAGTCGCCGGCTCGGAAAGGGCGACGTCCGGCTCAAAGACGACAACCTCGACGCCGAAAGACCCCTCTTTGCCGTCTTTGTCACGGACGACGATATCCTCGAAGCGTCTGGCTTGCCGCAAGCAGGCCCCGAGGGCGACGCCGAGGCGAAACCGGCCACGACCGCCGAAGCCGTCCTGCCGCCTCCGCCGCTCTCGACCGTCCTCGTGCCGCTCGTCGAAGCCGCCGGCTGGACCATCGTGACGCTCGGCTATGTCGTCGCCTACGGCGGACCCGCTCCAGCTGGCGCCCTGCTCCTGGCCGCTTCGCACGTTTTGGCGTGGGTGAGCCATGAATCGCTCCAGCTCGCCTCGGACAAAAGGGGCTAAAAGCTCGTGTGGCCTGTTCAACAGGGTTACGCTCTCGCTCGTCAACTCGGGCGACGCACTGCCACGGCGCCTCTCGCTCTCTTGTCCCTCTACGTCGTCCTCATGCTCGATACACTCTTTGCCGTCGTCCAACAACTCCGGCGCTTCTCGAACGAAGCACCTTCGGCACGCACTCTGACTCGCTTGCCGGACCTCATCCTCATCTTCTTGCTCATCGGGGCGATCTTCCGCATGCCGCTCAATGCCCCGCTCGATGTGGCGATTCGCGTCGAGCAGATTGCCGCCGGCGCGGCAACTTCGAGCGACGAGGTCCGTCCCCGCAGTCCCGAAGACGCCAACACCGTACTCGGCGCGTTGACGTACGCGTGGATGAGCGGCATCATGCGGACCGCCCGCTCGCGGTCCCTAGGACCGATGGACGTGTGGGCTCTGAGCCTCAATAACCGCGCCGAGGTCCTCTCGCGGCGGTTCAAATCGCTCCGGGGCACGACGCTCACTCGGAAACTCCTGCGCGCGTCCGCGCGGGATATCGCGATCGACGCGACCCTGAAGCTCGTCGCCGTGTCGTCCGAATACCTTCGACCGTTTTTCATCCAGAAGATACTGGAGAATCTTACAGTGGCCTATACATCGCAGCCAGCGGCCGACGTGACTCTGACGCCGACGTCGTTGATGTACCGCGTCCTCGGACACGACGAACCGGCGCCCTGGACACCGATCGAGAAGGCGTACCTTTACACATTCCTCGCCTTCCTATCCGCGCTGGGCAAGACTCTCGCTCAGCAGCGCCATTTCCACTACGCTCGTCGGATCGGTATGCGTCTCCGCAGCGAGCTCACCATCGCGCTTTTCGAAAAGTCGCTGCGCCGTCGGGAGAATTCGACGCCCATCATAAACGAGAAGGGGTCGGACGAGCCCCCGCGAGCCGCGTCCGCTTCCGTCGGCAAGGTCACTACGATGATTTCGGACGACGTGAACCGAGTCTTGCGCATGGGCTGCGATTCACACTTGATTTACGGCGCGCCGCTCGAGATCACGCTGGGGATCATCTTTCTTTACAAGTGAGAGGAACCATTCGTTGCGCACACACCGAACTGTGTAGCTGACAGGTTCGACACTGAACTAGCCTCATGGGCTGGAGCGCCCTCGTTGGAGTCGGCGTCATCGCTGTCGGATCGCCTCTGACGTTTGCGACCGGCAAGAAGGCCCAAAAGATCATGAGGGAACGTCAAGTCGCTCGCGACACGCGTCAGACGGCACTGCAAGAGCTACTCTCAGACATCCGGGCGATCAAATTGTTTGGCTGGTCGGCCGCCTGGATCGACCGAGTCGAACAGAAGCGGAATGTCGAGTTGAAATGGCTACTACAAAGTCAGTCTGCGCATCATCCGCAGCCCGCGCCATCACTGATCGCCGATTGTCCGTAGACTACCTCATTCGCTATGCGTACACGGCGACGTGGGCACTCGTTACGGTCGTCGTCCCAGTGGCGTCGTTCTGGGCCTACGTCAAGGTGGCGGGACAGGAGTTGACCGTTGCCGTCGCTTTCACTGCTTTGTCGCTTTTCACACTGTACGTCGACTCCGCTCTCGGGATTACCCTCGAGCGGGGAATTAAACACTTCCCAAACTGGTCGACAGCATCCGCGGACCGATGGATCAGATTCCCGGCTTCGGCATTCGCATTCTTCAACTCAACGTCTCCATCTCTCGCATGGAGAGCTACTTTGCCGAGGACGAAGTTTCCGCACATACCGACCTCCCCCGCAGGCGATCGTGCCAGCGACTGCGCCTCCAAAACGCCACAATGCGCTATGCAGGCGGTAGCGCGAATCAGTTCGCCCTCGAGGACGTGACGGTCGACTTTCCCGAGAACGCCTTGTCTATTGTCTCTGGTCCGACGGGGTCGGGGAAAACATCGCGTAAATCTTTTCGAGGCTACCGCTTTCGAAGACCACTCTGATCAGATCGGACGTTCGCAGTGCTGCTCGGCCTTTTGGGCGAGCTCGAGGTCATCGCCGGAACGGTCGAGCTCCCGGTCGAGGTGTCCTACGCTGCGCAGTGCCCCTGGCTCGAATCCTTGTCTCTCCGGGATAACATGTACGCTTTGTGGCTCTTCACACCTCCGCTCAGCATGCTAACACTCTGCGAGAGCAGCTTGTTCGGCTATCCCGTCGACGAGCGGCGTTATCGGGACGTCTTGAAGGCTTGCGCCCTCGAGCGCGACCTTGAAATGCTCCCGGAAGGCGATGCCACCTTCATCGGCGAACGCGGAATAGCGCTCAGCGGCGGACAAAAGGCTCGTCTCGCATTGGCGAGGGCGGTATACGCTCCGACGCGTTACGTCCTGCTTGACGATGTCTTCTCCGCAGTCGACGCGTACACGGCCCGTTCTCTCGTCGACGAGCTCTTCTCCAGCACGCTGATGCAAGGTCGCACGGTCGTGCTCATCACGCATCACGTCGACATCGTCCTTCCGATCGCCCACCACCACATCGAGATGAGTCGAGGCAGAGTTTCACGCCAAACACGTCTCGAGAGGCCCAACGAGGTCAAGCCGTCGCAGAAAACGGATCGAGCTCGGCGAGCAGAACCGGCGCCTGCGACGCTCGGAACGCCCGCGCATCCCGAAGGGCCCTCATCGCCAGTCGGGGCCAAAGTCGAGCCGGAATCGATCACGGCGGTCAAGAAGGAGAGCTGGACAACTGGGGAAGTCAAGCGCAAGATGTACCACAAGTATGTCGTCGGTACATCTCGATAACGTAATGCGAGAGAAAGCTTACAAGGTCGATTCTCCAGATACCTGTCGTCGTCTGGATACATTCTTTGGAGCCTGACCGTCATCTGTCTGGTTGCGCGACCCGTCTTCGCCTTCTTTGAGCAGTTTTGGCTCAAGCGTGAGCTTCAAGTCCGTCTTGTGGCTCTCCACGTTCTGACTCTGCCTCCGCATCAGGATGGGGCGAAGCGTCCGGCTCGGGAAACGTCGACTCTACCCACTTCCTGCTCGGTTATGCAGCCATCAGTGCAGCGACAGCCAGCACCACGATTCTGAACGAACTCTTCCTGATGGCCGCGTCTGTGACGGCGTCGCGGACGTTGTTTGAGCAGCTCCTCGTGCGAGTGGTCCACGCTCCACTGCGATGGTTCGACCTTGTGCCGCTCGGAACGATTAATAATCGCTTTTCGAACGACATCGCCGGTATCGACGACGAGGTTGCCTATACAATGGTGGGCTACATCTCTCAAGGTCCTGCTGCGTTCGCTAAAGCAGCTCTCACGGTTGCAGAATATGTTCTTCTCCAACGTCAGCAAGATTGTCGCTGCCCTCGTGGTCAGCTCGCTTGTTCTGCCCGCATCGCTCACTGCGTCCCTCGTCTTTATCGCCGTCTACGTCAAAATCTTCAGGAGCTACCTTCTCGTCAATCGAGACGCGAACCGGATCGCTTCCACGACAGCTTCGCCGCTGTTCTCCAGCTTTGCCGACGCACTACGCGGCATCGTGACAATTCGAGCTTTCAGCAAGGGAGATGGCTACCGCCGCCGTCTTTGCCATATCGTCGATGAAACGCTGGCTTACTGGTATCTGGCAGCGACTCTCGATGTACGTCTTCTCCACGTGCGGTCGACCAATGAGATTGACAGCCCGGGCAAGCAGATTTGGTTATCGATCCGTACGCAGCTTCTTTCGGCTTGCTGCTTACTGAGTACGGCGACCTTCGCAACCTACTTCCGGATATCTCCCGGACTCGCGGGTATCGCGATCACTTCCTCGCAGGCGCTCATCCAGGCGCTCGACGTGCTGTGCAATTCCTACGGTCGTCTCGTTCTCGCGATGAACCGGATCGAACGGGTTGTCGAATACCTCGAGGTGCCGCAGGAGCCGGCAGACGGGATCATACCGCCTGCAGCCTGGCCCAGCTTGGATCCGTCCGTCCCGCTTCTCGAGGTGGACGACGTCGTCCTGAGGTAGGTGCCATGGTCTAACGAGGTTCACGATGCCCGTCCGCTGAGCTTTCCTGACACAGCTATGACCCGCTCTTACCACCTGTCCTCCACGGTGTGAGCTTCAATGCGCAAGCTGGCGAAAGAATTGGGAGTGAGTGAACGGATCGAGCTTTCGCTTGCTTGACTCGCAGCCCTAACGGTGTATACCCGGCATTCCCGCAGTCGTTGGTAGAACCGGATCCGGCAAGGTGAGCGCCAGCGATAGCTTCCGAGACTTGCCCTCACAGCTATCACTGAGTACCGGTCTCCTTGAAAATAGACAACTCTCGCTTCGGCGTTACTCCGATTCGTTGATCCGACCAGCGGCAGCATTCGCGTAGCCGGGGTGCGCTCTGCTTTCACGGCAACTCGCTCAGATTGTGTCCCGCTGCTGACCAGACATTTCCAGCTCGATATCGCCAAAGTCTCTATCGAACACGTCCGTCAGAGGATTTCCTTCGTACCGCAAGAGCCGAGCCTCTTTGCCGGCACGTTGCGCGAGAATTTGGATCCGTTCGGCGAGCACAGCGACGAAGCATGCCTCGCCGCCCTCAAGCGCGCTCATCTGCACCAGGGTCCAGTCGCTGCCACGGCGGCAACTGGGCCGAGCGAGCGCGGAGAAGATTCACACGACGGGCTCCTCGCGCTCCCAGTCGCTGCCGGTGGGACCAACTGGAGTGCCGGACAGCGCCAGCTCATTGCCGTAGCCCGCGCGTGAGCTCGTCAGCCTTCTGACTATCCGGCAAAGCCGAATTGACCTTCCTCCTCTCTGCCGGTAGCTTACTCCGCGACGCGCGAGTGGTCATTCTCGACGAATCGTCGGCGTCGCTCGACCACAACCTCGACACTATGATTCAACAGGTTATTAGCGAGGAATTCACTGGATCGGTCGTCCTTGCAATCGCGCATCGCCTGTCAGCGCTATAACATTGCGGCCGCCTGATCGGTTTCCTCCACCGCTGTCCGCTGACTATGCTTCTGCCGCTCGCAGGCGCACCGTGATCGAGTACGACCGCATCATCGTGCTCGATGCGGGCCGCATCGTCGAGTATGATACGCCGGCCGCCTTGCTCGCGCGGCCCGCGGGAGTATTGCGAGGGATGTGGGACGAACAGGCCAGCACACCAGGTCGCAGCGGATCCGCGACTCCAGCCGGTTCTAAGTGATCGTGTGGACTGTAGTCTCGCGAGCCACACGTAGATCTGTCAATTTTTCTTCCTCTCGAGTGAGCGCCCACGTAAATATCCAACTGTCGATCAGATACCGAGGGAAGGGCATACCTGCTTTCAAATTATCATCTGCTAGCGTCCGCAAGAGCCTGTACACTCCGTAACAATCTCGAGAATTTGAGGAAAAATCCGTGCGCAAGCGCAAAAAAAGTTCAGCGATGTCGGTTGCCAGGACCCACTTCTCCCGTCTACTGTAGGGACGCACGGGTACCCTGTACAGCTCAGCGATGGACTTTGAGCTCGCTGGAGACGATCCTGCGTTCGACCAGCCGTCCCCTTCGACGGGATCGGTCGCTTCAGCTGCACCGCACTTTACAGCAGCAGGACAGCTCGCGAATGGCGCCGCCTCTCGCCGGCGCAAGGCCCTGCCGGTCCATCGGTGTCGATTCCCAGATTGGAACCCGTCTAGCGTGACGGCGCTCGCGATCACACCCGACTCGTTCGACGCCAGCTTGCTCGGGCTCGGAGGCCACAGCGGCGAACGCGGCGTGCTGGCTGTCGGTCGCGCGAACGGTGACGTCGAACTGATGGTCTGGGGTGGTCAACAAGGCTGGATCTCTTGGCGGGTGAGTCGACGCCAGTCATTGCGCGGCAGCGGCGTTCGTGAGAACTGACCGCTTCCTGCGCAGACTCTCCCTTCCGCTTTCCCGCTTCCGAAAGAGCGCAACTCCCGCAAACCTACGACCTTGTTGTCGCATCTCGTTTTTACGCACCAAACGACGCTCTCGGCGACCGACCTCGATTTGTACGAAGGCGACGTCGAGGGCGCAGACCGCGAGATCCGGCGGTTGCAACGAGAAGGTGTCCGACTGTTCGGAGTCGGCGGAGTCGGGAGCGAGCTCGTCGAGTGGGATTGGGGCGGACCGGGAAGTGGCAGGGCGGTCGGAATGGTCAAGGTGTGCCCGATGTGCGCCCGCTTCGAGCGTGTTCGTCGGCTAACGATCACTCGTTCTGCAGTCCACCCTGCCGACGCTGCCCCCCATTTTCGCCGTAGCCGCGTCTCGTTCATCGTCTTCGCTCGCTATCGCGTGCGAGGATTCGACACTCCGGATCCTGAATATCATGGACGGCGAACTCGAGCTTGTCTCCAAAATCGAAGTGGGCGGACCTGGCAAGGTCCGCGCGCTTTCTCTCGCCTGGGGTCCGCCGAGTGCGCCTACGAGCAGCAAGGGCAAGGAGCGTGATGACTCGCCGGATCCCGAATCGAGACTTCCGGCACACTACGTCACGCCCGCCGAGACATACCTTGTGGCGGGTTGTTCCAACTCGACCATTCGTCGGTTCGACGTGCCGGCGAGCGGCAGCGTCGTCGGCATCTGGCGTGGCGGTCCGAGGATGACGCTCGATCGCCTCAAGGGCGAGCACACCGTCGTGTGGACGGTGGCAGTCCTCGCAAACGGAATCGTAGTCAGCGGCGACTCGATGGGCAACGTCAAGTTCTGGGACGCCAAGATGGGGACCCAGACTCAGAGCTTCCGCGCGCATAAGGCCGACGTGCTCGCGCTCGCTGTCGGCTCGGACGGGACGTCAATCTTCACCAGCGGAGTCGACCAAAAGACTGTCGAGTTCCGACAGGTCACGGTCGCGTCATCACGCGTACACGTTGTGCCGGTCGGACGCTGGATCCAGGCATCTGGACGACGTCTGCATGCTCACGATGTGCGCGCTATCGTCATTTCGCCCCCTTTCGCTCTTCCCCTCCCCGCGCCGTCGCCCACGACTGTCGTGCGGAAGCCTCTCGTCCCCATCATGGTGTCTGCCGGTCTCGATCTATCCCTGATCTTGACCCCTGTCTCGTCCGCTACAACCGCTTCTTCCGCCAAGAAGCGCACCCTCCCGAACCCCGTCTCCGACGCCCCGTCGACCGAGTTTGAATCGACGATTCACCGCCGCGCTGCCTACGTGCCCCAGCGGGCCCGGCCTTTCGCCGTCGCACCGGGAGCAGACACGCCTCGGCTGCTTGTCTGCAGACGGGATCGCGGTGTCGGGATCTGGAAACTGGAAGACCCGAAGCGGGCGGGCAGTGCTCTCGGGGCTGGAGCAAACGCGGCTCCGCTGCAGAAGGCGCGTTGGGGTCGCTCGTCCTTCGGAGTCGGCCTCGACAGTCAGAACAGCGACAACGTCGAACAGGAGGAGGTCGGAACATCCGGTTACGAAAAAGTCGCAGAGCTCGATCTGAAGGTCAGTCTTCTGCCTGCCTCATCACCGCGGAACGCGCTCGCTCAAATTTGCCCGGGCCCTTCCCAGCTCCAAACGAATCTTATCGCCTCTGCCGTCTCCTCTGACGGACGATGGCTCGCCGTTTCCGATCTCTACGAGGCAAAGCTCTTCCGCCTCACATGGAAAAACGGCGAGCTGGTCCCGCGCCGCCAGAAATCGTTCACCGACTCTCTGACGATCGGTTTGGCGTCCGTATCTCTTGGTACCGGCGCATCTTGCCTCGCTTTCACGCGCGACTCTCAACGCCTTGTCGTGGCGACGGCTTTCACTGCCTCCACGCTGGTCGTCCAGCTGCCGTCAAATCGCAGTGACGCTTGCGAGGTCGTCGCGGCTTTCGGAGCTGGCGTCGCGCGTGTCGCAAAAGCCGCGAACGGGTTCGCTCATACTGGCAAGGAGGATATCGAAATGAACGGGACCGCCGCCAACTCTGACGATGAGTCATCCTCGGAAGACGAGGCCCCGCCGACCGCCAACGCCACCGCCCAGCGGTTACAGTCTTCGACGGCGTGTCTCGCCATCTCACCGGATGGCGCATACGTCGCGACCGCAGAGACGGATCGCACTGTCCGGATCTTCGACGTCGCCGCATCTTCTGTTCATGCCACCCTGCCCACTCCGCCGATGGTTCCTGCCTGGATCTCTTTCGCCTCTTCCTCTTCAACTATCGAGCCGACGCTGATCGTGGCGCTTCCGTCGAACGCCCTTCTCCTGTACGGCCTCAAGTCGAAGCGCTTCCACCCCTGGGCCTTGCCCCTTTCGTCACCGCGGTACAACACGCTCATGGACATCCGCGAGCCGGTCTTGGGCGTCACATTCGAGCCCTCTCGCCCAGAGTCGACGGTCTCCTCACCCGCTGCTCACGACGAGCACGTTCACCCGTCTCGGCGATCGGCTGTCCAAACCGGCACGACCGAGTCGAGCGTCGCTGTTGTTTGGGGTGCCAACTGGGTGGCCAAGATCGACCTCGAAGCTTTACGGCGCAGCGGCGGATCTTCGGCGATCGTGAACGGCTTCAAGAGCAAGGCCGCGCAAAAGGGCGGCCCGCAACGTCGCGAGGCTGACCGGAAGCGAGCGCGCGAGGATGATGACGATCTCGTCGCTGCTACCAAGGGCAACGGGAAGGGGTCGAAGGTAGACGAGCCGACGCCGCTCGACATCCGTGTCACTCGCCGGTACCAACCTCTGGTCCTCTTCGACTTTGTCGGGCAGGGCGAGCTCGTGGCAGTCGAGCGGACTTGGTTCGATGTCGCGCGCGACCTTCCGCAAGCGTGGCAGAAGGCGGGCCAGTTTGGAACGTAGAGCGCAATCTAGACTGTCTCTGTCCTGTACTCGCATCATTCGCATCTTCCTCGATTTCCACGACAGCGCAGAATCGCTCGAACAAAGACTTAATGGTACAGGATACTACGTATAGAGGTAGGGGTGTCGTATTATGCACTGCTCAAGCAGAGGGGTGCTCCTGCTTGTACTCGAACCAGCCGAGCGCGCCTTCTGCCGAGAAGATGGCACCGAGACCGACGGCGACGGCCGAGACGATGCGCTTGTCCCAGCGCGGGTAGTGCCAGTTGGTGTAGGCGTA
Source organism: Rhodotorula glutinis (assembly GCA_037974285.1). Lineage (NCBI taxonomy): Eukaryota > Fungi > Basidiomycota > Microbotryomycetes > Sporidiobolales > Sporidiobolaceae > Rhodotorula > Rhodotorula glutinis. The sequence continues at coordinate 424,930 of JBBPFV010000008.1, read as the reverse complement.
GTAGGCGGGGACGGCGATCAGGAGGGCGTTCGCTGCCGAGCGCACAAATGACAGACGGTGTCAGGACCGAGTTCCCGCAGAAGCGACAGGACCCGATTCAGGACGTACTGAGACCGATGATACCGCTCGCGGCAACCGGGTACCGCTTCGCGAGGTCGCGTCCTTCGCGCTCAAGCTCGCTAGCCTTGCGCTGCAGCTTCTTAGCCTGCGGAACGAGCGTGTGTCAGTTCATCGGGTGGGCGAGGTCGTGCGACTGCGCCGCTCACCTCGGCCTTGCCCTCGCGTTCAAGCTTGCCAGCAATGTCCTTGGCCTCCTTCTTGCCCTCGCTGTAGACTTCCTGCGCGTTCTTCTTGCCCTGGTTGTATAGCTGCTCGGCTTCCTTCTTGCCCTCGCGGTACGTCTCGGCGGCCTGCTTCTTGCCCTGGTCGAGCGCCTTGCTCGCGTCCTTCTCGAGCTGCTTGCCAGTCGCCTTGGCGTCGTTGGCGACTTGCTTGCCGGTCGCCTTGGCGTCGCTCGCGAGTTCCTGGCCCTTTTGCGCGGCCTCGTCGGCCGCGGCGTCGACCTTATCGGTTGTCCGCTTCAGCTCAGCCTGGGCCTGCGACTTGAGGCGAGCCTGCTCGCGCTCCGCCTCGTGCTCGGCCGCCTCGGCGAATGCGTCCGGCTGCGGCTCGTCGGCGTGTTCGACGCCCTGGCGGAGCTTCTCAAATTCCTCGCGGTCGACGACTGTAACGTTCCAGTACAAAGTCAGCATCACGTTCACGTGCTCTCATATATGCCTGCTGTCCCTGTTCTCGCGCTCATCCGTGACGGGAGCCGTGTCCATCGTCCCCGCCTGCTTCCCGTCTTGACCGGCAAGCCAACCCGCAGTCGGGAAAGGAAAAATAGCGGGAGGACGCGCGTGACGTCGCTGACTCTGGCGCTACTGAGAACGACTCTTACCGTTCGCCTTTTCGGCCGTCAGGTCAGGAACGGGAGACCTCGGCGACGTCGGACCGTGAGCGACGTCGGCGGGCGTCGTCAGGAGCGAAGTGTCGGGATGAACCTGACGCTCCTCGGGCGGAGCATCCTTGGCGAGAACTTTGGCGTAAGACATGTCGGTCGAAGTGGCTCAGTGGGGGAAAGTGCACGTTTGTAGAGAGGGTACGAGTGAAAGGAACGAGCGGACTGCGCGGGCGATCGCTCGTCTTTGCAAAAGGCCAACTGCCGCCGCGAAAGGTGCGAAAGCCGCGCGCGCAGCCGGCGGCCACCGGCAAGGAAGAGATTTTCGGAATGACGTCGACGAACTGATCGAAACGAAAACATATGTGACAATGCTGTTTACAGTCAAAGTACTGCGGAGGAGAGGGTTTGCTATCACTGTAATCGTACACCGTTGCGCGTCTGCCATTGAACCAAGCCAAGCCCTGCTGCAAGCATCTCGAGAGAGAGAGAGGAGAAAACGGGGAACCCTCGCGACGGAAAGCGCTCGTTTAGACAAGCTCGACGAGGTACGCCGAGTTGACGACAATTGACGCTGCGACATGTCGGCAGAGTCAATATCGAGACGTGAGAAAGAGGAGAATGACATCGGTGCTCACGTTTATTCCGCAGCTCGACCAACCAGTCGTCGCCGTCCGAACTCTTCGTAATGCCGCGCTCTCCACGACCTTCGCCGGCGATGACTGTTGCGTACGATGGTCAGTTCGAACTCTTGCGCCGGCGATCGAGCGTATCGGAGCTTACTCAAGACCTCCTGGTCCGGCTGATAAGGCGGCATCGGCTCGACGTCGCCAATCGGGAAGTCCTCGATCAAGTCGCCATACGGGTCGAGAGTGAACGTACAGGTCGAAGGAGTGTGCGATTGGACGATACCTGAGAGCAGCCAGGAGTGTGAGCGCCGTCGGACCGGCAAGGAACCCGACAGACTTTTGGACTTACCGTGCTGTCCCGTGAGACGGCCGCCCTGGTACGAACTCTCCTTGACGACAATCTTGACCTTCGCGATAACCCACTCGCTCGGGTGCGGTACAGAAACTGCACTGCCGCCCATCTCGCGCTCTTCCAGCGCCTCGGGCGCGTTCGTCGCCGCGCCGGCATACGGAGTCTGGTAGTATCCGCCCGCGCCTCCAGGAGTCTGTGCAGCTGCTCCATAGGAGCCCGAAGCTCCAGGAGTCGGTCCGGACGGGTACGCGGACGGGGTCGGCGCGCCCGCAAAGCCCGGCGTCGGCGCACCGAGGTAAGCTCCCGGTGTCGGAGCGCCAGCTGCGGGAGTAGGAGCGCCGGCGTACGGTGTCGGCGCGCCATTGTAGTCGGGACCGTTGTCGCGAGGGGCGGCTGGCGTCGGTGCGCCCATCCCCGAGCCCGAGCCCCACTCGTCGTCATCCCAGCTCGCACCGCCACTTCCGCTCGCAGCCGGAGTAGGCGCGCCGAGACCACCTGGAGTCGGCGCACTCGCCGCCGAGTAGCCGTTCTTCGCGCCATACGCAGGAGTGCGGCCGCCGCTCGCCGCTCCGGCTCCACTTCCGTATGCGGGAGTGCGACCTCCTGCCAGCTGACGCGGATCGGGCGTCTTACCACCAGCATACGGCGTCCGAGACGACGACGGCGCTCCGTAGGGATTCGGCGTCGCACCCATTGCGGGACCGGCGGCCGCCCCACCCGCGTAATGAGGCGTCCGACCGTACGCGCCGGCGTAAGCGGGTGTCGCGCCGCCCATTCCGGGAGCCCCGCCGTAAGCACCACCGTACGGCGTCGCGCCTCCGTACTGTGGTGCTGGCGTTTTGCCACCACCGTACTGAGGCGCCGGCGTCTTGCCGCCGCCGTACTGAGGAGCGGGCGTCCGGCCGCCGCCATATTGCGGTGCAGGCGTCCGACCTCCGCCATGGATCCCTGCCGCGCCGCCACCCGGTGCGCCAAACATCCCTCCTCCCGGCATGCTGCCGTGTCCGGGTGCGCCGAGCGGGGCCGTATTGGCCGCCGTCGCGCCCGTTCCGCCTGCCGCCGAGAATCCGTTCCTCGCGCCGTAGCCGGCTCCTCCACCTCCGCCAGGACGGTCCATCAGAGGGATGAGCTCGCCCGAATCGGTGCGCTCCTTGAGCTTGTCAAGGTCGATCGTCAAAATCTTTGTGATCGAGTGCATCTCGACGCGAGCCGTTGTGCCGGTTACGTCCTTGATGACACCCTGGTGACCCTTGTACGTACCGCGCGTGACGGCAACGCGGCGGTTGATCCGGTGATCGCGGCCCATCTGCACGCCCGTCGCGACCTGAACGTTCGGCACGGGCGGAGCACCCATGGCACGATTCGGGTTCATGCCCATACCGATCTGCGGCTTGTTCGGTCTCGGCGCGGTCGATTCGAGATTGCGTGCGTAGGCAACGAAGACGCCGCCGTTCTCTTTCTGATCGCGCGAGTGCAGGAAAGCGTACATCGAGCGGTACACGTGAAGAACATTTCCTCGCCGGTCGATGCCCGAGTTGTTGTTCTACCAGGCCGTTCACTTTGTCAGCGCTAGAGTCTTTAGTCATTGAGGACTCGATACGAGCTCACCGGCAGCGTCTCCTTCATGACCTCGCCCGGCTTGATGTCAAAGCCGTCCTTGTCGGTAGCGACGGCGAACCTCGTCTGGACCTTCCCGCTCAGCTGGCTCGGCTTGAGCGCGCGGACAGCACCCGTCTGATCGAGGACACGGAACTGATCGCGTTCCATTTTGATGATGACACCGGCCGTTTGCGGGTCGAGCTGGACGAGGTCGTGCAACTCGTACCCGGCGATCACGTTGATGCCCGAGCCGACTTCGGCAGCCTCGCGGACGTCCTTTGCAAACACCGACACCTCGGTCGACGACAAATCCGACAAGAACGTGACGACGTCGCCTTCGACCTTGACGACGAGACCGGTCTCGTCGGCGTTGGCACCCTGCATGACCTTGACGTGGTCTCCCTCCTTGAACCGCTTCCGCACACTCCGCGCAGGCACCTCGATCTTGGTTCCTTCGAGGTCGAGGTCGGCATGCGGGCGGACGATGACGACCTCGTTGGTGATCGAGTCGACGGTACCGTAGATCCCCTTCTGGTCGCCCTCAAAGATGTCGACGTGGTCGCCCGGCTGCAGGATCGTCTTTGACAGCAAACGCGCCGCGTCGGCGATCTGCGTCAAGTCGAGAGCGCCGCTAGCATCCGCCGCGGCATCGCCTTGGAACCGCGTCAGCTCGTCGATGGTCGGCTTGACATCGTCGACGTTGAGCGACGTGACTCGGACGTCCTTCTCGCAGAACCCATCATGATACTCGTCGCCCTTGAACATCAAGACGTTCCCCGGGCGCTTCTGCACCTCGCGCGACCCGTAGATCTTGCCAATCTCTTCGGCGTTGAAGAGACGCTGCGGTGGCCGGAATGCGAGCGGCATCGACGCGCCCTTTTTGCGCTTCCGGCCGTCCGGTCCGGTCCCGAGCGCCTCGTCTTTCGGCGCGAGGTCGATTCGCGGGATAAACTTAACCGCAATCTCGTCGCCGTTCTCCGAAGGAGCGAGGATTTGCGCCAAGTCGCCGGCGTACTTGCCGCGCTTGAAGCGGACCCATCCGCCCGGCTGGAGGTCGACGCGCTTCTGCTTGGTACGGAGGAGGTCGGGCATCTCTTCGATGTCGACGAGGAAGATTCCGTTCGGCCCGTTCATGTACAAGCCGATCAGGCCGTGGACGGCGGTCCGGACGTCTTGCTCCGAGTTGGCTTCGACGTAGATGAAACCCTTAAGCGAGTCGCGTTGGAACGCCGAGATGATCGCGAGCGGCACCTGATTGTCGGACGTCGCCATCGCGACTGCTTTCCGCGACAGCGACAGGATCAGGTCGCGTTCACGACCGGTCTGTTCCGCAGCAACCGATTCTGTCAGTTAGGGCTCGGAACGTCGATGTCGAGGAGGAGGGAAAGCCCACCTTGCACTTGATGCCCCAGATCCGCGGGTCCTTCTCGCTCGGCATGAGCATCGCCTTTGGCGCCCAGTCCTCGGCTCCGTCGGTCGTGTATTTGTTCCTCCGGTACCGCTCGTTGAGCTCCTTGGCCAAGTCTGCCGCCTCCTTGTCCTTTTGCGCCATCCGCCTCCGGTCGAGCCTACGGTGCGACGCATCGCCGTCAAAGTCGCCCTGGGCAAAGTCGGCGTCGTCGGCATCGTCGCCCGCAGCTGGCCCGACCGACCCGTTGCGATTCCGGCGCGCTTCGCGTTCGACGATGAAATTGTCTGCACAGGGAGAGAGAGCGAGCGTGAGCCGAGGCGGTCCGAGGCAAATCGGAGCGAGCATGTAACTGACCGTTGGCGACAAAGCCCTCTTCTCCTTCCTCCTCCTCTTCGTCTTCGTCCTCGTCGACGTCCGCCTCGATATCGAGGAATTGAGCGCCTCCGCGTCGTCGTCTCTGCTCGTAGAAAAGACTGTCAGACTTGGGCTCATTGCAGCGAGAAACCCGTGTGGTGGCCGTACCCGCTTCTTCCGGGGACGGTCGTCTGCTTCCTGCTCGTCAGATTCCTGCGCGCACCCGTACCAGCTTGTCAGGCTCGTATGCTGGAGTATCAAGAAGTCACTGCGTCGCGCGTACCTCTTCCTCTTCTTCCTCGTCGTCGTCATCCGCCTCGCCGTTCCGTTCCGCCCTGACTGCGTCCTTGTCGTCCTCGTCGTCATCGTCCTCCTCCGGTTCATCATCGGCGTTTTCCGCTGCTGCTGGATTGACGCCGGTCGCTTCTGCAGCCGGGTCTCCACTGGGGGCGACGCTGTCTTGTTTCGGGTGCACCTCTTGGTCGAGGTCGGGTTGCGGGTCATCGCCCGTGTCCTCTGGCTGGTCATCGCTCGGTTCTCCTTCCTCGTCCTTGACATCGTTCTCGTCTGCGTGCCTCTCGATGTGACTGAGCGAAGCCGGACCGGTCACCGCGGCCGCCGTGCCCATGTCGTCGTCGTCGTCGTCGGAATTGTCGGCGAGCGCCGTGTGACTCGGGACTTGAGCCGCTGGCACGGGCGGACCGTCATCTAGGCCTTGGTTCGCTTGTGGAGATGCGCTCATGGCGAGCAAAACAGCGCTCGGCGTTTGTGTACAAAGAGGACGACGAGACGGCGCGACGGGAGCGGAGGGGGAGAATTCGAAGAGATCCTAATCAAACTCTTCATTACAACTCAACCCTAACACCAAATACAAGCAGCTCTCTCTTTCGAGGTTTCTGCCCAGTCTGGATGTTTTCGCCTTCGGTGCCGTGTCGCGCGCTTCTTGCGAAGTCGCTGTCGTCGCTCCTCTTTGGTCCTTTAGCTTCGTCTCACCCTCGCCGACCCCGTTTCGCTTCAAGACGTGAGTAGCTCTTCAGCTTCCTTCTCACGTACAGTCCCGTCTTCGCCGGCCCTACACGCCCGCACGCTCTCGCGGCGCTTTGACGGCAACGGCCGACCTCGGAACAGCGGGTCTCGACCTTTTCTCCCCCTGCTCGGCACCACCCTCTCGCCAGCCCAGGAAGGCGACACAGGAGTTTGGACTCGATTACAGAGGTGGTGCAGGGAGACACGAGGCGGACAGAGCGCGCAACAGGCCGCAGAGTCGAGGCGAAGGAGAGGGTCCGATCGCAAAACCAGCTCGGGCGAAAAAAAAAATTCCCCCTCGACCGACACTCGATTGGGCGCGAGACCAACAGTCGCAGTAGCGCACAGCTAGGACAGCACAGCTAATTACGAAACTTTGCTCTCCCTACAGCGTCGAAATGGCCCGCAACAACACTGAGCGCAAGACCCGCAGCGCCCTGACGGACGTTGTCGCCCGCGAGTACACCATCCGTCTCCACACGGCCGTCCACGGCAAGGGCTTCAAGCACGTAGGTCACACATTGCTCTCCATAGCGTTTCCGCGGGGTCTCTCCCTCCCCTAGAGGGCCCCGCGAGAAGTCGGAGCATCTTTACTGAGCTCCGACGATTCCCTCCAAAATTCTCCCCCCTCCTCCCCATTTCCCGTGTGATCACCCCTCGCTGCTTGCTTGCTTGCTGCTGCCTACTCCCTTGCGCGCTAATCTTTCACTCGCGCGACCACATCCTGGCCAAATCCTTTGGTTGCGGATGTGTGATCTGGCGGTGATCGTGACGTGACTGCTCGCGGCATGGCTCTGTGGCTCGACTCGCTCCGACCCGCCGTCTCGCCGCCGCCTCTCATGCTCGCTCCTTCAATTCGTGTGATCACAGCGCGCTCCGTCGGCGGTCAAGGCTGTCCGCACCTTTGCTCAGAAGACCATGGGCACCAAGAAGGTCCTCCTCGACCCGTCGGTCAACTCGGCCATCTGGGGCCGCGGTATCAAGTCGGTCCCGCACCGCATCCGCGTCCGCCTCCACCGCAAGCGTAACGACAATGACGACGCGCCCGCCGACGAGAAGCTCTACACCCAGGTCTCGGTCGTCCCGACCACCGACTTCAAGGTGAGCAGCAGCTGGCCCGGCCGTCTTGATCGACCATGTGGCTTGACCGCTGACTTGATCGTGTCCGTAGGGTCTCAACACGACCGTTGTTGACGCCGAGTAAACGTTGTTGACTCCCCATTCGACGGCTCCACCCTCTTGAACCAAAACTCGAAACGCGCTTAGCGAGGACGAGTCGGGCCGTTCTTCCCGCGGTCCGGCTCTCGCTGCGTTGCAGTCTCTCTCCTGCTCTCTCGTACTCTTCGTTGCGGAGGAGGATGCCTGTAATGTGGTCTTGCTGGTCATCCGTTCGCGAGTGCCTTTCGTCGGAAAGAGTTGCGAGAGTCTGAGAGCCAGCTTTCTCTTCCGTCGCGCAAGATACGCCCGCGGTCAAGTTCTCAAGCGAGCTACAGCTTGATCCACTTCCATTAGGCACTTGCAAGGAGGTAACTGCTGCGAATCTGCGAACGAGAGACACGAGAACCCGCGTGGTGTTCGCCCGTCGGAAGACGGCAAACCGCCGTCGGCAAAGGCACGAGAGCACCACGCGACCAGCGTTTCGAGGCTCGTGTTCCCCGTCTGCGATAAAAGCCGAATGGCCTGTTTCAGCAGGTCACTCTGGCACCTTCGTGCTCCTCGCTCGTCGTTCCAACTGAGAATGGCTCCCGTCGCGATCTCGCCCGTCCGTATGGACCGTGCTTCTGTTCACTCGGACGCCGCCGCCGCCGCCCCACCACAACCGTTCGGAGCTGCGCCCGCCAAGCTGAAACAAGTCTCGCTACCCGCGCCGACGACGTTGCCCGTCTCTGTCTCGCTCGAGGAACGCTGCGCGCGCAACGAAGCGAAACTCCGAGCCGTCGCGCGCGATTTCCGGACCGACACGATCACGGTGCCGAATGAACAGCTGCGCGAAGCGCTTGCGCACGCATCGATGGGCGACAGCATCTACCGCGAGGACGACGACACGAACGCGCTCGAGGCGTGGATGGCAGAGTTGACCGGGATGGAGGCCGCCATGTTCTGCGTCTCGGGGACCATGGTCAGACTTTTTCTCGGTCTTTTCGCGGGTCTCGCCTCTCTTCCGCCGGAAAGCCCCGCTAACGACGACGACAACGACGCTTGCGCAGACAAATCAACTCGGAATTCGGACACACTTGTGGCAACCGCCGTACAGCGTCGTGACCGACTCGCGCGCGCACGTCCACATGCTCGAGGCAGGTGGCATCGCGTCGCATTCATTCGCGAGCGTCAACTCTGTTCACGCGGCCAACGGTCACCACATGACGGTCGAAGAGGTGCTCGACAATTGCGTGCTTGGCGAGGACATCCATACGGCTCCGACCCGGCTCGTCTGCGTCGAAAACACCCTGAGCGGCAGTACGTCCTATCGGGGGCTCAATTGCCCGCACGCTCGATATCATTTTGACGCGTCCGCTCTGCAGTGATTTACCCTCAGGACGAGCTCGTCCGACTCCGACGCGCCCTCGACGAGTTTGACATCAAGCTGCACTGCGACGGTGCCCGCATGTGGGAAGTCCTCGCCGCCACGGGCATGTCGCTTAAGGAGGCCTGCGCCCCGTTCCACTCTGTCTCACTCTGCCTCAGCAAAGGCGTCGGTGCTCCTATCGGAAGGTGAGCAACGAGCGCGAGATCGGACGACACTTATCAGTCTGCTACCCGCCCGGCGCGGGCTTCTCACCGAACGATATTCCTGACGCCGTCCTCTCTTGGTGTGCAGTATTCTGGCCGGACCAGCCGACTTTATCAAGCGCGCCAACTGGCACCGCAAAGCCTTTGGCGGTGGCGTGCGTCAATGCGGTTCGAGCGCACTCGCGGCGACGCTCGCCCTGCAGACCATCTTCCCGCAACTTCCGCGGACCCACGCCCTCGCGCGCCGGCTCGCGCAAGGGCTCGTCGAACTCGGCGTCGCCCTCGATCTCCCGACCGAGACGCAGATGGTCTGGATCGACGTGGCGCCGATCGGGATCTCGATGAAGCAACTCAAGGTCGCCGCAAAGGAGCGCAAGGGGATCACGATGTGGGAACCGCGCGGCCGGTTGATCGTCCACCACCAAATTGAGCCGCAGGCCGTCGAGGACTTTATCGACCTCGTCCGCGAGCTCCGAGACGAGAACGTCGACGGGGCGAAAGCGTGGGAAGAACGGACCGGCGCCGACCGCGCTGACGAGATCCGCCGTCGGAGTCGCATGTACGCCGAGGGCAAGTGGGAAGGGCGAGTCGAAGGCCCGCCCAAGCGTCTGCCCGCTTACAGCAAGGAATAGATTGACAGTTTTGAGTAGAGGGTTGTCAAGATTCGTCCTTGGTTGTACAGGAACAGGAATACAAGTAGTCATCCAGCCGTACAGCTCTCGCAGATCTGGAGATGCAGCGTTGCGCCCTCTGCTTGATACGAGCAGCTGCTCAGAAGCCTTGAGGCGCATCATGGAGCGGAGGATCAGCCCACGTGCATCCGCAGTTCGGAGTTTATCCTGCTCTCAACACCATCCTTCATCCGAATCAAAGACGCTTCTCCTTTCGCGCGAAACGTCCGGAGCGCAGCAGAGAGTCCACTGCGCACGGTCGCGATCGAACGCTTTCGCGAGCACCGGGTAGACGGCCGCCTCGGCGCTTTTGTTCATCCTCGACCCCCGAGCCCTTGGTTGCAGTTCCAGTATACACAACTACCGACTCGCCCACTCCTGGAAGGATAGCCGAGAGAGACGAGAGTCGTTAACCGCAGGCGTCGAAAATAGGTTTGTGGGGGGGGGGGAAAGACCGAAAGAGTCGAGGGAAGTCGTCGGGGAAGGAGAGGGAGAAAGGAGTAGTATGGCGTGGGATGTGGTCGGTCGTCTGTCGGAGCTCCTTCCTTGATGGCGTACTCCGACATCGGTACCGATTCGTCCCATCACACAACACGCGCATAACCGAGAACCGAAACACACTGCTCGCCGCCGTTCATCGCTTAGACTGCGGTGTAGGATATCTCGGTCAGCTGGCGACTCGAGAAGAGTACAGAACCGGAAGAGAGACGGACTGTTGGACGGGTAGAGCATCTGCACGAGAGGAAGGAAGAGGGGAGAAAGTGAAGGACGCCGGTTAGCACTCGGCGCTGGCAATCTCGCCGATGTCAAGGCACCGTTCTCCGCTGACTCACGATGCGAACCGACTGGCCGAAGGCCTTGGGCGGGAGGTTGCGGCGGAACTGGGCGCGGACGATACCCGACTTGCCGTGCGGGCGGGTGACCTTGCCCCAGATGATGCGGACCTTGGAGCCGCCAACCTCCTTCTGCGCCGTGTAGACGTAGGCGATGCGCTGCGAATCGTGACAGGACGCATGTCAACACACTGCTCCTTTGTCTCGGCTGGCATGCTTCGTTGCCACGGGATTTGGGCGGGTCGGCCTCCCGTCTCCGGCCTGATCCTCCACCCTCCGACTGGCCGTTCGTGCCCTCCTGCAGCCCGCGTTTCCTCCTTCCGGACGATACGAGTGCAGCCCGTTCCGTGCATTCCATTCATCGACCAGCGCAACCGCTGGTGTTCTGGCCGCGTCGTCGGTCTCGACCCGGTTCGCAAGTTCCGTCCCGGGACGCAGAGAGGAGCGGGTTTGGGGGCTGACCTTGCCGAGGTAGAACTGAGCCTCCTTGGCGTCGGCAACACCCTCGATCTGGACGAGGTTGGTGTTGGTGCGGACGTTGCGCTTGCCGCGCTGCTGGCCCGTGACACGGCCCTTGGCGTACAGACCTGCTCGCCGCACGCGCGCGAGTCGGACACCGAGGTCGATTCAATCGAGCATAGAGTCACGATGACCAATGGGCACGTAGAGTACGGGCGGGCGAGGCAATAGTCGAGTCGGGGGAAGCGATTCGACGACGACGACCGGAGGGTTTCGCGATTTTCGAGTCGACGTAGCGAGGCAAAGACGGGGCGTAGAGGGACGAGACAAAGACTGGTCAGCGCGTTACGAGGTCAGCTATCTAGTCGGGTGTACGTACGAGTCGACGACATGGTTGGCAGGAACTGGGGGGGCAATCCGACAGAGGCGAAAAGGGCGACGTCGGGCGAGGCGAAGCGGGCCAAACGCGGGCGGCGACGCGCCGAGCTTCCCTGTCGCACTGCACCTCGCCGTCACTCTTTGCTCGACTCTCTCTGCCCTGAACTGGCATCATCAGTCAAATCCTGGTCCATTTCGAGTAGCCTCTACAGCGAGGATGAGCGCCTAGTCTCCCATCTTGCCCCAGGAGACAAGGCCTCGCCCGCCGGCCCAAGCTTGATCTCACTCCCCCGAGTTGCAACCTCACCCTACTAGAGTCCGCTCGAACAAAGTGTCTAGAGTGTGTATTACTGGAGTACGAACCCAAAGAGTACGGTTGGGACGACGTCCAGGCTATGCTAAGGGTAGTACGAGTCGCACAGAGGCAGGGAAGGGGGGGGTATTCGAGAGGCAAAGCGAAATTCTCTATATGAAAAAAGGGAGAAAGGAAAGGAAACGGATTCCTCGAGTGTCTGTGCTCAGTCTCTGCGGTGTCCAAATGTCGTCGAGCGTCCGTCGATGGGCCGTAATGTCAGAACGCGCGAGGTCGATCGCGCAGCTCGCGGGCCACGAGATTATCGCCTGCTGCCGGGCGGCGGCTGGCCGACTGTTGTCGCCGTCGCGACGACCGGCTCCGAGCTCTTGCGTCGAGACTTGCCAAAGCCGAGGCCGAGGCCGAGTGACCGCTGAGGCGAAGGCGCCCGCTCCGCCTTTGTCGGCCCACCGCCACCGCCTCCCGTGCCGCCGCTGTGCGCCCGCTGCGCGTTCAACACCGCCTGCGACAACCTCGGACCGGGAGGGGCGGCCGGTGGACGGGTTGGCGCGTCTTGCGCGGCAGGAGACGCGCCGCGCGCGCCGCCGTCCTGCAGCATCGGCGAAGACTGCCGCGAAGACCGCGACGAGGTCGACGCCGCGACCGCTGACGGTTTCGGACCAGACGAGGGCGGAACCGCAGCCGGTAAGGTCACGCCGTGGGTCGAGCTCGTCGATCGGCGCGCTTTCTTGACCGAAGGCCGGTATCCCAACTGCGGCGACCCGGAAGACGAGCTCGATCCTGGCGGGCCGAGGGCCCCCGGTCCAGCCGCCGCATAGCCGGCATTCGGTAATGTTGACTCTGTCGAAGGTGCCGAAGGGGGAGCAAAAGCTGCGGAAGAAGGCGGAATCGGGGACGCGTTCGAGGGCGTAACGTTAGGCGAAGCTGTCAAAGGCGGAACAGAGTCAATGGACCGCGCGCAGGGTCGGAACAGAGCAGAAATACGCACGGGAGGCCTCCCGGCCCTCGCCACGCTTCCGCCGTCCGCTCGTGCTGCCCCACGTCTTGCTCCGCTTGACTTTGCCGTCGCCCTCCTTAACGTCGGCGCCCTTGCGCAGCTTCCTCCGCTCCACGCTCTTCTCGCTCCCGCGCCTCTGCAGTTCGCCTTTGCCCGCCATTCCGGTCGCTCCGGCGCCCGTGAGCAAGTCGCGCTGGATCCGCTCGCGCTCCTGGCGGTCCAATTCGGCCTGCATGGCCGGAGTCGGCGGCATCACCTCGACGCCCTTGCGCTTCTGCCGTTCCTCGTCGACAGGTGGCTCGAGTCCGAGCATAAAGTGCGCCTGCTGCTCGATCAGGAACTCGAGGACTTCCTTGCCGCGACCGTGCTCGCCGGCTTGCTCCTGCGCACCGCCGTCGCGCGCGAGAGCTGCGCTCCCGCCCATCGGCATTCGACCCTCGACGAAACCAGGGAAGCCAAGCAAGGCGTTCCCACCGCTCGTTCGAGGCGAGACGAGACCCGGCTGGAACACGACGGCCAGGTTGGACGCGGTCATGAGGTTCTTGTCGGCGCAGCGGGCAAACACCGAAAGGAAGTCGAGCAGGTACAGGAGCAAGTATCGGGAGGCGGGCGGTAAGAGGGAGATCAAGTGGCGATACGCTGCGATGGAGGCTTCGATAGGTTGCGGTTTCTCTACAAATGACGGAGTCAGCACCGCCTCGACGGGAGGTACGCGCGTAGGACTCACGCAGTACGGCGGTGAAGTCGAGGTACAGGTTGGCCGGGATCACAGGATCCTGTATGATATCACGTTGAGCATGCCACGCAGCGAGGACCGGTACAGAAAGGCTCACAGGAAGAGAGTTGAGGTACCGCCGCAGCACGCTCGCGGCATCGTGCACGCTGTATCCCGTCCAGTCAAAGTCCTTGCCGTACCGCGGCGGCTGGTCAAATACTGTTTGCAGCTGATTGATGCGCTTATTTGAGCCGGAAACGCGAAAGATGCCTTCGGTTTGGGTTGCTGAGGAAGGGAGGGACGGGGGTCAGCGCGCCTCCAACCGACTGTACCAGCGTGGACTGACCGAGTTCCTTGAGCATCATGCCGCACTTGGCAACGACGATTGGAACGTAACCGTAGACGTATTGTTTGCCGTCTGGCGCGACCATCGAGATGGCGACGGAAGCGTACTGCAAACTGTCTTCGAGTCGGACACCAAAGACCCTCCCGCGGCCGTCCTGCCCCGGTTCGAGTCCACGACCTGACGGCGAGTACATCGGCGCTCCTGGCCTCGAAGTCGAAGGTCCGGCGGACGCGGCGAGAGCGGCAACTGGGCCTGCGCCGGGTTGTTTGTTTGTCCTCGGTTGACCTGACCAGACTCGCGCGAACGCGTTCCGCCAGCGCATCAGGGACGCCTTGGTCGGCGGCGGGCCGTCATAATCGGCCATCGTCGCCCTACGCCCAACCCTGTCGAGCCACGGTCCTCGCGACTACGACGAGGCGGCGACCCTGTTTTGGCGGAACTGCGAGTCGTCACGGGCGGGATGGTAGGCGCGTGCGGAGCGCAGCGCAAGTCGTTGTTCGCTGAGCTTGCAGAGGCGCACGAGTCGTCGAGTTGGCTTCTCTTAGTCTCTAGCCTGGCTTCAGTCCGTCGAGGCGACGAGTTGACAAGTGACGCCGCAGCGACCCTCCGATCACGAGGAAAAGTCTTTCATTCTCGGACCGCGTGAAAAAGAGTACTGCTCTGAAAGAGTCGCATGGAGAGCAAGGTCTCTGTTCCGCCAAGGAACGATCTACAGGCTCGGCAGCGCGCAGGCGATCCAATCAATCCGAGACGACGCGCACACCGCCAAATTCGCGCAAGCCGAATTGGCCGCCTTCTTCCGTCGGGACCGGCGCGCCCATCATCATCCTGCCGCTGGCGACGCCGAGTCGATGACCGAGAGCAAAGACCGAAGCAGGAGAGAAAGGCGCGCGAACCAGCATCAAGTCCTGGTTGTAATGCAGCCAGCGCGTCAGTTCCCAGCTCGAAGCGCAGCTGGACTCGTATGTGCTTTCTCACCACGGTGATGGACGGGAACGCCTCGTCGAGCACTGCACAGTTGGCTCGAGTCAGTGTCCCCCGCATGAATAGGAAAGAACCTCCGGGACGCACGCATGACGTTCGCCTCGAGCTCGCTCGGGACGCCAGCCTTCGCATCGCTGACGCCCACACTCGACGCGACAGCTCCTCCATAGAAGTGTACGAGCTTTATGCGCGACGTTTCTTCATTCTTCTCGACGTACAGGATGCGGCGAAAGAGCTTGTTGATCTGAAGCACGTTCCCGAAATGCGTTAGCTTTCTCTGAGTGCCATTGAGATTGTAGAATCCGAGAGCAGTACCTCGTCACCCTTGACAAAAATGATGATGTCGCGACCCGTTCTGGCATACTTGATCATCCGAACACACCACCGCGCGGCTGTGGGCCAGTTCAGGCCGTGCTCGGCGATCCACCAGGCCCAGCGCATACCGCTGCCCCACGATGCAGCGATCCACGCCAGGACGGACAACGCTGCGCCGTACGCAGCGAAATACGCGATGGAGATCGGATCGGTGACGACGACGCCGGCGATCAGGACGAAGGAAAGGATGAGGACGGACACGATGAGGAGGAAAGGGGATCGGCGGCTCGCTCCAAGGAGAGTTGGGCGATTGAAAAGGAGGACGAGGAGCGATATAGGATACAACGACATGATGGAGAGGAATACGAGGGCGAATCTGAGTTCGAGCGGAAGAGACTGGTCAGCATTAAATCGCCCGAACTGGCTCGTCCGAAATCCTCACAAACTCGAGACGACGCTCAGACTCAAAGAGCTCGTGACATAAACCAGGACGGAAAGTGTAGCAAAGAGGAGGATGGTGAAAGCTGGTACGCCAGTAATTGGCAATGGTTTGGACAGCCAGCGAGGAAGGAACCCGTCACGAGAAACTCGCTGGACGAGCTCGAGCGCGGCAACGAGACCTGCATTTTGTGGGTTCTATTGTCAGCTGCTGGCAAGGAAACGGTATACAGAGGGTGCTTCTCACCGGACAAGATGGTTGCAAGCAGAATCACGACGGCGTCGACCGTCACCCACGTTGCGAGCCATGTCCCGCCGGAGAACCGGCCGAGATCGCTCAACACGCTCGAGACCGACGTGATCCGGTCGAGTGGGAGAACAGCGAATGTACAAAGCAAAAGCGGGGCGTTGATGACGATGGCAATAGCCTGCAGGGAGCGCAAGACGATGGGGTATATCCGCTGTGAGGGGCGCAAGGCCGACGCGTAATCCGGAGCGGTTTCGAATCTAGAGAGTCCAGGCGGTCTGTTAGTAGCTGCGCAGAAAGCCTCTTGGTCGACAGCTCCTTGAGATGGACCTTACCCAGTTACTCCGAGGAAAGCGATGCAGATCCCGAGATAGATCGCCTTCGCGATCTCAGTCCCGGAGGAGAGCTGACCTGACTGCCAGTTGGTTCTGAGCACGTCGTTACCTTGACGTGCCCAGTGCACAACCGAGCACAGCATGAGGACCGCGAGCGTTGTGAGCTGCAGAGGGAAACCATCAGGTTGCTGGAGTTCAGTCACGTCGAATCCATCGAGTCCGCACTCACGTGAAAGGCGAGCGTGACGAGAGTCACGCCCGCAGATCCCCGTACGCCGATCAGACCGATCGCCGTAACCACGAGGAGGAGGACGATCGTCATCCAGCCGGCGCCGACGATGCCGTGCGCTTGGTCCGAGATGTAGACGGACGCAGTCGCAGCCGCGACCACGGAAGTCGAAATATCGTCCAGTAGAGTGAGAGCTGCGCCGAACAGGGCGAGAGGGACGGATGTCGAAGCGTTCAGGCTGTTGAAGTGGAGCGCGAGGGAAAAGGTCAGCGAATCTGTTACAGTCGCATTGCCGTCGTAACGGATCGACCTCCGATGTCTCGACAGGTTCCTCGCTATCGTGAGCCTTAGACAAGTCTTGCTCACAGATAGGCGTAATTGGCTCCCGAAATCGGCAAGGCCGCGGCGAGATCACTCATGATCGGTCGCCAAAACGCCAGCAAGAGAGTGGCTATGAAGAGTGAGATGGGCGAGCTGTGATCGAAAGATCAGCACAGCGTTCGAACGAGATTAAGTTGACAACTCACTAAACTCCGGCGACCGTTACCAGTGCAGGAAAAGCATAAAGAGGCGATCCCGCCACTGCGACGCCGGCGACGCCGCTCGCAAGCCTGTACGGAGTAGCCGTGAATCAGCATCGCCTGTAGCGGATAGGCGAGAGTCAAGCTGAACCTACCACGACCCAAGCGTCTCGTGACCGTCTCGCTTCTTCTCCTCCTCCCTTTCAACCCTCGCCTCTTCGATTTCTTCGGCACTCAGCTCGACGTAGCTCACGTCGCCCCAGCCAGAGAATTCCCACTCGTTGGCAAGTCGAGGGGGATCCTTCGGGGCAAGTGGTGGGTAAGTTTGTCCGGCGATGGTCGCGTCCAGCAGGGGAGATACCGAGCCGGCGGTGTAGTTGGGCGGGAGCTTGAGCGCGCCGGTGCCATCGCGTGCTCCTTTAGTTCACCTCGTCAGTTACGTTCGCGCTATATGGAGAAATGACGTCGCGCGCACGTACTTTGTCGGCGGATGATCTCGACCCACTCCGACTCGGCGTAACTGGGCGCGTCTGGCCGCCTGCCGACTCGCCGTTGCCTTATGTTGGCTGATGTATCGTTACCCGACCCGCTCGCAATCGCCTGCAATTCCATGCCGGCCGCCTCGTCGGTCATGCAATTCGGCAGCCGCGGAGCAGTTGATCGGCAGGCTGGTGAGGCAAGGACCCTGCTCTAGCTGTAGCGTCGCGCACAGGCAAAGCGCAACGCGGCCTGCAGGCTCGGGCGCCTTCCGAGATAAACGAGGAACGGGTAGTGGATTGCAACAAACAGAGAGAAGAGGGGAAAGGAGAAAGATGCGCGTGCAAGAGTAACCCGGAAAAGCCCCAAAGATCCCAAAAATGAAAGAGACGACCAGCGTCTGCCTGCCAGTATACCAAGAAGGAGAGGAGGAGAGACAGAGAAGAGAATTTAAACCCAAGTGATAGAGACGTTGCGCTGGTAGAGAGCCGCGAGCATAGGACCGATCGCGCTGCCCGCCGAGCGCGCGACGGTCGATGAGAGGATGAGCTCGCGCACGCCGAGACAGTTGCTGAACGCCCTGTCGCGAGTTTCCCCGCCGACGTTGACACGAGCGAATGCGCGCGCGAGGTACCCGGCACGGACCGCAATCTTGGCCAGGTCGAGCACCTCGACCGAAGGAGGGACCGCTTCCAGCATCCGCTCCGACTCGAAGACGTCGGCGTCGAAAGCCTTGGTCGAGGCGCAGGCAGGCTCATAGATCTCGAGGCAACGGAGAGGGACACGCGCATCTCGGACGCCGCGGAGGAGGCGCCGGACCCGGCGGAGGCAACGAGCTTCGTCTCGAGCTCCGTGCGCGCGAGGCCGGTCCGGCTCGGGGACGGGCAAGTACCGCTCGGCAAGAGTGAGCGTCAAGGTTTCGAGGGACGAGAAACCCGACAGGTCCTGCGAGATGAGGCTCGAGATGGGCACGTCGAGCGATCGCAAGCTCGCTTGCGACGACGACGTCAGGAGTTGGAAGTTGGCCGGCAACGGCGACGTGCCCGAGTCGAACCGCTTGAGTCGGAAGGTCGGGCGGGCGAGACCAGTGCTGCCGTGGCTGTCGTCTGAAAAGTACGACGACGCCGGGCTCGAGCGGCCGGAGGTGGGCGGCGTCGGTGGCGGGCTCGCAACCCACGCGCTCGGCTCCGGAAACTCGATGTACCGCGCCACGAGCGTCTCAAGCTTTGGCAGGCGCGAGAGGAGGTTGTAGAGATTCTGAGACTGGTCGGCGCGGAGGTATCGGAGGTTCGGCCAGGTCGACGAGATGAAAAACGTCAGGTCCTCGGCGAATTCGTCGTCAAAGCAGTGGTACGCCAAGCTCGTCACGGCGTCGCAGCGTTCGAGTACGGCCTGCATACGCGTAAAGTCGAGAGCCGTGAGGTTGCCGCCGGACAGCGTCAATTCGCGGACGAGAGGTG
Source organism: Rhodotorula glutinis (assembly GCA_037974285.1). NCBI lineage: Eukaryota > Fungi > Basidiomycota > Microbotryomycetes > Sporidiobolales > Sporidiobolaceae > Rhodotorula > Rhodotorula glutinis. Next base: position 406,171 of record JBBPFV010000008.1, on the reverse strand, counting down.
CGAGCGCCTCGTTTCCCTCCATCGCGTCGAGGATCCCGTGCCGAGTTTTCGAGTCGATGTAGACGTCGCGGTACAGGAGAGGTGTCGCGGCGTCATGCCAGTCGCGACTGACGCGAGCGAACGCGGCGAGGTTGGGCGCTCGTGCTGCGTGCGAAGGAGCCGCTTCGACGAACGAATCGAGGATGTCCGCGACGAGTTCGGGCGGAAGCTGTCGCGGGCCGCGCGGCGTTGGCGCCATATTGTTGGTGAGATGTGGGTGTGTTGAGTGTGAGCGAGCTGAGGCGGCACAAGGACGGATGCACGGTTCGCGGACGGGACAAAGGGGTCTGGGTTAGCTAGCAGGTCCGCAGGATGCATATCAAGTTGCCTGTTTTCCGTCCAATGTACCTGGTCTGGGGGGAAGAGGCGCGGGTGAAACAAGGTGAGCGCGGCGGCGGCGGCGATAAGACAAAAGGGGGAGGATCTCCGCCGAGATAGTCGCAGCCGGAGCGAAGAGCGGGCGGCGGAAGGCGGCGAGAGCGGGTAGCGAGTCGAGCCAAAGCGGACAGAGCAGGAATGGGCCTTATGGAGATAGCGCGCCAGCACAGCGCGAGTCAAAAAAAAAAAGTCCCTCCGCCGCCGCGGCAGTTGAACGGAGAGCGGGCGCTCGGGGGCCAGACTCCGGCGTGCAGGTGCACCCTCGCCACGTCAACCATGGGCTAAGCGCGGCACGTCGATCACTGACATTCCACGCAGCATGTGGGCGGTGCTGTACAGGCATCCGTACTGCGTTTGACTTGTAAGTCAGTCCCATCGAGCCGCCGAAGCCGTGAGACCGAAGTGACGCCGAGGGAGAAGAAGGTCGATCCGGGGGGGGCGGTCTCGCGAAAAGCGAGACGCGAGCAGCGGTGCGTGCGAGGCCTCAGACGGGTTCAAAGCGCAGCATGTAGCTGTTGTGTACACCGTAGCGAGCGTGTGAGATTGCCATCAAGAGTGTGCGGGTGAAAGAGACGCACCAAGTTTTCGACTCGTGACGAAGTTTCGACATGTCGTCGCCCCGCCGAGTGCCGCCGCCTCCACTTCCATCACTAGGCGGTGATCGAGCACTCGATCGACAGAGGAAGGATTTGCCTGACTCTGCCATGCCCACTCGTCTGGCCTAAACTCCTACGTCAAACTGTCCACAAAAAGACACCTTCTCAGCGTACAAACCTCGTCGGGTATAGCTGAGCTCACCCGTCCGTCCGACGTAGAGAGAGACCCGAACAGCTGCATTCACCGGCACGGCGTTCCTCCCGTTCCCGTCACGACGCACGATCAGCCCTTGTCCGCCTTGCACACGCTTCCGCCTCGTCCGACCAAGTCGCTCGTCAGGCAGACACAAATCAGGTGAGTCTGTTTTCTGGTAATGAGGCTGCCTGGACGCCGTCAGCTGACGTTTGCCCCCGACCGACCGTCCTCTCCGCCGTTCGGCCCCGCAGCAGCCGAGTCCTGCCACCTCGCCCGCGTTCGCCCGTATGGCTGCACTCGCGCCGACCTACTCCAGGCAGCAGACTGACGAGCTCCTCGCCCTGTACGACCCACACCTGTTCACGCCGCGCCACAACAGGCCCGCATTAGGGCACGGCGGAAAGGTCGCACCGTCCGCGACTGCCGCTCTGTACGGCACGCAGCCGGGCGGAGGCGTGTACGACTCGGCATACAGTCCAGGAAAAGATCAGCACGTCCACCGGAGGACTGCCAGTATCGCTTCGAGCGTCCGATCCTACTTCAACCAGGTCACGAGGCATGGTGGCGCCGCCGGGTCCGGCTTGACCAGCCGCCCCGGGTCGGTCCGTTCGTACGCGTCCAAGTCGCAGCAGCTCGCGCCACTCCTCTGCGTCCCATCCGAAATCCTCCTGCACATCCTCGACTTTGCGTTCCCCGCCGAACCCCACTCGCGGTGGACGTCGTCGGAACGGAATCACCTCCTCTGCAACCTCGCCCTCGTTCACCCCGTGCTGCGCGCGTGGGCGCAGGCCGAGCTGTTTGGAGGCGCACCGGTCCATCTGACGACCGATTCAGCGATCGAGAAACTGTCGACTCTGGCCGGACAGCCCGGGACGCGCGGACATTCACTTGCGGGTCGCATATCGCATGTCAAAGTCTACGGCCGGCACGACACTGGAGACGGTGGCAAGGCGCTCGCCAAGCTCATACATCAACTTTCGGGTCTCGAGGAGCTGCACCTCGAAGATCTCGACGGCCTCGAGCTGCGCCAATTCGTCCTGCATGCGCGTGAGTGTGCCTCATGGAATGAGATGATCTTCTCCGGCTTTGACGCTGACACTGACACATCCCGCAGCGCTTCGCAAGCTGACGGTCACGCGCTGCGGCTTCCGCTCGCGTTTCCGCATCGTCGCCGCCGCGCGGCCCTCCCACCTCGAATCGCTGTCCCTCACGCGCTGTACCGGCCACCACGACTCATTCTCGGGCTTTTCGCTGCCCGACCTGAAGCACCTCACGATCTGGAACGTCTCGCTCCCGCCGCCGAGCGCTCTCGCGACTCTCGAGGGCAGCGAGGCTTTCCGCATGCTCGGACACGAGGTTGCGCCTCGCCTGCAGTCGGCCGTCGTCGACGAACAGCACTTCCACTACATGTTCCCTCTCGCATTGTCTGGCGGAGGCCACCACCCCCGCTCGCAGCTCGAACACCTCACTATCGTCCGCCTAAGCCACCTGCCGACCGTCCTCGACCAAATGAGGTTCCGCGCTCCGGCTTCTTCTCTGCGCGTCAAGTCGGTCAGGACCCTCCGCCTCGTCCCGACTCCATCCTTTACGCCAGGCGCGACCTCGGCCGAACGCGCCATGATTCACTTTCAAGCGCTTGTTGCGCCGTTCCACGCCCTCGTAGCCGGCGAGACGTGCCCCGCGGGGCTCAAGGGTATCGAGACAATCCGCCTCGATTGGAGATACGGTGCTTGGCTCGCCCTAGGCCCGAGCACCTCCGAGAGCGCCAAGCTCGCCGACTTTGTTTCGCGCTGCGAGGACGCCAGGATCGAAGTCGTCGTCGAGCCTGCGCCGAATTCGGGGCCGGGAGCGCCGACCGAGGACTTTAACGGTTCGACGATGATGGGAGGACGGAGGCAGTCGGGTTTGATCTGGTCGAGGAACCCGGTCGACTCGACCACTTTGTCCAGGACAAGGAGTGGATGATGACCTGGTCCGTGTACACGCCCTTCGGCCGCTTTTCTCTTTCTGCGTCAAGCATCCGTCCATGTAGCCGCTTCCTAACGACCCGTGTCTGTTATGTCAACTACGCTTGTTTGTCTGCCTTGACTGCGCTGGAGAAGACGACGCACGTGCGGGTCGACGTCGACTGCGGATCCTCGCGGTGGCTTTCGACTCTCGGGTCGCGTGCTCTCGCGCACAGCTTTCCACCAGCCTATGACTCGCAGGCGAATTCCCTCCGAGACGGGTACGGCTTCTCGACAGCTGTCCGAGCCTAGCGAGTTCTCGTTCGCTTCCTCGCCGTCGTCATCTTTGTCTCCGTCGCGGCCGAGGACCAGCACCGCCTCCCCCGCGCGACTCGAGCAACCATTAGAGTCCGCTCAGAATCCGTCCACGCCGCCACTCCTCGACTTGGACTGGTCCGAGTCGTCCGCCGCGGTCGCTGAGCCGCCCGAGGCGAGTCTGGAGTCGAGACCACGACAAGACCAGACTATCCTCGAGCAGGCGATCGATCACCATACAGCTAGCGACGTTTGGCTCGATCGAGCGCCAGACTTGATACGATGGCGCAGCTACGACAGCGCGTCTATCACAGCGAGCGAGCGCAAGGACGAAGCCGCCGGTTCGTCTTCTCATGACGACGGCCTAGACGGATCTACCTCGGCTACGTCCGCCCCCGTTCGATATCGCCAGCTCGTTGCACCTCCGACGCCTCTGGCTGTTCCAGGCGGCTGGACTGGTGCGGGCGGGAGCTTCCGATACGTTGCCCCGCTCCAGCAAGCGGCAGCAAAGCTCGAAAGCGATGCTCGGGGCCTGCGATGGCGGGCAGTTCGGAACGGGGGAGGCAAGACGGCAAGGCGTCGCGAGTCAGTCGATGCGACCGATAGCGAAAGGGACGAGGCGCTGGTCCTGCCACCACCCTTCTTGGCAACCGACTCGCCGAAAGAGAGCTTTGATGGTTAGCGGTACCAGCACCCTCGCGGCTCGGACCGAAGTTTACGCTGACTCTCGAGCATGGCAGGTCTCCTCGGTACACGTTCTGCTCGAGAAAGAAGCCGAATCGCTCGCCAGCATGAGCGACTCTTTGCACAAGGTCGGGCGCCGCCACCGCCTTTCCCACAAAACGTCGTCAAGGCCGCTGTCAAGGTCGCGCGCTTACTCGGACCGCCAGCTGGCTTCGATGAGGCCGGGCGGAGACTCGGCGGCGCGCAAGAGCGGCACCGTGACCGTCGGAATGAGGACCAGGCAGCGAAACAGTCAGGTCGCAGGAACGGTCTTTCTCTCGACCAAGCCGCGCAGCTTGTCGAGCGGGACGACCCTGCGGGTCGACACATGGAACGTCAACGACGACGTGTCAAACGTGCCGAGAGTGGTATCAAAGCCTACGAGATCGGCGCGAGAGTCGGTCGCCATCTCGCCGGTCGGCTTGAACGGCACCGGAGTCGACGTGACGAGACTGCCGACACAGAAGTCCTCGCCATGTCGAACAGCGATACGACTGATCGCGGGGCAAATTCTCTGCGGCCGAACGTGGCGGTTACACCCGCCCACCTGCTTGGCTCTCCCCCAAGTCCGGTTCCGAGCAATCTTGTACACGGCGAACCCCTCTCAGATCATTCCTCAGATGACGACATACCGCCGATTCCGCCATCCGCACCGCCGCTGCGGCCGGTCAATCTCGACGACCCCTTGCCGACTATCGCGACCCCTTTTCAGCTCGAAGACGCCGCGATGGCTCCCGACTATTTCGGTACGCAGCACCGCTTAGAGGCGTCTGCCGACGTGGGTCATGCACCCTCTGTACGAGGCGACCGCGTTCTGGCCAACGATGCCGCACACATTCTACCGAGAAAGCCGTCGTTCAAGCTCAAACGGTACCCGCGTTCCGTGTCGGAAACCGGTCACGCAGCCATCGACTGGCTAATCTGGCTGCTTATCGGCTCTCCGCCCGACCCAACGATCGCCGGACTCGACACTTCGATCGCCTATGTTGGCGGTCTCCTCGGCGGCGTCATCCACTTGATCGCCTTCACGTTTTTCGTCGCATACCACACCTCCGCCCTCGTCGTAGCATGCGGCGTGTCCCTACGGGCTACAGGCGTTTTCCTCTATTGGGCCGCCTTGAACTTGTCCGGACGCACCGAGGTCAGCCGTTCCGTCGTCGACTACTGGCGTACCTGTCGTGCGGAATGGGACAAGGTCTACAGCGAGGAAGGCGAGACTCCTTTAGGCGCTTTGAGCGTTCTCCGCGGCGCTTTCGAGCTCGCCGTTTTACAGAGCAGTACGTCACGACGAAAGCGTTGTTTGTCCTGCCGACTACAAACTGATCTCCGTCGCTTGTCCAGTGACTCGAGAAGCCTGGCTGCGGGACGGCCCAGGCGAGCTCGTCCTCCTGAACGGCGCTGAAGGAGACTTGAAGCGCTTCGCGACGCCGCGTTTTGGGCCGATGAAGCGTCGCTTCAGCCGCGTCAACTCGAAGCCTTCGGTCACGCAGAGGCAGCGATCCTTCCGCTGGAGCGGCGAAGCCGACGAAGAAGAAGGTTCAGGTCTCGTCCTTACGCGCGCAGCCGGCGGGATCCTCGAAGGCTCCATCATCAGCCACGACGCCGAGCGACCAACTTCGCCTCCGTTTCCGCAGTCCGCAACGAGTGCCGAGTCTCGCCGGAAAGCTCTTGTACCGGATTCTCCCACCAGGAGTATTGAGCAGCTACTCGACGACGAGCCACCAGATTTCGATCTCGACCACGGCGAGACTGGCACGACGACGCCGCCTGCCCTACCTTCGTCACCGCCACTCCTGCCGCTCGATACGGAGGAAGACCCACTCCAGGACTTTGTCGCTCTGATCAAGCGATATTGTCGGCTCTGCACTGCCTCGTATGGCCTGCATACCCTGCTGCCATCGCCTCCCACCCCCTTGCTCACGCCGTCGGGACAAACGCTACCGCACCGTGTTTTCGCGCACCTGGGCGGCTTAGGCGATCACCGGAACGTCTTGCACGTTGCCTTGCAGAAGCGGTACGATGGCACGCCGACTGCCGAGGAGGACGAGATCGAGGCCGCATATGCCCCTCAGTTCTACATCCTCCGCGACGACTACCGTGGCGAGATCGTCTGCGTCATTCGCGGCACGCAGTCTCTGGCCGATGTGTGCGTCCTCCCTTACTTCAGCAGCGCTACTCTGGGCGCTCTGCTGACTTGCCCTTTCCCATTCAGCCGTACAGACTTGGACGGGTCGCTCGTGCCTTTGCATCTCCCTCCGCTAGAAGGAGAGGCGCCGGCCCACGCCGCCTCGTACCGCGTGCATTCGGCGATACTTTCGGCAGCCCATCACCTCCTCTCGCCGACGTCCGCTTCGCCATTACATGAGAACCTTACTCGCATCCTGACGGAACATCCTCGATATGCTCTCGTGTTCACGGGGCACAGCCTCGGCGCTGCCCTCGCGAGCACGCTCGCCCTCCTCCTCGGAACTTATGACGCAGCACAGCGCAAATGGTTCGTCGATGGTTCATCGAGCCTCGGTAAGGGTGACCCTGGTCGGCCGCTCCGGGCCGTATGCTTCGCCCACCCGACGACGTTGAACGCCCCGCTCGCCGAGCGCTGCGCAGTACCGAAGCAAGCTCTTACAAGGGAACACCTCGATGGCAAAGCAAGCACTCGCGGCACTCCACTCGTGATCAATGTATCGCTCGGCGCGGACGTGATTTGCCGCATGGGGATCCCACAACTGCGCGAGATACGCCGCGCGCTCGGTCGGCTGGACCGTCTGCGACGGGCGACGTCATCCATGAAGGCCGAAGCCGTCGAAAAGTCCGAGCCGGACGTTGTGGCCGCCTGGTGGCGCTGGCGCAAGATTAGCAATCAGCTCGCCAACGGACAGGAGGCATCGATGTCGACCGAGTCCTTTGCAGACAGCTTGGAGCGCGAACGGTCTCGGCTCGAGGACCTTGCATGGTGCAGGCGTCAGCAAGCTGAAGGCTGGGATCGCGCAGGCAGGGCTGCTTTGCCTGAGGAGGCTGACGTCGAGATGGCCATTCCGGCGGGCCATTGCTTCCACCTCGACCAGCTCCCTCCGATAGTCGCGGCGGAAAAGCGTCAAGAGCAGGTACGCGCCCGGCTAGACGAGCGGAACGGTTCCGAGAGTGGTGGACCAGCGGACGACGAAGACGAGGAAGAGCCGATGTTGGGGCTCTACGAAGTCCGAAACCCGATCGGCTTCTACGCCATGCCGATCTTGTCCGCTGACCTTCTCGGCGCCCATATGCCGAAGGCCTATCTGGAGGCTACGCAGTCTCTGTAGCCCTTCCGTACGCATGTAAGCGAATCCTTCGGCTTATCGTGCCTTGCCTAGTCTATCTTAGTGCTACAGGGAATTGATTGCGCAAACTGGGCTGAGCGCGCTCAGCAGACAAACTTGTTACCGGTGATCTGCTCGAACGCCTCCGAGTACTTTGCCCAGGTCGCCTCGACAATGTCTTGCGGGATCTCGACGGGGTCCTCGTCGATCCCGCCGCCCTTCTTGCCCCACCCGCCTCCGCCCGACTTGAGCCAGTCGCGGAGGAACTGCTTGTCGAACCCGACCATCTTGTTCCCTTCGGCCCAATCGCCCTCGCGCCAGAACCGCGACGAGTCGGGCGTCAGGCACTCGTCGACGAGTGCGAGGGTCGGTTTCCCGCCCGACTCGGCGGTCGGCGGGAATAGGCCAAACTCAAACTTTGTATCGGCGAGGATCAGGCCGCGCGAGAGGGTGTGGGCCGCGGCGGTCGAGTACAGCGCGAGGGCGTACTGCTGGATCGGCTCGGCGAGGGAAGGATCCGGCAGGTGCTTGGCCACTGAGAAAGGGAGCACCGAGGTCAGCTCTGCTCCTCACAAACAATGTGGACTACCGGAAGAGAGTGCTCCGTTGCCGAAAGGAGGAAAGACAGAGTCTGGACTCACGCTCGTCCGGGTGGATGTTGATGTCTTTGTCGCCGACCTCGGCCTTGGTCGACGGCGTGAACAACGGCGGATCGAAGCGCGCCGACTCTTTCAGCCCTGCGGGCAGCTTCATGTCGTGCATCGTGCCCGACTTTTGGTACTCGGCCCATGCCGAGCCTGCGTTACCAAATTCACCGATCAGCGCTCTCCTGCTGCCCATCTCACAAGTCTTCTCTGCTCACCGGTGATGTAGCCGCGGACGATCGCCTCAACGGGGAGGATCGTAGCCTTGCGGACCCAGATGGACCTGCCTTCGAGTTGGTCGCGGTACTGGTGGACGGCTTCCGGCATCTCGTCAATGTTGCTCGTGATGACGTGGTTCGGGATGTGCTTGGTGTCGGGGTGCTTCGACAGGTAGTCAAAGAAGAAGAGCGACAGCGCCGTGAGCAGTTTGCCCTTGTTCGGAATCCCCTGCGAGAATCGAGTTGGGCGGGTTGCAGAGTGAGCGAATTTGCGCCCTCGGAGTCCGGATCCGGCACCATGGGAGCGTCCTCGCAAAGCTCACGTTCTTCATGATGACGTCGAACGCGCTGACTCGGTCCGTAGCGACAAACAAGAGGGCGTCGTCGCTGCCGGGGACCGAGTAAATGTCGCGCACTTTACCGCGCGCGAGGAGCTGGAGCGCGGGGCAGTCGGTCTGAGTCAAAGCCGACATTGCGTCTAGCACTGTAGAGAGTGTAGTATAGCCTCTATAGAGAGTCAAACGAGAGAGATCGAGGATCTTTGGCTTTCCCCAGACTTTTTCCCCTCAGCCGGCTTGACTCGCTCTCTCTCTCTCGCTGCTACGCTAGAGGTACCAGTCTAGCACTGTACAGGACCGTCGATACACCACTTAGCGCCTTGACCCAGTTGAACCTCGTTTTGCGGCGTTGATCTGTCGCTGTCTGCTCTTTCGACCGGTTTAACCCTCGCCCGCCTCGCTTCGATACGCCATGGGACGCCATGCCAGGCACAACACGTTGAGTCTCTAGAGCGTACAGACTCGGAGGGCAGTGCACCCAGGCTGACGCAGGTCAACACAAACAGGAACGCCGCGTCGTTCACGTACCACGAGCGGCAACAAGCGAAAGCCATCTCGGGAACTCAGACCGGGATCCTCGGCCGCGACTCGATGAAGGACTTTGACGCGTGCTCCCTCTGCCTCTTGCGCGCGAGAGACCCGAGGATCTGCGCCGAGGGCCACGTCTATTGCCAGGTAGGCGATCCATTCGCTCCCTCCGTCAGTGTACACGAGCAAGCCTGGAACTAATCCTTACGCTCTCACCTGGCATTCAGGAGTGCATCTTGACCAACTTGCTGTCGCAAAAGAAGGACATCAAGCGGCAGTCGCTCCTCCTCGAACGGATGCGCGCCGACTCGGAAGCCGAGATGGCCGCGTCGCGCGCAGCAGCCCGCGACCGCGTCCTCCGCGAATTCGAATCGGCCCAGTCATCGCTCGGGAACAAGACGACCGACGGCAAAGTCTCGGCGACCGGCGCAGACGGGGAAAAGGCCGGAGTCCTGCGCGGCACAAAGCGGTCGTTCCAGCTCGACGAGGACGAGATCGAACGGTTGACGAACGAGGCGACCGAGGAGGCTCTCCGGAGGACGACGCAAGAGATGGCCGACGCGAGAAAAGCAAAGCTGCCGAATTACTGGCTCGTGAGTCACGTTCACTCCGGGTTGTTGCGCCAATTCGGAACTCTGACCGTCAGCTCCCCCTCAGCCCTCTCTGACACCGTCTGCGACTCCGGACGCCGTCACGGACGTCAAATTGCAACCGCTGTGCCAAGCGTCCAAGCCGCCGCACCCAATCAGCCTGAAATCGCTCACCGAGGTCAAGTTCACCCAAGAACCTCGCGATAAGAACGACACGGGCGACCCGATCGTGTCCTGTCCCTCGTGCCGCAAAACCATCACCAACAACGTCAAGTCGTATGGTGCGCTTTCCCTGCAGTTGTCGCCCTACGAATTGCCCCGAAACTGACTGCGAGTCCCTCCCCGAGCAGTGCTGAAAGCGTGCGGCGACGTTCTTTGGTGAGCTGTACCCTGAACTTCAGGTTGTGGACCTCGCTGACGCCGATTGCCGCAGCTCGACCTGTGTGGATACGCTCTGCCGGACAGACAAGGCATGCGCGCATTGCGGCACGGCGGTCGACAAGAAGAAGCCGTACATCGAGCTCAAGCGCGAAGGAACCGGTTACGCGTCAGGCGGTGGAGTCGAAGTGAAGCGCTATGACGTGGCGTTCCAAGCATGATGAGCAGCCCTTTTTGAATTCGCACACGCCCCGAGCAATCCCGTTTCTTTCTCGCAAAGTTCGCGGACCGTTATGATCATCGGATCGTACAACAACAGGTTTGCATGCCTGTACGGGAGCTCACTTCGCATCGCCTGCCGGGTCCGCAGGCGTGTTTGGCGGGCGTGCGAGCTCAGGATCGGAAACAGCGTGGTCCTGATCTGCCTCCTCCTCTGCATCGTCCTCGGGTTCGCCGCTGTCCTCGTCGCCAACGACGTAGTAGCCGCTATCTCCACCAATGGGCTGTCGATCGGTACTGGTTGCGGCGTCCCTCTGTATGCCGACTTCCTGCTCGAACAGTGCTCGCACCTCGTCTAGCGACAGTCCTTTCGTTTCTGCGCGCGACATTTCCGGGGTGAGCTGTCTGCGCTGTTGCAGATTGCCCCCTGCAACGAACCTGGCAGGTAAAAGTAGGTGAACAGCCAGGCTATGCAGGCGACGATGGCGTACAGCCCGAATGCTCCCGCAGGCGTAGCGGCTAGCGTGCAGACAAGGTCAGCTAGGAGCGCTCGCGTCTCGGCAGTGGAGCTTTAAAAGGCAGTCTGCTTAATCCGACGCACCGTGCGAGAGGTGTAGGAAAGTGGACGAGACAATGAGGTTCGCAGACCAATTGACCGCGGTCGCGAGGCCGTTTCCGAGAGCCCGCAGCTCCTGATTGAAGACCTGTCCGCGTAGCATAGCAATTCAGCACTTGTTTGACCCGATTGATCTGTTGAGGCCAACTTACCTCTGACTGGACGACCCAAGCAACGTTGCCGAGCCCGAGAGCGTACGAGACGCAGAAAACGCACATCGCAAAAACAGCGACGAACGCCCACGGAGAGGTCGCCTGCACGACCGTAGTAGCGGCTTCCTTCTCCGGTGTGAGGTGGATGAAGATGAAGGCGAAAGAGAGGAGGGCCATGCCGCCGATCATGCCGAGAAGCGTTCGCAGCAGGAGCGCCCTCCGTCCGACCCGGTCGATCAGCCGCAATGCGACGATGGTCGAGACAAAGTTCGAGACGGCGACAAAGATGGCGAACGCTGCGGGCTGTCCGAGTCCGGTCTGGTGAATGATCTTGGCAGCGCTGCCGGGGCGAGCGCTTCGTCAGCCTAGCCCTGAAGCCATGTCCACGCATAGATTCGCGTACTAGTACATGAGCGTATTGAATCCCGTGGCCTGTATGCCGCAGTGTTCAGTCAGTGCCGAGAAAGCAGAAGTGGATGGGAGAGATGCCGAACCTGCTGAAAGAACTGCAGACCGCATGCGACTAGCAATGCCCGACGGTTCGCTCCGTCTTCCCACATGCGGCCGACCTTCCCCTCTTTGAGTTGCGACAGGCGCCAAGACTGGGTCTTCTGCATTGCGCTCGAGAGGAGTCGCCGCGGGTCACCCGCCCGATCGCCAACACGGTCCTGCGTCCGTACCTCGTTCTGGAGAGAGAGCAGGCGGCGCTGGACTGCTTCATTTGTGAAGGAGGGATTCAGTCGCTGGATGGTCTTGGTCGCAGTGACGAGGCGACCCTTCCGGACGTGGTACCGTGGCGACTCGGGCAACGAGAACGAGAGCAGGAGTTGGACGCCAGCGGGCACTGCGCCGAGGCCAAACATCCAACGCCATCCCTTCGTGACGTGAAAGAAGGCCGCGCCAGTGATGTAAGCGAGGACCTGGCCGCCGGTGATAAGAACGACCAGCGAAGCCACCACGCGGCCGCGAAACTTGCTCGGGGCGATCTCGGCGAGATAGATCGGCAAAGTCATCGAGCTTAGGCCGACACCGATCCCGACCAGTACACGTCCTGGATTAATGTCAAGTCAGCCGCTGAAAGGAGAGGCCGGCCGCCCCTGGACGGCGGCGGAAAGGAGCGCCACTGACCGAGAATGACCTCCTTGTAGACTTGCGCCGCCGCCTGTTCGAGCGCGCCGAGCAAGAACAGCACTGCTGCGGCGATGATGACGGGCTTTCGTCCGAAGACGTCGGCGGCGCGACTTGCTACGAGGCTGCCTGCCAAAGCGCCCCATAACGCCGAAACGACGATCCCGGTTTGTTGGCTCAGACTGAGCTCCGAGCCGCCCAAGGCCGTCCCGATCGCGAGAAGAGCGCTCGAGGTGACTCCCGTGTCGAAACCACTGCAGTCGAAAGCGTCAGTACGCGTCAAATATCGCCAGAAGTCGCCATGTGGGGGGAAAGAGCGAGGCGGAAGCCGAAGCTCACAATAGGAGACCTGCAGGTCCAGCAAGTTAGCGGGCAGATCCATGTTGTCAGTCGCCTCACTGCGTACCTCCTAGTCCCGCTACCAAGCTGATCCTGACGAGAGCGGGCGTCAGATCGCCTTCGCCTTCGGCTTCCGAAGTGTCTACGACGTCTGCTTCCCCAACGCCAACATTGGGCAGTGGAGACCACGAGAGTGATGCGGCGGCGCATTGAGGGCCTAGCGGCTCTGAAGCAGAGCTGCGTGGCGAGGTCGAGGCATTCATGCGGGACCACAAGGCAACAGCGAGTCATCTGCCGCATGCCGCGGGTCGACCGTCCTGAACGAAGTACACGGACTAGTCTGATGGCGCAGCAGACCTTGCTGGCCTATAAGATCTTTCGAAATAAGCGCAAAGAGCTGATCATCTACGCATGCAATTTTCGCCAATCGGAGTCCGTTCACGCGACTTGCTCTCCGTACCTTCTACATTCTCCTGCATGACTCGTCGCCCCTATCATCGAAGCTGTAACCTTCCTCGCATGCCCACACCTCGCACCGTCCGCCGACGCACCCAACCGCCGAAACGCCTAGAAGAGCCGTGCAGTCGAAGCCGCCGCCGCCGCTGCAACCGCCGCATTGTTCGATATTGTTCTGCAGAGAGAGACTCAGCTCGATAGCAAGGTGTGCGAGAGAGATAACGCAGAGGCGAGCTCACCTCGGTATCGATGCATTCGAAGCCATTCCCGATTGGGCATGCAGTATGCGAGCCAGGGCAAAGCGACAGATTCCGACGGATGCGAGCTCGTGCACGAGCACGCGACGACGGTCGGACCGCAACGTCCGCTTGCGTGACGCAAGTGCAGTCTGCGTGCCCGCTCGATCCGACCGGGATCGAAGGGAACAGCTGGGTCAAAGTGCCGTCGGTCGTGATGCCGCATGCGCCGAGATAGTCGTACGCGCACGAGCCTCCGACTGTCGTGACATGCGCCTGGCAGGTGTTGGTCGAGAGGGCGCAGTATAGCTTGATGCCCGATCGCGAGAACCCGCACGCAAAAGTCGAATCGCTCGAACAGTCGGCGCCGATCGAGGTGAGGCCGAAAGTCCCAAGAGGCGGCGTCTGCGATACGCTGCCGCGTGAACGAGAGCAGATGCAGAATTGGTCGCCGACCGGTCCGACCTGGACGAGTGGGTACAGCTGGCCATTGTAGCCGGGAGACGCCGAGCTCGGGTCGAGGCCGCACTGCCCGTACGGATCGGCGTCGCACGAGACCCCTTCCTTGTATACTCGCGCGGTGCAAACATTGAGGTTCGAGCTGCAGTAAAGACCGTCGAGACAGGCTGCCGTCGGGTTAGATTCGCAGCTGGCGCCAGCTCCTCCTTTCGCCGCGCAGGTGTACGACGGCAGGCTGCAATAGAGCGGCACGATCGACCCGTCGCTCGCCCTCGTCGAGCCGCACGCCGAGATCGGATCCGCTCGGCAGTCGGCCCCGATCGAGTTCTGGCGAATTTGGCAGGTCGTGTCCGAGGTCCGGCAGTACAAGTTTGGGCCGGAGCACGCGGTGCCGCTCAGGTCGTTCATACAGGAGTCTCCTACGACACTGCTGCTGAGAGCGCATTTCGGGCCGTATGGGCCGGCGTAGCAAAACAGACCTCCGCCGCAACCGTACTTGTTATCGTTGGCGCATGGACGCCCGACGAGATTGCCCTGTAGAAGGCACTTGTTTTGGTATCCGGGCGAAGCGGCCGATGTCGAGCAGTAGAGGCTGTCCAGGCAGCTATACGTCGACTCGCACGACGAGCCGATCGCCCCCTTCTTCTGACATGTGCCGTCACTGCGACAGAAGAGCAACGAGGCGCACTGGTCCTGCGACGTGCACGACGCGCCGATTGTCGAGACTCGGTTGGCGCAGAGTCCGAGCGTCTTATCGCAATAGCCGGAAGCGCAGAGCGAGTCGGCGGCGACGCCGTTATTGACGTCGTCGTAGCATGCGGCGCCGATGCCGCCGCAGATCGCAGTGAACGGGCTCAGGCTGAGGCCAAACTTGCACGCCCCCGTCCCGGGGCTCTGCCCGTACGAGCCGGTCGCGCCTAAGTCGCAGTAGTAGGCGCCGCGCGATTGGTCAAGAACGCAGTTCTGTCCGGACGGACAGGAATACTGGTCTTTAGGTTTTTTGGTGGAGCCATGCGATGGCCGGTCAGCGGAGGCGCACAACAGGCGAAGGAGCCGAGCGCACAAGGATATGTAGAACCGTCGTCGCTGACCTTGGTACAGAATCGAGCCTGCGAAGGAGGGAAGCGAGAGATGGGGGCGACCGGTTGTCCGACCGAGAGCTGCGCCGACAAGAGAACCGCCGTGAGTGCGAGCAGCGGGTGTCGCATGGCTGTTTAGGAGAAAGCAGTGCGGTAGAGTAGCAGAAAGACATCCGGCGTGCAGTCTGTGGGAGGACCAAGGTCGGACGTCCAGCCATCGGAACTCCGGCCGTCAGCTGAAGCGGCTGCCCCTGGTGACCTTTCGCTTCGAAGGGGTCGGCCCGGTTCGCAGCGCGGGCTAGCCCTCGAGCTGCACTGGTGCTAAGTTCTCTCGATTGTCATCGGTGAGCGCGATCAGCGCCAGCGCAAGTGCGACGAACGTGGGCGAGAGTGCAAGCGGCCGGGTTCTCCGAGATCAGGAACTCTGCTCGATTGTAAGCACGCTTGTTACGTCCGGCCATGAGCACCAAAGACTGCTATGTTGCTTTGCTTTGGGACACATCGCTGTTGAGCGCGCCATTGAGCAGCCGGCGGAAGCTTAAGCGAGAGACTCAAGTACATCGCGGAGGGACCAGTCCGCAGCCTGCTGCATACACCTGGCTGCTATTTGCTGTATAGATCGATACCGAGCGTTCTCATTCGCGAGAGAGTCAGCTTACATGGCGTACATCTCGATCGCTCATGTGTATGTCGAATGTCTATATATTCCCACACTGCCCCCTCGAGATGCCGCTGAGTGGCCCACCTCTTTTACAGATGAGCCGCGCCCCTTCACGCCTCGACGAACGCCCGGTACGAGACGACCCGACCTCCCTGCGCTGCGATCTCAACCTTCTCGCCGGCACCGATGAAGAACACCTGGCCCTCGCGGTGGATCTTCTCCTCGCCCTGCGACCACGTGAGCGACGCCGAGTCCTTGCCGCCTTCGAGCTGGGTGAAGATCAGGATACTCGGACCCTCGATCGCGTCGAACGACTCGGTCTCGCCTTCCTTCAAGTCGGTCAGGAGGACCGAGAACTCGTCGATGGGCGGGTCGTACAGGGTCGAGTGCTTGGTCGATCGGAACCCGACCGGGTCCATAATCTGCTCCGAAGGCGGCGACGACGTGTACGTGAGCATCGAGACGAGCGTCGGGACGTCGCGCAGCTTCGGGGTCAAGCCGGCGCGGACAACGTTGTCTGATTGAGGCAGAGTTTCGGCGTCAGTAAAAGGACCGTGGTCGCCACGTCGGAAGTGACTGACCTGAGGTCGCCATGCACTCCATGATGTCTGTCAAACATGTATAACCGGAAGTCAGCGTCGGGTACATCTCGATCGATGGAAAGCTCCGACTCGGAAGACTCACCTCCGTCCAGGTACGCATGCGGCTCGTCAGCCTTGAGGAACGCTGCCTCGCCCGGCTTGAGGTGCACAATGTTGAGGACAAATGTACAGAAGATACCGACATCGCCGGGGAAGTCACCGTCAAGCGTCTTGACGAGCTCTCGCTCGTCCTCGTCGAGGCCGGCGCCGTCCTTCTTGACCCGCTCGACGAGCTTGTTGGCTTCGTCCTTGACGAGCTTGTCGTCGGCTTTCATGAGCGGCGCAAAGATCTCCTTCAGGCCGGCCTTCTTGTCGTCCTCGGACGGCGAGCCCGACTGGAACTTGGATTTGAACGAGTCGGCGACCGATTTGCCAACGACGGTGGCAAACTCGGGGACTTTGTCGAGGAACGAAGCGATCTCAGACGGCGGGCGGAAGCCGCAGAAACCGGAAAAGTCGGTCAGGGCGACAGCCATCTCGGGCTGCGGCGCAGAGCCGAATGCACGTGGGAATCAGTCTATGCGCGCACGAGACGCAATCTCCGCGGAAGAACAAACCTTGTGGTTCGGGTCTGAGAGAATGACGAGTAGCGAAGTCAGCTGTGAGTGTCTAGGAGAGACAAGACCAGCAGGAGCGTACCCTTGTAGACATCCGGCTTCTCCTCGTGGAGCTTTTGCGCGAGCTTCTTGTCCGGGTGAGCCTGGATCGACAACGCCTTCCTGATTGCGAGGACCTGCGCGCATGTAGTACACGTGTCAGAGGTCGATTCGGAAGCGTGGCTGCGAAGGCATGCTACGCACCTTGAACAGGAACGGGAGGTCGTCGCCAAACTTTTGGACAACCTTGTCGCCGAGCAACTCGGGGTTCGACTTGACGTACTGCTTCAAGTCCTCGCCAGACTTGAGCAGCTTGGACGGGCACGAAGGGTGCGTTCCCATCCAGAGCTGACGCGCGACAAGCAAGTTCCCACGGGGGGGTTAGCCTTGCAGGTCGCCATCGTATGGATCGATCGGGGAATCGCTTCGCACCTCCGCGTACGGTTTCTCCCCGTCGTACTGAAAGTCGGGAAGTCCCTTGGCGAAATGCGAGACCTTGGAGCCATCCTGGTTGTGCGGAGCGAGTCGAGGTCAGCGAGATGTGCCAACTGTGAAGCCTGTTGGTCCGGGTGCGCACCTTGCCGAGTTTGCCCCAGTCGTAGCTTTGTGCTCCGCAGACCTGTCCGTAATGCAAGTATGCGCGTCAGTGCTGTGACTGTTCGTGTTGAACTGAATGCCCGACGACGACGACGACAACGAGAGTCGCTCCGGAGAACCGGCGGGAACCACGCGTCACTCGAGGGAGCAAAGTCGAGCGCCTTACGAGCTCAAACACGGGAGTGGTAGCAGGCATCTTGCTGTACTGCGAACAGATGCCAGGAGCGAGTACGAGACCAGAGGACGGGACTTCCGCTGGCCGTCGAGGTTTCCGCTTCGCTGCGCGACCCGACGCGTCCACAGCGTCTCTCCCTTGATATGGCTACAGATCGAGATGGCACCGATTGAGCTCGGCTTCACTTCCCACTCAGATGCCGTATCACATTATTTATTGGATTCGGAATGCCACGACTTAGTCGAGTGCTTTCCATGACGCAAGTCCTGCTGCACCGCGCCTGATCGATTCCCTCATAAGCACATGCCCGGATATGATGCTCATGTGCGTTGCGTTGATGCGTGCTTTATACTCTACATTAAGGCGTACTTGCTTTGGCAGCGCGTTTACTTGCCGTCCTTCTTGGCGAGGAGCTCCTCCTCCTCCTTCTGGAGCTGCGGGACCGGGGAGCACAGGTGTCAGCTTGCGACTCGCTTTATACAGACCAAGCCAAGCCACGCACCTCGGCGTCGATCTCGGCACCTCGCGACGGCTTGTTGCCGTGGGCCTCGGCAGCACCGACACCGGCGTACGCGTTGCCACCCTCGTCCGAAGCGGCCTTCTCAGCCTTCTCGGCGGCAGCGAGCTGCAAGGGATCAACACGACGGCGAGCGCAGGGACGCATGGATCGGTGGACGGATCGGTGGCGATAGGAGCGGAAGAGGGAGATACGAAAGACAGGTTGGCGCAGTCAGTACCGAATGGTCGCTACTCGGACGCGCAAAACCGACCAGCGGGACTCACGCGGTTGGCAATGCTCCGCTCGTCGGTCGAGTCGAGCGCCTGGTGGCTGTTCTCCTTGCCCTCTTCGTAGCGCGGGCCGCCCTGCGGCGCCTGGTAACCCTCACCGGCGTCGCCGGCACCGGCGTGAGCCTCAGTCTTGGCAATGGTCGACACTGGTAGAGTTGTACGAGCAGAGTGGGCGAGCGTAGGGTGCAGCGAGAGGAACGAAAGCCATCGGACGAATCGAGATGGAGTCGAGAGAAAGAAATGACGATGACGCGCGAGTAGAGATTCGGGAACGAGGGCGAAAGAAGAAGGCGAAGATAGAACCGGGCCAGGTCAGACTCTTTGCTGAGGATGGAAGCTCCCAGACAAGCTGCACTCACTGTTGTATTGGGAAAAACTGGGAACGGAGCGAAAGAAGCTGCAAGTCGAGGACAAGCGAGGTAGAAAGGTCAGCGAGTCTGGGGTTGTAGCCCGTCTGCTCGGGGTGCAAACGGGAACAGGCGAAAGACGTACAGAAAAGAGTGCGTTAAGAGTCGTGCGATGTGGGAGGAGGAAGAGAGGAGCGCGAGATCGCCAGCGAGCTGGTGTGCAAGGTCTTTTGCAGCGACTGCAGCGGAGGAGACAAAAACTTGTACCTACGTCATCGAGATTGACACGTCACGAAAAGAGATGAACAGCTTTCGTGCGGGGTAAGACGAGCGAGAAAAGCCTTTCCGCTGGGCTTCGAGACGCTGCTCCGGCTGTAGATTCGCTCAAGATTACAATTTGAAGTTGAGACAGCGACCCATGGTCTGTGTCGAGCGGTGAGAATACGTGGGGTGTTGGTCCGAGCCTCGAGGAGTCCTTCACGCAGCAGCCCGATCCTCGAGACGACGCCGGTAGTGCCACCTGGCCGCGCCGAGATACCTTGCCTCGCGCATCTACGAGGGGAGAGCAGTAACGGTGTTGTGCTGATGCGGTCGGCAACTCTCACGCAAGGCAACTCTTCTTCCGTCAAGAGGACCGTTTCAAGCTTCCTACAGAGTGCAGCGCGCGGCAGCGTCGGCGCGCTCACCAAAGCGTGACCATGAACACCGTCAGAAGCTGCGACTTGATGAGGTCCCGCGGGACGCGCCTGGATGGACGCAAGGCAGTCAATCAAATGCCTGGACCGCGAGGCGATTGGAACCGAAGCTCACTTCTCGTTCTTCTTGCCCGATAGGGCTTGGCGCAATGCAGCGACATTCTTGTACTGTGGGTGCGATACTCCAGTCCGCCGACCGGAGCACGATGTGAGTCCGACTTGACTTACACGTGAGACCTCCTTCTTCACGTCGCCGCCGCGCTTGACCACCGCAAGGTACTCTCCGACGGCAATGTGGATCGTACGGAGGAGCTTGGTGCACTTGGCGATGGTTTTCGGTAGGCAAGGCTGCGTTTGGAGGCCTGCAAGGGGACCATTTGTGTCGGTCCGTGCGAAGTCATGTCAAGCGAAAGACACCAGCTCAGGGCTCACCGAACTGGAGAATCAGGGACTGGTAGAACGCCAGCTTCTCCGCCGTCGGACGCGACTGGAAGGGCACTGCACTGCTCTTGGGAGCTAGAGTCTCGAGGATGACCGAGCTGGCATACGACGACAGCTCGCTGTGGCTGAGCAAGCTCGCAGTCTCGGGGTTGCCGACCGCACTGGCGACATCCTCGGACCAATCGATCGTGCTCAGAGTGAGAGTGTCGAGCGAGAGCGTCTGGAACGAGTCGGTCGGGTTGTCGTTGACCGGCGCCGGCTTCGACCGGACAGCGGCCGCAGCCCTCTGCGCTTCCTCGCGGCGCTTCTTGGCTGCACGCTGCTTCTTCCCGGGCTTGTTCTTTTTCTTCTTGACGGGCAAGGGTACAGGAGCTGGACTTTGGACGGCTGGAGCCGGCATGTCCGGCTGGCTAGCGGGTTCCTCTTGCTCCGCGGCAGCTCCGAGACCAAGGTTGAGCCTCGCCAGCGCGCTCGCCAAGAAGCTCTCGGACGGCTTCTGGCGCAACACCGAGGGTCCACGGATAGTGCTAGCGCGTGACGCCGGGCGCGACATGGTTGCGAAGTGAGGAGAGACCGAGAAGCGAAAGTCGAGAAAAGCGCTACCGTGCTGTTCCGTCCGGACCACCCTGCCGGGGCGGTTCGAGCGTCGCCCGCTCGGACCTTCCCCACTCTCGGTATATACTCGCTGTACAGCCTGTGAACACATTGTCTGGTCTCACGCGTTCTCGTACTTGCTCGAGTACTCCCTCCGGGTTAAGACTACTGATCTCCCTCCGTTCTCGGCTTGACGGTCCAGACACCGACACCAACCCGTCCCTTCGACGCAATGACTTGGTCGAGGCGGTCCATATCGATATGTACGCCGAAGGAAGGTCGGCCCGGCCAAAAGGGCTCGAGGCAGAACGGATGGCTTGATGATTGTTGCGAGACCATGGAGTCGGAGCAATCGAGACCGGGTAGGTCGGAGGCGTACTCAGGCGCCACGAGAAGGACCAGTGTATC
Source organism: Rhodotorula glutinis (assembly GCA_037974285.1). Taxonomy (NCBI): domain Eukaryota; kingdom Fungi; phylum Basidiomycota; class Microbotryomycetes; order Sporidiobolales; family Sporidiobolaceae; genus Rhodotorula; species Rhodotorula glutinis. Next base: position 385,358 of record JBBPFV010000008.1, on the reverse strand, counting down.
TTTTATGGTGGCTGTCGGTGCCGAAAGCATCCTCAGGGCGTGCGCGAGCTCGCCGAAAGGTGCGCCAGCGAGGTCCGCGACGCGAATGACCGGCTTCGGAGAGTCTCCTGCTTCTCGAGCCAAGCGTGAGCACCGCGCTCCAAGAGGACCAGATAACTGAGTATGGACTCACTCGACCCGAGCGGAAGGAGAAGGTGGCGCGGCGGCATGAAGGTGCGCCAGAAAACCAGATCGACGCTTCCAGCCGTCCCGACTGCTCCCTTTGGACGCGACGACAGCTCGCGATTGAGCGCGAACAGAGCGGGCAAGAGACCGCCTTGATGTAAGTAGGCGAAGAGAAGGGTGAATAAGATCGAGTGCGACAGCCAAGCACCCTGCACCCAGGCGGTCAAAGCAAGCCGTCAGCCGGGTCGAGTGTATCGAAGCCTTGCGTTGCCCACCCAAAAGATTTGCCTTCTTCGTCGGCCCTTCCGTGTTCCGTCTCGTAGTAATGGGGCTTTCGCGGCGAGCACCGCGACAGGAACGATGAGTGGAACGAGGAACCGCGGCTCTTGATGAGGCTGAGCTGAGAGCGCAAGTGTCGGTAACAGGATAGTCGCAAGCAGGACTGAGCAAGTCATGTCGTTAGCTTGATCGTTCTGCCGATCAGTGCCTGACAACGAGTCTCAGACCAGGCTTACGAGCTGTCTCGTCGCCACGCCGAGCCGGACCGTCGCGAGATGCGTCGCCGACAAGCCAGTGCTTCATGCTCGAGAAGATAGCGACGATTCCGACGCCGAATAGCATGGGCCAATTGACCAGCAGGTGCATGTATCGCGGGTGGAGTCCATGTTCGCTGAGGTTGTCGGAGGAAAGGTTGTACCGCAACAGGTTCGCAGGCGTGACTAGCGGGAGTCGGAGGAGCAGGCTTGTTGAACCGCCGAGGAAGAATCGCTCGTCGGCGACGATGCAGACGATCGCAATGGCGAGACCTCCTGCAGCGACGAGGGCGGTGCGGCGTATTACTCGCGAGAACGACCAGCTGCCGGTCCCGAGTTGCGTCAAAGACGGCCTGGCGGAAGCGTCACCCGTGTCCGACTCACCAGACTGGTTCTCTCTCTCCTGTGAAGATAGCGGCGAGGAGGGCCGGCGCCGCGAAAGCGACGAAGGTGACCCTGACGAAACAGCCGGCGGCGGCGACCGCGCCGCAAGCCGCGAGCCATGCGGAACGGCAGCTTCGACGGCGCGCCATCGACGAAGCGTACAAGATCAGAGCCAAGCAGAGCGTCTCGAGGCTGTTTGAGAAGGGCCGAAGGAGGAAGGTGAAAGAGATCGGCGAGGTCGCCAGGAGCAAGAGGGCTTGCCGGTCGTCTCCGGCGACGATGTATACGAGCGAGTCTGCCAAATCGGAAGGTCAGCACCCGATGATGTAACGAACAAAGGAAGGGAAGCGTGGCACCGATGCCGAATGAGAGCAACAGCATGACTGCGCGCTCGGCGAAGAAGAGCATTCGAGCAGAAGGATCTGTCGGATACGGGGGTTCGCTCAGCTTCTCCGCGTCTTCTCGTGAGCCAGGCGGAGTTTGGTAGCGTACGCGGTCCTACTGTGCCTTTCACGAGCCAGAAAGCGGGACCGGTCGAGAGCAAGAGCGGCACCACGCTCCGGACAGGCGCAGGACCAAGCCACTCCCACGTTCGAAGTGGCACTGCAGCGCCCTGCACGCCTAGATCATAGTCGAAGATGGCACCTGCCGACACTTCAGGGTTCTGAAAGTGCTCGTCGGGGTGTATGACCGAAGTCGACGTGAACGCGACAAGGACGCGGAGGATAGCGAGGAACGCGTACGTGCGCAGGAACCGACGTCCAGCCCAGCTCGCCATGCTAATCGTCAACCGACTATCGCAGCATAACGAGATGCGACCGAGTTCGCGGGCTGCTCTGGCGGAAGCTTCGGCTGTTCCGAACACTTCAGGGTTGGTTGAGCGATCACTTCTCGACGTACGACGACGGCTGCGCTAATGCCGAGCAGCCTGGACGAAGTGCCGACAGAGGTATTGCAGAGGATCCTGAGCTACGTCGCGGCCGAATCGACCAGTCGGGCGGCCGTCGAGCTCTCGCTCGTCTCGAGGAAATTCGCAGACGCCTCGCATCTCCATACAGTACAGCTCTGTTCGGCAAAGAGCGCAAATGCCTTCGCCGAGGTCATCACTACGAGCCGGACAGCTGCCGACAGAGTCCGGCGGCTCACTATCGACGCCGACGATTACTCGTCCTCGCGAGAAACCGGCCGACGGAAGCGAAGCAGCGCCATTTCGGTGGACGAAATCGCCCGAGTCTGCGACGGTCTGCGATACCTCGAGGTTCTCGTGCTGCGCTCAGTCGATCTGAGCGCGCTCCGGCGGCGACAGCTCGGTTTCACAGCGTCACTCGCTCACCTGCATACCCTCGTTGTCGCGAGTCCATCGAGGCAGAAGGGAGCTTCAACGCCGGCCCACCTCAACTTGCACACCCTCGGCTCACTCGTGAACGCCCTGCCTACCCTGCGTCACCTGTATGTGCGCGGGCTTCGCGGGTCGTCGGCCTCGCTCCGTGGATTGACGCCACCGTCCTGTCGACTCGTCTCTCTGGCGCTGTACGACCTTGTCGAAATCACCTCTGCTCAGCTTGCGTGGCTGCTCGCATCTGCAACGCAAGCGGATTCCCTGCGACAGTTCGCGTTCGAGCTCGGCGAAACGGCTCGACCGGCACAATGGAGCGCGATAAAGTGGGCGCTGCTCCCCGTCAGCGAGCTTTACGTCACTTCAACGTGCGTGAATGCCATCGAGAAGATACCTCAGCATTTCCCTTCCCTCGAAGCGTACCACTTCTGCGCAAGGACGCCGATCAACCTCGACTGCCTCATGGCGAGCTTGCCGACACAGCGACGAATCCGCCTTTACGATTACTCGAGCACCGCAGGAGGTACGACAGACTTGTACTCGGTCTCCCAAAGCTCGCTCGCTCAGCAGCGCGACGACGGAACCACGCCGTCCGCCAGATCACGCGCTTCGCTTGGGTCCCGATCTGCGCCTGCACTTGCGCCCTCAATTCGCTCGCCCGACGTGCCTCGCCCAATACGCCGCTCTAGGACGTCTGCAGTACTGTCGTGGCCGTTACAGCTGGAGCAGGACGAACCGATTGTGCCTAAACGGTGCGTGCTTCGTCTTGCCGGTCCATGCCTTTCGATGACTGGATTTTTGACGAGGTCTTTCGTAGGTTCGCGGATTTGATATCTACGTGACCCAGCAATGTAGAGACGTTATCGCTGTTTTCTTCTCTGATGGAGTCCTCTGCGGCCATGCGAGCGCTTGCCTGCATCGCAATCAAAGCCTGCCGCCCGTTCGGCGGCGGGACGCAGTCAGCTCCGAGCGTCACTGGCTATCCAGCAGGCGTCGCAGTGTTGTGATCAGCTGTCAGAAAGCAGGATAGATTTCGACTGCAGAGGCGATAAATATCGGCCTAAGTCCGCGCTCCACCTCGGCGATCCGAGATGACTGATGAGCCGGAGAGCGGAGGTGAGGTCATCGGGGCCTTCCTTGCCTCGACCTTGAGCTGCGAAACGACGGCGCTACTGTTCCTGCGATGCTGTCGAGTCCGATCAACATTCCCAAATGGCTCGAAGAGAACGGCCACTTGCTCGCGCCGCCGGTCGGCAACAAGTGCATGTCCGTCCCCTGGATCACTGCTCGATACTGGCTATCTACCGTACAGACTGCTCTGACAGCGAACTCTGACTCGCTACAGCTATGACGGCGGCGACTTTACGGTCATGCTCGTCGGCGGACCAAACTCTCGGAACGGCAAGGCTCCTTCCACCTCTCGGTTCGCGCGGAAGACGTACCCACCGGCTGACCTTTCCCCCACGCTCAGACTATCACCTGAACGAGACAGAAGTCAGTCGTGGCATCTATGAACAGGCTCGGCAAGACTCGGCCTAAAGCGACAGATCTGCATGTTGAAGAACAGTCAACTGACCACTTCCGTCCTCGATGCGGTCCGCAGGAATGGTTCTATCAGTACAAAGGTCACATGACACTGAAGGTCATCGACGGTGCGCAAGTCGGCGAACGGGTCAAGACGGCCGAAGGTCTCGAGGCCGTCTCGGTGACAGGTGGCCAGTTCCGGGAGATCACGATCGGCGAAGGGGAGATGTTCTTGCTACCAGGTCAGCCGCAACATTCGAGCTTAACCCAGCAAGCGGCACAACCTCACAGAGCTCTCGTACCAGGGAATACTCCGCATAATCCTTGCCGGTACGCGGATACTGTGGGGATCGTCCTCGAGCGCGTGCGGCCGAAAACCGCCGTCGGCAAGTAGTTCTCATCTCGAGATCGGTTCGTGGTGACGCATCCGATACAAGGCGCTGATTCGGGATTTGTGCGCGTGCATAGATCGGCTGCGCTGGTACTGCCCGAATCCACAACACGCCTCGCCGACAATCATTCGCGAGAAATCGTTCGAATGTACCGATCTGGGGTCACAGCTGAAACCTCTCATCAACGTGAGACATCGCTCTGTCGCTGCCGTCATGGAGAACCCCCAGCTGAGCTATCTCCCTCTCTCTCTCCTATAGGAATGGATGTCAAATCCGGAGCTTCGTGTCTGCCCCGATTGCGGACAACAGGCAGAAGCGAAGTAGAGCGCCATGCTTCTAGCTATCAGCATCAAACTCTACTCAGACCTTCGGACAAGCACCAGCCTGCGGTCTGTATTGTCGCCTTTGTTCCGCCTAATTGTCCTCGAGCAATGTCCCTTCTTCTGCCATTTCGCCGAGCCAGCGGAAGAATGCCTTATCGAAAGAGCCACGTCAGTATCTCGACATGCTCAGTTACAGGCATGGGGTTGCCCACCTGACCCGGGAAGCCGACGACGTTGTTGTAGTCGCCTTCAATCCGTTCAACAAGCAAGCCGCCCATGCCTTGAATAGCGAATCCGCCCGCCCTGTGGAGCGAAACGATATCAGTCTCACCTGTGGTAGTTGACTGTGCGCGGCACTCACCGGTCGATGCCTTCTCCGCACTCGACATACGCGTCAAGAAGCTCCGGCGAGTTTTCCGCAAACACAACCTAACGCGTGCATGGTCAGTATCGCCTGCCGTTCGGCTTCTGACCCTTCACAGCGGCTCACTTTGCTCTCGACGACCAGGGAGGTACAGGAGTATCCGGGAGTCGCAAGTTGAGGTTGGACTGCGGAAGGACGCGGTCAGGGCCTCATGCATCACGGCCGTTAGAGTCGATCTCCTAGCTACGCACCCAGAGTGATACCGGTCGCGACGCGCACATCTGCGCCACGATAGCTTTCTAGCATGTCAAGCTGATCTCCTTTGCTGGATGGCTTCTCGAGGATGGCCGGGTTCGTTCCGCCGAGGATTACGACCGTATCAGCTGCGCAATTAGAAAGCATCGTCAGCGGCAGCTACTGAAGGCGCCGGCTCAACAGACGCACCGCCGATGACGAGATCAGGTGGGTCTTCTGGCGATTCGCTGACGAGCTTTTCGTAAACTTCGAGAGCCTGCGTACAAGAGAAAGGCAGTGCGGCGCCTGTTAGCCTTTTGGCTCACGCCGGCGTTCGCGCTGAGTCTCACCTTTGCAGACCCTGTCGCGACTGCGTACTGGGCGGGGTCTTCAAAGTCGGCGTGGCTGAGAGTCTCCGGGAACGTTGACGGGCAGACGACCGGGTCGAGTCCGTACGCCCTGAGAATGTCGAGTCGGCGAGGGGAACCGCTCGCGAGCACAACATACTTGCCTATCGCACCCGTCGCACAGTCAGCCATGTCTAGCTCGACCGTCAAAGTCGCTGCTGGCGATGTGGGGCTGACGAAGGGTCATCGCACCTCTCAGCTTATTGAAGAGCGGCAGCCGCAGAGCAGACGAGAGTACGGGGTCAGGTCGTTTTGCTGGCAGTAAAGGAGTACCGCTCATCTTCGCGCTAAGGGCGAGGTATGGCGAGAAGCGGAGCAAAGCACCGTTGCGCATGCATGCGCCCATTCCTCGACCTCCGCTGTTTTCGACGCGGGAGAGTTTCCTCGATCATAATCGAGTGCACTCAAGACACCACAGAGTCCTCGAGCGAGTTGGAAAAGTGCTTCGAGGGCGCTATGGCTCACTAGATCCTTTACACGTGAAACTTGCCACCGAATGACCCTTCTCCCTTCTCACTGTTCCGTTTCCTGCCCTTCTCGAGGTCTCTCGTATCTCCCGCGACTCCTTGTACGCGTTCGGAGTTTTGTACAGGCGGTGTCGGACCCCGATCGGCGTAGAGGAGGAAAACAGCCATCATCACGCCAGGGATCCATCTGTTTCGCCACGACGAGTCAGCTCAAAGAAACAGTCTCCCTACGTGACATTGCAGTACCCAAGCAGAGTCAACTCGAGGCAGCTGCAGAGCGTGGGCATCAGTGCGGGGAAATGGAATATCAGCGAGACGAGCCCACCAGCCAGATCTGTAGCAGTGGCTTACGCACATCCAGAAGTCGGCAGATACGCCCCGCTTCCGTTTGACGATAAGTGGTGGGACGAGGCAGCACAGTAAGAGGTTCGTGGCATCCGTGGAGATGCTCAGCCTCAACATCGAAGCGGGGTTGGGCTTGCGAGAGGTAGCGACGCTTGCATACTTGTGGGAGGTTTGCCGGTCTGCGACAGGATCGCTCTACTCGGCGCTGCCCTTACTGCTGCCGTGGCGGAAAAGACGACTGTATGACCGAGATGATTGATGCGTCAGGGCGGGGCGTATGCGATCCGGGAGGTGGCGGGATGTCCGCGGACCGGCTGCGCATGGCTAGCGCTAGCGCCGGCTGGCGTAAACATGGCTCCATTCCGCCGGCGCAGATGCAGACACGCGCATACGCGTATGAGCACATTGAAGCACATCAGACGTCTCGAGAAGCACATCCACAGGTGCTTCGTCGAGGCGATGACATCGTGAGACAAAGCTCGGAACACAGCAGAAGTCGCCTCGGCCGAGAAGCGTCAGGGTGCGGCGTAGGAGTATCGCGAAGATACGATTTCCAGTGACGCGTGCATACGAGGAATCAGCCGCGATACCGCTCCTTCTCCCACGCGGCCCACATGGACCGCAGGACGCCTCGCTCCGCCTCTTCCTCATCGCCGAGCAAGCCCTTCATGAGCGCCTCCCGCTCCCACTTGCCCATCGCGTCCATCACTTCAAACCATCCGCCTTGAAGCTCTGACCTAAGCGCCGACGGGATTGGGCACGTCGCGTGAACGCATGCGCGAAGGTAGTTGAGGAGAAGAAACGGTGCGTGCTTTGAAAGCGGTGCCGCCAAGGACGTCGTAGACGCGCTCGAATCGACGGCTGTCGTGCGCCGCTTGCCCCCGCCAGAAGTCGTCGTCGTTTTGGCACCGAGCGAGCCGAGGAGTCGACTAACTGCCTTGGCCTCGGTCCGACCGACCGCCCGGCGACCGCCAGCCCATACCCATGCGGGGAAAGTTTCCTTCGCTTCCCGCTCAGCGCGCTGACCGAGGATGAAAGACGTATCACTGGCGTCGTCGGTTGGAGCTGAAGTACCGAGGGAACCGAGTCCGGCGATCCGAAGTACCGCCAGGAAACCGCTCGTGACAGCCATAAGAGCCGGGAAGAGAGATACGAGGTGGTCTTTGCGGTGTCGCACGATGTGACCAGTCGCGGCGACGAAGTGCCGTAGGGTCTCGCCGGCTACCAGATTGGTGCAAGTCGACTCGGCAACAACAGGTCGCAGGCAGACGGCGATGAGCGAGAGCACGGCGCTGATGTTAAGTCGTGACAGCAGGAGGGGCTTCTCGGCCGAGGAGCGTATCAGTTGAGGCACTCGAGGCGCTGACAAGAGCACGAAGACTCACGCGTTCGGCACAGAGAGAGTCCAAGAATCGCGAGATTGCCTGATAGTACGCCGGCGCCGCAGCGCCGTCACCGACGTTCGAAGCCATCACAGCCACGTCGCGCAAGATCTCTGCCAATGCAGCCGTGGCGATGCGTCCGGAACCTGGAGGGCATGCGCGTTAATTCGTTGATTTCACGGGGCGGATCTTGCGGTCGCGCACCTTCTGGTCCCGAGAGTAAGAGGATCAGGGCAGTCGACAGCAGTTGCTCAAGTAGAGCTGTCGTTTCCTCTTGCGACAAAGTTCCGACGGAACACGTCGCAAGAAGGCGGACAATCGTGGTGAGCGAAGTTTCGTAGTCGGCTTCCTTCGACGCCATCGCAACGTTGATCAAGCCGGCATGCAGCTGCGTCCAGGCTGTACACGTTGGCGTGAGCCTAGCGAGTTCTCTTCCGAGGTAGCGTGAGACTCAACGAACCTTCGCGAGGGAGAGCCGCCTGAAATGCCAGGTAGCACGCGAGGGCCGGCTCGAGCGCGTTCTGCGTTGGAGTCAGGTCCCGTCGGGATTGAGCCTGAAGGACGGTGAGTCCCAGCAAGCTCTGCGCGACCTCCGCGCCGTGTAGTTCGGCACCGAAAGAAGGTAGCTGAGCGAGGCCGCTTTGCAACGCCGCGGCCGCGAAAGAGGCGTAGTCTGCGGAGTCCTAAGGTCAGCGCACACGCATGGAGAAACCGCCTTGCCTCAATGAACGTACCAACCGGAGAGTTTGCCAACTCGAAGCGCCTCTCCGCCGTCCAGACGATGCGGATCGCATCCAGAGCTTCGTGCATCCTGAAGAGATCGGAGCTCTTGACGGTTTCGGCGATGAAGGGCATGACCGTGGCGATCGCAGCAACGGACTGCTGAATCGATTCTTGCACCCTCGACCTGACTGACATCGGCAGGCTGTTGATGAACGCCACATCAGTCGGAGCGCCAACGGAGGAACTAGGCGGTGCAACAGTCGGCGAACGGCACTCACTCGACCTGGCCGGCGGATGCTCCAGACAACGCTTCGTATAGACGCAGGGTCGCGAGGTCTGACGGTGAAGCGAGCACGCTGACGAAGTCGTCGCCGCGCTGGCGGACGACCTTGATGCCGAGTGGCCGTCTTTGCAGTTCATGAAGGATCGCAAGCAGGGCGGCTGCTGCTGATCCGGACTTAGCGGCGACGACGGCGGGGCTGTGCAAGTACAAATCAGCAAAGTTGTGGATGGTAACAGCTGCACAACACCGACTTTATTAGGAGGTTTTCAAAAAGCGATACCGTGACTGAGCGAGCTGTCGCCTCAGTAGTGTCGAGGAGCTGGGACGCGAGTTCGGCTGTGAAAACCTGCGCGGAGCATGATAAGTGCGCGCTCATCGTTACTGGACGAAACTCTTACCGAGTGGGGTCCGCTCGACAGCACAAAGCCCCGCAGAGCGGATTGAGCATCGCCGAGCTCCACCTTGCTGGCCTTCCCGGCGAGACGTTTTGAGAGCCACAGGTCGAGGGCAAGCGCTGCCTCGACGAGCGCAGCTTTCGCCGCAACGCCAAGATACTCGGCCGGTACGGAGTCCGTCAAAGATCGGTAAAATCGGGCGGCCGTGAAGAGGGTATCAAGCTTGAGCGACTTGCGAGCTTCGCTGGCCTTCGAGTCGGCCTGCGATTCCGTCAAGACTTCTTGTACCGAAGAAAGACCCGGCAGGATCGCAGCATTACGGATCGCGTCGAGGAGTTGTTCTGCGTGCGAGCACCTTGGTTAGTGTACGAGACAGCCCGAACCGGCGTCTGGGGTACGCTCACCTCGAAGGGCGCGTTCCTCCCAAAAATCGCTCCTCCGTAGAGCAACACGCGTGATGACGGGGATCGAGAGCAGCGAAGGCAGCAAGTCGGCCTCAGAGACGATATTGCCCACAACAATGCGAGCCACCTCGGCCAGCTGCAGCGAGGAGGCCGATCGGCTACTCGTGGCGTGGAGAGAGGGTTAGTCGCGTCACGACGAGCACACGCGAGAAGGGTACACACCTGATGAGACGCAGCCATCGGCGCAGAATCAGGTCGTAAAGGGCGATACCAATAGATGCGGCGGGGAGCGAACGGAGAGCGCCGGTCCATGTTGAGCTGGGCGGCGACTTCTCGAGCCGGATCAGCACTGCGCCAATCGTCTCCTGTAAGTCCACCACCGTGCTGTCGGCATCGGCGACAAGTTCTCCGTACTGGAGCAAAGAACGAGCCTGAAAATGCGTTCCGTCAGCACGTCCCGAAACCCGCTTCTCATGATGCGTGACTTACGGCTACAATCGCCTCTGCGCCTTGCCCATGTGTGAGCACCAGAAGTAGACCGTCGCGTCGCTTCCCGCTGAGCAAGTGCCACTTCGGATCGTCTCCATCGTTCGGCGACAAGAGGTCGATTCGGCGCAGTCGCTCGATGGCGGTGTAACGCAGCTCGAGCAGCTCGACCGCGAGAACGACGTTAGGTGCGGCTAAAGCGAAACTGTGTAGGCCGGACTCGGATCTCCGCCGAGAAGTCTTCTTGACTTTTTTCGCCGGGGAGGAGCCGTCCGCGCTTGACGCTTCGCGAGCGATAATGCACAAGGTCTTGACGCCGTCCTCGACCACCTCAGTCGCGAAGGAGTCGATTTCGGAGGCGAGCGCCGCAAGCCCCGTTTCCGGGGCGAAAGAGAGGTAGATTGCCGCAAGCCTTGTCGCGCCAGCGGCCATCTTCAACCCCAAGTCGGAGACTGTCGACCGTTTCCGCTTCTGTGGTGCGCGATTGGCTTCGATCGATTTATCCACATCTTGCGGCTCAGGCGAGTCTCGATGTCCTCCGGCCTCGAGATCGAGGGCGGTTCGGATCGGCGCGGTCAAGGCGTCCCATGTGCCCCGCATCGCCGAGACGCTGCTCGCCGAGCTCGAGATTGCGCCGCCGAGTCGTTCCAGAGTGGTACGGGTGGTGAGAAGGTTGTTCGGCGTCGACGCATCGTAAGCCGCGGCGATTGCCGACGATAGATGCTCGAGGAGAGCCGGGATCGTCAAAGAACGCGAATGGAACTCGATGCAATAGTCCAGAAAGGCTTCCGAAGCTGGACTGCCTGTAGCATCAGCGTTGACGCTCGCGAGGGCGTGCAAGATGCGCGCTACCGAGGGTTGGATCGCAGCGTAGTCGAGGCGAGCTGTGAGGGTGAGAACGCGCATGATCGCTTCGCGGCGCTTCTCAGTCTCGACGGATACGAGCCGGTTCAGGCAGCCGGTAGTGACCTGGGCCAGCACTCCCTTCCAGGCTTCGTCGGCCTGTCCCGGTCGGTACAGGTCGCGGCTTTCGACCTCGGCGAGGACGCCTTCGAGCGCTTCCGCCGCGTCGTCGGAGTCGCCTTCCTCCGGGACGCTCGCGTCGAAGTCGCTCCAAGCGAGGTACTCCATGACCCCGCGGACCCATCGCCCAGCCGATTCGCGACGCTTGGTCAAGCCGAGCACTTCCAGCGCACTCTTTTGGGCACTCGGGGTCGGGAAAGACGATTTCGCCGGCAGCGGGAAGAGGACGGTCGAATGGGTTGCGAGAGATGTAAAGTAGAGGCGAGTGAAGGCGGGCAGTGCCATAAGCACCGCGTTGCGACGGCTGTCTCCGAGCGTCCTGAACTCCGCAAAGACCTCGGTATCGACCGTCGAGATACTCGCCTCTCCATTGCCGGCGCCGCCTGCCGTATATGTCTCGCGCGCGAAGCCCCTGCGAAGGTTCTCGAGGTTGAAAAGGGCGAGCTGAACCGTCTGCAGCAAGGAGGTTCGGAATGAGGAGGCTAGGGGGAGCGAGCGCAGGAGCGGCAGGAGCGTCGGCAGGAGGGTGAGCGTATGAGTCGGTACCTGCGCGAAGAGGCCACTGATCAGCGCAATCCGGCCGCAAGCCGCACGAGAACGAGCCAGGCTTTACCCTCTTGCCTCCCTTGCCCGCGTCCATCACGACGTTCCTCGTTGCAGCCAGCCACGCACAGCCGAGGAGCGACCAAGCCTCCTTCTCCGCTTCTGACCTCCCAGAGTCCGACCCGAACACGGCGAGGCTCGACTCGACGAGCTTCTCGTATCCCTCAAGTCCGGCTTCGAGAGTCGCCTTGCGCATCGCTCCAGGTGCCAATCTCGTCCAAACGGCTGCGACGCTCGACAGCATACTCACTTGCGCTCCTTCCTCGTTGACGTAGCGCGTGACGAACGCGACAAAGACGGGGAGGATTTGTGTCGTCAAGTTGAGGGATTGCGTCGCGAGAGTCGATCGGGCAGTCAACATCCACAAGTCGGCGTCGAGGAGTGCCGGCGCGAGCGATTCGATCCGGGTCGCTTTGAGCAGGATGTCGAACGCCCAGTCCCGGATCAAGGCTGGCAGCGTGAGCGAGTCGGGAGCAGCATCGAGGGCGGAAGCTGCTCGCTGCACCTTGTCACCGAGCGGAGTCGTCGTCGACCGGAGGACGTACAACAGCGCCTGCTCCGACTGCGCCATCTTCCCGCGTACTCGTCGCTGCTCCTGGCCGAGCGATTCTAGCGGTGCCTCTTGTAGAACCCGAACAAGAGTCGGCGAGGCTTTTTTTTCGACTTCAGCGTCGCAACTTGGCGAGCGGCTCCTCGAGCTGCACCGCCTCGACTCTAGAGAAGTGACGTGCCGGCCGCAGTCTATCGATACTTTGCCGTCTAGATGCTCACATCCTTGCGTCTATATCCCACTGAAGCCACCCGGCAGGCTAGCTAGCTACCCAAGGTATGGGCTCCGAGCTCCTCGATCTGTTTGCGGCTCGTCGGGGCTTTCGGACGAAGTCTCGACTCGGGTTTCTGCCGGCGGTACGCGACGAAAGCGTCTACAGACGGAGGCCAGGATCATGCATCTGAGGGTGGACGTGTGACGGTGCCGGAGGGTGTAGTGACTTGGTAGCAGCAGTGATCAAAAAGAGAAGCAATAACTTTGGGTACGAGAGCCCGAAAGCCCTCATACCCGTCCTAAATATTGTGTCTCTGTGCAGCCCAGTGGACCACACGCGACAGTAGCGCTCCGTAGGACTAAAGAGTCGCCGTGCAATGCGAAGCGCCGCCGAAGAACGCCCGTATTCATGAGACAGACGCCGAAACCAGGTAAGTATACCTCAGTTGGTGCCGCCTGCGGGTGGTGCAACGCGATTTGCAAGCGTATCTGTCCCGGCGGTGTCTCCCAGGACCACCTTTTTCTTCTTTGCGACAGCCTCCAGATTTGCCACTTCTCCGGATCTCTTGTGGCGCGAGCGCGTCTTGGCACGCATCTGGTGTGGTTTACCGCGAGGTGCACATGTCATGTTGGGCGCCGAAGAGTATGAAACCGAGCGGAGCCTGAACCGCATGCAGGACCTGCTGCGGTCCGTACTTTCAGGCAAGTCGGGAAGGCTGAGGTCGCCTGCGCTGTGATCAACGCCGGCCGGGTCGCGCAAGTAGCACAAGGCTTCGGTGCCGTGATTGGGTACTGTGTGCCAGCCGAGGAGCGGAGGGCACCCCCGAGTCGACGACAGCCAAAAGGGGAAGCCGCGTGCCAACGCGAAGCGCAGGGGCGCGGACAAAAGGACAAAAAGAAGAACAGCCCAATGCGGGGCTCGAACCCGCGACATTCAGATTAAGAGTCTGATGCTCTGCCGACTGAGCTAACCGGGCGCTTGATATGAGTTGCCCAGAAATGCAGTATAGATCACGTATGGTCAAAGTGCCGCTGTCTCGACAGGTTCGGCTCGCCTGCCTCGAGTCAGTCAAGTTCTCTACCACCCATGTCCCGGGCACTACCCGCCTGCTGGAGCGTTCAAGTGACCAGGGCAGCACCGTGCAAGGGAGAATGTGAAACAGTCCCTCTGGCCTGACTTGATGCCAGCTGCAGGAACAAAGCCTTCGACTTGATGTCAGTTGCGCAGGCAACGCGGGGGCGTAGTCTGGGGCAGCGCCTGATATGGCATCGTTGGGAAAGGCTGTGTGGCCTATAGGGCCGGATCCTTTGCTCTGGCCCGAAGTGCGAGTGCTCTGCGCAGATGCGCTCGCAGACGCACTTTCTGTACGGCCATGTCTGAACCATCCCCTCTTTGCGTTCTTGCGGAACTTGGCACATTTGCCCCACCGTGACGTGCTCTGGCGGAAGTGTATCGCGCAACAAGAAGAGACAGCTCGCGGTCGGCTGCGCCGCGCACACACGGGCAACCTGTAAGCGCCAAATTCCGGACGATATCGCCGTCCTGGACTACTACTTGACATCGACTCCGGTCGGAGGGCACAAAGATGCTGTAATGTTTCCGTCGAGAGCACCGGAATAGGGACGACTGAGAGAACGCAGCGGTCCTGAGTGGCATACCGCTGCGCCCGGTCCCGCTCGCCGGCACGGCCCACCGCGGGACCGTCGCTGTTTCCTGGACGTGGCATACCTTGAGAACATGCGGGTGTGATTGTTTAGGCATTGATGTGGGCGCCTCATGATCGCGAAGGTCAGCATTGGCGCGAAGGGAAGCAAATCGAAGGGAGCCAGCTGTTGCGGGTGGCACGAAGTGAGAACTTTCCGCTTAATCGACCTTCACAACCTGGTTCCCCTCATTCTCCCCTGTCACTCACATTCCTTTGACTCGTCACCTCGTCACCTCGTCTCTTCTTGCTCTCGTAGTCGGCCCGCTTCGTCATCGTCTCGCGGGCTCTCGGATAGGAGGTCTCCTTGGCGGACAACTGCGGACGTTACTCTTTTCCTCACGATCCGCACTCGCTCCGCACAGAGTCCGCACGAGCTGAGAGGCTACAGCGATACCAGCTCGAGTAGCCCGAGCCTCCCTTGCCTGGTGTCCTCCGTTTATGAAGCATCTGTCCTTTTTGTGAGCTCAGGAGCGCTGTACGCTAACCGGCGCATACGGTGCCTCTTGCAAGCATCGAGGTCCCTCCCGGAGACCCTGTACCGGCCGACACCGACCCAGCCCGGCCTGACCGGAAGACTCCTACCAGTAAAGGCCTGCCCGTCGAGGTGGACCGGAGCGCTGCTCAATCTATAGTGCGCGAGCGGGCTTCTGGTAGACTTTGCCAGGTTGGTGCAATCCAAGGTATGTCAGGGCAAGACTCACAGCCTCTTTCACGGGTGTTCTAGGAGCAACGTGATTGAAAGTGCACCGGCTGCTAAAGAGCTAGAGGGAGATGATGTGTTAAAAAGCCAGCTTGCGGGTGCTCTTTTCAGCACCGGTCAAGATTGGCGGCGGACAGCTTGCCTGATACAGGTTGCCTCGCCTCAAGTTGCGGGACAGCTGCGCCTGCCTTATACCTGTAGATGGGCAAAGCTTGCAACGCGCTGGTCATGTACAAATCGATCAGCTGCGTCTGTACCCTTTGCAACCGGACTTTCCTGAATGTATCCTCAGTCCTCATCTACGCTCAAGCTGCGTTCCTGCTTAGTTGAACACTGAGCGGCAGTGAGCGGAAAAGCTGGCTACTGAACGGGAGGCAGAAGCGAGTCGGAGCAGGAAATCGCCAGGTGATCTGTATCGCTCTGGAGCCAATCTGAATGACACGGCTGCTGGAAGCTGGCTGCTCCACCTTACCTCGCAGCCGAGGACGTCGCCAGCGCAGGATTCGACGGAATGCTGTGTGGCGCGCCTCGTGAACGCAGCCGCCATCGCACGTGGGACGTAGAGAAGGCAGCAACCAAAACACACAAACGCGTCACACATAGTCTGAGCCTCCACTGACGATGAGCCACAAAGGCCGGGGAGCTGCGGGTCCGCAAGCGTGACTTTCCTCGCGCACAGGCGAGCCGAACCTGTCAGACAGCGGCACTTGCTCAGTGCGTGATCTATACTGCATTTTTGCACCACTACTATCAAGGCGCCCGGTTAGCTCAGTCGGCAGAGCATCAGACTCTTAATCTGAATGTCGCGGGTTCGAGCCCCGCATTGGGCTGTTCTTCTTTTTGTCCTTTTCTTCCTTGCCCTGCGCTTTCGGTTGGGACGCGGCCTCCTCTTTTGGCTGCCGTCATTCCGAGGCACTGCTCTGCGCTCCTCCACGAGCACGAGTACTCTTCACGGCGCGCCGAAGTCTTGTGCTACTTCGCGCCCTTCCGGCGTTGATCACAGTGCAAGCGACCTCAGCCTTCCCGACTTGCCTGAAAGTACGGACCGCAGCAGGTCCTGCATGCGGTTCAGGCTCCGCTCGGTTTCATACTCTTCGGCGCCCAACATGACATGTGCACCTCGCGGTAAACCACACCAGATGCGTGCCAAGACGCGCTCGCGCCACAAGAGATCCGGAGAAGTGGCAAATCTGGAGGCTGTCGCAAAGAAGAAAAAGGTGGTCCTGGGAGACACCGCCGGGACAGATACGCTTGCAAATCGCGTTGCACCACCCGCAGGCGGCACCAACTGAGGTATACTTACCTGGTTTCGGCGTCTGTCTCATGAATACGGGCGTTCTTCGGCGGCGCTTCGCATTGCAGCAGCTTTTTGCCACAGCTCCCTGAATTCTGGGCACCGACGTAAGCAAAGCTCTCGGTCCTTGCGTGCAGAATCAGTCACGCAGCTGGGCGTCCTACGCAGAAGGGAGCCAGGCTGGCGCCGATGAGGTCCCTCGCTGGAAAGGATCTTCCCTCTCAAGCGGCTGAAGCTCCCCCTCACAAGACCGTAGCGATGGGGGACCACGAGCACGGTGAACGCATATGGGTAGTCTTACAATCAACAAGATATAGAGGGCGTGGACAGACTAACGGACCTTCATGAACGAGAACAGCGACTCCATCGAGACCCATCGCCTGCCGTTCTTCTCGAGATGCTTCGTGACCGTACGACGGAGCTGCTCAAGCAGTGGGCGATTGGCATCGACTCGGGCATGTACAGTGTCTGTAACCGGTGCGTAAGTGTCAGTATAGGCGATGAACGCAGCGGCTGTCGGCTTCCTGACCTTGCTTTGCGCTTCCAGCAACTTTGATAACCGCGCGATCGATGTCGAAGAGGGTATCGAAGTACAGGAGCTGGTCGTACAGCTTCGAGTCGGAGTACTGCAAGACAGTCCATGGGTTAGCGCGAACCGCCGGGATGCAGAAACGAGAGGGACCGGCGCGACTGACCTCGGCGTGCATAGCGCCGCGGCAGCCAGCAACGAGGCATTTTTTCCCGTAGACGGACATCATTCGGGTCCTGTTGCCGCATGTCGACTCGTCGCAGACGAGCCACGCTTCGTAGAATTTGCTGATGAAGCGGCGGAGCTGGACATCGAGCTGCACCGCGACCGATGCGAGCGGGAGAGCGGCCATGCACTCGTTGTTGCAGCAGAAGAATCCGTGCTCAGAAAGCATGCCGGCCTGCGCGCGAGACGCAGTCAGGAAGGCTTCAGACGCGACCAAGCGGTGAAGATGCCGAGGGCTCACCTTGTTGTCGCTGATACCGTCGAAAGCCGATTCGGCGCCGCAGGCCTTGCAGCGAATGCGGAATGGCTCGGCATCTGCGAATCGCTGTGCGTCCGAGATCTGCGACTGCAGAGTCTTGAACTCTCGCTCGGGTACGTCGAGAGAGATCGACTTGAAGCGCTGCGCATCGAGGCCTGAGAGTATTCTGCGTTAGTCCACCGGCTCGGTTCGGCATGCTGATGGAATCGACCCACCGAGGCACTCGGCCAGACGGGCTTTCTCGGTCCCCTCGATGTGCTCGCAGAGACGCTCCACCGGCGGCAGGACTTGCGTCGACAGGTACACCTCGAAGTCTGAAGCGCGCACGCAGACAGTCAGTGGCTTGAGCTCAAGATATACAACTTCCTCCATGCTCACCAATCTTGAGCGTGGAGCCTTGTCGACGGACGTCGTCCGGGTGGTGGGCATTCGCGGCTTGCGCGGTCTTGGTTGTTTCGCCGTTTGGCGGAATGCAGAAAATATACGGCACGACGTCGCCAGCTTTTGCGGATTGACCTTTGGCCTTCATCTTCATTGCGACCTGGACGTGCGGCAGCGACTTCGCATCCGGGTAGTCTTCGGGATTCTTGCCGAGACGCTGCAATTGACATTTCGATTAGCGTTCGTTCGCCAACATGCTGTAATCTCGCCTCGTCCAACGAACCTTGTGGATGATGTAGTCATCGAGAGGCTTCAGACCGTTCCGAATCTTCTCGCCGAGGTCCGCGAGGTACTCGTGGATCTCCTCGATGACGACTTCAGTAGCTTTCGCGGACAGGATCATGTCGAGGACATCTCTGCATGGCACATGGTTGTCAGCCATGCGACGGATTCCGGCACGTTGGAAAACCCACTTGGAGGCGTCTTTCGAGAGCTTCGAGAACTCTCGTCGTTTCATGTCGAGACCCTTGATCTCGGTCGTGATCTCTCCGGGCTGACCACTGCCATCGTCCTCGACTTTGCGGGCTGCGTACTTCTTCTTGTTGAGCAGCAGCATGCGTTCGAAGACGGCGTCGCGATCGATCTCGAGCTTTTTGTACTTGTCGTTGATGACCTTCTTGAACTCTTCGCCGATCTTGAGAGCGGCGGCGTAGTCGGTCTGGTTCGTGTTGATCATGACCGAGTCGGTGTCGCCGTAAATGACCTAGTCGCACAGCGCGATAGTCTCGGTCAACCCCGGCTGAGCAAGACACCGCCAGTAAGCGAACACTCACGTTGAGCGAGAGTCCTTCCGCATCCGCCTTGGTCCGAGTCAAGATCTCACGACCTTTGAACGTCGTCAGGGCGGCGAGCGGTCGTGCATAGAACCGCGAACCTTCGTATCCGAGACATCCGTACATCGAGTTGGCCGTCAGTTTGAGCGCCTTCTGGGTGATGTCGTACTGTGTTGCCGAGCGGCGCGCGCTGTCAGCACGATGAGCTACTCGCGCATAGTCCGGGTCCTCAGCATACCTGCATGAGTCGGGCGAGTGTAGCCGATTTGTCTTTCATCAGGCCCTTGACTGTGCGACGACGTGCGACGAGCGAAGCAATAAGCTGAGGGAGAATACCCTGCGGCTCCCCGTCGCAGGGCGCACGGTCCGGCATCTTATCGAGATCCTCAGCCTGCGCGCGCGTTCTCGTATCAGCCACATTGTTCACCCGCGTGTCCGCCGGAACGGCCGACTTACGTCGTCCGCGGTCCAGTCGATCGTGGAGAAATCGATGTCGAACTCCTGAATGATACTCGGGTACAGCGAGTTGTAGTCCATGACGAGGACGTAGCGGTCCCAGAGGCCCTTCTCGGGCTCGAAGACGAGACCACCCTTGAACTTTTCGCGCTTGACTTCGACTTTGGGCTCCTCCTCCTCATCGTTTGTCTTGCCGCGCTTCTTCTTCTTCGCTGTCTTGTCGGCTTTGGCGATCTGTTCGCGTTTCTCCCAGGACGAGATCTTGTCGGGGACGATGTAGCCGGTCTCGTTGAACCGGTGCAACAGAATGTACTCGTTGCGCTCGGCACGGTTTCCGGCGAGGGTGCGGTTCCTGCAGGGTCGTAAGAGGCAACGAAGCATGAGTAAAGTGACTCCGTCTCAGCGAAACATCGACCCGCCAGACTGACCAGGAATTGCCGGCAAGGTTGGTGAGTTGGCGCGTCAAGGGAAGTGCCTGGACTTTAGCGGCGATGGCCATCTGGAAGTAGCAATCCGCCTCGCAGTGGAGGACGAAATGCTGCAAGTGCTTCGCGGAAGAGTGTACGTTGTCGAAGAATTTGGCCGTGTCTTCCGGATCGATGTCTTCGCGGGCGATCCCGAGGTGCGTCTCGCACATCTCGGTCAGCGACCACGTCGTCGAGTCGATCATGGACTGCAGCAGAAATGGAGTCAGCGGAAGGGCTGGAAAGGAGAGGCAAGCTGCCGCCATTCAGCTGACTTTGGATCCATCGCTCGATAGGTCGAGGATCAAGCGACCTGTCAGGATTCCCGTGTTCCGGCCCGCGCGCAGCTGCGGCCACTTGTCGCCCTTTACGCGCAACCTCCCCATGCGTGACCAGTTGTCGACCTTCAGGTCACGTAGACGGTTCAGGAGAACGTCGAGGTCAAGCTGAGTAAAGTCGTGTCCGACGATCACGTCCGGGTCGTTACGGGAGATAAAGTCTACCATCCATCGCGAGCGTTAGCCCATACTTGCGGAATGTGGGCGTCGAGAGGCAATCTCACCGAGCAGCTGGACGAGTAGGGGTCGCTCGGACTTGAAGAGGGCGAACGCTGGACCAGCCTTTTCTTGCCGTACGAGCTGGTCGAACCCAGCTGGGAAGTCGGTGAAGAGGTTTCGGACGAAGACCTTGGCCATCGATCCCTGCTGTTCGATCGGAGTCGGGTCATCGACATCAACTGTCGAGGAATGCGTCGAAGTCAGCTTCCGGTAGCGTTGGCTGGTAGCGCAATAAGTGCGCCGGAGCCTGCTCACCATCGTGCCAGATGCGTGCGGCAGCGCAGACAATCTCGCGCTTGTTCTCCTTCAAGTGTACGACAGTGCGGTTGCTCAAGCTCAGAATCGTCAAGCGCGGCGTGTCCTTGGGCGCCATCGTATCGGTAGCTGCGAAGGGCGAGACGTTGCTGTGGTCCACTTCGGCTTCGAATTTCGTCCACGAGAACTGCACGATGAACACATCGTCAGCCGGGACGACGGGTTCCAAAAAGGCCGCCAAGCTGAACGCACCGCGTCGCCCTTGTTGACTTTCGGAGCTTTGATGCTGAGCCAACACGGCCCCATGATCTTGCGGTCGACAACGAATCGTTCAAACGGCGTCGCGGTCGAGCCGAAGACGTGCGAGTACATTTCGCCCGAGGCGTCGATAGCAATGTCCGCCTCATTCCGCTTGCCGACTGTAATACCAACCACGAGTCAGCCGTGAACGCAGGAGGGTACCGCCCTGCTCCAGAGAGACGTACCCGGAAAATCGCACGAGACCTCGAGCCAGTCCGTCTCTTTCCGAGGGACCCCCTTGATGCCGAAAGCGTACCGTCGCTTGACATAGCCGCGAGTTGTCGACACGTTCTTGAGGTTCCACTTTCCGTTCGCGTCGTCCATGAAGTCGGCCTCGACATCGTCGAAAGGGAGCTCCTCGCCTTCGTCATCCGAGTCGTCGCCCTCTTCCTCGCCTCCATAGTCTGGAACGCGATCGTGATGGTCAGGAGCGGGCGAGCCGAGGACCAAGAGAGATTGTAGCACGTACACTCTGACTTGGACTTGGGCAGCACGTAGAGCTTGCGCTTCAGGCCCTTGACGATGACGGTGGCGCTCACGTACTTGGGGACCTCCTTCTCGACTTTCTTGCCTTCGGCCGTGCTCATGACCCTAACCGTCTGTCCGCGTGCTCGCACCTTTCCGACGAGTCGGACGACCCCGGGCGACGGTTCATCGTAGTCGAACCACCAGAATTGAAGTGATCCGTCTGGTTCGAGCGCGTTAGTCTGCTGAGCCGGCGCGCGCATGCCGGTCGTACTGATGACCGTCTTGTGGTCCTCGTTGAAGGCCGACGACTCGTCGACAGCGTCAGACGCTGCCGTCGTGACGAGCGGGGAAGACGCGACGGTGAGCGCCGAGGTCGCGGTCCGCCAGTCGATCCCCTTACGTTTCGGCGTCTGGTCCTCAAACGCCATCGGGCTGTGAGGGACCAGATCATCTTTAGTCTCGACTTTGGCCGACCTCGCCTTGAGAGCAGATGCATTGACGAGTTGACGACGTTGCGCCGGGCCTTTAGGCTTCGCGGCCGGTGTCGACGGCTTGACGAAGAGAGCCTCGTCGTCGTCTTCCATCTTTACGTCGCCGTTTGCTTTGTGCGATGGCCCGAGCAGGTCGAGATCCGTTGCCGTCGTCGAGAAAGAGTAGTCGTCGAATTCAGACTGATCCATACCGCCGAGATCGTTGTCTGCCTCGTCAAAGTCTGGGTCGAAGCGCGCCTTTTTGACACTGTCGAACCCGTCACTCGAAGGTCCGCCGGCGAGGAACGGGTCCGAGGCGGGATCGGATGCCATATCCGATGACGAGGCAAAGTTGTTGGTCGAGCGGAAGGACGTGGCGTCGACATCTGCCGCCCGCTTCGAGGCGGAAAGGGCGGACCGGGCCAGCGTCGGCTTGTTGCGACGAACTGGCGCGGGCGCCGGTCGTGACGACTTGTCTTCTTGGACGGTCGCCTGGTCGTCGAGGTTGCCGAGCAGGCTGGCCATGAAATCGTCTTCCTGCTCCTTGAGCGGGAGGCCGGTCCCCTGCCGGTTCGGGTTGATGTAGGGGTTCGCGCCTTCGGCAATTTCGAGGCGTTCCTTCGCGCGCTTCTTGGCAGCGGCTTTGAGCTGCTTATCGCGCTTCTCCTTGGCGACCTTCTTCTCCTCGCGTAGGCGTTCTGTGGGCAGTTGACGAAGCGTAAGCGGAAAGCTGCGGCCTAGCAAGGACGACCGCACACTCACTCGCATCCGCCTCGGTCACATCCTCCTCCTCCTCATCCTTCTCACTACCGCTGCGGTCCCAATCGTCCATGCCATGGTCGGCGTACCCGCTCACGCCGTTGTCCTCCTCGATAAAGTCGTCCTCCATGAGCCGACCGCGGACTACTGAGCGGTAGACGTCCTCGTCCACCTCGTCGTAGACATCCTCTTGCTTCTTGATCTAGAGGCATCACCAGTGCGCGAGGCAGTCAGCACGGGCCTGGGTCGAGCGCGAGAGGCAGCACAGCAGGAACCCGGGACTGACCTCGTAGTTGCGTTGGCCCGTCTCCCGCGCGGCACGGAGCGCGGCCATGCGCTCACGAGCTGCACGCGCTGTCGACATTGTATCCTCGACGCTGACAGGATCGTCGAGTCGGGCAACTTGATGAGAAGCGGCCGAGTGGGTAGGGCGAGACGGTAGCAGGCTGAGGCGCGCTGATGCCGGTCCTCGCTAGGCTTCGTGACACTACTAGAGCCTCGGTCAAGCTCTCAGCAAACGCTGCAGGCTGTAGTCGCGAGCGTAGAGGGCGACAGAATCGAGACGCCGACTCGCGTCGCGCGCGTTCTCTGCGCCGAATCGCGTCGCGCCACGAAAGCTTCGCGCGCGAAGAGAGGACAAGTCTTTTTCGGCCCGCCCGCGGCTCTACAAAGGCAGACTGGAAGTATTGGCAACAACAAGGTTGGCTACAGGTAATTCAGTCGAGTACCCAGTCGCGGACGACCGCAGTCCCGCCGACGATCGGATGCAGCAGGACCGTGGCCATCCAGTAGCCCAACCGCTGTCGACGTTTCTCGAGGAACGAGGGTCGATACTTGGCTACGAAGCGACATCGTCAGTAACTCGGAGATGACGATGTGAGCGAGCGGGTTGGCGGCTCACCAAGTGACGATTTGGGCGGCAGTCGGGGGAGGAGGCCGCGAAACTGGGGATGCGCCGCCAGCAGATCGTGTCGGAGCTGAACAAAGGCCGAGTAGCGCTTGTGAATCTTCATTACAGTGCCCTGCGTACGAGCGCTCGATAGCGGTAAGCGTCGGTGAGTGGAAGCGCAGCGTGAAAGCCTTCCCCCGCTCACCTGCGGCTGCGCAGCAGTCGGCAAAGTCTGCAGCTCGATATCAAAGACGACAAATCCGCTGCTGTCTACACCGACAGCGTGATAGCCCGTGATCTTGACCTGGCAAGAGAGAACGGCGTTTTCAGCGCTGTGCTTTGTCGAGAGGCTGAGTGGTAATCGTCGATGTCAAGCCTACGTCTCGGACAAAGGCGGCGTTCGGTCGATCCGACCAGTCTTCGAGGCGGACGCCGATGCGCTGGTAGAGCATGAACCAGTCAGCGAGGTCCGTCTCCCGGCAAGGTGGAAGCGGAGGCGCACGGAAGATCGTTGCGACGTCGAGGTCGAAGCGACAGAGGGTGGCCGGAACCGGAACGACTCGGTCTACGCGGGATATTGGATCAGTCACGATTCCGCAGGTACCCCAGACCTTCCTGCTGTACGACTCACGTCGCTTCCGAGGCCGTCGTCGCTGTCTTCACTGTACTCCGTGTCGTCGCGAACGAGCAAAGTCGCGCTGCTGGTCACTCGCCCGAGTCGGCTTCCTCCAAATGGGTCGTCGTCACGTTTTTGTGCATCGTATGCAGTAGGCGGTCTCAGCGTCGCTGTCGACGGAGATCGCTCGATTGCGAGTGACGTCGACGGCCGCCCCACATGGTCGCTGTGGCCCTCGGGCAGCCTCAGTTCGAGCGCACTCTGGCTCCGACCTGGTACGTTGGGTTCTGTGAGAGCGCCACGACTCAGCCGCGGGCTCTGGGCTCGTTGAAATGGCTCGGCGAAGAAGGACGACGAAGTCGCGTCGTCGACGTCGTCTCGGACAGTCTCGGTGTAGCTACGCGGCGGAGGGGGAGGTCGAGCTGTTGCTTCCATGCAGTGACACCATCAAGCTGTCTTGTTGTGAGTCTGAGCCAGGTGGGGTTGAGCCGGCACGCAACCTTGGTCGAGGCAAATCCGGCCGTCGCGCTTCCTCCTTTCGCCGGCGCCTTCTCATGCGTCGCCCTTGCGGCTGTGAGCGTCCCATGCTTCGTGCTTTATTGGCAGACCGCAGAGCTATGTGGGCAGTGCTGCCCGCTCATACATCACGCCCGCTCAAGGCTTGCCATCTGCCTCTCGCGCAACCGTCAAATCGCTCCGCTTCCCACTGTTGTGCCGGCTGGGACACCAATGCTCAATGTGCAGGCCGCGGGCTATTGAGGCTGACGCTCAAGAGCGTGCTGCAGTTCTCTTCGGGGACCGACGTACCTCGCCGGAGAGTCCGCGGACTTGGTGTGCTCCTCATTCTGATGGATCTCAATCGACCCTACTCTACGCCCCGACATCTTCGACACCGCTCGCCTGCCCTTCATCAAGCCGACGCTCCCGAGCGTCGTCCTGCTAAAGCGCGCCAGCGTATCGTCTCCGTCTTGACGATGTGGCCTAACCCTGTACCTGCTGCCCAGTCGAACGCAAGATCCCGCCTGCTGATCCTGCTGTGCGTCTCGCTGATGGGAGTCTTCGGAGCAGCGGGAACTGCCTACAGTGAGCCAGGGACTGACTTCAGCTGGTGAGCGTGGTCGGCTCATCCGAGATCCATTATGGGAACAGGCTTGCCCGTCACTGCGGGGAACAGTGCTGCCAGCCGGCCGGGCGTGGCTCTCCTCAGTGCTGCTGCCGCAACAGCGTCTATCGCATGTGTGCTCGCACTCTTTTGGCTCGATCGACGGCAGAGAATGCTTCGCGCGTGGTGGACAATAGCAGTGGGTCGCAGCGGAGGTTCCACGCGTAACGGAAGGAAGAGCTCACGCACCCTCTATAGCTCGGTCTGGCAACACAGGCAACGGCATCCTTCGTCCTCTTCTGGGCGGAGGCGCTCGGGGTGGAATCGCCGCAGCAGATCTGGTACGCTTTGTCGAGCTCCCGCGGTTCTTGATCTACCCAGCCAGCTGATGCGAGAGACCTTACAGTGATTCGCGAGAGTCAGCTTACGCGGACAATAGCCTCCTATCACGCCCGTTCACCATGCTCTTACTGGTACGAGAGGAGCCATCGCGTGCAATTACAGGCGCGAGCCGACTGCCGGCTCCTGACAGGTCGAGTTCATCTTGCCGCTGACAGCCATCACGACTCTTGTATCTCTGCGACGGAGCATACGAAATATGTGCGGCGACAGATACAACGCATACGAAGTACCTCCGGGATGGCATATCCCGCCGGAACAGTTTGCGCCCGACTCCTCCGATTCTGAACAAGAGGGCGCTTCCCGTAGCGCAACTCTCTCCCTATACGGACAAACTCAACATCGCCAAGCAAAGACTCTTGCAGGTCGCAAGGGCCCGGAGTTGACTACGTGTTCGCGCAGCTGGACCGAGTTCAAGCGGCTGCGCATGAGCCGGAACAATCTCTCCACTACTCCTGATCAACATCCTTGATTTCGTATCTGTCAGGTCGGGTAATCTAATGGAAGCAGTCCGTTTTCGGAGAGCATCCAGCAAGAACAAAGCGATGCGCACTGAGGTTCCGGCTAGAGATCAGCAAAGAGCGCATACTGCGTTTTCGGACTCCCGTGTCTCCTCTCCAGCTTTCGTCGAGCCAGAGCTGGGAGCATTTCAGCGCGATGGCAAGCCTTGACCTCACCAATCCTATGCTGCGGCTGTCTTTCCTGCAAACCTCGCTCGCCGTCGTCCAACTTCCACCAAAGCAATCGCTGCCCGCCTCGCTCGTCGCGGCCATCGCTGCTGAGCCGAATGCAGACGATACAGCTTGTCTACTCTCTATCACGAGAACGCCGTCCGAGACGTCCGTCATCCTGCCATGGTCATCGCACGAAAGCAACCTCGGGTCGGGACGTGCGGTGCGCACTACCGGGCTCACTAGCTTCGAGAGCGGCGCTGACTTGAGCGCTCTCACACAGTCTTCTCAGGCGGGCGTCAGTATCTCCGGACCCTGGATCGCAATCCAGATCGCCGGCCCCATGGACTTCTCCCTGTCTGGAATACTGAACGAAATGTCGACACCGCTGCGTGCGGCCAAGGTACCTATCTTTGCCGTCTCTACATTCGATACCGACTACGTTCTCGTCGACGAAAAGGATCGGGATGCCGCCCGAGGAGCGCTCGAGAAGGCCGGCTGGCAGTTTGCAGCAGAATGAGTTCTCGGGCTCCTCGATGTATACCGTTTACAATACTGAGCGCCGTATCTACATTTGAGAGGCGAGTTGACGCAAGGACCTGCGAAGGCTCAGAGGTAGGGACGCTCCGCCTGCGGCGTGATACGCGCGCCGTGCCTGCGACTGCTGCCCTTTGCAAAGTCGACGATGGCCGAATGCGCCGCGATGCGATTCTGCAGGACAGCTGAATCAGGGCTGCTTGACCTGCGGGTAGAATACGATGCAGCGAGAGCACTCACGTCCCAGGCAATGACTGTGCGCGGTCGGTGGCGGAGTCGGACTTGGAAGTCTGTACCGCGCTCGATGTGCGTGTACAGGAGTTCCAGCAGTGCATCAGATTCTTCTTGCTTGAGACCGACAATGCGACGCGTGAACTGGCGGTTGACGAAAAGCGCCTTTTCGCCAGTCACCGGATGCCGTCGGACAATAGGATGAACGGTCTGCACGGGCTCGCGTTTGACGACACCGCCTCGGTTTCCTCCGCGCGAGTACTCTGCCTGCTCAACGCCTGAGTGCACCGCATATAGCGTCTCGAGGTAGCTGCGCAGGCTCGGGGAAAGGTGATTGTAGGCGCCCCTGGACCCGACACCTCGTCAGCACGATAGCTCTGTGGCGACGGGAGCTTCGAGGCAAACGCACCGCTGATCAGCGTAAGCGGTGTCGCCGCCCGAAGCCGGCGAGTCGAAAAGGAACAAAAGCGTCAACCCCGGCGGCTGTTCCTCATACGTGACCTGCGGGAGACAGTACGTCAGCTGTGCTAGCACTTGCGCTCGTGCGCGCGGTGACTCACGTCCGAATGCCACACCGTGGAGGTTAGACGTAAGTCACTCTCATAGTTGTAGACAGCCTTCGCGTCACGGCTGCGTGGTGCGCGATGGTCAGCGGATCCCGGATTGTCGGTTCGATGTGTCCGGCTCGGCAGACTCACTAGACGAGGTGGAACTCAGGATGCCCTTCCGGAGCGCCGGAACAAGGGTGAATGTGCGGTCGACCGAAGAAGCGGCACCAGTCTTGGATCATCCACGTTTGGTCCTGATCCGCAAAGTCTTGGTCACGGAACGCCTGCGATTCTCAGAAGGATCAGTACAGGCGGCGAGGGGTTTCCTTGTTCAAGCGCTACGCTCACCACAACACCGCGTTGAGCGACATAGAGTGCTAGCTGCTGGCGGCTGATGGTGTCCAACTTGTGCAACTGGATGCCGGAGACTTCGCTTCCGAAATCTGGCGTGAGCTCATCAACCTCGGCATTCGCAAGGAATGCCTGAGGGTACTCGTGCTCGAGAGCTTCGTGGCCAGGGTCGAAGTGCTTGAAGGGGGTCAGCGGCGGCAAGCGTAGTTCCTTGTCGAAAAAGGGCAGGAAGTGGCGATACGGGTACGCTTCCTCCGGTTCGCCCGTCTCGCCCCACCAGCGAAGCTTCTGCGGACGAGCCGAGCTGGCGCCAATCTTCCTTTCTCCCGCAGCTCGAAGCGTGAGCGCAGACTGCGTGCAAGTCGTTGTGGCAGACATCGTCGATGCCGGAAGCAAAAGCGTGGCGCCAGCATGATGGTAGCGAGCAAGCAAGTATCACGGCACCCTTGACAGTATTGCGACGGCCTCCACACATAGCGCAATTCCTGCCCGCAGTACGCGCCTTCGCAAAATGTGATCAAGCGGCGAGACGACGCATGCGAGATGACGCCTATTGATGGCGTGCTCGACAGGAGATCACGCAAGGTTCCAGTCCGCGGCTTGCCGCGACACTCGGCGATGCGCAGCGAGTGCAGAAGCTCTCCTCGAGCAAAGGAGCGGGAAAGGAAGAGGTGCGCGCTCGCGCGTCTCCTCGAGAGACCCGCAGACGAGAATGCAAAAAAAGAAGTGAAGCCCAATGCGGGGCTCGAACCCGCGACATTCAGATTAAGAGTCTGATGCTCTGCCGACTGAGCTAACCGGGCGCCTTGATATCTAACCAAAAATTTTGCAGTACAGATTCTACATGGTGTGCAGTCCGCCCTTCTTCCCCTGAGGAATAGGGGGAAGGAGCGCAAGCACGCCATCGCCCATCGCAGGCGGAGGGAAACTTGTTGGTCGACTCTGCGCCGCGCGCCTGCCTCCTTTGCGCCGGACGTTCGCTCATACGCTCTTTGAAAGTCTCGAGATGCCGCCTGTGTCGCCAATAACGCAGCTAGACACAGCCGGCTACACCTCCTCCTCCTTGCTTCCCATTTCGCTGCCACTCGAATCCTGCTCTTCACGGTGCTCCCGTTGGCGCTCGTTTGGCCTTCTCAAGGCATCTGTCACGCTATGACATGCCTTCTCGCAAGGTCTGCTCCACCCTACATGGCTTCCCCCGCTGTAGACAAAGTACGCGCCTTCGCGCTGGCGGCACCGCACCGGTTCCCAGCTGTGCAGATCGCCTGCAAGCGGACCCCACCGTCCGCGTGACTCTCGTCCGGCCTCTCGGTGCTCGACAACCCCCTTTCGCTCTTACGACGCACTCAGGCTCTACGCCATCACTCCAAGGCACCCACCGACGTCTCGACCGAGCACCATGCCATCAGTCTCGCAGGTCCAGCGCATCACTCGCCCTGTCCTGTCGGACCCGCCGGCGCTCAGTGCGCGTGGTCAACGATCCCTCGTTCGGCCGCCCCTGCTACGGTGCTCTCTGTTTAACTGCCAGTACAACGCGTGCCTCAACCAGACGGGTCTTCTGAATCTCGGTGTGGCTGAGAACGTGAGTCGCGAGGCTGCACTAGAAAGACGCGACCGCCTTACGGCCGAAGTAGACCACATGACCCGCTTTCCGCTGACACGCGTATGATCCGACTCTCGAATCCACAGTCGCTCTGCCTCGAATGGTTGACCGACTTCTTCCAATCACACTTTTCACTCGATTACACCGATTTCACCGCAAGTCATCCCGAGCGGTCTATTGCCGACGTGGCCTGACCCTCTTCCTCTGTCCATCTAGTACGGTTCCGCTCTGACGGGTTCCTTGCGTCTGTTTGCGGCTTTGCGCCACTTGTTTGGCGTCTACTTTGACGCCCGGACGCCCGTCCTCCCCGAGCATATCATCGCAGGTACCGGCTGCTCGTCGATCCTCGACGCGCTCGCGGCCGTCCTCGCTGATCCGGGCGACGGCATCTTGTGCGCGCGCCCGCACTACAACGGGTTCCAGCCCGACTTTGCGTACCGCAACGATGTCCACGTCGTCGGCGTCGATCTTCCCTCGGGGAAAGAGGCGGACCCGTCTTCGCTCGAGGCGTTCGAGCGGCAGCTCGCACAGTCTGAGCAGGCTGGTCAGAAGATCAGCGCAGTCCTGCTCTGCAACCCGAACAACCCGCTCGGTGAGAAGCTCCGCTCAAAGCCCGCGACGTCGACTCTTGTCTCTAACGCTCTGGTCTTCCGGCGAGCAGGCTTCTGCTACCCTCGTGAAACCTTGATCGCCTACTGCCGATTCGCTGAGAAGCACAACTTGCACCTCATTGTCGACGAGATCTAGTGAGTCGCTTCGAGGGCGTGCCTCATCAAGGCCAGCGAACCTGACCCCGTCTTTCTGGAACAGCGCGCTGTCAACGTACGAATCGGATCACCCGGACCCTCAACCCTTCGTTAGCCGAGCATCGAGTGTGCATCGCAAGATCCCCTTGAAAAAGCTGACGGTTCAACGCGCGCAGGTCTCGATCCTCTCGCTCGACCCGCTCGTCGACGCCGGCTGCAACCCGTCCCGCATCCACTGCGTGTACGGGCCCTCGAAAGACTTTGGCGTCAACGGTCTCCGTCTCGGCGTCTTGGTCAGCCAGGCGAACCCGGACTTGCACGTCGCGATGGAAGCGAATGCCCTCCTCATGAAGATCTCGAGCGCTTCGGTACGTCCGGTCGCAAGGAATCTGAGCGAGTCAGGCGTCGGGAGGGCAGGCAAGCTGACCGTCCATGTTCCGCCTTCAGGATGTGCTGTGGTCCAACTTGCTCCTCGACCCGGTCGGCTTGCCGACGTACCTCGCCCTGAACAAGTCTCGCCTCGGCGAGGCATACCGCCGCGCGACCACGTTCCTCCAGAAGCACGCGATCCCGTACCGACCTGCGCACGCCGGTCACTTTGTCTGGATCGACTTGAGGCGATTCCTTCCGACTGTCGACGAGGAAGGGAACCGGCTCGAGACTGAAGCGGAGCAAGAGGTCGAGCTCGTGAAACGCTTCCTCGCGCACGGAATCAACCTCGTGAGTAACGTCAAAGACTGGGTCGAGCCGACGTGCAATCGTGTTGATGACCTCGTCCCTGCAGGGCCGCGGTGTCGCGTACGACGGCAAGCCGGGTTTCTTCCGCCTGACGTTCACGCTGCGTCCGGAATACTTTGACACGGGGATCCGCCGCCTCGAGGAGGCTCTCGGGCTCCGCGCCAAATTGGCAACGGACAACGGTCCGACCCGCGAGCTATGCTCGGCGTGCGAGATGAGCGCGACGACCAAGCGCATGGCCATCAGCGCTTAGTTATGTGCTGCGTTGTGGTCGGTATGCCGCCTGTAGATTCCCTTTTTTGCGTATCTGTACCGCGTGTCATAACTATGGGTTTGCGCCGGGACCAGGAGCGCCTCGTGCGGACGCGAGACTGGTGGAGGCTGGATGCGCAAAGGATATGTTTACAGGAGAAGTTGCGAGGGGTGAAAGATGCGCGGGCTGTGTTTGTGCAAGGGAGACGGCGAGATGTACTGCAGAGAGAGTAGTTTCTTCGAGGAGGCTGTGTGCCGAGTCGAGACTGAGGTGGGAGAGAGAGGAAAGAGGGTTGCTCGGTGGTCCGGAGCGACGGCGAGGGTAGGGGAAGGGGTCCCGATTACATGCCGACTCGCTGTCCCGAGGTCTGCGCGACCTGTAGCCGTTCCTGGACCTTTTCGTTGACGGCAAAGTACTTGCCGACGCATCTGGCGAGGGCGGTCCGAGAGAAGGAGGAGGAAGTGAGTGAGCGGAGGACTCGAGGGGAATCGCGTAAGAGAGGGCAGAAAAACTCACCGGTCGACGCAGACGGATTCTCCCTTGTTCAAGTCTGCCTCTGCGTACCTGGTCGAGATGCACTTTGCGTGGCAACTCGAGACGATCCGGGTGAACAAGTCGCTGACGGCTTCGAGTTCCATGGCCGCTTCACCGAGGCGAGCCTGGTCGATTTGACCGGCGGGGGCGGCTGCGCGCGATCCTCCAAACAGTGATGACATGGCGTGTTTGTGTAAGATAGG
This sequence comes from Rhodotorula glutinis, assembly GCA_037974285.1. Classification (NCBI taxonomy): domain Eukaryota; kingdom Fungi; phylum Basidiomycota; class Microbotryomycetes; order Sporidiobolales; family Sporidiobolaceae; genus Rhodotorula; species Rhodotorula glutinis. The sequence goes on along the minus strand of JBBPFV010000008.1, from coordinate 353,745 downwards.
CTATGTAGAGCGAGAGCGTCAGATGAGTACCGTGAGGCGGTGCAGCACTTTGACTTTGGCGTCGAGCTGGACAAAAGTCGCAGAAGACGGACGACACTCACACGGTTGACTTGTGACCGTTCACTCGCCTCGTACCATTCGAAACTGTGCACAGGCAGACCATGAGTCACCCTTCTGACGACCACGCTATCCGAGATGTCCCTCGTATACCTGCTCTTTGTGCCGTTCATTCCAGCTCCAGCTCCGAATGGGACCACTCCTCCCGACCCGTCAGCGACGACTTCCGCTCGTCACCTACCTGCCCTCCCCCCTCACAGCGCCGTTATTTTGCAGCCGATCTATGTACTCGAGACATCGAGTACCTCGGATCCGGAGGCTTACGGAGCGGCGCGAGATCTCCCTCTCCCTTTCCCGCCGTAGCTCTCTCGAAACACGTCTTTCTTCCTCTCGATCCCCTGAGATTGTATACGGCGCCGAAAAGCAGGAGGGAGTACAGGTACATGCTACAGGGGAACAGCTCTTATGCGCGCGCAAAGGTGATCAAGCGAGACAAAAGGAAGTGAGAACCGCTCAATCGGACCCTGCCTGGCCCGACGGGAAGACGGACGGGTATCGCTGCGCGAGGTCGACCACCTTGTCGGCGAGAGCCATGTCTGGACAGCGCAGAATCGACATTAGTACGCACGGAAACAGAGCCCGGAAAGCCATCTGGAGGACAAACCAATCTTCTCGCCCATATTTTGACTGTAGGGGCGAACGGTGTCAGAACTCGGGGCTCGGTGTGACAAGCCACTCGCGCGCTCCGACTCACCTCGTCAGCTCGCTGATGACGGTCGTGTCGACGACCTTGCCAATCACCTCGACAAACGTATCAGACAGGACCGAGTCCTGTTCGCAGGCGGACGAGTTTTTGGCTCAGCTTCAGCACCGCCAGTCGCTAATCGAGCTTCCGCGATCTCTATCACGCACCTGCGTCAGCCTGACCGTGACTTGAACGCCGTCGGAAGCCTCGAGGATAGCCTGGTCCGTGTCGAGCTGCCGGGGTTTGCATACGCGTCAGCTCGGAGAGCACACATGCACCAACAAGACGAGAGAGACTCACGCTAACGACCTTGCCGATCAGCCTGACGACCTGTCCCTGACCTGTATCGTCGTGCAAAGACGCGCGGGGAGGAGACGAAGTACGTCAGACGCTGCGTCCTCGGGTCCTCGTCCGCCGAGTGCGGCTCACTGCAGTTGGCGAGAACTGTGCCGTTGACTCTTGTTGTCGGTCGATCCATCTCGTCGGCTGTACAGAGCGGGGAGCGCGCGCAAGGTGGATCAAAGCGACTTTAGCGTCGACGCGGCGCGACGCGGCTGAGTAAAACATTTCCGGCTCTCGCTCGCGCAGCAGTCTGGGTCCGAGTCTAGCAGAGGCATACATATGGACAGCGAATGATATCTAGATGCAGATATAGGAGGGGCACGCAGAGAGGAGAACATGCAGTGTTGGTAACAACAAACGAGTCGAGAGCTTTGATAGAGAACCGGGGAAGCGCGAGAGACGATGATCACCGCAACGCGGGCCCACGCTTCTGATGCTTATTCCGGCTAGACCGGAAGATGTAGTAGACGATGACGCCGAGGCAGGTGGCGGCGACGACGAGGATCGTGATGACGATCCCGAACCAATTGAGCGGCGCTGGAGAGCCGTCCGCGCGAACGTGAGGGGCGTCCTGAGTACCGTTGTGCGGGCGGTTGACGTTGACAGAGAAGAGTCCGGTGATAATGTTGAGCAAGAGGACGGTCAGACCGATCAGGTACAGCTTGATCAGGCCGATGTCGGTGTCTCGCTTTGTGTACTGGAGCGAGAAGCGGAGGATCGAGAGATAGGCGGGATGGTCGTGAGTAAGGGACGCGTCGTAAAAGATGAGGGACTGCTGCATCGCAATAATGTGATCTGCGCGGACAAGGGATTTCGTTAGCGGTTAAGTTGCGACGGCTGAGCAGACGAGAGCAGTCCGATAACGTGCGACCTTACCCTGTAAGTCGCCGATATAGACAGCGATATCATGCTTGAAGTCGCCGCGGAACAGAGCCGCGTCCTCCTCGAGAACGCGCTTGCGCAGGCCGCGGACGACATCCGTCTTGGGGCCGAGCAGGCGGCTCAAGCCCGTGACCATCCGCCGCATCTGTGTGATGCGCTGCAGCATCGCGATCCGTTCGCGCGGGGTCTTGCCGAGCATCACCGTATCGAGGGTTCGTTTCGCGGCGGCACTGACGCTGAGACCATCGGGGATGAGCGGGCGAGACGAGGGCGACAAGTCCTGCAGCTCGATCCCGTCTTCGCCGACGAGGATCTTGCTCTTGAACGGCCGGTCCACGACCGTCAAGAAGCTCCGAGGGAACACGCGCGCGAATGTCGGAGACAACGGAATCGACGGGAACGCGCGCAAAGCCGTGACTTGGCGGAGACGCTCGACCGTGGCGCACTTGATCTCCGACACGTCGAGTGCTTCGCGGTCGAGCTGGTCAAAGTGTTCCGCATCTGGGAAGTCGATCTTGATGCCGACCACGCTCTCGTCGTAGACTTTTTGACCGGCGACGATCCCGACGCCCGACTTGGCGATATTGGCTCCGACTCGCGCGGCTTCTGACGGGTCCATCGGGTCCTTCGGGCCAACCGAGAAGACATCGAGATCGTTTGCTTCCTCGTCGACAAAGTTCATGATTGGGAAGAAGGCGTCGACGACCGAGTCCATGAGGCTGTATGCCATCCAGTCTGCGTGGCGCGGGTCGTGTCAATCCAGCTCGCGCAGTTCGGTAGGCCGTTCGGTGCTCACGGGAGGAGAAATTGCGCGAATTGCCATATTGCTGTAGCTTGCCCTGAACCGTTTCGAGGTGCTTGTCGATCGGCTCGAAGTGGAACTGCCCGAGAACGCGAATAAGCTCCGGGCGCTCAGACCATAGAAGGGGACAAGCTCACGGAGAGTATGCCGTCTCCGTACACGACGAGGTACATGTTGACAGCGCCGACGCCGACTCCTTCAACACCCTCCTTGCCTCCAACACCTTCAACGATGTCGACTCGGCCTCGCTGCCGGGGCTGTACCGAAGGGGGAGACGAGTCTGCCGAGTCTCGGCTTTCAAAGTCCTTCTTCTCGTCGAGCGTGGAGGTGCTGCTCGCAGCCGATGGCGGGGCGGTCGTCGTTGTATACTTGAAGTACGACTCGTCAAGAGCTCGGAAGACGATAAAGTAATAGCCGAGGGCGGGGAAGGACTCGAGCTTTTCGCGGGTCTCTTGATGCAGAATATCCTCAATCGTGAGCGGATGCAGCGGAAGATGCTGAGAAGCAGGAGTGTCAGTCTGGCAGAGGGCACGTCAGGTTTGCACGCTGAGCCCCTCTCTCACCTTTCGAAGATCGCGCATGTCGGCAACAGTCGGGCACATGATGTCCAGCCACCAGGCAGGTCCATTGCGCTGCTCCTTGTTCTTTCCGAGCCTGCGGAATTCGAGACGGGCAGTGCGAGCCTGCTCGCGGCCGCGTTTAGTCGACGGTCCGCCAAGAACTCCAGGCGTGACCGCCGGGGCTGATCCACCGAGCGGCGAGTTATAGTCTCGTGTGGCGGCAGCAGCGTCCCGTTCGATCGCGTCCGGCGGGAAGTAGCCGTCGTCGACGACTGCCTCGGGAGGCACGTCTTGCAAGGGCGCTTCACCGGGGTTGTAGATGCCTGCGCCGAGGTCGCCCGCGATGCCGTCCTCTTGCTGCCGCTCGCGCCAGAAAGCGCTCAAGCGCTCGAGTTGGGGCGCGAGCGCGGCCGAATCTGCGAGTTCGAAGACTGGTGGCGCCTGATCTGGAGCGAGCGCCGACATCGGAGTCGACGCGGCCGGAGTCGGCAGAGCACCAGAGAAAAGATGTGCTGGATAGTGTAGCGTGGGTCGTGATAACACAGGCGTCAGGAGCTTGAAGTGCGGAGTTGGCGGGTCCCACTCCGAATCGGTGTCGTCTCCAGTGTCGTCCGAAGAAGACGAGGAACCGGACGACGAATTGCGCCAAAAGCGCCAGCCAGCCCACGTCGAATTGGAGCGTCCGGAAGAGCTCGAGGTCGAGGAAGTCGAGCTCGTCGACGAGCCAGACGAAGTCGAGGTCGATGAGCCCGAACTACCCGTTCCCGATGTGACGCTGCCCGCCGTCGAGCCCCGCCTGCGCCTCCGCTTGACTTTGCGCAGGGCACGCTTGACGCGAGAGCGGGCGGATTTGCCCGAGCGCGACGACCTGCCCGACGCGACCGAGCCGTTCTTTCGTCGACGCCGCCTCCGCCGTTTCGGGGCAGGCGTGTACAGTGGATGCGGAGTCCGCTGCTCGTGGTGCATGCCATGCTCGGGATGTGGCTCATCGTCGTCTCGCGGCGCGAATACCGGTGAAGGCGAGCGTTCACGATGGATCGAAGCCGTCCGCTCGGTCTCGACAGGCTCGGGCAAGTTTGGACGAACGGACGGCGTCAGCGGATTCTGCAGGATTGGCCGGAGCGGTATCGGCGCCGGCATCTCTGGGGACAGAGTTCCTGTCCGCTGCAGCCCAAAGATGGCCTTGGGGGAGGTCGGAGACAATGTTCGCGAAGGCGAGCGGCGATTCTTGCTGCTGCCGTTTGACGAGAGGATGCTGCGCTTGCGCGCGACGGGACCCGCACCGTTCGAGGAGCCTGTTGGAACGACGAGCGCGGGGTCGGGCAGCTGCAGGTCGGGGAGCGGCAGGTCGATAAAGTGCGGTCGTTCGTGGAACGATTCGCGGCGGGCGAGTTCCTCTCGCTCGTCCCCATGAAACGGCGGCGGTGATTGCCAGCCTTCGAGGCTCGCTCTCCCCATGTCTCCATCCGCGGTTTCGCCGTTGAGCGGTGCGTCTGGACTGGCTCGACCCTCCCTCGTGCACGACGATGGCCTCGCTGCGTGATCGACCGTCCGCATTTCCATCGCGTCCTCCTCTGTCCGATTCCCGGTCTGCGCGCGATTGCCCGAAGTGACGGGCATGACCGGAGCTTATGCCATTCAAGCCAGTGACGGGAGGTCGATTCGCGGTTGGTCGGCTGGACTTGGGGGTTTCCTGCGACAACTCTCAATCACTGGAAAGTCAGCGAGGTCGCGCCTATGTCTCCAATCGACGGCGAAGCTCACCTGTGCCGGGTGTGCTACCGATCACCTCCTTTCTCACCGAGCGTGTGTCGTTGCGACCCTGGCTCTGCGATGGAGGCTGAATCTTCTCGTTGCCAGCCGGTCAAGTGACCCGTTCAAAGCGGCGCGCTCGCAAGCAGCTGGTAGCAGACCAGGCACGCAGCGGCGGAGGTCGCACTGCCCTGTCGTGCAGTATGCAGCAGCAGCCGTACCAACCGAGAGTCTATCGGGCGAGCTCGCAGCAGAGGTCTAAATTCAGGCCGGGAGGCTCGCAAAGTCGCACGTGCCCGCCGACCAATATCAGATCAGATTACCACCTCATATCATTGTACTCTTTAAGAGATGCTGTGATGACTGCATTGCGTAATGGTACAACGGAGGTGAGGGAAATAAAGTACAAAGGGCGGTAGTGGAGAGTCGTTGTCGCGTCCAGACGATCAGAACGGCAGGGATCCCTTGCCCTTCGATTTGGCCGCCGCTTCCGACTGTGGGTGAACACAAGAGAGTGAAAGTGTCAGCACGGCTCTGCACAATGGAGGAACTGGTTGGGCCCGGGAGGTAAGGGACAGCGGCTGTCTCTGGCTCCAGAGGTGCGAGAGAGAGAGAGGAGAAGAGGCCCGCGGCGCGAGACTCACCTTGCGCCATGCTTCTATCCGCGCGTCCGCGCCTTCGAGAAGAGTCCGCAGCTTGGTCAACCGCGCCTGCTTCTGACGTTCCCACAGTTTGCCCTTGAAGGGAGCGCCCCTCCTGCCCGCGTACGGTCCGACTTTGGGCATCGCAAGCGCGTCGAGGATCTGACTCCCGCGGACGTGCGCCGAGCCGACGAGCATCCTCCGGTTCGCGTCGAGTCGTTCGGCGGCAGTCGCGTGGTCGCCGCTCGCGGCGGGAGCGTTCGCCTTGGCGTGCGCGGGAGGGAGGACCGAATCCGGGTCGAACCCGTACGCGACAGCGGCGCGCCTGAGTTGCTTCTGCCGCCTCAGCGAGTACTTGGGAGGCGTCCACGAGCGGGCGTTCTGGTTCTTGACGGGTGCGAACGGGTTGCTCGGACCGGCGAACGGGAGCGGAGTCGCGAACGGCGTCGCTGGAAGCGAAGCGGGCGACTCGCGCGCGATGAAAGACCACAGGGGCAGCTTGCGAGCTGCAGATTTGGCGCTGATGCTCGCCATTCTTGGTCCGGCTATGGCGTGTCGAGCGGTCAAGAGTCGGATGAGACGAGAACGAGCCGAAAAGAGGACAGGAAAAATTTCTACTCCGGTCGGTCGTGGCTCTCTCTCTTCTGCACCTCACTCTGTGCTGGCCTGATCGCTCGAAAAGGTTACCGGGAGGCTAATTACGAGCCGCGATCTACGCGTCAGCCTGTGCTGTCGAGGGCGATCTCGCTGCTAAGTTGCTCTTGCTCCTCTCGCGCTTCGAAATCGGCCCACAGAATATGCTCAAACGCGCCTGCAGGCGCTCGTGCGATTGCTCTGAAATGGTCACTCTAGACCAGCTCGAGCTTACTCGCCGTCCAGCAGGGCGGCCAGGAGGACCGACACGACCGTTTTCTGTCGCGAAGACCCTCTCTTCCTCGCGCATCGCTGCTCGTCGATACTTCTCTCAAGGCCAAGCACACGCGCAGTCCTTGAACGCCCGACGGTGCTCGCTTCCGCCTTTCGTTTTCGCCCGCAAAGACAGACCTGGTGCGTGTGAGCAAATCTGCTATCCGGCCTGAGCGGTCGCGACTGCTCCCGTCTTCCTCTTCGGGACGCTTCGGGGCTTTTCAGCGCTGTCCTGTGAGTGCCAACATGCTCAAAGTTTCATCTTTCGCGCGCGGCATGCGCGCCAAACCCCCGTCGACGGGACCGGATCGCGCAGAGCAGCTCGACAACGTCGTCGGTCGTCGACGAGAGACCGCGGAATGATCCGGACAGGAGCTGGCGCTCGGTTTCTAAAGCGCGAGACGTGCACAACCACTGCCAGCAAGGCCGTACGTGCTAGCAGACGAGCGCAACTCGCTGGAATGAGCCGCCGCCGTCTCGCCAGAGTGAGTGCTGCGGATGAAGCAAAAGAGTCTGCTCGAAAGCGCCGAGTGAGCTTGCGAGATGCGACGAGCGAGTACCCCTCGCAGGCAAAAGCGCTCTGTACAGGTGAGAGAATTAGCCTCCCTTCCTGTAGTATGGAAAGCGTCCGTGTTGCCTTGTCCATGTGCGCGAGAGAGCCGCGATCGACCTGGCCCGAGCGAGAGCGGCTCGTCGTCCATGTTTCGCCTCCCCGCGCGCCGCCGATCGCCCGCCTGCCCGCCCTGTTCTCGCGCGTTTGTCGCTCACTCGACAGCACCACCAAGCACGCGACTCACACAATGGCGGCTCCCTTGCTGGACGCTGCTACCTCGAACGAGCCAAAGACTCGCTCGTACAGTGGCTGCTACTCGTGCCGCGCCATCAAAAAGAAGTGTACGCGGCAGCCGATAATGACAAATGGGGCCCGCTATAGATGCACGGGCCTAGGCTGACCTTTCAGGACGACTTGCCTGCAGGCCTCGAAGACTTTGACAGCGACGGGAAATGCGGCAGGTGCATCAGTCGCGGCGTCCACTGCGAGCGGACAAAGCCAGTCCGGAGGCCGGGAGGGAACCCTCACGGCAAGCGGGCGAGCAACGCCGGCGCAAACGGACCCAGCGACGACGGCGCGAGTCCCAGCGCGAGACCGCCGAAACAGCCGCGGACCGCCAACGGGAAGCGCGTCGCAGGTCAGAATGGCGAACCGTCGACGACGCCGCCGTCGCTCGACGACTTGTCGACCGTCGCGCTGTCGATGGCCGCGTCCGACCCAAACTCGCACGGACATCACATGTACAATTACTCGATGCACTTGCCGATACCGCCACCGATCCCGAGCACTTCGGCGGTCCCGTACTCGGCGCCGTCGCCCGCCGCGTTGGCACTGCCGACTCCGCCGCCCATCCTCCCGCCTGCGCCCGCCCTGTCTTTGCCCTTGCCGATCCAGCCGCCTCCGCCCGTCTTGCCCGCGGCGACGACGACGACGGCGGCGACCGGAGCGGACGCGACCTTCCCTCTCTCGCTCCCGTGCAACCCGTGGGACCAAATGTTTGGCTTCCTCGAGTCCGACCCGACCGCGACTCTTACCGTCGATCCGGCTTTGCCACATTTCGACTGGGCCTCGTTGACGACGGGTCAAGATCTGCAGTCCCCCTTGGTGTCCGAGACGAGCGCCCGCTCGCCGCCAGCCCCGAAGAATCGCCAAGCGAAACTGCCAACCGGGATGGAGACCATCTTGAATGGTCTCGCCTCGAGGAGTTCGCCCATGACTGATGCGACGTCGCCGTCCCTTACGTACACGCCGGCCAGCACGAACGCCGTCGCCGACGATTCGGGAGACCTCGAGCTGACGGACGACATGCTGCTGATCTGTGAGCATCCTTGTGCATCTCTTGCGGATGGCGGAATGAAGTCGTCTGACTTTCCCACGAGCCATCAGATAACGCTTTAAATGCCGAATTTCTGAACTTGATGCCGATCGCGGACCGCGAGCGCGCAGCGAAAGCGTGGACCGATCTCGCTCGCTCGACGCGTCTTGGTCGCACAGCTGCCGCTGCGTGTGTCTGGCTCTACCTTGCGAGGTCGTCGCGGACCGTCGACCCGGAAGAGCGCACGCACCTCCTCGCTCAGAGCGATCGGTACTTCCAGCGGGCCGTCGCGCAGCTTTCGGACGAGGTCTCGCTCAATTCGCAGATCTTTGCGCTTCTCGACTTGTTCTTTGTACAGGTGCGCCATTCGTGACTGCGCAAGACAATGTCTCGCGCTTAGCTGACGGCTGGCTTGGACCTCTGCAGGCGGATCGGACGTCCATACAATCGGGCAACGCGCTTCTCGCCATCGGGGAGCTCTTCATTAAGCAGGCTCACGGTCCTCGCCCACCGCTCGATCTCGTCAATCACTCGTCGGCGTCTTCGTTACGCATGTTTGCCGTCCTCGACATTCTCCGCTGCGCCGTCGAGAAGGGTCGCCGGACCGTCTTTGACCTCGAAGGGTTGCCCGGTTGCCTGCGTGCCTCGTCGACGACTCAAACTGAAGGCAAGGACAGCGACGAGGCCGATAACAACTGGCAGGTCATACAGTGGTCCGGGTTCCCGCTCGAGCTCATCCTTTGCATTGCGGCGACCGTCAACCTCGACTGCGACCGGTCCGTCATGACCCCCGAAGCTGTCCGAGCCGTCGCGGACAAGATCGAGGAAGCGATCAAGACTTGGAATCCGGCGCGGTCTCAGGCGGCGGGTTACGAGGACTCGCTGACCTACTTGCAAGAAGCGGCGACCAAAGAGATGGTACGTCGCCACTCGCTTCCTGAGTGTCGTCTTGGCGGAGCTGACATGCGCATGGGTTTCTACAGTGGCGCCACGCAACGCTCCTCCACTTCTACCGCGTCGTCCGTCAATTCGGCTGCCTCGCGCGTCCGATCCAAGATTCGCTCTACCAGATCCTGCACATCGGGCAGATCCGCCGGCCGCCTCCTGTCACGAAACCCGTCACCGAACCCGTCTTTGACTTTTCCAGGCTGTGGCTCCGCGCGTTCCCGTGGTTCATGGCGGCGACAGTCGCGACGCAGCCGGCCGAGCGAGACCTGTGCCGTGCCGGACTCAAGAACTACTGGTCCGGCTCGATCATCGAGGAGAACACCAAGGCAGCCGAGCAGATGTGGGCCGAGATGGACGAGACTGGGCGCGACAATGACTTCCGGGATGTCCTGCAGCGGGCGGGACTTTGCGCGGCTTTCGTGTGAGGATCCATGGCGTACCATGCTTCGCTTGAATTGATGAACATATCTTCGTTCCATACCAACAATTCGATCCGGACAAGAGAGGAATAAATGAAAGAGAGTGAAAGAAAGACGAATGGGAGGAAGGCCGAGCGAGGCTTTCAGGCTGATCGCTCGGCTTCTTGCTCTGCGGCCACGATGGCCTCGACAAGCGCACTGCGGCCAGAGCCACCTTCGAGCCGGTCGTTGACCGTCTGAGACAGCGCGAGCGCGTTCAGCTGGGTGCCGAAACTAGCGCGAACGCTCGCGCTGATCCCCTTTGCCCAGTCTTCCGGCAAGGCCGGCTCGAGGATCTCTGACGCTGAGAGAGGCACAACGACGTTGAAGCCTTGGTTGTTCTGGCGCGTGAATACATCAATGTCGAGTTCGAGGATCGAGTCGTCCTGACTGCCGTTTCGGGTGACGGTCCGAGTCGAGACCGGATAACGAAGCGCCGTCATGGCGATCTCGTGCCGAATATGGCGTACGATGCACGCCCGAGCAGCTACATACTGCAATACCATCTGTAGAAGCACATATTCCTGATCAGCTGCGGTTCTGGCCTGAATCAGAACGGCAGCAGACTTACGCGAATGTCCTTCGGGCCCTCTTGCGCCAGGATCGCTCGCAGCTCACTACTGGTGGCGGCAATCAAGTAGGTGGCGACTTGAACGCCGACTGTCGACTTGTGCTTCGGCGATGCTATCGTGAGTCCGAGGTCGACCTTGTGGACATTGAGCGAGCCAGGCTGCAGGCTACACTCGATCACGATGTCGTCAAAGTGACGCATGCGCACTTGTCGTGAGTCAAAGTGCTGAAGACGCCAGCCCTGCACGTGCTGAAGCGCATCGTAATCGGCTCGAAGGCGGACAAGGTCGGCGCGGGTCCGCTTGTCGCGCCGCCGTTCTTCGAGTTCGGCAATCTCGGCCTGAAGGCGCGCCTCTTCCGTCGAGTATTTCTCAAATGTGTCGCGATAGCTCAGCAAGTGCTGTTCCGCGCGGTCGAGCTCTGGCCGCCGGCCCGGAATGCCTTTCTCGGGATTGCCGACAAGTTGTTCCCTGCACACCGGCACGTATCAGACCTGAGCAGCTCAATAGTGGAATAGCAGCGATCATTCGCCACTCACTCTTGCTCCTCCGAATCGGCAAGCATATTCTGCCTGACTTCGACATCTTCGGCCGACATCGCCGACAGCTCTGCATCGAGCGCACGCTCGGCGACGAGGTCCGACTGGAGAGCAGCGTGACGGGCCTCGAGCGACGGCACGACGACATCCACGTCGAGCTGTTGTAGGACCGCACGGTCCTGTGGCGAGCAGTGCTGTCAGCAGTGCTTTTGAGACTATCGCGCGACCGAGAGACGAACCCGCTGGAGGAGCTCGAGGTTCTGCTCCATAAAGCCGATGATGGCTCCATGGTTTTGACTGCGGATCTTCTTCCATTCACACTTGTTCTGAAGGAGGTAGAGGAGCTTAATCTGGCCGAATTGACTCTGTGGTTTGAGTGGAGGTCGTGTGAGTGCGCGCTTGTTCTCCCACGAGCTTGTATCAGTCTCGCACCTTCATCGCTGCCTTCGTTTCTTCAGACGCGGTCGCGTACTCGCGGAAGATGGCGGGAACGGCACCCTGGCGCATCTCTTCCTCCTGCTGCGAGACGAGCTCGTGCGCTTGGCGAATCCCTTCGAGCAGCATCTTTTGCTCCTGTTGACGTCGTCCGGGTCAGTAAATGGTCCGCGCAGACTCGAAGACGCGATCACGCACGTCGTGGTAGAGCTGGTGGAAGAGGGACTGGCACGCTCCGGCGACAGTCATGTCGGCGAAGCTCGGCGGTCCCGCTGCATCTTTGGCGGCGCCATCGACATCCTCGCCTGCGTCTGCTGCTTTCGCGGCCATACTCTTACGGCGGTTGGCAGCGCTCGACTCGGAGCTGACGACTTCGAGGAGCCCGTCATCGGCGAATTTCGTCCCGGTCAAAGCGAGGAACGCGTCGATCGACTGCGGGACTTGAGCGCGCTCTTCGGCTCCCGCCGACGCAAAGGACGCGTCGTACGACGAGTTGGTCAAGTTGAGCTCGTCGCCGAGATCGACTTGTCCGCTTCTGGGCGCCTCGTGAGCGCCGTTCTTTTCCATCAGCGCGCGCAAGGAGAGACTGCCGCCGGGTGACCGGCCGGCCGACAGTGGCGGAGCGAGCGTCTTGGGCTGGAAGATGGCCCTGCCCGGCGTTGACGGCTGTTTGGCCGGTGAGGCAGACCTCGACCTGGAGCGAGAGCGACTACGCGATCGAGGCGTAATGGCCGCCGACGGAGCCGCCGAGGCCGGCGCAGCCTTCTGCTGAGTCTGCGTGAGGAGAGACTGCCGCGCCTTTGCGGGCGACTTGCCCGCCAATGACGACGGCGGCGCGAATTTGTTCGGTGATGCAGATCGCGCCTTTGGGCTCTTGGGCGGCGCCTTGTTCTCCTGCTCGGATCGTCGGTTCGGCGTGTTCGCGGCAGACGGCGCATTGACGATGACGCGACGCGGCGAGCGGAACGGCGATTTGCCAGCGGGAGCAGGACTAGCGCTCGTCATCCGCCTGAACGGCGACCGCGTCGGCGTGTGGGCGCCAGCGCCTTCGAGCGGGACGGAGAGGGCACGTCCGAGCCCAGACTTGGGCGGCGAGACGTAAGTGGCGGCACGGGCAGCCGGTGACTTGGTCGGCGAAGCAGGCGGCGCCGACGTCGCTCGCTGGAAAAAGGCAGACGAGCTCGAGTTGCCAAAGATGCTCGACGGCCGGCGCAGGTTGTTCGGAGCCGCGATCGACGCCCGCGTCGAGTCTTGATCGCGCGTGAAAGTCAGGTCGAGGGTCCGCTCGCCTGAGGTGAGCTGCATGGAGACCTCGGCGTCCGAGTCGACCTCGCCTTCGGCGTCATCGCCGTCCTGCTCGTCCGCGACGATGCCGCCGATAGCGGTCGTCATATCCATGACGCCAGTCTGGTCATCTTCGTCCATGTCGACATCGCTCTCCTCGTCATCCTCGCCTCCAGCGCCGACAGCAAAGCCGACGCGACTCTTGCGGGGTTTGCCTCCCTTGGCGAAGCCGAGCTGGCGCATCACCTCCTCATCTTCCTGGTCTTCGGTGCGGACCATCTCGGAGAAGCGCGGACCGGCACGTGGCTTCGCGGCGATACTGGCCTGTGCCGCGGTCGTGCCGAAGAGCTGCGCCTGGACGTCAGCCTGCCTCGTCGGCGACAAGGCAGCGGCCGCTGCTTTCGAATCGAAGCCGCCGAGCTCAACAGACGTGATTGGACCGGCAGAAGCGGTGTTCGACGCCAGCTGCTGTGCGAACGCGCTCGTGATCCCGTCGGTCGTCACTTCGTCCATAGCTTGAGTGCCGTCCTCGTCCATGTCGCTACCAGACTCGCCTTCGTCGTTGTCGTCGTCGTTCGCCGAGGTCATGTTGAGCGCCGAAACTGGGATCTGGGTGCCAGCGAAATGTCCGGCGAACGCGAGCGTGACCTCGTCCCCGGCAATCTCCATCGACGGCTCGGACTCGTACAAGTCTTGGTCGTCCTGCTCCTGGTTATCCTGCTCGTCGTCGACAAACGACTGCGAGGATGACGCGAACGACGAATCCCCGGAAGCGTTGGCAGCTTCCTCGGCGGCGGCAGCCTGTGCCGCTTCGAACGCCTGGGCCTCGGCGGTCGGCTTGTCGGGCGTAAAAGTCCTGCAAGCACATCACTGTCAGCGGACGCCCTACTATGACAGCCTCGTGTGACCTCACCTGATGTGCGCGTTGGGCGCAAAGCTGACGCGGCGGCTGTGACTAACGCTCTTGCGACGACCGTCGGCGTCGTACGCTGCCGTCGTCTCGAACCGCGTCATATCCATGTCGAGGCTTCCGTTCGGGTCCTCGTCGTCATCTTCGTCGTCCTCCGAGTCGTCTCCTCCTTGTACGGTAGCTTGCTGCGTCGCAGCGGTTGTTTGCGGCGGTTTAAGCGACGACCTGCGACCCTTGTTGTTTGGCAGGTGGGCATGCGGTTGGATAGCGAGCTGCGAGGGCGCGCTCGCAGACGTGGTCAAGCCCGAGAGGTCGGTCGTGTGCGCATGAGCTTCGGACCACGCGGCGAGGCGGGCTGACGTCTCGCTCGGCGGGATGGCGATCGTATGGTTCGCGTCCAGCTGGAACGCCGGAATCGCCTTGAGGATCGACCGTCGCGGTTGCTGCGCGGGTGCATGCTGCGTTAGTCTCAATGTCAGATGGTACGAGATGCAAGTATACGAGTGAACTGACTGCTCTCCTGCGTTCGAGTTTGCCCGGGCTGAGTTCGAGGGTCAAGTTGGCTGAAGCGTCTCGGCGCAACGCCTCGATTCCACGGGCTCGCTTGCGCGCAGCGTCGAGCGCATCTCCTCCGAGACTCTGTGCCCGCTTCTTGCGAGTCGATTGCGCGGTCGCAGGAGCGCTGTCGGCCGCGAGAGACGCCCGTCCGGTCAATGTTTGCCGAGAATCGACGCCGTCAGTCGTCGTCGACGACGGGATCGCAGCGATGGACGCGCGACTCCGCATGGGCTTGAAAGGCCCTCGAGTCGAGTCTTGCGACATGACTGTCTAGTGCCCGAGTGCTCCTGTGGTGCGTATTTCGAGCGAGCGAGCGAAACACTCAGCGGACGCACAAGTTGGGCGAGGCGACGACTTTCGACTTTCTCGCACGTGACCTCGTGTACATCTACAGACTATAGACCTTGCCCGGACGTTTCGGTCCTGCAGTCCTACTCTACAAACTCTAGCATGTCGGCTGCGGGTGCTCCTGAATTTCAAGGGGGCAATCTCAAGCGAAGTGGGCCATCTGCACCGTCCTACGAGGCTCGGCAGGCCTATCGGGAGCTAGCCGGCGGTATACTCGAGCATGCAAGAGCTGTGTGTACCCTTCAAGTGTACCAGTCTGTCCTCGAATGTGGTAGCGAGTGAGCCGGTGTGAGTAGCCAACCAGATTGCGCGCACCTCTGGCTCGCCGGGGAGACGAAGACGCTCTTGGGTCCGCCCTCGTCGCAAAGGCATAGGTCGCCTCCCTCGCACAGCTAGCACGCCAGTCACGATGAGCGGACGATTCCAGCTGTTCCGTCAGTCCCTCCGGCAGGCCCAGCAGGCGCCCAGCCTCGCTCGGAACGCCTCGACCGCGGCGAGCCAGGTCAGTCTCTTCCCTCACCCCGTTCTCCCGCTCCCCCCCTCTCTCGCGCCGAGTCGATGGCGCCCTCATCTCGGGCTTGCGTGCCACGCACACCGTCGACCTGATCCGATTACAGCTGCTGACATGCGCCGAGTCTGCCTTGCCACCCCCTTTGCGTCAATCGCATCACTTTCCACTCGTTTGCTGGACGCGATCACCCGCCTCCGCCTTTTTCCTCGACATCGACGCACCTTGCCCGCGTCTGCATCGTCGTGATATGTACAGTCGGCGTTCACTCGCGCGACTACCTCGACTCGTACCGCCGTCGCACTGTCGCTCCTCTCGGGAGGCACTTTCGCGTGGTACTCGGCGCTGTACGGCAACCCCCTCCTCCCCGAGGTCAAGGCCGAGAGCGCAGCCGACCATGGCCTCCACGCGCCCGAGTACCCCTGGGCTCACAAGGGTCCGTTCGAGACCTTTGACCACGCCGCGTAAGTCTCGTTTGTCTCGCGCGCTCCCGCCCAAGCCGCCGCCGAGATCGTCAGGGACCCAGGAAGGATCGCTCCCGGCTTCTCGAGATCTCGCGCGCAGCCCCGTGTCCTTTTGCCCCGCTTAGTCACTTGCTGCCTCTGCGTGCCTGCCTCTCACATCCGACGCCATGCATCCCGGAACTGACGACGTGTTCCGCTCCCTTTGCCGCCGTCCCCTCCTTTCGCCATCTCGCCCTCTCGCCGCGCACTCGCCCTCGTCTACAGCATCCGTCGTGGTTACCAGGTCTACCGCGAGGTCTGCTCGACCTGCCACTCGCTCGACCGCGTCGCGTGGCGCAACCTGGTCGGCGTCTCGCACGGCGTCTCCGAGGCCAAGGCCATGGCCGAGGAGGTCGAGTACCAGGACGGTCCGGACGCCGAGGGTCAGATGTTCCAGCGCCCGGGCAAGCTCTCGGACTACTTCCCGCGCCCGTACGACAACGAGGAGGCGGCCCGTGCCGGTAACGCCGGTGCCCTCCCGCCCGACCTGTCGCTTATCACCAAGGCCCGCCACGGTGGCGCCGTACGTTCTCCTCGATTGCTCCTCCGTCCCTGCGTTCTGTCGCTGACTCTTGAGTGCTCCGGCGTGGCTTTTTTCTGCTCGCTGACAGGACTACGTCTACGCTCTCCTGACCGGCTACGTCGACCCTCCCCCCGGTGTCGAGATCCGAGAGGGCCTCAACTACAACCCGTACTTCCCGGGCGGTGCGATCGGTATGGCACGAGTGCTGTACGACGGCCTCGTCGAGTTTGAGGACGGCACGCCGGCGACGACGAGCCAGATGGCCAAGGACGTGACGACGTTCCTCGCGTGGGCGTCCGAGCCCGAGTTGGACCAGCGCAAGAAGATGGGCATGCAGGCGAGCATCATCCTGACTGGTCTCCTCGCCATGTCGATCTGGGTCAAGAAGTTCAAGTGGGCCGGTATCAAGTCGAGGAAGCTGGTCTGTGAGTGTTTTGCCCGCCAGGCGATGCACCTCTTTGCGCGGAACCGTCTTGTGCCGCTGTGCTCACGATGTCTGTTCCTCTCACATAGACAACCCGCCTTCGGTCAAGCACTAAACGGCGTACAAAGAAGACGAAGCGGTCAGAGAGGCGGCGTGAGGCGACAAGCGGTGGACCCTTTAGAGAAAGGGGTCCCTCGTTACCGAGGTTGCGATGACGGGAGGCGTGTGATATGGTGCAGGCTGGCGAAACGTTCGCAAGTGTGCCCTCCCACCTTGTTTTGTGGCTGTGAAATCAGGATTCTTTCAATCTCTCTCCAGTCGTCGCTCGAGAAAGTGTCACGTGCCCGCAGCACCAACAAGTGCTGGCTTTCTCTCTCTCTCTTCATACGTCCGTACAAGCGTGGCTACTGCTCTGCGTGACTCGCTTGCGCTGGTATCTGGTGGGCATCCTGCCTGCAAGCAGTGTCGGGACTTGTGCTAGTCGGCGAACAGTCGCGCCCGGTTCCCGCCTTTGCTCTCGCGGTGACGTCGCGCGATAGCACAGCGGCGAAACGACGCAGCGGCCATGGCGCTCGCACAGGAGCCAGTCGCGAGTACGTCGCGTCTACCAACGCACACGAGCGCTGCCCAGACAGCAGCGACGGCTCAGACGGCGGAGGCGGCGAGTTCCCCTCTGACGAACGGACACGGCTCGAGCGTTTCAACAACGGCAACGCCTATTCCGACTCCTTCGATCCTCAAAAAGCCCGAACAGACGCCGCTGTCGAGGCCGTACTATTTCTACCACGGCGAGAAGCGCGTCAAGGCGAGGATCGACCCAGAAGTGCCGCTCGTCGAAGTCGTCAAACAACTCGTCAAGAGCTCCCAACTCGCTCTCGATGCGGAAAATGCCCTCCCAGAGCTCTATGCTCTCCGCGAGAGGGAGACGAAGCGGATCGTGACGGAGGAGAACCTGGGCGAGATGTTGGCCAGAGCCGTCCAGTGAGCTGTCCCCTCCTTTGGTTCCGAAGTCTGCGGCGCTGACCTGTTTACGACGGTCCCAGCTTCGACCTCGTCAAGTCTCCGAGCGTCGAAGCGCAGCAGACTGCACGCAAGCTCGCGTCGCTCGACCCGGGTCAACTCAAACACGCCACATTCAACCTGCGCAGTTCGCTCCTCGACGAGACGTTTAGGCGAGCGTTCCTCAAGGCGGACGGACTACCAGCGCTACAAGCTATCATACGACGCGGCAGCGGGAACACGCTCGCGTACGCGTTGAATAGCTTGCACGTCCTGCTTGACCAAGACGGCGGCTCCCTCTCCTTCGACTCGCTCTTTCTCGCCCGCGTCGTCGACATTGTCGGTGCGTACATGTGCGACAAGTACGTGTCGCCTGATCTGACGAGTTGCTGACCTGCGCGAGCCACCGACCAGCTCTCGAGACGCTCGTCAACGTGACGAGGCCGGCAACGGCGGTCCTCGGCTCGATGACCACTTTGGCGCGCCGAGCGCCAGCTCGATGCATACCCTTCCTTGACCTCATTCTACGGCAGCCCGCCCTGTTTCCTGCGCTCGTCGAGCGCATCTCGGCGGACGACCTCGAGCTCGCCGATCTGTCGATCGACCTGCTCGACAAGCTCATCAGTGCGAGCGTCGACACTTCCGACTGGAGAGTTCCTGATAAGCTGGATGATATCGATGCATGGCGGGCTATCGCAGTAAGCTCCGCTCCCTTGCAGACTTCTGCGTCGCCCGCACGACAACCTGTGCTGACTGCCGGGAGCAGAAAACGACCGAGGCAGAAGACTGCACGAAGACGACACGAATCACTCCCCTCGGCACGACGTTTGTGCGCTACGTGCGCGCAGCCACAGTGGCCCCCATCGCCGAGGACGATTACCACCTTTTCGATGAGATCTGGGTCGCGTCTCAACTCAAGGACGTCGACGAGACAAACAGGTGGCGGCGGCTCGGCTTCCGCACCGAAGCGCCGCAATACGAGTTTGACGGTGTCGGCTTGCTCGGGTTGAAGATGCTCAAGCGGTTCGCAGAAGACTCGCAAAACGAGTTTGCCAAGGTGCGTTTGCCGATGCTGGGTGCGTCTCGCGTCAGGTTAAATGACTCACGGCGTCTACACTGGGCAGACTCTACTTCTCTCTTCGCTCAAAACCTCGAAGGACGAAGAGCGGATTCCTCTCTCAACATTCTCGAATTTGGCGCTGCGACACCTGCTGGAGATCTTCGCCCCGCAGCTCGACGGCGGATCCATGTCGCCGTATCTCTTTCGCTTGAGCGAGTGTCAAGCGCTCGCGGTCCACTTCCTGCAGCACATGTGGGAAGAAGGTAGCCCGGGCTGGTCTGATCTGGAGCGGCTTTCGCGCATGATCAAGAGTCAGATCCACCACGTGCTCGGCTCGGAACCCAAGAGCTGGTTCAAAGTCAGGCAGTGAGTTCTGCCACCAACTCACAGTCCCGTTCAGACGTTGACCACGCGACGTTCGCTACAGGGAATTCTTGACTGCCACATACGCCGGTGTGCGGGATCGTCAGCTTCGCGACCTGGCTTCCGACCATGCCCTCCTCGCCAAACCAAAATCACAGTATGCTCATATGACTCGCAGGATGTGCCGCGTATCTTGCTAACGAGGCAGGCGGCTGACCACCTTGGACCTTTAACAGAGCGCTGCGAGCTCGACTCTATGCTGAAGCCTACGAGCGCGTCAGTCGTCAGCGCGTCGCTGCCCTCGAGGCGGGAGCTTGGTTCCGACTTGTCGAGGCATCGCCGGCCTTGACCGGCAAACAAGCGTACCCGCGGACCCGAGAATCGAGCGACCTCGGATGGCGTTTCTGCCGGCTGTCCGGAGACTTTACGACACTTCACTGGTTCGACGCCGAGAGCCCTGCCGCTGAGAAGGTGGCGCTCTCCGCAATGCCGAAGAACAGTAAGGACGGTCATACTGATTCGCGCCTGACAATCCGCATAGCTGATCCTCACTTCGCTCCAGTTCCTGTCGCGCAAATCGTCGAAATCAAGCTGCAAGAGAGACCGGACGGTGTCGATAACGGTCACACCCCTGCCGGCTCCGAGCCTTCGTCGCCGTCGATCGACTCAACTCGGCGCCGGTTCTCGCTTTTGCCACGATCACAACCTCCCCGGCCCTCTGTCGACCGCCGCCCCTCGGTCGAGATGCCGCTGTCTTTCGCCTTGATGCTGTCTGGACATCCGCCCGTCCAACTCGTCGCGCCGGACGCGACGACGTATGCCGAATGGGTCGACGGTCTGTCGCTGCTGCTGCCAAACGGCGCGATCGTTTCGCGGGCAAGCCTCCAGTACATCGATACGCTCGCCGAGATGGGAACGCGCATCAAGCTACTCGACCTGCAAGACGAGCAGGGTGACTCTCCTCCGCTGTAGTCTATGCGCAAGCTGGACTGTGTAGGCCGCAGCATGCGCATTTTCACCGCTGTCAATTTCGTTTCCTTCGCTCTCGCTTTCCGGTGCCCTTCAAATGAGAACTCTACGCACCAGCTGTAGTGAGCGCGCGAATAAAGTCCCAGCGGTGCGACTGGAGTCGAACTGCACCGTCTGGCACGTGAGAGCGAGACGCGGGTCGTCCGCGCCCCCTGCCGCTCACTCGAGCCTGCCGCACCTTGATCTTCGCACAGATACTGCACAGCTCGATCTCCAGTATCCCGACACTGCTACGGAGGGCTGCACTCGGCCTGACCTGGATCTGACCTTGCACGACGCTGTGGAGCACCGCTTTCGGTTTTTGGCGATCCCCATGACTACAGAGGCCTCTACAAAGTCGAAGCGCGCGTCAGGATGGCTCTCGAGCGCAAAGCAGAGCCTTAAAGCTATCGGCAACCCGTCCGGCTCGATCAATGCGGCGGCGCTATCCTCGGCGGCGTCGTCGTCCGTGTCGACCAGCGAAGTCAGTGACGGCCGCGAACCGAGCGGCAACGGCGTCAACGATACAGGAGGCGCCAGTAAAGCATCGAGCATCCTCTCTAGGACGCCCAGTGCTCGCTGGAAGGGCAAAGACCGCGCCGACGACCGGGTACCCGCAGACGGTCGGGCGACTCCGGCGGCAGATATGCCCTCCATAGCGCCTCGCAAGATCATCGGAGCAGTCGAAGACGAGTGGCCTCTATACAGGTGTGTCAAGGGTTTCGCCTCGCTCGTTCAGCCCGGCGTTTCCCTGTGCTGATCAGTTTCTCTCGTGCGCCCGCAGTTGTCGTCCTGCGGATTACGAGATTGGACAGCCAGTCGGGTTTGGCGCCGCAGCCGTCGTACACCTCGCGAAGTTCTGCCCAAAGGATGTGACACCGCGGCCGAAGCCGCTCGTCTGCGCGGTCAAGATCATCGATGTGGACCGAATGCCGACCGACGCGGACATCCGCAGATTACGCATGTGCGCCATTCGGTCGTTCTCGCACCTGTGTCAAACCTGCTCACTTTATTCGCCTCCGCAGGGAGACTCAGCTCATGGCACTCAGCAAGCATCCGAACGTGCTCCGTGTCCGCGGAGAATGGATCGACGGCTCCAAGCTGTGCATTGCTGTCCGCTATATGTCTCACGGTGCGTGCATGTTCCGATGCGTAGGCCGAGGGCTGCACCTCGACCGGTCTGCGAGGATCAGCGCTGAAATTGCGGGACACAGGGTCGCTGCTCGACATCTCGCGATATGCCTTTCCCGACGGGTTCCCCGAGGACGTCATCGCGACCGCCCTCGCGCAAGCCCTGCACGGCCTCGTGTACCTTCACCAGAACGGCTGGATTCACCGCGATATCAAGGCTGCGAATCTGCTCGTCGACGGTGCGTCCCGGATCCTCGCTGTTCGGACGATGACAGCTGACTTCGCCCTCGTGCGCCGTCAGACGATGGGACCGTCCTTCTGGCCGACTTTGGTGTGTCCTCGTCGATGTACCCGGACGCGAGTACAGGGGCGAAAGGCGACAGTATAAAACAGACGAGCTTAGCGCCGAGAAAGAGCTTCGTTGGTACGCCCTGCTGGATGGCGCCTGAAGTGGTGGAACGGAAAGCATACGACTCGAAAGGTATTGAATCCCCTCACCTGAACACGATGTGGTCCTTTCTGACGCTGGGTCACCCGTACTACAGCCGACATCTGGTCATTCGGTATCACGGCTCTCGAACTGGCCTCCGGTCGAGCGCCAAACTCCCTCTTCCCACCGGCTAAGGCGCTCAGCAAGACCATCATGGACGACCCGCCAGAGCTTGATCGGGAAGGAGGGAAATACAAGTACAGCAAAGCGATGAAGTCGATGATTGACAGCTGCTTGCAGAAGGATCCGTCCGCTCGGTGAGCAGGCGGCTAACTCTCGACCCGAAGCGCTGGACTCTTCCGCTGACTCCTCAGCATCCAGCCCTTCTGCTGAGAAGCTCCTCGAGCATCCTTTCTTCCGCACGGCAAAGAAGAAGTCTTTCCTCGTCACTTCGCTTCTCGCCGACCTGCCGCCTTTGCAGGACCGACAACATCGCCGTAAGCGGAGTCGTACTTCGCTTGATTCGTAACGAAGATGAATGACGCGCAAGTCACAGGTCGCAAGATGTCGTCGCAAGAAGCAGACTCGATAGGCTCGTGGAACTTCAACCCGACCCTCAACAGTCCCCTGCGCACGCTCTCCGGCGAGGATCCGTTCGATTCCTTCAGCATTGGACCCTCGCCTACTACATCCCGCTTCCGCTCGCCTTCGGCAGCGGACTCTCGACGATCAGTCCGCATAGGCACGAATGGTCGCCCCCGCGAGGCATCTCGCGCTAGTCATACGCGCAACGTCAGCTTTGACGACAACTCCTTTCCCCCAAGTCCGACGACCACTCCATCCGGATTCCCTCCTCTTTCTGGCAGCATCCATCTCGAGCGGCCCGAAAAAGGAACGCAGGACCAGGTGCTCGCCCGGCCGAGCGATTCAACAACTCTTCCCCCGCCGACGGCTGGCCCGAAGGAGAGCAGGGCTTAGGAGCCGCATCTTACGCATTGTAATGAAGGTCGTGCGACCTGTTCACTTCAGCTATTCTCGAGCTATGCACTGTTTCCAGCGAGGCTTAGGTCTCGACGGCAAGCCGGGTCCTGCCGTGCGAGCAAGCGCACGCTCCTCCGCGGACCTGCTCTTCCGACGTCACGCACCTTACGCCGGCCCCGCATTGATTGCGTCAATGCACAGATTGCTCTCCTGCACCGCCACAGTGGACTCGAGCCTGCGTCTCAGCAGCGACGGAGCGGTCTAAACAGGCTTAGCAAGGATGCTGCGCAATCGGTTCTACCCCGACGAGTCGCAAGCTTAGA
Source organism: Rhodotorula glutinis (assembly GCA_037974285.1). NCBI lineage: Eukaryota > Fungi > Basidiomycota > Microbotryomycetes > Sporidiobolales > Sporidiobolaceae > Rhodotorula > Rhodotorula glutinis. The sequence continues at coordinate 330,888 of JBBPFV010000008.1, read as the reverse complement.
TTGGTTACTCGGCGGCTGTCAGAGGTTATATCGGATCTCGCCGATCGTTCAGCGCTAGCCCGCTAGCACTCGAGCGTTACAGCTCACGATGCAGGCCCGCGGACTGTCCGGACTGCGGACGATTTTTTTCTCTTTTTTTCTGCTTCTGTCTCCTCTTCGTGAAGCGAGGCTCTTCAGATGCCTTTATCCTCTTGTACAAGAGCTCCAGTACATCCTCCTCGCAGATGGACGCTGTTGGTCCGACGCCGAGACAAGCGATGCCCCGTTCGGATCTTGCAGGCTCTTCGTATTCCACCCCAGATCTGCGAGGCCACGCCTTCGGTCGACAGATCTACCAGCACAGCTCTCCTTTTCTGCGACCGAACGGCGCGCAACAAAAGATTGGCGACACCGCGGATGGCGCGCACCCGACCGTGGAGTGGTTGCTACCAACTTATGCTCGGAATCGCATCCTGCCACCTCCAGTCCCGTCGAGTCAGCCTGCCACGGATCCGCGAGCGTATGCGAGCTTCTACGGGGCACCTGCTGGTCCAGCTGTCGGGCCATACGGGTCCGGGGCGTCACAAATCCCGGCAGCAGCGCCAACGCGCGCGCAAGTCCTGTATCCGGGCATGCGATTCCGCCACCCTTCCGGGACTTCGGTCTCGCCTAGGCCTCCGACAAGCGCAACTGTAGGGCTGGAACGGGCCCAGATAGCTGGGCATGTCGGACAAATCCCGTCGACCCCAACAACTCCGAGCCAAGCCGGGTCAGCGAGCAGGCGTCCAGGGCCCTCTCCCCCATCTCGGACCCTCGATGATACGGTCTCATCGGCAAAATTCAACTCTTCGGCGCTAACTCATGGGAACGCGCCGACACGCGCGATGAACGAGATCAAATCGAGCTACCCGCCCGGGCGCGCGACTCCGCGTGCGCCGCGGGGCAGCTGGGATTTCACCCGCCTTCGGCGAGACTTTGACGCCCAGAACAGGTCGAGCATACCAGCTCACCGCGTCTTTCCGGAAGATGATCCGCGTATTCCTCCGAGCGTCGGAACTGAATCGGGAGAGTCGGCGCCGCAAACCAAGCGTACGGTGTTCGCTCCGTACGAGCTCAGTGTTCTGCAGGCTCTCTGGGCCGAGGGTGAGCTCCTACTTTGCGCCATTGCAAGAGCGTAGAAGGCTAACTGGGCGTTCGAGCAGGGGCGTACTACCCAGCTGCGTGGCAAGTCGAGGAAGTCACGCGACGGACTGGCCTCTCACGCCTACAGATTCGCAACTGGTCAGTCGGTCCCTTTGAGCTCTCAGTATCCGCGACGTGCTGAGGCTGTCTGGGTCGAACAGGTTCGCAAACCGTAGGCAGCGTTCCGTCGGGGACGAAAAGGCGCGCGTCGTCAGAATGGGCAACGAGCTCACCTTCGCTAGCTCGACATAGCGCAATCAGCCGATACCTGCATCAGGAAGTCTGTGCAGGACGCGCATCTGAACTTCATCGGCGACCAAAAGTTGTACAGACACTCTTGACGCATCTCCGGAGTGGCGGCGCGTCTATCGAACATCTCCGATAAAAGGACTGGAGTTCCTCCGGCGTAGACTGCAAAAGACACTGATTCGTCACAAACACATCTCGGAGAGGCTCTTTGGTCCTGAGAGAGCGCCAAGGAAGAGCGGACGCTGCGGGAAGAAGAGCAAGCATGGTGGTGCAAGGTGCTACTGCGCGGGACCTTGCTGCATCCGCAGGTCCTCTAGGATATTGAGCACCGAAGCAGCGAACTGTTCGACGTTCTTCCGCTCCTCTTCGGTGCTTTGGAGTACTCTCGGTCCGCTCCTGCTATTGCTTCCGCCTCGCCCTCCTCCCCTGCTCCCCCCACGCCCATTATTGGCGCCTCCTCGCCCACCACCGCGTCCTGCCATCCGAGCTTCACGCTCCCTCTCGCGTTCTCGCTCGACCTCGGGCAGGACGAGACCGGTTGCGAACCGGCGGGTCGTATCTGGTCGGTAATTTGTCGGCGTCGGTTCGGCAGAGAGGCCGAGGAGGACTCGAAGCGAAGCGGTGCGGGCGTGATGAGGAAGAGCCAGAAGGCGCGTGAGAGGAGTTCGGACTTGCGGGTCGGCAAGAAGAGCCCGAATCTCGGTAGAAGTCGCTGCGGGCGTGCCACCAGGACAAACAGTCAGTGGATGGATAGTGCGGAGGCACGCAATGTTCGATCCAGCCACTCACCGACTGCCTCAAGCTCCGAATGCTTCAACGGTTTGATGTCGTCCCTCTGGAGCGGGTCGTCCCAGAGTGTAGGATCCGGTTCAGCTGGCCAATGCAAGTCCTTCAGCCGTTTCCGTGGTCGGTCGTCGTCGTGCCGCGGTTCATCTGGGTCAGGCGAGCTTACATCAGTACGCAGAATGCCTGCCGGCGGCAGAGAGCGGGAGCTTCACCTTTGACGGGGAGGATTGGCCGCGGCGGAGGTTGGTACGCTGCCGTAGAGAAGCAGCCGTCTTGCTTGTGTTGCTTGAAGCAGACAACAGAACAGCTGTGTACCGCGAATCCGGGCTCAGCATCGCTCTCTATGGCGCTCTGGCGAGTTTCGGAAAGGGAAGGAGCGAGCAGACTCACTATGGAACGTGGTCCACAGGGCACGAGTACTTGCCACTATTGGCCTTGTTGCATACTTTACACTGCGGTAGCTTGGCCACCATGGCGACTGTGAAGAGAGCGAGCGAGTGAAGACAAGACTCGAGCACGTGAAAACGCGAAAGAGGGAGAATCGCCGCTTCAACACTCAGAGTCACACGACCAGAAACACGTATCGAGACTGCTTTGTAATGCATCTAGTCATACAGAGGAATACGGAAAAGACGATCACGAGTACATGTCACTGTTGCCGCCAGAGTTGTTGCCAGCACCGCCGGGCGGGCCTCCCATAGCCGAGCCAAACTGTTCAGCCAGACGACGCATCCTGCGCAAGACGGAAGACATCAGCACTGCGTCCTGCCAATCAGGCGGTGCGGACCAGGCGGTGCGGATCAGGCAGCACGAACACCGCGACTCACTCGGGGTCGTTCATCAAGGCGCCAATGTCGGGCATTCCGCCGCCGCCTGAGCCACCGCCAAGTCCTCCCATCATCTGCTGCAGCATCGGGTTCTGCATCATGCGCTCGAGGCCGCCGTTCTGCATCATCTGCTGAGCCCTGTTTCGGGGGAAGGAACCGCGCCGAGACAAGACCGCGTCAGCTGCCTTTCGCCTCGGGTGATGCTCGGTGCTAAGAAGCGGCGACGCACATGTTCATGATCGCGGGGTTGTTCATCATGCCAGCGAGGTCGGGCATTCCGCCGCCCATCCCGGGGAAGCCCGGAATGCCGCCTGCGCCACCGGCATTCGCGCCGGCGCCGCCAGCAGCACGCGGCGAGATCGAGCCGGACGCTTCGGCAGCGTCAGTCGACGAGGAAGACGCGGCGGCAGGAGCGCGAGAGCGGGCAGTCGCGAGCGAAGACTTCATAGTGGCGTTCTGCGTGCGTCTGCAAATTAGCGGGCACAACTCGAAGTACGGGTGCAGCGACGCGTGTCAACGCACGGTTGGGTCGAGCTCGAGACCCTTCTCGTACGCCTCGACAGCCTCGCCGTATTGGCCGACCGAGAAGAGGGCGTGGCCGAGGCGCGAGTAGGCCTTGCTGAACGACGGGTCGACGTTGATCGCCTCGCGAGCGTCCGAGACGGCCGACTCGTGCTGGGCGATCTGCGAGTAGGCAGCGGCACTGTGAGAAGATGAGCAAATCAGTATATAGCGGTCCGGAGGTTCCGCGAGATCGGATAGATCATTCGTAGCCAGGACAGCGGAGTGGACAAACCGGTTGCTCCAGTAGACCGGGTTCGAGCCGTCCTTCTCGATCGCCTCGGAGTAAGCGTCGATGGCGCCTTGGTAGTCCTTCTTTGCCATCAACTGGTTGCCGCGCGACTTTGCCGCTTCGGCGCCCTGCTTGTCGACAGAGGCGGAAGCACCCTTGGCTGCAGACGACAATGTCGTCGAGTCGGCCTGATTCGCAGCCTGCGCGAGTCGGGTGAGCGTGGTTAGCCGTAGTCGATATCAGGAACCAGTCCAGACACAGCACGCACGTCCTGGACGAGCTGATCGAGCGACTTTGAGATGCCGTACGCGCGCTGGTCCTGCTCGGCGTCGAGGTCAATCCCGAACGCCTCGGCGATGCATTGGTCTAGCGAGAGCGATGGCTCAGATCAGCACTGCGGCGGAGTACACTTCAGGCCTGGCCGCGACGGCTCACTGGCGACTTCGATCCCTTCGGCGTCGTCAGCCTTGATCGTGCCGTTCTTGAGCGACTCGTCGAGGAACCGCAGGATTGAGAACGCGGCGCGCTTTTGCGCAGTAGCAGATGACATCCTTTTCCAATTCTATTCCGTACGAGAGGAGAGAGGAGAGCGAGTCCGAGGTACTGTAAGGCCGCGCGCCGTCTCAAGCTGCGCGTGAAGTCTGCCGGCGACGTGGGCGCCACGAAGAGTTCGATGACGTTCTCTGTCCGCTCCGGCGACTGACGCGTCATGAAGAGCAGATCATACGATTGACAGTATACAAGGGTACGGTGCAGCTCGAGGAGTAACCGGGAGCATTTCGAGGTAGGAAAGGATCCCAGGCGGAAGTCAGACCGCGCGAGAAGGCGGGGGACCCGACGCCCCGAAGCAGACTGGTTCGAGGCGACACGTTCAGGCGCGGCAGGAGAAAGTCTAACGTGGAACGGATGGAAAGGCGAAGGAGGTACGGAGAGTCTTGAGGAGGGTCGAAGGGGGCTAGAAGTGGCGGCTCGCGCTCGGGGTCTTGCGGATGGGCGAGAGGACGCCTTCGTACGTGTCGATGTCTTCGACGTCGACAACCTTGACGCCCAGTTTACTGTCCACGCGCATGAGACGGATCAGCTCGCGACGAGCGGAACTCGGAGGGCTCGAAGCGAAACTCACCGTTTCGTCTTCTTCGCGCCGCCACCAGACGACCGGATCACCATGCTCTTGTCCATGCCGAGAGCGTCAATTTCGCCGAGGGTGCGGTCGCCGTATCCAAGAGGAGACTCGTTCTCCTTGTCGGCCGCACCGGTCGTGCGGTTCGAGCGGTCTTCCTCCGATCTGAGCGGCGCGCTGTACTCGTCCGCGTCCGCGTGCGAATCGTCGTGAGACGCGAAAGAGTCTTCGTGCGAAGCATCACTCGCCGCTGAGAACTCCCCGTCCGACTCAACATTGTCCTCGACTTCGGGCTCGCTCTGGGTCGGTTGCACGTCGTCGCTGGCGTGTGCTGGCAGAGTCTCTCGGCTCAGCGGCGAACGAGCTGGTTGAGCCTCATTATTCGACTGGCTTGGCGGATTGACCGACAGCAATTTGACACGTGCGGCGAGAGGAGACTGTGTTTCGTAAAAGTCAGCTATTGCCGCCGAAAGGGTAGCTCCTCGGGAGCGTACATCGGCATCTTCGTTCTCCGGCATCAGCATCCGCTGGACCTCTTCCGAGTCATTAGTCTCGCCTTCGACTTCCTCCTCTTCGTCATCGAAGCTTTCGCCTGCGCCTTCTCGCTCGGTCTCGACCCCTTCCTCGTCCGAGTCGTCGTACTGCGTAGACGGCGTGACGGTCTGCTCACGCGATCGGTAAGCAGCTCCGCGACCGGGCGTTTTTGCGGCTTGAAGGCGCGTCAGGATGTCAAGCTTGGCGTTGAGTTTCGTCTCCGCCTCGTCCGCCTGTCACAATTCCAACTCCAGTCAGCAAGGCGGTTCGCTCCAAAGCATACAAACAGACTCGCCTCTTCCCGCAGCCGCGCCTGATATTGACGCTCCATCCCGAGCATCTTCTCCTCGTACTCCTTGACGACTTGAGCCCGGACAGTCGATTGAGCAAGCTCGACTTGCATCTGAGTCTCGAAGAGCTGCGAGAGGGCGTTGGACTTAGCTAAGATGAGATGGTCCGCGCGCGCGTTCCGATTGCGACTTACTGCTGTCCGGAGCGCGCTCAGCTCATCGAGGAGCGCGTTGACAAACTCGTCCTCGTCACCGTCCTCGTCGTCGCCTTCTTCCTCTGAAAGCGCTCGACGTCAGCAAAGGCTCGCACGACGTATTTCTGATCATGCGCACCTTCGTAAAGCACCTCTTGCTCTTCGCCGTTGTCGATAAGCGACACGCGCACGAGCCGAGGCTCCGGCTTGGCCTTCTTGATCTCGGGGATCTTGAAGTCGATCGGCAAGCTCGGCACGGGAGGCAGAGCGGCGAGGTATGCTTCGGGGTCGCGTTTGACAGTCATGACGCCCTTGGCGACCGCCGAGAACTTCATGACGTGGGAATTCTCGTCGAAGCCGGTTTCGTACGGGTTGACGTTAACGACCATGACCTGTGCGATTTCCTCGTGTGAGCTATCGTTACAGCATTCCACATAGACTGTTACTTACCGCCTTGCCGTCGCCAACAAAGAAGCTTTGGAACATCTCGGTGAGCTTGCTGTGGCGGAATGGAACGATTGCGGGCTGCGGTCAAAGGGATCAGCTGGACTGCATGTCTCACAGATCTGCCACAGGTAGAGCCTGACCTTGCGACCCTTCTCCTTCTCCTGGTTCTTCCGCAGGACTTCCATGCACTGGCCGAGCACCATCAAGCTCTTGTTGATGTTGCCCGCCTCCTTGAGTCGGTCGCCGGTCGTCTGCGTGTTCACGACGCGCTCGCTACCGGCCAAGTCAACGATGCTGAAGCGACTTGTCGTCTCGACGCCGGACGTCCGGCAAGTTCGGACGAGTTTGAGGGTGAAGATTGAGTGCGAGCGAGACGACGCCCGGTTCGCGAGGGTGCTGAAGACGCGGCGGTTCGATTGTCCGCGAGCTAGCACGCCGTGTGCCTCCTATAGAGGTGACTCTCAGCTGCGATTCATGATCTCGATTCCGTGGCGACGAGACGCACCTCTGCGCTCGACACCTTGATCTCCCTCAATCCGCCGACCACTTTCGCGGCGGCTTGGCCCGGGCCAGCAGCGGGGGCAGCTTTGTCCGCTTTGAGGCTGAGCGCGCTCCTCTTGACCGTCGTGAAATTCTTGAACAGACCCTTGAACATGCCGCCGCCTCCGTGCGAAGAAGGTGCAGGTGTCGAGGGCGGCGCCGCCGGTAGTGGCGCTTCCAGGAGGTCGTAAATCTTCTCGTTATATACTTCCGAGTCTGCAGGGAATCGATCAGAATGGGCTGTCCCTTTGAAGAGACGAGATGCACAGCTTACAAGACACCAGAACCGAATAGTCGAAGCCAACGTCCATAGCGACGACTGTCAAGAGCGTCAGGTGAGTACAACGGCGGCGGGATGAGAGCTTCCAAGACACACCATCGCTGGAAACATCCTCTGCGGCATCATCAACCCCAGCTGGTTCCGGTCCCTTGCCGTTCGGGGTCGACATGAGCGGTCCGCCTGGTCGGCGTGAGCCGGTTGTAGTCGCCGTACGCTGACGCTGCAATACTTGATTCATCAACACATCGCGATCGTTGCTCCCGCATTGGACTGGTCCGGCTCACCTTCGCTTCCAGACTTTTCCAGACGACTTCGACGACGCGCGGCAGCAGACCCGCGTCTTCGCCCTTCCCGCCTTGCACCGTGAACGTCTTGCCACTGCCGGTCGACCCATAGGCAAAGAGCAAGCAGTTCTCGCCATTCTCCAAAAAGTCGCGCACGAGCGGGAGCGTCGTGGAGCGGAAGAATTCGGCTTGCGAAGGAGAGCGCTGCGCCTTTTCGCGATCAGCCGGAGTAGAAGTCGGCGAGGTCGGTGAAACGACGGGTGTCGCCGAGGGAGATGCCGGCGAAGGGAAGACCGAGGTGAATTTGTACAGTGTACCGTAGGTCGACGGATCGGGTGCATGCGGCGTTGGGGAGGCGAGGACGTCGTCAGGCACCCCAGACGGATGCGACGCAGGGTTGAGCGCCAAGTTCGACGAGCGGAGAAGTGCGTTCGAGAACAGGGTCGCCGACGAGGATGAGGGGTTCAGGCGATGATCCTGGCAAAATGGGGTTTAGCATTTGTACGGCAGCGTCTGTTCAGGAGTGGCCCTTACCGCAGGCGGAACCATGAGGACATCCGTGTTGTTCAGGACCTGGATGTAGCTCTGTAGAGGTACGCCATCGGGCGCAGGTCGGATCCGCAAGTAGGCCTGCGAGGTGGTGTCCGACCATCAGCTGCCGAGCGAGCGAGCATTCGCAGTCTGCGCGGTCGACATACCTTGATCGGTTCGCTTCTTCCGTCGTACGTTTCGAGGCCGTTTGCAGGTGCAGGTGTAGGAGCGCTCGTGCGAGCCGGAGTCTTTGTCGCCTGTTGTCGCAGGCTGTCCCGACTTGTCATCCGGCTCAGCAGACTCTGCCCGGGAGTCCTAGGTCGTTGCGCCGTTGCCGGTACAGCGAGGGAGGAGCCCGCCGTCCTCCTGACTGCACTCTGCGGCGGAGTCGAGACGGCGGCAGTCCTGACCGGAGCGCCCCATTGCGGTCGCGTCGCTGCCGCCGTCCTCGCCGTCGTTCCGCGGGTCTTCGGAGCGTCGGAAGCATCTGCTAGAGGTACTGGCGTGTTTGCACGGCTCGAACGCGTCGTCCTGCGCGTGGGCTGCGGTCCTGCAGCCAATGTTGATTGAGCGGTTTGCGACAGCGACGAACCCGGCCTCGACCGCGTCGCAGGCGCTGCCGGAACCGCAGACGTCGCAGCGGCCGAGCTACGAGTCACTCGAGAAGGACGAGTCGCCATACCAGCTCTCGAGCGCTGTGGTTGATACAGAAAGGAACCGAACGACCTTTCTGCGGCGCGACGTCGCTTGCGGCTTTACAGGAGACTTATTCGCGTCTTCACTGCTTCTCGGTCCTGGTCAACAGATACTTTATCACTGCACTTCACATTGAATCTGCTCCGTGCGGAGGCAGCCGATAGAAGAATTCGAGAAGGAAGACCCCAGGCGCCCGGCCACCGCTTGGGTCATCCGCAGCAGCTGGGCGTCGTAAACTGTCTGCATGACTTCTCGTCCCAATACAGCCACAGTCTGGACACTTACGCCCCCTCATCCTCCCATTCGACGAGGACGCGCTCCTCGCGCCACGCCTCACCCACTTCGACATTGTCGCCACTCGCGCCACCCGCACACTCTGCCTCGCAGCTAAACACCCACACGGTCGCCCAAGCGTATTCGTCATCGAGACCGAGCGCCAAATGCGGCATGAGCTGGAGCTCGAACGCGCTCGGACCGCGGCAGTACCGGCATGGCGGGACTTGCGAAGGTCGGAAAATGCCGACGTCCGAATTGGCGCTCGCTGACGGGTGCAGGAGCTTGTACGCAGCGCTGGCGGACGAGTACGGCAGAGGTTGCGCACTATAGTCGTACCTGCATGGGAAGCCGGGGAATTGCGTTAGTCCAGCGTGATCCGTAACGAGTAGAACGGGCGTTTCGACGCACCGGACGATCTGCCGACCTTCTCGCGAGACACGCTCCTGGAAGCGCAAGAAGATATCGTCGACGCCCTTGACGCGCTGAATCTCGTAGCCTTCGCCGCCTCTGTCCCCGCCAGCCCCACCGCCTCCAGGCTGAGCCGAGGAAGGCTTCTTTGCTGCAGACGCGCGTTCAGCGCCCTTCTTGACTCGACCTCCGGATCCTTTCCCAGGTCGGCGATCGTCAAAGTCGTCCTCAAAGCCATCTTCGGCGGTGTCGCGAGCCGGAGTCTTGTTGTTAGCGCTCGTCGTAGACGACGAAGTTCCGCTCCGGATCGCCAGGTCAGCTTCGAACGCTCGGGCGAGTTCAGCCTCCCGGCTCTTGCCCTTGGTATCACGCTTCGAGGACATTGGTTCGTACAGAGTCGCGACGTATTGAGGCGGATAGGCGGTGATGGGTGGAGAAGAGGAAGCGGAGGAGGACGCCACGGGCGGCCACGTCGAAATGACCTGCTCGATGGCGGCAGCGGTCGGAACGTCGGCCTTAGTCTCGTCTGCTGCGGCGACCGGAACGCTCCGAACAGCGGCACTCTCCGTAAGCGCGAAGGGGTTCGCCGCCGGAGAAGCGGCAGGTGCCGCTGCGGCGACAGGACCGAAAGGGTTCGCAGCAGCAGTCGTGGAGGACGCCGCAGCAAAGGGATTGAACGCGGCACCAGCGGCAGGCGTCGCCGCGGCGAAAGGATTGAACGCGGCGCCGCCACTTGCAGTGGTGGCGGGGGACGGCGCTCCTCCAAACACCAACCCGCCGAGCTGGATCTTACTCGCGGCCTCTTTCCTGTCTCGTTTCAGCCGGTCCTCGTCGTCACGTTTGCGTTTCTCCTCCTCCTCGCGCCGGAGGGCCTCCTCGCCGTCGCGCCAAACGCCGTTCGCCCGCCAAGCGCGCACGCAACCGGGTCCTCCGCCGCCGGCCGAACGAGGTTCGCGCCGTTTTTGACAGGCGGATCGCGGGCACGCAAAGACGTACACGACGCGCTCGAGGGACGAGTGCGGGAGCGGGCAGTAGAGTTGGATGACGAGCGGCATTGGTGCCGAACAAGTCAGGCAGGTTCGCGAGTCGATGGGAGGCGGCGAGCTGAGCGGGAACGACTGCGCGGCGCCAGTAACGCCGTGTAGAGCGGGAGAGAACGAGGCATTGAGAGCGGATTCCGCATCCGGGCGTGAGACGGAAAGCAAGAGCGCAGGCAAGGATCGGTTTCGCCGAAGAGGGCAGGTGATGTACGCGCGGTGACAGGGTGGTCAGCCCATGGATTCCAAAAAAGACTGGCTAGGCTACACAAGGGCGAGCGAGTCGGAGGCGGGTGTCGAGCGGGCGAGGGATACCGAGAGGAAGGGACAAGCGAGCGAGCGAGACGCACAGGCTCTCCGCCTACTCGGCTGACCTTCCAGTCTTTCAGCTCGTGCGTGCTCGTTGCCGGGATTTTGCCATCGATTACGGCGAGGGTCGGGATGGCCGAGTCGGAGGCGGCGGCGAGGGCTGACCAGGTCGAGCTCGAGACGGAAGCCGAATCGTCTTCGTCGTCGGAAAGCGTGGCCGGGTCGTAGCCAGTATTAGACGTTCTGGCGACATAAGTAGCCTGAGGTGGCGGCATGACCTATAGCACTAAAGAGTGACCGTGCGAAAAGAGGAAGACTGGGTCAGCCTCGGGGGTCTCTTGCCTCGTCTCGGGGTATGGCTCCAGGCTCTCGCAAACGCGAGAGCATCGTGTGTCGAGCTTTTTCCAAGTTATCAGTGGTAAAAAGTTAGGTAGCCTGGGTTTGTGATCGTATCATGACGGCCGAGGGGATCCCCGTTTTACGAGGGACCGCCATCCCTCGACCTCCGACTCGTCATCCAGTAATATAAAGATCATCCGCGAAAAAGAAGCACACACACGCACACACGGAAGCGAGACAATCTGCAAACTCACGTTTTCGTCCGAAGAGACGACGAGTGCTGAACGTGTGTGTAGCGGGTGCGCAAGAGGGGTGAACTTGCAAGTTGCAACCGGCACCTCGACTTCCATCGCGCGCGCCAAAGAGCCAGATTCCGTACTAGAGTACAAGAGCTAAACCTCCCCTGTAGTCAAAAGTGCTTCCGCTTCCGCGCGCGCGTGCGAAAGTCGCGAGTACGCGAGTCGCGTCCAGTCGCGTTCGGCGGCGAGACAAGGCGCGTCATTTCTCGCTCGACTGTAGACGCAGCTAGCAACGACTCTTGGGATTGCGAGTCAAAGCAAGGAGGGCGATGTTGCTGCCTCACCAGCTCATACCGGCCGCGTACCATGAACTCGTCGGGCGGGCTCGAGGCAGTCCGGCGTGTACGACGTTCCTCTTTGTCGCGCCCGACGTCGACTCGCTCTGCGCCGCCAAACTCTTGTCGACGCTCCTCAAAACCGACGACGTACCGCACCAGACTGTGCCCATAGGGAGCTGGGCCCAACTCCAAGTCGAAGCGAGTCAGTTGGCGACCGCGACCATGGTCAGGTCGCTCGTCCTCGTCGGACTCGGCGCGTCGGCCGACTTGCACGCCTTGCTCGGACCCGGCGCGTGCGACTTGCCGACCGACTGCATGGTCCACGTCATTGACGCGCACAGGCCGATCGCATTAGCCAACTTGTTCACGAGGTCAGACTACGCCCGCGCCCTGTTCGACCCGAGGCGAGTCCGAGCGAGGCAGGCGCCCGGCGGGATCAACGCCGCGCGACTGCCTCCGTTACCCGACCAGGAACTGTGCGTCGTCGTCTGGGACGAGGTCCGAGAGGCGGAACCCGACCCCGACCGCGACGGCGAACAGGTCGTGTACGACCCGTGGAAAAAGGAACGGGAAGCCTGGGAGGAACTCGAGGTGCGTCGGCCTTAGACCCTTCTTTCCGTGCCTGGCTCCCGCACGGAGAGCGGCATAACTGACTGAGGGTGTCTGCGCTCTCGACAGCCGTACCCAGATTCGGATCCTGATGATGACGACGACGATTCGGACGAAGATTCAGACAAAGAGGACAGCGACGCCGGCTCTGATGCAGACTCGCAGAGCTCATCACGGCGAAAACGACGAAGAACAGACTCGGTGCGTCCCGCGTGCATGCGCTGCATTGTGCGCCGGCGCCTCGGATCGAGGGCTCATCTCGTACCGCTGTTGCGCACAGCCCAAACCGTTATCCCGAGAACAACGGCGTGCGTACCGGGCTCAGCTCGCCAAGTACGACTCGCGCGGTGCTTCCTTTGGCCAATCCGTGGCAGGCACGATGTATCTCCTCGCCGAAGGGCTCGGCCGGACAGACGTCGATGCCGTCTGGTGCGTTGTCGCTCGCCACCGGGCTACGCCAGCGATCTGCTCGCTGGTGCGTACTTTCTCCCGCAGCGCGCTAACGCTTGACGTGATCCGCAGGCTCGCGATTCTCGGCTTGACGTACCAGTTGACCAACTCGCAACTCGACTTGAGCGGTTACGAAACGCAACAAACCGTCTTTGCGACAGAAGTCGCTCGTCTGTCGACGACATCCGACTCGCTCCAGCTCGGCAACATTTCGACCGTCGCGACCTCGCATTCGACCTCGGAACGCGACCGGTCGATCCGCCCTAGCGAAGAGCTCAGGTTCTGCTTGTTCCGGCATTGGAACCTGTACGACGCGATGTTCCATTCGGGCTACCTGGGCGTCAAGATGAAGCTGTGGACGATGGAAGGGCGGAAAAAGCTCAGCGGATTGCTCGCCAAGATGGGGTGCGTGCCGAGACGAAACGTTGCGGGGGTGTTCGAGTCTCGCGAGGACTCGGCTGACGTGCTGATCCTCGTTTCCTCGACCACGCAGCCTGTCGCTCTCCGAGTCGTCCGAAACTTACGCGCACATGTCATCCGACCTCAAGACATCCCTCTTCCCGATGCTGTCAGAGCAGCGAGCTTCCTACGGCCTCTGGGACCTCTCCTATCCTTCTTTCGTCCGCAAGTCTGGCTGGCGAGTCGACCTGTCTGCGCAGGACTACGTCGATGCGCTCGAAGCTCTGCTCGAAGCCGCAACGGGCGTCCGACTAGACTTCGCGAGCATCACGACGGTCGATGCGAGACGAGCGCTCATCGATGGCGGATCAAGCGGCGCGAACGGGGCTGGCGCAGGTCAGCACAGCGCTGCGACACAGTACGGCGGAAGAGAGGAGTGGGCCGAAGGGATCAAGAGTTGGGTTCACAAGGCCGGCATGCTCGCGGGCGGCGACGGCGACAAGGAGAACCGCAGACCGGCGGATGCGAGTCGAGCAGCCGCTGATGAGGCAGAGATGAGTGAGGCGGAGAAGCGGCAAAAAGTCGAAGCGGACGAGAACGAAGCTCGGCGGCGGAACTTTTGGTATGCGTGGGACGCGCTCGACCCCGAAGAGTGAGTCTTAATCCGATCCGTGCGATGGTCCACCAGCGGCCGCTGACTCGAACCTGTTGCAGTACGACTCTGCTCCGGCACGCCCTTCCGCTTTCTATGGCGCTTCATCGTGCCGTCATCGCGCAAGGCTCGTACATCCTCGACAAGCGCGCCGTCACCTTCTTCCGGTCGTATCGTCTCGCCGTCGTGAAAGACGGGCCCGACCTGCCCGTCTTCCAACACCCGGCCACGTTGCTCCGCTTGGCGCACTGGATCGTCGACGCGATCCGGAGCATGCTCGAGACCAACAACAACCCCGGCCAAAGCGGGCCGAAGAACTTGCCGTTCGTCCTCGCCGCTTTGAGCGAAGCGAGTGACAAGTTCCTCGTCGTCGGTGTCGTGCCCGCCGACGAGTTTGGGGACGTCCGCAGAAAGTACGTTCACCCTGATAATCTCAGCGCGGCCTCCTTCGCCAGCACTGACTGGCTCTACCTTTCGCAGCCGTTTTGGTATCGCATTCGAGGAAGCCGCGCTGCAGAGTCGCGCGAAGGCCCAACAGCGATACTTTGACGCCAGTGTCGTCGAAGTCCGGCGAGACGACTTTGACAAGTTCCTCAAGCACCTCTCCATGCACTAATTACCTCGACCTCAATCCGATCCTCTGTGCCACCACTTTATTCGCCTTTCACGCCCTGTCCAAAACTCCTTCTGTCGTACCCACTTTATTGAGTCTTCCGCCCCCAACATACCAGCATTCCCATCGCCAAGCATTCGCATGCCAGCACCTGTTGTAATCACCAGGCCGTTTCTCTCTTGCCTGTTATCTCTTGCCTGTTCAAGGCGCCGAGTCGAAGAAGAGATATAGTACAGTGTAGAGGCGCGTCATGAGATGACTTCTAACTCGGCCCGCGCCCTTCCTCCATACCCCTTAGCCCGCCTTCCTCTCGCTCTGCCGCGGTATCGCAAGCCGACTTTCGGACCTCGCGCCACACCGTGCGCAGTCGGAGTGAAGCGATGAGCGGTATTGGGACCGTCAGGCGCTGAGCAGACGGTCCCGAAGGCGAGTAGTATTTGCTTGACGAGCCTGATGTGAAGGAAGGCTCATGAGCTCATTTGTGCGAAAGCCTTCGCAATGCGGAGCGGCCCACCTTGACCGCGATTTGGATCGCCATAAGGATCTAACGGGTCCTCCCCTCGGCCCTCGACGGCTTGGTAGCCCGCCCTGGTACGACCCGAGCTGCCTCCCCAATCCCCGCCATCAAAGAGAATACCGTCCTGTTCTACGCCGTAGCCTTCCTCTGTAAAGTCGTCCTGGTCGATTCCGAGCAGACTCGAATAGTCGCGGGACCCTTCTGCGTCAGTGGTCGCGTCGAGATCGCTCGGAACGATCGCTCCGAAAGCCAGGACCAGAGTCGCGAATTGGAGGATGGCTAGAAGTACATCAAGCGCGACCAGTTGGGCGGTGGAAGGGGTATAGGCTGTGACCGATGATCGCACGTCGTCAATCCTGGCGGCTGCGCAAAATCGGCGAGCAAGTACGATTCGGGCTCACCTTGACCGACAAAGTCCAGTACGAGCCCTCTCTGAACGTAGCCCTTTGGTCCTTTCGTCCCCTGGCTGCCTGTTGCGCTGTGGAGGATGACGGCGGCGATCGCTTGGACGCCCCACAACAGGAGAAAGAACCGCAAACTTCTCGCAGCGTGGACGCGGCGGGGCAAGGTGAATTGGACTTGAAGGACGAGTCGGTACACGAGGACGAGCAAGTGTCCCGGTGAGACGAGATAGCTGACGATGGCGAGGCAGTGACAAGTTGTTGAAACGGCGACGACCAACTCGAGCAGCCACGCGGCGTGCTGCGGCGTCAAGTCGACAGCAGAGGAAGCCACGTTGCCGGCGCCTCTCGTGTACAGGCGAAACGAACGAGAAAGAAAGAGGTTGATGACGGAATGAAGTCGAGGAAGAGAACCGAGCCAAGTCCCGACACCTTCGTCTGGCGACATCCAAGATGCAAATGCGTTGCGAGTATATGCTATGCTACCACTGTCCGAGTTCGTCCTCGCTCTCCGAGTTCTCGACCGCTGGACGAGCGGTCGGTCTTCTCTTCCACCAAGAAACGCCGGAATCCGGCGGGGGGTTCGTATTCGCAATCGAGACCGACCTCGACCGGCTTCTTGGCCATGCAGAAGATGCGCGCGGAGCAGGCGTCATACTCGGTCGGGCCGAGGGTCCCCGATGGTACGGCGAAGGTTTGGTCGGCGAACTGAGCATCAGCTCGTCCTCTTCCGAATCGTCCTCGCTCGCCGCCCGGCGAGCACTTCGCATGGGCGGCAGCTTCGGCGGCGCGGGCAAGATAACGGAAGGCGTTGCCGTGACGCGAGAGCGAGAGATCGAAGGAGGATGTGGTTCGCGGCGCTGTTTCGGCGGGGAAGCGGACAGCGAGCGGCGGGTCGGAGCGGGAGCCGTCGAGCGTTTCGAAAGAGGCGGGGTGCTGAGGCCGTTGACGCGCCGCGTCGCTTGTGTCATATCTTCCTCGGGTTCGGGCAGGTAGCCGCCTGCCTTGGGCACCGTCGGTAGGCATGGCATCGACGTGCTCGCCGGAACCTGCCTCGCTGCGAGCGGCGCAGGTCGCGAACGGCTCGGCGGAGCGGGGGTCATGCGCGGGCGTTGCGGCTTGACGTCGATGATCAGCTCGAAAGAGTGTTGCCGGCGTGGGCGTGACTTCGGTGCTGAAGCGGTCGACGACCGGATCGGGGCCGAGACTTTCGGCGCAGGAGGAGGCGTCGGAGTTGGCGTCGCTTGCTGAATTGGGACGGGCGCCAGCTTCTGAGAGGGCTTGACGGTAGAAGAGCGAGGTGGTGCTGGGCAATACAGCTCTGGGGAAGGCGACCGCTGACGAGGCCGACGGACGGGAGGAGCAGGTGGCGGGGTCGGCGAGGCGACCGAGATGACTTCGCGCAAGGGCGAGGAAGACACAGGCTGCGAGACATCACGCTCGGTCAGAATTTATGCAACTATCGTAGGAGAGCAACAAGCTTACAGGCCGAGAAAGGGAGTCGCGTCGGGCGGGTGGCAGACGAGTCGCAGAAAACGAGCTGGGCGGCGACCGAATCCCGACTTCCTTGACGGGCGCGTGTGACTGCCGCGGTCGCGGTGACGGCTTGACAGTTGTCGCTCTTTGCGGACCTGGGCTTGGCCGAGAGGCAAGGTGGGCTCGGGGCGAGTCGAAACGCAGCTCGGAGACGGATCGCCTCAGAGTGGCCGTGCTGGAAGGTGGCTGCGAGAAAGCTTTGGTGCGGCGGGTCGGCGTGCGCTGACTCGGAGCCATTGACTGCGCGCGGCAGGGTGATAGCGCGAGGTCGTCGTCCTCGTCGTCCGAAACGAGTCGGCGAGCGAGACTGATGAGGCGACTGCGAGGTGCCGAACTCGGCGGACCTATCGGAGCCGGTAGTTGGATATTGCCTCCGCCGACAACGATCACATCGTCCTGTTGCACCCGAGCGAGTTCGCCGCGCGCGCTCGCCTCCTGCTCTTGGAACTCGCGCATCTCGCGCAGCCGTTCGGCCTCTTTCCGCCTCTGCTCGCGGAAGAGCAGAGACGGCGGCGGGAGGAGGTCATCGTCGTCATCAAGCTCGTCGTCCGAGCTATACGTCGGCGCGTCCGAGTCGGTATAGTCTTGCCATTCCTCTTCTTCGTCTTCATCCTCGTCCTCGTCCGCTGTGCCGTTCCCTCCTTCGTCTGCCTCGCCTGTGCCGTCCCCGCCGGTGTCGAGCCCGACGAGGACTTCTCCGTCTCGACTGTTCCCGTAGCGGCCAATGGCAAAGCCTCCGGCCTTGCTGCTCCGCAAGACTCCGCGGTCCTGTACGAAGTCGAGGCAAGACAGGTCGATGATGTCGTCCTCCTCGACGGGCAGGGCACGTGTCCTTCCCGGTCGATGTCGGTAGCGTCTCCTTGAAGAAGAGCCGGACGCTGAGTCGCCCGTCCCAGTCTGGGCGACTTTCGAGTGCCGCCGCTGGATATCCTCCCACGCATCCTGAAGCCTCAGAGTCGCTTGTAACCGCGCCTCGTCGCGTGTCAGCTCGGCATAGCGCGAGTTAATCTCGTTCCGGCGGGCTGCATCGCTGATCGACTTGCGGGCGGCAGCTTGCGAGCGCGGAGCCGGGCTACATTACGGTGGTCGTCAACGCGAGAATCAGCTTCCGTCTCTGTCTCGCTCGACGATCGGATCGCGGCGCCATCACTCACCTCTGCGAAATTGTACGAAAACTGCTCGACGGCGATCCGCGTTGCTGCTGGGCTGCGAGAGCGGGCGGGAGAGAACCGACGCGTCGCTTCTTGTTTGGCGACGGCGAGTCGTCGCGCGTCGGGAGAGTCGACGTCGACGTCGACGCGACCGGGTACGCTGAACTCGCGCGTGGGAACTCGTCTAGCCTCAAGGGAGGCTGAAAGAACGGCATAGCCCTTTCCGCGGGCACAGCGACGCGCTCAAAAAGTCGAGAGTCGTGAGAAGACGCGTCGAGTCGTCTCGAATAACGCGTTCTCTTCCTCCGCTCCGCTTTAGAGGCGCTTCTCCCAGAGAGACCGCCCGACGCCGATGAAGAGAAGTGTAGCACTGCTGAAGCAGCAACCAACCAAAAAAAAAAAAGGTTTCGCTCGACGGGGCAGTGGGACGCAGACTTCTTCAAGAGAGTTCCCTCACCGTCCCGCGTGCTCTGTGCAACAAGAACCTGCGGCTCAGACGCCCGAGTTGCGCGGTTAAGCCCGCCTGGTCAGACGCCCGAATTTGACGCGGCAAACTGTCCCCGTCTGCCTGCGCAGGCGAGGTGGCCGGGACCGCGGGTTCATACACAGACGCGAGAGGATTCATAAGTGGCGAGCCGCGCACTGTAATTCCCTGAATAGGCATCGAGCAATTCCCGAAGGTACTCGCCATTACAGCGAGATTACTTTCGTGCCGCTGGGTTACAGCGGCTAAACGAGAGCAGTAAGTGGTCTGTACCCGTTATATACCCCCCCAGCGCTATCACCGAATAGACGGCGTACTCTTCTCGCCCGACTATTGAGTACGTTGGTTGACCCGAGTTCGACTCCTTGGACGTTGCTTCGTTCAAGTCGAATTTTGAAAGTGCGGGAAGGTCGAAAAAGCGACGGCGGTGGGGCGGCGGACTCGTGTCGTCTCTTCTCTGCATAACGCCCCCGAACGAACTGCTGCAGTGCCTGTGCTAGCCAGCGAGTCATCTTATAGACTGAGAACGCAACCGCACTGCTGCCTCGCCGCCTCTGCTCTTCGTCTTTGTTCTTGTCGCCGTCGCCGTCGTCGTCATGTCGCCGACTCCGACCGCGCTCTGGCTCGTCGCTGGTCACCTCGAATCGGCCAACCCTGTAGAGCAGTTGCACGACCTCAGGGACGCACTCGGACACGGCAAACTCGGAACGGCCGCCCTCGTCGAGTTCCCGCAATTCAAGGTACGCGTGCCCGCTCCCTTCTCGTCCGCCTTGACGGGCATCGACTCTTGTTGCCTGGACCCGATGATCCCCCGTACTCGCGCTACACGCACAGAGATGAGCCATGTGCGCGAGGCGGCGTATGTAGGCAGAGTCGGCCTGAGCGAGCGGGGACCATCAAGAAGGGGCCGATTCCGCACGTTGGAGAACTATGCTGATCCGATCCGTCCTTCCCATCACCGCAGACTGGCACGCTTTCTTCGCTCTTGACCCTCTCGGAGCAGCTCGCCAAGCATGACCCGAACATCACTTCGACGCTCCAAAAGACGGTCGACACGATCCGGTCTCTGACGGCAGAACCGACCGGTCCGACCTCGACAATCCCGCACGCCGAGAACCGCGCTTCCCCTCTGACCCAGCACCTCGTCCTCGACGACGGCAGGCCGTACCTCTCGTACCTCTTGCCAGACGACGATAGCGGCACCGCGAACGAGAGCGGCGACAAGTGGGAATGGAACCGAGCGAAGTACCGGACCGAAGACCGGTCTCTAGGAGACATCGTCGACGCGCTCGTCAAAGAGACAACCAGTATCGAGAACGCCCAGCGAAACAAGACTCAGCAATACCAACTCGTGAAAGGGCAGCTCACGAACGCGCTTCGGAAAAAGACGTGAGTCTCTGCAGCTCGTGCCCATTATCTGCGATGCCGTACATATGGGCCAAGCAGCTGATACGTATCGTCGACTTGCATCAGTGGCAACCTGTCCATGCGGTCCCTCGCCGACGTCGTTTCGGCATCCGACTTTGCGGCGACAAATCAGTCTGAATACCTCGAGACTGCGCTCGTTGCGGTGCCAAAGTACGTTGCTCCTTCTGAGTTGAAGCGAACGACTCTAGCCTGACCAAACTCACCGCTCCCAACAGGAACCAGGTCAAGGAGTGGGACAACTCGTACGAGCGATTGACACAGATGGTGGTGCCGAGATCGTCCACGTGAGACTCTGCTTGCAGTCATCTCGCCGTGCATGGGGAGGTACTGAGATACTGAATCAAACAGAAAACTGGCCGAAGACGACGAGTATGTGCTGTTCTCCGTGACGCTCTTCCGGCGGGTGAAGGACGAGTTCGCGCAGAAGGCACGGGAAAAGAAGTCAGTCCCGCTCTGCTCCTCTGAAAGAACGAGCGGTACGTCTCGACTGGCATCCTAAATACTGCATCGTTACACAGGTTCATCGTGCGCGACTTTACGTACGACGAGGAGGAGATTGAGAAGCAGCGGAAAGATGTCGAGGACCTGCTCGTCGAGGAGAAGGAGATGTGGGTGAGTCAAGCGCAGCTTTTCGGACAGCGTCCCCGCTTTGCGGGTCTAGAAGTGCTGCAGCAAATCCGAGCGTGCGGAAACTGATCGCGTCCTCTCTCTCGTCCAGGCCGATCTGCTGCGCCTCTCCCGGATCAACTTTTCCGAGCTTTTCCAGGTGCTCGTGCATCTCAAGATCGTCCGGGCGTACGTGGAGAGCGTCCTGCGGTACGGTCTGCCCGCGGCGTACTTTGGTGCGGTGGTCAAGGTGCGTACTCATCGAAACGTCCTGACCCGAAATGGCGTGCCTGTCTTTGGCGAGCGACAAGCGCTGATGGTGTGTACGGTGCCTCTCGTCGCGCAGCCCGAACCCAAACAGGCCGACAAGCTCGTCTCGACGCTGTCCTCGTTCCTCGTCCCTCACAAAGCCGGCTCTAAGAAGAAGAGCAAGAAGCCGGCCGATGACGGCGACTCGGCGGCGCTGGGAGAGTACGCGAGCGTCATGGAGGGCGAGTACTACGACTTTGTGCTGTTTGAGATCGAGCGCGTCGAGCAAAAGGGCGAGTAGAGTCCTGCGCGCTCAGGTCGAAGCTGTAAAGACTATTTTTCCGCGCCACAAAGCCACTCGCGACCTTTCTGAGTATCTCTCGTCACAGCAATTGCGTCCGAAGCGCAGGCGGCGTGGCGTCTGCGAGGTGGGTGGAAGGGAGCGTTACCTTTCCTTCCGGTGCGTCGCCGCAGCTTTTGCACTTGATCTCCATTCTTTGCTCCGCTCGAAGCCGGATGCGCGCACCAGGCTCGCTCTTACGATGCCTCGAGACTATGCTGGGCTGAGCTCAGACGAGCCCGCGATCGCGCTGCATGAGTTGCGCCCCCACAACCGGAACACTCGACACGAGGAGCAGCCGCGCTCAACAGCTCACACGGGCGCGAACACGGAGCGGCGCAGCTCTGATAGGATTATATCGAGCTCTAGTTCCGAGCCTGGCCGCGTAAGAGGCTCCACCGACGATGTGCGAGACGATCTGGACGACGAGAAGGTCCGCATCGGCAACCGGGACAGCAACGACGACGACGAGGCGGAAACGGAACGCTTGCTACTCGAAGGCGAATCGTACGACGCCGAAACAGTCAAAGCGACGACCGGCAGTCAGAGCGAGCAGGATGCAGCAGAAATGGTTCGCCGGGTGAGCGATTCTCCTCCCGAATGCTTGCGAAAGCACACTTGGCCGACAGCGACGCAATCCGCTGGATCCAGAGACAGCGCAGTGCGCCAGCAGTACCCTCGGCTGACTCTGCACCCACAGGTCGTGCCCGAAACGGACGATACTTCGCTGCCGACCCTCACACCTCGAGTCCTGATCCTCGGAACCATCCTCTGCATCTTCGGAGCCTCGATCTCGCAACTGTTCTTCTTCAAGTCGAACGCTCCCTCTTTCTCCTCTTTCTTCATCATCCTCGTCTCGTATCCCCTCGGCAAATGGTTCGACAAGCTGCTCCCAAAGTCGCTCCAGCGAGGGCCTTTCGGCAAAAAGGAGCACATGCTGGTCAGTCGTCCTCGCCGAAGGCTGATCACTACCTCCAAGACGAGCTGACGAAATCACACGTCCATACGCAGATCGGGATCCTCGCAAGCTCCGGCGCGTCGGCAGCATACGCCGGCGAAATCGTCTCCGTACAATCTCTGTACTACAAGCAGGACCTCGGCACATTCGGCGGGCTGCTTCTTCTGCTCAGCACTCAGCTGATTGGATTCGGCCTGAGCGGGCTCACCTACTCGATTCTCGTGCGGCCGACTGTCATGGTCTGGCCATCTCAGCTCGTCACAGTTGCACTCTACGAGACTCTCCATGGTGGCTCGAGCGACCAGATCCGACAGGCCAAGGACCGACTGCGTTTCTTCGGCAAGTCCTTCTCGGGGATCTTTGCTTGGCAGTTCTTGCCGACCGTCATCGCGCCAACCTTGAGCTCCATCGCCCTTCTCTGCATCATCAACAACCGGTCTTCCTTCATGCGAATCCTCGGATCCGGCTACGACGGGTTTGGCATGTTCGACTTCTCGCTCGACTGGGCCGTCATCGGAGGGACCGGCGCTCTGTACACGCCGTTCTTTGCGCAGTGCAGCTTCTTCGCCGGACAGGCGTTCAACCTCTGGCTCCTCACGCCGCTCCTGTATTTCGGATTCAACTTCTGGAACGCGCAAAGCTTTGACTCGCCCGTTGCTGCCGTGCGTTCCGCGTCGCAATGGAGCTCACAGGAGGGCGAACTTGTCCTGACCTGCTGTTCCCTGCAGCACCTTTACAACGCCACTTTCGGACGGCTCGATGTGCTCGACATTCTGAACAAGGACCTCTCGCTGAACGAAGAGCGATACGCGGCGGTCGGCCCGCTGCAGCTTACGCCGTACTTTGCCTTGTCGTACGGCGTCTCATTCGCTCTTCTGACGAGCGCGCTCTCTACCGTTCTGCTCTGGCATATCGGCGACATTCGGAAGGCCGTCAGGGCGAGCCGCAAACAGCTCGGAGATGTTCATATCGAGCGTGGGTTCAAACGCTCGCTCTGCTTTTCTTGACGATGAGGGCCTGATCTGACGACGCTCACAGTCCTTGAACGCAATTATGCGCCGGTACCGCGCTCGTACTATGCGGGGATCTTTGCGGTCAACCTGCTGGCCGCCATATTCCTGCTAGAATTCTACCCGCTACAGCTCCCTGTCTGGGGCCTCTTCTTTGCTCTCGTGATCGCCATCAGTTTTCTCGTTCCGATCGGGGTGGGTCCGGGCTTTAAGCGCTTCGGTCCCGTTAACAGCTGACCGTAACCCGCTTAGATCATATCGGCCATCACCAATACGACGTTGGGCCTGAACGTCGTCACCGAGTTCGTTGCTGGCTGGATCTGGCCGGGAAAACCGCTCGCCAACATCGTCTTCAGTAAGCTGTCCCGGCAGGGTGCACCACAGCGCAACCTATTGCTGACCTGAACTGGCACAGAGGTTTACGGCTACATGGCAATGCTGCAGAGCATCGACCTGTCCTCAGATCTCAAACTCGGCGTCTACATGAAGATTCCGCCCCGCGACCTGTTCATATGCCAAGTCTACGGAACAGCCCTCGGTAGCATCGTCAATTTCCTCCTCATTCAGGGAGTCATCGCAGCGAAACGGCCCTATCTCGACGGCACGCTGCCCGATCCGACCCAGCAATGGACGGGGCGCAAGCCAGAGATCTTCTTCTCCGCGAGTGTCATCTTCGGCGTTCTTGCGGTGCGCCTATCTTTGCCAACGCGCTGCTGCTCTCTCCGATCGCGCGCTGACGACTTTCACTTGTAGCCGAAGCGCTTTTTCGACGGCCAGTACCGCGTGCTGTACTGGGTGAGTCTTGCAGTTCTTTCTAGCTGCGCTGCATTGACTGACAAGTTGCTCTGTCGCAGGGCTTCCTACTGGGCGCCATCCTTCCTGTCATTCCGTGGTACCTTTACAAGCGTACCGGTCGCCCGATCTGGCGCCAGATCAACGTACCGCTGTTTCTGCATGGAGTGTGTCCGCCCTTCGTCTTCAGCATACCATCGAGCGCAAGCTCATGTGCGCCCACACGCCCACAGAGCATCGGCCCGCCGCAGACGCCGATGAATGTTCTCGTCCCGGGCTTCCTCGCAAGCTTCCTCAGCCAATTTTACGCGCTCCATTACCGACCGCGGTGGTTCGACAAGGTGAAGCGATTCCGGTGTCCCACTCGGCAGACGGCGGCTGATCCACGCATTCTGCAGTATAATTACACGCTTTCGGCTGCGTTGGACGCTGGAACGAGCGTGCAGGCGATCGTCGTCTACATGCTCGGTCTCGACAGCTTTGTGACGTGGTGGGGCAACAGCGCAATCGACAGCGAGCATTGTCTGCCCGGGTCGTGAACCGGATTGCGGCGTAGAGGACATTATTTGAGGAACGCGAACGAACGACACGTCTATGTAAAACGGGAGGGTGAATCTACGACAAACAGGAAGAAAGACGAAGGCGCAGGCGACGTGAGAGGGGCTGTCCGGAGATTAGGCCACGAGGACTTCTGTAAGAAGTTCCGAACGAGACAAAGAAGACACTGCGAGGTACAGTAGCGAAATGAAGACAGCCAGCTCAAAGAATCGCACTGCGGGAGTTTGCTCTTGTTAGTGCTCACAAGACTCGTTCTCAAAAGATGGCGATCGTCTTACCGAGCAGCTGCTTGTTTTCATGCTTAGTAGCCACGCCGATAGGCTCTGCCGAGGCGGAAGAGGAGCTGCCGAGCCAGGTCCGCAGCGGAGGCAGCGTGACCGAGCCTTCCCGAATCTTGCCTCCGGTTCGGCGCAGAATCCCGTTGAGTCGGAGAATCCGACGTCGTTTCGACGTCGTGGTGGCGGAGGAAGCTGCGGCCACCCCGTCGGCGTCGACCGAAGGCGTGTCGCAAATCACATCGAGCTCGACAGTCGGAACCCGCGAAAGCGCCGGCGGATCGCGCATATCCGCCTCTGCGCGACGACTTGTCCGACGGGCGGACAGCTCGCGGTAGCCGTCGACGAGCTGCTCCATCGCGCCGTACCAGGACCGCTTCGACGCCACGTGGTACGCTGCGGAGGTCATGACCCGCCGGTGCTCGTGGTCGATGGCCATGTGTTTGAGCAAATCCCGGTACAGGTCGACAGCGACAGTGAACGAGGGTGCGTTGAGATCGAGGAGGGCGTGAACGTCGGCGGGAATCGCGCGAGAGTCAATGGCTCGTGCTGTCGTTGTCGGTGCCGTCCCCGATGCGCGATCGGCGAGCTCGTTCAGATTCAGAAGCAAGCCAGTTCTGCCGTGCTCGACGAGGTCCGAAACGCCTTCGGCGCGCAGGCCGACGACAGGCAAGCCCGAAGCTTGCGCTTCGCTGACGACCTGGCCGAATGTTTCGGTACTGAGCGAAGAGACCTGTCAGCATTCAAGTCACATGGATCCCAGTATACAGGACTCACAAGCTCGGGAAGGCAAAAATGTCGGCGCTTGCGTAGGCTGCCGCGAGCTGCTCACCCTTGCGGAAGCCGAGGAACTGTGCGCCGAGACCATATTTGGCGCAGAGGGACTCTGCCTCCGCACGCGCAGGACCGTCGCCGACGAAGATGAGCTGGCACGCGGGCCGGTTCTGCGCCGGGTCGGGGTCCTGCAGACCTCGGAAAGCCTCGATGAGAAGCCGCAGGTTCTTTTCCCACGAAATCCGGCCGACGTAAAGCACGACGAGCTTGCTCGGACCGGAAGAGCTGAAGTGCGGGAGAGCGACAGGTGTGTATGGTGGAGGCAAAGCGAGAGCCGGCAGATCGTCGACGGAACGGTTCGAGTCGATGGCGTGAACGCGCGGCGAGGGGCGATCCGCGTCGAGGTCTTGAGGCTCGGCGCCCCACGACTGTCGTAGGGCGTAGTCTCGTGCTTGCGGTCGGAAAAGCTCGACGTCGACGCCCTAGCGCGCCACGGGTCAAATTGTATCGGTACGAAACGATGTCCGCGGAGACTCACGCGAGGCCAAATCCGGAGGTTGTCGAAACCTTGCTCTTCCAGCATGCGCGCCGTCGAAGGGGACGGACAGAAGCTGAGGTCGCATCTTCCGTGCAAGTTGCGCTGCAAGACACGCAGCTTATTAGCGGGGCACAAGATACGAGGAATTGCGCGAAACTGCGAGTCACCTGAAGTGCCCACATGATCGGCGTGAGCCAGGAGAAGCCGAAGAGAGTTGCGTACCTGTCGAGCGATGTTGTCAGCACTTGAGCGATCGATGAAGAAGCCGAGACCGCTCACATGGCGAGATTCGTGTGGTAGGAGCTGACGAGTGGCGTGTCTGGAAAGTACAGCTGGACCATCGGGATCGTTCTGCGGATTGTTCAGTCGGCGTCAGAGCCTCAAGTCGAGTCTACTATCCGGAATGTGAACAGGACTGACTGGGCGCAAAGCCAGATCGGATCGGTGAATTGGATGACATCGGGCTTGAACTCGCCTGCGAGGGATTTCGGCGTCAGTCCGGCCACGTGCGTAGGGGACAGCGACCATCGATGGCACTCACGTAGCTTGCGGATGAAGCGCGGTCGCAGAAAGTTGAGTCCGAGCCCGCGGTAAACACCGAGCAACGGGATGCCCTTCGTCGCGACGACCTCTGCTCCGGCGTACGTTTTCTGCGGGACGTGCAACGTCAGTCTAGACGTCATCTGCGTGCACAGTAGACGGTACGAGCGTACCAGCGGCGTTGCGGGTCCCAACACCATCGCTTCGTGACCTTCGGCCTGCAAGTGCTCGAGCAACATGGCGAGCGTCCTCGTTACGCCATCAATCTTTGGGAGAAAGTTCTCCGTCACGATGGCGACGCGCAGAGGTCGTCGCTCTGGAGCGAGTCCGGCATTAGGGCGCGCCTTTTCGAGCGCGTCGAGGTCGCGACCGGTAGGACTTTGCGCGCCAGGAGGAGTCGAAGCCGACAAGAGAGGCGACTGTTCGCTCATCATGCAGTCTTTGGCGCGAGAGGCTGCTCGTGGAAATGGAGTGAATTGCAAGAGTCCATCGTACTTTGCCCGCCAGTCCGCGCAAAAGGGAGTTGTTTTGGGACGAGTGCGAAGCGAAACCGCACGTTCGCACTCGTCAAGTTCAAGTCGCGTTGTGATTGGCTGCCACAGCGATGCTCATCTCGTCCGCGCGTGCTCTACCGCTCTTTCGGTCTTCTTCCGCAATGCCTAGCGTACCCGCGCTTGCGCTATACTTCTTGACCACCTTAACATCTTGATGTGCATACAGTCGGCCGTCGCTGCTTCGTGTCAGCTGGCCTGCTTGCTGCTGCGTATGTTTTGGCTGTCACGTGAAAGTCCAAGAAAGTCGCTCATCTGTAGACTGCCGTGATCTGCCGCAAGTCCTAGCACGCAAGCACTGCGTAAGGCTTTCGTCTGCTCTCGTGACGCACAGAGCACCGAGTCTACTGGGAGAGGCGCCGAAGCCCAAATATGTGGGATCCGGATGTTGTCTCTGATACAGCGCGCGACGACGTCCGGCGCGACTTGTCGCTGCTACTCGTGTAATTGAGTGGCTGCTCCTTCGCTGCAACCTTTGTAGTCGCAGTCTCTGTATCAGTCACGACTGGAGCGGGGCAAATCCATCCTTTTCCGAGCGCAGATGTTACGCCTTGTCTCGCTCGTGAAGGCTTTACAGCTCGAGCACGTGGAGCACAAGCTTCTGCCCTTAGCGTCAGCCGGAGCGTCCCATCAGTACTGTTACTTTGCGTGCATTAGCGGGTTTTAGCGGATCAGACGGCATGCGAGAGACAGCGGCGGCAACTTGATCCCTCGCTTCGACCGATCCGCTGCTCGAGCTCGACCAGCTCCTGACGGCTTTAACTGCTTGACAGGGAGCGGACAGACTCAAGAGTTTTCCGCTTCTCTAAGGCAGCCATTGACGCCTCCAGCCGGGTGCATGTAGCCTTGCGGATTCTGTCTCGCTATATTCTTGACGTGGCAACGTGAATGATATTGGCCGTTCCGAAGGGCTTCACCGCGCCACTCGGATCTCCTTCTCTGTACTCTCTGCGGAACACGTCGAGAACCAGAGGTAGCTCAAGAGGTCGGCATCGTAAGTCTTAAGGCCAGAGTACTGTGATGCACAAGTTACTGCGGATCTGGATGCAACATTTTTGCTCTAAACGGTCGGTGCTATAGCAGCGCAACTCGTTTGACTACAGGTACAAGAGAAGTCTATGATTGCGCAGTGAGAATAGGAACGCACTCGAAAGCTCAAATTGCGAAGGCCGACGCGAGTTTGCCGGAGTCCGGGGAAGTCGGGATGATGTCAACGGCAGCGAAACGACGACGACGGCCCCCCGAAACTCCCGCAGGGTTCGCTTCTGCGAGAGGCCCTTCATCTAGAGCCTACAGAGCAAGATGACCAAGCACAAGCCGACTCAGGACGGCAGCCAAGTCACCCTGCCGCTGGTTCGAGGTGCTCCCGACGAGCGAGTCTCTATCACGCTCTTCTTTCAGACCATCGCGTTCGCCCTCGTTCACCTCTGTAAGCCAGTCTAGAGCGGCTCAAGCCCACGACGAGAGCTAACGCACTCCTGCTACCTAGTCTTTATGTTGCCCACCCGCCTCTTCCTCGAGTATATTGTCCTACGGCCGATCTCACCGGTCGTGAAAGAAGTCGGCCGGCCACCGTTGGCGCACGCCATCATCCGCCAGGTCTACGCATGCTACGACAAATGGACTCCCGGCCAGATCCGACTCATGCTCGACCGGAAGCGGTCGTACAACCGCGTCCACTCGGCGCCCGACTTCCGAGGCTGGGTCGAACGGGTCGAAGTAAACGGAACGGCGGGCCGCTGGCTCGCGCCGCCCAAGAGCGACCGCAAGGAGGACGACGTCGTCATCTACTTTGTACACGGCGGAGGCTTCATTTTCGATTCCGGCACGAACGCCCAGGTCTTCTTCCTCGAATCGATCAAGCAACTCCAGAAGGAGCACGGCTTGAACGCCTCGGTGTTCTTCCTCGACTATCGCCTCGCACCCGAGTACAAGTACCCGTCTCAGCTCATCGAGACGCTCGCCGGGTACCACTACCTCGTCAACACGATGGGGATCCCGGAAGACAAGATTGTCCTCGGCGGCGACTCGGCCGGAGCAAACCTGGCCTCGGCGTTCCTCCTTCACCTCGCTCGTCCGTCTCCCGCCATCACCGTTCCGGAAGAGCTCGGCCAGACGCCTAAGCGCCCGGCTGTGAGTATGCGCGTCCTCGTGCCGAACGAGCGCGACTGACCCCGCTTAACCTCCAGGGCGCCCTGCTTATCTCGCCCTACACCAACCTGTACGGCGCGACGAACGCTTTTTACGCCAACACGACCTTCGACATCCTCTCGCCGAGCCTCCTTGCGCGCGCTGCTTTTGCTTATATCGGCGCCGAGTTCCCCTCGGAGCACAAGCTCGTCAAGCACGGCTGGAACCCGCTCTACCAGCTGTTCCCGACTCAAAAGCTGCTCCCGCAACCGGCTCACCGCCTCGCCGACGTCTACGGCTGGTCGGATGTCAAGAACATCAAGCTGTTCCAGGACCCTTACGTGAACCCGTTCGTCAACGACGACTCGTCGTGGTGGAAGGAGGCTTGCCCCGGCGACGGGAAGACGCTCGTCTCGTGGGGTGCGTCCGAGTTCACGGGCTCTCTTCTCGACGCCGAGTCTGACAGTCTTATGTGCAGGCGGGAAAGAGCTCTTTGTCGACGATGACGAGGCCCTCTTCCGGCAGCTCGAAAAGGTGAGCAGCGGCATCTGATTCTGACTAGCGCTTTCTGCTGACTTGGCTCTTACGCGTGGCAGGCTGGCGTTCAGCCGGTCAAAGTCTACCATCCGCTCAAGCTTCACGATTGGCTCCTGCATGACTACGTGCGTTCCTCCGCCGGCCCTTTCTAAGCGGACTCGGTGCACTGACTGCGTTCGTTACATTTAGGGCCTCCCTCTCAGTCATCAAGTCAAGCGGCTCGGAAACGAGCTCGATGACCTCAAGTACGGCCTGAACCAGACGGTCAAGTTTATTGCGCACGTCGTGGACTCGGCGCCCGCGCCGCAACAGTCTCGCGTCGAAGGACAATCATCCGCGACCAAAGCCGACTCGCTGAGTGAAGGCCTTCGCAGCCGCACGGCGAACGCGGCGCAAGCCGACTACAGCAACGACGCCTTGTCAACGGCGGTCAGCGGTCTCAAGGCGGCCGAGAGGCAGGAAGTCACGCAGGCCGGCTATTCGGACGATGCGATCGTTTCGACGGTAGTCGGACTCAGGCGCGCCGAACAGCAGAATGGAGGAGCGCTCGCTGCTGACCCGTCCAAGCCTGCCTCGGACCCGGTCGCGTCAACTGCCGAGGCCGATTCCAGCGGCAGCTCCTCGCCGGAGACTGAGCCCGAGGCTGCAAAGTCGAGCACCACCGGCGCCTCGACGCCGACTACCGCCAGCAAGAGTAAGAAGAAGAAGAAGAAGGCGAGCAAGAGCAAAGCGGCCAAGGTCCAGCCGACGAACGATGCGCCGAGCGACGACGCCTCGGCAGGCTCGTACGCCGCGATCGCTTCGCACCACGAGCATATCGCACCGGATGCTCCGGTCGTGGCGGAGGGCGAGGGAGCCGTGATCCACGCAGCCAGCGATGGAGGTGCGGCGGAGCCAGAAGCGAGCACTACCGCTCCGGCGAACCAGTTGAAGGACCGATCTGCTAAGGAGCCGAGCAAGAAGGTCGCGAAGCCGGTCGCAGAGCAGCCGACGAAGAAGCCGACAGACGCAACGAGTGACCTCCCGACGCGCGAGCCAGCTTCGCAACCGAGTGACCGGAAGGCGTCGAAGCAGAAGCCGTCGAACCCGGCGAGCGGCGGCGCTGCTGTCGGGTTGTATGCTGCAATCGCGGCGCACGACGACCATATCGCACCGGATGCGCCCGTCGTCGCGCATGGCGAAGGCGACACGATACGCCACCGAGACGAGTAAGTGAAAAAATCTCATCTCCGAGTTGAGCGAGAAGTCGGCAGCTCACGTCTGAGTAGCCTTCCTTCCCGCGTCTGTATATAGTTCTCTGAGTTCTATGACACATGTTGGTAGCCGACTCACCCGCTGTTGAAGAGAATGAGCGGCTTGACTCTCCACGTCAAATAAACTCCTCTCTCCGCGAAAATCGCTTCTGCCCTTCCTCCCACCGACCACCCTCTCCACTTTGCGAGCCGACAAGATGCGTCGTTTTCATGAAAGATAGAGACCTAAACTAACACAAGTGTACAAAGGTTGCGAGGGAAAGGGGAGAGCGTCTAGTTGTCGCCCTTGTAGTCGGGTCGGAGCGAGCGAACCGTCTTGCCGGCGCGCCCTGTTCGATGCGTGGTCAGTCATAGAGTCCTAAGGGACTCCGAGAAGAGCAGAGAGGCTTACAGATCTCCTGGTTGTCAATCTCGGCGCACTCCTTCGCGAAAGCCTCGCGGTAGTCCGGGCGACCGTTGAAGGTGAGCGAGCGGCGAGTCTCGCTGCCGTCGCGCACCGAAGCGTACAACTCCTTGAAAACCGGCTTGTTCGCGGCGTGGAACTTGGGCGCCCAGTCCAGGGCACCTCGGCGAGCAGTCGTGGAGCACGCGTTGTACATGTAATCCATGCCGTACTTGCCAATCAGCGGGAACAGCGACTGGGTTGCCTCCTCGACCGTCTCGTTGAACGCCTCGGACGGTGAGTGGCCGTTCTCGCGGAGGACCTCATACCGGGGCAAACAGCGAGCAGGTAGCAGCGCATGGGGGTAGTGACGAGCGGCAAGCTCACAACCATCACAGTCCGCATCTTCCCCTTGTCGAGTGCAGCGTGTCCTGAAGCGCGGAGGTACTGTGGTTCTCGGCATCATTCGGGCACGCAGGGCTCGTCCAAAAGGCTTACACCGCGCTGTAGGGAAAGGAGCGGGTTCTCAGATTCCAGCAATTGCCCTTATTCAGCGGGACGGATCTTCGGACCCGCACCAGCAGCACTCGGCGCACCGCTGTACGCGGTATCAGCAAGCAGGAACTGGGAAGCGCGAAAAGAGCCAGAGAGGCCGACGAAGGATGCGCAGAGCAAGGGTGCGTCTGCAGGCTCGTACGCCGCGATCGCTTCGCACCACGAGCACATGGCACCGGATGCTCCGGTAGTGGCGGAGGGGGAAGGAGCCGTGATCCACGCAGCCAGCGATGGAGGTGCGGCGGAGCCAGAAGCGCGCATTACCGCTCCGGCGAAGCAGTCGAAGGACCGATCCGCTGAGGAGCCGAGCAAGAAGGTCGCGAAGCCGGTCGCAGAGCAGCCGACGAAAAAGCCGACAGACGAGACGAGCGACCTCCCGTCGCGCGAGCCAACTTCGAAACCGAGTGACCGGAAGGCGTCGAAGCAGAAGCCGTCGAACCCAGCGAGCGGCGGCGCTGCTGTCGGGTCGTATGCTGCAATCGCGGCGCACGACGACCATATCGCACCGGATGCGCCCGTCGTCGCGCATGGCGAAGGCGACACGATACGCCACCGAGACGAGTAACTGAAAAAATCTCATCTCCGAGTTGAGCGAGAAGTCGGCAGCTCACGTCTGAGTAGCCTTCCTTCCCGCGTCTGTATATAGTTCTCTGAGTTCTATGACACATGTTGGTAGCCGACTCACCCGCTGTTGAAGAGAATGAGCGGCTTGACTCTCCACGTCAAATAAACTCCTCTCTCCGCGAAAATCGCTTCTGCCCTTCCTCCCACCGACCACCCTCTCCACTTTGCGAGCCGACAAGATGCGTCGTTTTCATGAAAGATAGAGACCTAAACTAACACAAGTGTACAAAGGTTGCGAGGGAAAGGGGAGAGCGTCTAGTTGTCGCCCTTGTAGTCGGGTCGGAGCGAGCGAACCGTCTTGCCGGCGCGCCCTGTTCGATGCGTGGTCAGTCATAGAGTCCTAAGGGACTCCGAGAAGAGCAGAGAGGCTTACAGATCTCCTGGTTGTCAATCTCGGCGCACTCCTTCGCGAAAGCCTCGCGGTAGTCCGGGCGACCGTTGAAGGTGAGCGAGCGGCGAGTCTCGCTGCCGTCGCGCACCGAAGCGTACAACTCCTTGAAAACCGGCTTGTTCGCGGCGTGGAACTTGGGCGCCCAGTCCAGGGCACCTCGGCGAGCAGTCGTGGAGCACGCGTTGTACATGTAATCCATGCCGTACTTGCCAATCAGCGGGAACAGCGACTGGGTTGCCTCCTCGACCGTCTCGTTGAACGCCTCGGACGGTGAGTGGCCGTTCTCGCGGAGGACCTCGTACTGGGCGAGGAACATTCCCTCTGAGACAATTCCGACGCGCCGAGTCAGTTCTTGTACACAGGGCACGGAGTGCGAGGACAACACTCGAACGGTATCGAAATGAAAAGTGTGAAAGGGGCCACTCACGGATACCGCCCATGAGGACACCACGCTCGCCGTAGAGGTCCGAATAGACCTCCTTCTCAAAGGTGGTCTCGTACGCGTAGCCGGTACCGACAGCGACGGCGAGGGCGCGAGCCTTCTCCATGGCCTTGCCGGTGACGTCCTGCCAGACGGCGACCGAGGCGTTGATACCGCGGCCCTCCTTGAAGAGGGTGCGGACGGTACGGCCAGATCCCTTAGGAGCGCAGAGGATAACATCCACGTCCTTCGGGGCTTCTACACCGGTGTCCTTGTTGTACACCAGCGAGAAGCCGTGGCTGAAGTACAGCGTCTTCCCCTTGGTCTGGCGGGGCAGATTCGGGATGTACGGGGACGACTATCAGCTTGAGGACTACGCAAGAAGGTTGATTCGTACGCACGATGTAGGGCTTGATGTCCTTCCAGGTCTGGGACTGGGCGGCGTCGGAGAGGAGGTTCATGATGATGGTGCCCTTCTCGAGCGCCTCGTTGATCGGGAAGAGGTTCTTGCCCGGGACCTGCACGGCTCGCTTGCCATCAGTCGCTGTCATTCGATCGCTAGCGGAAATCGCTCGGAGCGTACCCAGCCGTCCTCCTGGGCCTGCTTCCAGGACTCGCCGCCCTCGCGGACACCGACGATGACGTTCATGCCGTTGTCGCGGGCGTTGAGGCCCTGTCCGTGACCCTGCGAACCATAGCCGATGAGGGCGAGGGTATCGTCCTTGAAGTACTCCTGGAGCTTGGGAAGCGGCCAGTCTGCGGGAGGAGGAAAGAGAGGGAGGGTCAGCGACGGCGGCTCCACGGACAGTGTTCTCGTTCCTTGCGCATTTCTACAAGCCCTACAGGCTCGATGAAGGAGACAGCAGCTCGTAGAGCGCGTTGGCTTGCCGAAACACCCCAGAACGAGCGACATCTCGCGTCCCTCGGGAGTGACGAGAAGATGTGATCGGCAGTCAACCGCTCTCGCTCTGTTCGCCTTGATCGTGTCCGATCATTCCGCCTTATCCTCGCAGCGAGCACGCTGTGATCCCATCGTGCCACGCGGAGACTGGTAGATTGCCGGAAACGAGATCTCGAGTTGACTCTCGCCTCGGAAAGAAAAACGGAGGTGTGACTGACCGGCACGCTCGTAAACGACCTCCTTGGTGCCGGCAAAGTCGAGGGTCTTGACACCACGGGCAGCCTACAAGGGTTCGAGTCAGTCACAAAGACGTTTAGAGAGCGCGACGAGAGCGAATCTCGGCGATAATCATCGGGGTCCGGGGACGTACCGCGGGCGCCTTGGGGAGCGACTTGCGGGCGGCGAGGAGCGAGTAGCTGCGGGCAGCCTTGGGGGCGGCCTGGCGAGCAGCGAGCTGAAGAGCGCGAGCAGCGGAACGGGCAGACATCTCGAGGTAACGGGAGGTTGACGTGAAGGAGAAGCAAGAACAAACCGCGGTCGAGGAGGAAAATTCAAAAGCACGTCGTCTCGCCGGCGCGTTGATTCGGCGGCGGATGGCCACGAACGGCGGAGTGAAAAACTTTTTTCTCTTGCGCGCGCCGAAATCAATCAGAGGTTCGGCGATTGCAGCCGTTTCTCCGTCCCGCCCGCGACCTTGCGCCGCTCCTCTTTTGACTCCCTCGTGCGCCAAGAAGGGCCGGCTGGATACTGCGCGCACTCGGCTGAAAGGCGCTCTCGAAGGCTCTGCAGCATAGAGACGAGTTGCCGGTCTCAGCCGCCAAACTCCGCTTACCGCTCACTCGCCTCTGTAGAGTCCGATAAGTGTCTTTCATTCGTCGATATACAGAGAGAGAACTCTAGACTGCAGACGAGAGCAATAAGAAGCGCGGGTCATAGTTGATGCGGTCTCGGCGGGCGGCCGCAGCGCCTTCGGAGCAGACTGCAGTCTTGCGCAATCGTCACAGTAGAATGTATCGCCAGTCGAGCTGTCAGTCGCCCGGCCACGGAAACGAGACATGTCTCAGTCGTCGAAAGAGAGGAAAGAGTCTGAGCTGGTCGCAGTCAGGCTCCGGTCACTGACGGCCTGGTTCGGAAGGAGAGGCGCGGCCTTGCTCGGCGAGCTTCCAGACGCCGCGGCTTGCCAGGACTAGGGTTGGCAACCTCGTCAGCGGCGCGGCCGACAGGCGGATTGGAAGAGGAGCTGACAACTTACGTCGGCAGGCGTGCTGTTCGAGTGCCAACTCGCGCGGTGGTCGGCGGTCTCAATGGGAACGTCCTGCATGACCTCCGAGTCGGTCATCGCAAGGTCTTCCTCCTGACCTTCGAGAGCGGAAGTCTGCGCGTCCGCGGGGTTAGCCAGAGTTCACACCGTACTCGGACAAGGGGGACAACTAACATGGGCCTCGTGTGCGAGCTCGTTGTTGTACCACGAAGTCCTGCGCGAGTCACCGCCGCCACTCGACTCGTAGCTCTCGTAGCTGAAAATGCTGCTCCGGTCACCATAGTCTTCGTCCTCATGCTTCGGTGCTTTGATCCGGAGCGACATCTTGGCCGAATTGCGACTGGCGCGGGTGGACAGTCAGCCGTGGACCGGTCTTTTTGCGCGGGCGTGAAGTCGAGGGGCTCACATGCGGGACTCTTGCGTTTGCGCGTCGAGCTGGAGCTGGCAGAATCGCTTGAGCGGGTCAACCCGCAGGATCTGCGCCCGCGCTTTGCACGTCGTGACATGCTGCCGAATCACGCTCGGGCGCTGTAACAAGCTCAATGTCAGTAAGAAGAGCGAGCATAGACCAGGAAAAGGCTGCGCTCACCTTGCCCTCGAACCGGAAAGCGCATCCCTCGACGCAGTTTTGGCCACGCAGCCATTCGTTGACTCGGTTGCGAGTATCGCAGGGTGAAGCTTCTGTGTCGTCGACAAAGACGATACAGTCTGACAGCGCAAAAATCAGCTGCGAAACCCTCTTTGACGAGAGCGCAAACTTACAACTCCCGACGGGGAACACGACGACTTCCTCGCCGGCTCGGATCCGGATTTGTCCCGCGCGATCGGCGGCGGCCCGCGTGAGCGAGTGCCGGACGTGCGACCAGATGTAGATCTCTTCTTCGCGGTTCATCGGTCGAAGGTGGCGGCGGTTCGCAGCGTAACCTGTCCGCCGACCGATCGTCAAGCGGCTCATCTCGTTGGGGACAGCCGTGGCCGGTTCATCGAGCTCGTCCTGCACACCACTGCGACTCGAAGATGCGTGCATATACGAGGAGCCGGCGTAGTCATGAAGCGAGGAGGCGGTCAAGTGAGAAGTCTGGATGATCGGAGGTCGTCGGTAGGGCGACTGCGTCGAGGATTGTCGGCTTGCACTGCGACGGGACGAAATGGACGCAGCCGTCTCGCTTCGGATCGAAGAGGGTCGACCTCCGTTGCCGTAGCCGTACATGAACCCATGTCCCGAGGGGTAGGAGCGCGTGAGGGTCCCGCCTGACGAGAACGATGAGGCCGGTCCGGTCTCGTGTAGGTAGACGGGCGGCGTCGGAAGCGCTGGCAGCAGAGCTTCCTCGGAAGCGGCGTTGTTGGTCGTGACATGGCTCGGGTCGACGTACGCAGACGACGAATAGGGCGGCAGCGCATCGGGAGGGGTCCCGACCATCGTGCCGGGCGTGGCGAAAGCTGGGAATGACGATAGCGCATGTGGACGCGGGATCGATGAGTCGACGAGATGACCTCCGGTGCCATCCGCGAAAAGCTGCGGTTGGAAGAAACCGCGCGCGGGCGATTCGTGAGATGGAGGAGCGTAAGAGACTCGAGGGTCGCTGGTCGGCGACGTCGTGAGCGGGAAGGCACCGGGGTCGTGCTCGAGGCGTGCTATGGGCGTGGAGAGACGAGTAGTCAGCCGCTGTTAATGCGGAAGGGGCAGGGTCGGAGACGGGACAAAGAGGACTGCACTCACCGGCAACGCCCTCAGCCAAGCCAGCGACGAGGTGTCCCGGCGGGAGCTTGGCCGTCGTCGCAGCTGTTGGGCAGGAGAAGCTCGTCAACTCGTATAGACCGGAAGAGGAATCGAGCGAGGACTGACGATCGAGCAAGAGGTGAACCAGGTCCGACCAGCGGACGGTAGCCGTTTGCGACCCGGGCAAGGCGACCAAGAAGCCGTCCGAATCGTGCGATGGGCCGACCATGGCGCGTGCTGCCGACATGTAAGCATCTTGGTTCTCGGCACTCGTGCCTGGCGAGTCGGTGTATCCATAAGACGGCGCGGAGGAGGCGAGAGAGTGGAAGCTCGATGCCGCGGAGGGCCGACGGGGCCGGGGCATGTTCAACGGCAGAGCCTCTTGTGAGTGCACATCGTCTTCCGGCACGGGGGCTTGGTCGTACGGGATTGTTGCCTGGTATGTTTCCGCCATGTCGAGTCGACTCCGTGGTCGAGGTTAGCGTAGGCCAGCTGATGGCGAAGAGGCGAACCGAGCTGCGAACTATCGTGCGCCGACAGTCGTTGCGGAGTGTCGTCTCAGTAATGACTACAGGCGTCCGAAGATCCGGAGCGGAGAAGCGAGAGAGGATTCTCAAGAAGCCAAAGTGCGATAGCAGGAGTCAGAGGGAGGAGCATCCTCGCTGAAGCGAGCCTAGACAGAGCCCGTCACGACTTCGTTCGGACACGCGCCCCGAGAAAGAGGTGCGAGCGCAGCGGGGCGCAAAACCTCCAGGACGAGGTAAGCGATCCGCTCGGGGCCTGAGCGGCCGATCCGAAAATCGCGATCTCCACCGCTATAGGCGCAGCGGCTCTGTCGAGAGAGCGAGAACAAGAGTGCTGGCTATACTGTAACCTATGTCAGATCCGTACGGAGCGCTAGCCTAAAGTAGGCCTCGCGAGGGGCAGGCAGTCCGAGGCGAGCCGGAAGTCACTGCAAGCTGGATGCGCGCATCCATTGCTCGCGTGTACGCTGGGCTGAATGCCAGAAGGACCTGCAAAGCGACAGCGGACAGCGGCGTGCAGGCGTACGTCCGGGACGAACGTGGCGATCGTTCATCCAGGCGCTTTCGGGCTGAGCGTGCGTCTCCCGCTCTGTCCGATCTCAACTGCGAGCGTCGCATCCGTAGACAGTAGCTTCGACCCGAGCGGGGGCTCTTGCCGCGCGCTCGCCGAAGAGGCGGACGTCGCGATCTTTGAGCGATGAACTTGCGAAGTTCACAGCTATCGTCGCACCCCTTGTATACATGCGAGTCGCCGCAAAGCGCGAGTCGCCTGCTGAAGATCAGCGCGAGGACAGAAACTTGCGAAAGAGACTGAACTATCAGGTCCATCGCAGGAATCGTAGCTCCCGAGGCGAGCAGCTCCCTCGACCAGATCACAGATTGTGCGTTCGTAAACAGCATGCATTGACAGGTTCAAGCGATGGATCGTGACAGGTTCAAGCGATGGATTAGAGATAAAAGCGAGAAGAGGGCTGCCCGTGTTTACTCAGTTGGCGTCTCGGCGTTCGTTTCCGAGGCGTACCAGACGTTGAGGGGCGTCCGCCCTCCTTCGAGGACGATTTTGTGCCTAGACTTTAGGTGACGTTCGACGTCGTAGACGCGTTTGAACCAGAACTTGCACAAGCCGTCGGCGTCCTCGGCGTCCGAGTCGTCGTCGTCGGCCGACATGCCCTCGATCGGCTGCATGCCTTCGGGCAGCGGCGTCCTGAACGGGAACCGGGCGCGTTGACGTTTCTGCTTCTTCTTCGGCACCTCCTCCCCGGGCGGCGGAGCCGGTCGCGTGCTCGTGTGCGGTAGAGACAGGATCGCAGGATACGGGCACGGGAACCTGCGAGGAAGCGGCAGCCTTCCTTTGGCCGAGGCGCCGTCCGCGGCTTGATCTTGAAGAGGGGCCGACGGCTCCGCGTCCTCAGAGGTGGAAGCCGCAGGCGGAACCGGCGGCGGCGGCGGCTGCGGTACCGACGTCGCCGGCGAGTAGTTGGCGCCGGTGACCAGATCGAGGTAGTGGCTCTGTTGCGGTGCTTGATCCGGGATGACGAGCGGTGTCCCCATGATGTTGGGCGGCGGAGTCGGAAGGCGCTCGAGAGGAGGACTCGCTTCGCGACGAGCCAAAGGAGGGGGCGGGATCGGGAGAAGGAGAGGCGGGAAGCCGTCCTGGAGGATGCGGAAATGGAAGGTCAGAGGCCCGGCCACGCGCGATACCTATAACGAAAGGACAGGACTCACGGCCTCTCGGAGCACCTTGCGCTTGCGCTTGCCGCCGTGGCGGAAATCTTCGCGCATACGATCGTCGCGCTCGGCATCTTGCTGCGCCAACCAGACGACACCCTCCTCGACTTCGTCGTCCGAATCGCCCATGTCGCTGCGGAAATCGTCATCCTCGTCCTCCTCATCAGGCGCAGCCGGCGAGAACCCGGCATCGTCCCCGTACAAGTCATCGAAAGTCGGACCGTCGTCGTCCGAGTTCTCGGCGTAGTCGGGCTTGGCCTTCTTGCGCGTCTTCGGGTTCCCGGCGCCCGCCGCGAACGGGGCAACGCGCTTCGCCGTCGACGTCGACGCGAATGGCCCATCGTGCTCGTCATCGGGTACGTCGTACATCGCCTCGGTGAGGGCCTCGCGTGCCATACGCGCCTCGGCGCGCTGCTGCTTGCGGGTATGGCTGTCGAGGTGATAGCGAAGTCCGCGCCGAGTCGTGAACGTCCTGCCGTTGCACTCTTCGTGCGGGCAGACTGGCGGGTGCATGGCCTTGGTGTGCTTCTGCAGGGCGCTCCACGTGCCGAACTGGTTCGCCTCGTCGCCGAGTCCGGCGCAGTCGGGGTGGATGCAGGCGTAGCGCGAGACTGCACACAAGTCGAGTCAGCCCAAGCTTGACGTAACCGCTCTTACGACAGAGGAGAGACTCACGATCGTGCGTCTTCATGTGCGAGCGGACGTGAGCAAACTGGTTGAAAGTCTTGTCGCAACCCGGGTGCATGCACGGGTACGGCTTGGCGTCGGGAGGCCCATGAACCTCCATGGTGTGAGTGCGCAGCATTTTGCGTTGGCGGAACCCTTCGTCGCATTGCGTGCACTGCAAGGCCGGGAATTGCGACGTCAGCGACGGTGAGACTCTCTCCCAAACGCGCAGTATCTGAGATCTCGAACGCACAAAGTACTTTGGCGGCTTGGGGTCGCCGTGCTTGCCCTCCATGTGCTTCTTGAGGTGCTGGTTCGTCCAGAACACCATGCCGCAGCCCTCGACCGGGCAGTAGCAGTTGCGTTCCGAATCGTCGCGGTGGATACGCGTGTGCGCCTTGCGATGCGATTCGCGACTGAACGTCGCTGCGCAGTACAGGCAAGGGTACGGGCGCTGTGTACGTCGAGTAAAGCAGACACCGTCAGTCCGATCGCGTCTCTTTTTCGCAGCAGCCAAACCGGAGCGCGGAGGGGACTCACCTCGCCGGTGTGGGTGCGTTGGTGCTCTGCGAGACGCGTCGGACGCGTGTAGGCTTTGCCGCAATCGGGCCAGGTGCACATGTAGCGCTTCAGGCGGCCTCCCGAGATTCC
Source organism: Rhodotorula glutinis (assembly GCA_037974285.1). Lineage (NCBI taxonomy): Eukaryota > Fungi > Basidiomycota > Microbotryomycetes > Sporidiobolales > Sporidiobolaceae > Rhodotorula > Rhodotorula glutinis. Next base: position 290,035 of record JBBPFV010000008.1, on the reverse strand, counting down.
CTTTGCGTCCTTTTTCGACAGCCTGACGGCGCTCAGTTTCGCCTTTTGGATCTCGGCGTGCGCCCTCCTCGCTTCGAGTTGCTCCTGGTGCAGCTTGAAGAAGTTGGGGTGCCGCGCGTCGTTATCAAACACGACGTCCGGGGCAGAGGGCGAAACGCCGGCGGTCGCGGCGGCCGCGGCGGCACTAGTTTCGCCCGCGAGGGGGTCGCCCATCGGTCCCGGTGGACCTGGAGCGGCTGGGAAGACGTACGAGGACGTCGAAGCGACGTTACTGCCTTCAGACATGGTCGCGTAGAGTCCCCACCGGGGCTGGACGGCGACGAGACAGAAGACGAGGGGGGTGAAAAGGGAAGGACGGCGCGGGGGCAAGAGCGAAAACTTTCGGGCCAAACGCAAACCGGCGATATAGACCGACTCGAGGGTGCACGATAGACCACGTCCATTACAGAAGACTATATTGCTTCTCGAAAGATCATTACAGACCGAATGCCAAGCGCGAAATAGGGGACCCGGATGGCCGCGGACGCCGCATACACGCGCGCAGAGTGGCCACAGCTCTCCTCGCGGCGCTCTGTTCGATGCGGCTCTGTCAGGAGAGTTTACGCGGAATGAACGGGCTTTCAGATAGAGAAACAAGTCCGCCGTGAGATGCGATGCATGGCCTTTGTGTTGGCCGGGCGGCCGCGGAAGAGAAGGGGGAGAAGAAAAAAAAAGTGCAAGTTGCGAGACGCACCGCCTCTCGCTCTGGCGGCGCTCTCGCTACGGCCGCTGTTACGTACCCAGAGAGAACGATGGCATCAGCACAGGCACCCAACGCCGATGACATTCTCGGTCAGCACCGATTCATGACCCCGGGCGCCGGCTCGTCGTCGTCGCCTTTGCCTCAGCAATCGGCACCGTTCGCTCCGACGGCGTCGTCCATCTTGGCCGGAACCTCGCTCGATGCCGCCGCTTTGCACCCCCTGGCTGGCGTAGTCGACAACAAGGAACTCGACTACCTCCTCCTCGAGGACGACAAGCTCAGTTCAGTCGCCGGCGGAAAGACCGTCCTGCCGAGTCGAGGATGGGGCGACGAGTTGTGCTACGGAACCGGGTCGACGTACCTCGCAGGTCAGTCTGCCCTCGCCTTTGATTGCGGTCTTGATCGAATTGAGAGCTGACCGAGCGAATACCGCTGTTGGGAAAACAGGCCTCGGACTCGGCGGTGCATGGGGTTTCGTCGAAGGTTTCCGTCGTCCGATCGCTGCCCCGCGGGCCGCCGTCGCACCAGCAGCCGCTGCCGCAGGAGGTGCTGCCCCCGTAGCTGAAGCGATCGGAGCTCAGGCCGCTGCGTTCGCCAAGCAGGCTGCACCTGCAGCGGCAACTGCCGAGGGAGGCGCTGCCGCCGCCACTGCCGCAACTGCCGCGCGGCCAGCGACGCAGAGGGTGTCGGGACGGTTGCGATGGAACAACGTGCTGAATCAGGTCACGCGACGAGGGACGTCGATGGGCAACTCGGCTGGTGTGCTTGGTACGCTCCCGCCGTTTTCTCTCACGCTCGCAGCGATTTCGATCCTGCTCGTTGCTAACGATGTCTCTCTGTGCAGCCCTGATTTATAACGGTATCAACTCGACTGTCGACGTCTACCGCGGTCACGTTCACGACGTCTACGGCTCGATGGGTGCTGCGGCTCTTACCGGCCTCATCTGGCGATCAACGGGTGCGTGTTTCGTATTCTCATGCTGCGTTGACAACAGAGGGTTGACGTCATTTCTCTCACCTCGCCGCAGCGGGCGTCAAGTCGATGGTCGTAACGTCGGGCCTCTTGACCGCCGGTGCCGCCGGCTGGTCCTGGTTCAAGCTCCAGCTCCTCTAATTGACCCTCCGCCTAATAGCTTCTTGCCTTCGCCAGCCTGTCATCGTATGTCCTCAGTGCGAAGGCACGAGTTGCATCCGGGCTTGTACATCTCTTGTAGTCCTAGTCGATCTCTACCTTGGATCCCCCCCCCCCCTGGACGGGCAGCTGTTTCCCGTCCCTCCTTCGCTTCTATCACGTACCCTTGCACCCACACCTCGCATGACTAGATTCAAGCTGCACCGCTCCATTCACTTTGTCTTCCGGGTCCCGCTGGTAGGCCGTTCTCGACCGCGTTCAGCCAGGTTTGGTACAATCGGTGACGGGCAACTTTCCTGCGCGTCGTCGCCTTCGCAAACTTGTGGACTCGACTACCTCTACCGTCATGTTCCCTGAGCGTGATGAGCCGCTTTTGCCATGGATGCTTATCTTCGCCCGGACGGTGAGGAAAGGACCGGGACCGACAGTTTCGCCGGCCCGACACGACAAGCATCGTCCGGACAGAGCGACAGACGCTTGCTTGGCGTCTCCAGATGGTAAGATAAAGTGTGCGTCCGAAGCTGGAAAGGCTCAGTTCCTCCGAGGCAGCGCGACTTGCAGCCCTAGCCTGGAACTCATCTGAATTGGGTCTACCGCTTCGGTCGACGCCTGCGTTGCTTCGGACAGCCGGGGCCTCTCATTGCGGCAGCTCACACGCTACAAGGAGGCTCCGGCGCAGCTTGTGAGCCCGTGAACTCAGACAGCGCAGGACACATCGAAGGGATGGCAGCAGCGAGCCAATGCAAAGCAATGTTAGCCATATCCACGAAGACGAGTTCCGTAGCTGTGAGCGCGACAGATAGGTTACTGAGCTCGATCACAAGACTGGGCTGTGCGTGTTCTCGCTCTCTGCGTTATAAGAGTGAACCCGCAGTCTCCCTGGCGCAGCGCTAGGTCTCCATCGTGTTGTCTTCTTAAAGCCGCCAGCATTCACAGTGTCCTGCATTAGCTCTACCCGGCGGTAGGTGTGCTCGAGGGTCCGAATGCAGCCTCGAGCGCAAGCTAGGCTGTGCCTTCATGCTCGAGGGGAGCACACACATAGCGATTCGTGCGAGGATGGTTGTCGCACAAAGCTTTGTCAGCACGTCGCAGGACGTTTCAAGCGTTGTCGAAGCCGGACCCACGGGAGTGGACACTTCAGGAGCGGGAGTGAACAGTTCAGGAGCGTGTAAAATCAAAGAGCCCGGGAGGAGCTTCACGGATGTGCGCACGGTCATCCAGCAACAGAAGCCCGACGAACCCCGCGAACCGACGCGCAAGCTGCCTCACTTGGGAAGATGCCCTACAGAAGAGATGGCTGCAGTCTTGCGGATCTGGGGAACAATGGACGCGAAACGCCGGCCCGAGCTCGCCAGAGCGAATGATGAACAGCGCGAGCTCGCGATGACGCCTGTCCGAGACAGCTTTCCGACTGTGATCCCGTGCCTGATCTCTCCGAAAGAACAGGCGAGAGGGGGAACTAGCGACCCGGCAATGAGGCCGAACTGTCGATCGACTTCTAGCGCTGTTTTACCTCTATACTAGCGCGAAAACTCTCGCGGGCTGCGTCGATTGTAAGGGAGAAGAAGTGTGGCCGTGCAGTAGAGGGCAGCGTTTTGCAGCGCATGGCCCTCCTTGACCTCCTGCTCTACTCACGAGAGATCCGTCGGCCTCCGCCGTTTCTCGCCCGGGCCCGGCTGCCCCTGCTGCATTTGCTTGTCATCAGGCACGCCCGCTCGCGTGTCTCCGCGCACCGCATGTGCATGTCCGCGCATCTGCTCTCTTCAGATGAAAGGTCGGCCGGCGATCGCGCTCAAAATGCACCCTCTCGAAAGGGGCGACAGCGTCTTGCCTGCGACAGGCTCAAAGAATCAGCTCCACTGCGGACCCTGGGAGGGCTCCAGCTGCATATTGAAGGTTTAAAGGAGCCCAAGGACAACGTGATCCCGGAATCTCTGGCCGAGGGGACCAGCTTTTCGAATCTTACCCCGCGGCTCGTCGACAAAAGCTCTGCCAGCTGCAGCTCGCCGCAGGAACAACCTTGACGAACAAGGAAGTTCTGCTGTTTCGGCGATCAGCGATCTCCACGAGGGAACCGATCACAAGAACCCGACTTCGGGGTTTGCCATGAAGCGTTGCTGCGGCCGTTCTATTGTCGCTCAATTACCCTCGCGGGCAGCGGTGATGTCTCCGAACGCGTTTCCGGACCCTATCTACCGGGCTCGTTTGCACCCTCGACAGCTTTCGTTCCGCCGCACAACCTAGACGTCTCGAGCACGCGACGCTGCACGCCCACGCCGGCCAAGGACTTCTGCTCTTGCGCCTGCGACACTTCCACCTTCTCGGCCGACTGAACTGGGGTTCTCGAAGGTGCTGGCTACCGTGATCTTGCGCTCGCGTGCGGATACACGGCAGGGCACGGACCTTCACTCGCGGCATTTCCCGCTAGAGGAGTGAAACAGCGGGTCTGTGCAGCGCTCGCAACTGGCTGAACCAACGAACGGTCCGTCCCGCCCTTTCCATTCATCGCTCAGGCCTCGTACGCTAACCTCCTATCTCGCGCTCTGCTAGTCTCGATTAAATAGGAGATTGCCGCAGATCTCGGACAGCGGACTGTTCGACGGGAGCGCCGTCCTCTTCGACATGTCACAGACGCCTCCCGAAGAATCGGGAGCGGGTTCGCCTTCCCGCGATCGACGCGATCCGCTTCCACAGGCACCGACGGTCGTCAGGGACGCCTCTCTTTTGAGCACTCATCTCGCGCCAGGTGACGGCGAAGCAGGGATGGCGCCGAGGAGGTCTCGAACTGTCGAACGAGACGCCGAAGTCGAGCAGACATCCAGACAGAGCCTCGCGCCGGCATCTGCGGCAACCCTCGGCGTTGCAGGCGGGAGACAACCGACAGTATCCCAGACTCGACGCGTGTCTCGGCGCGCTTCAACCAATCCTTACGCGTCGGATGCTCGAGGAACAGCTCGCCGCGAAGGGGAAGACTCCAACGCGGACTCTCCTGTGGCTGGACCGAGCCACCTCGCTGCTACGGCCGCTCGAACAGGCTTTGAAGGCACCCCAGCGCCGAACCTAGGGCCTGGGGGAGAAGATGGTGTCGCCGACGGATCCGTCCCACTTAACCGGCGGCGGTCGAGTACAGCTGTCGGCAGCAGCGCGTGAGTGATCGCCGTCTCCAGGCTCGGCGGCGTATACTGTACTGATGTAATGTGGACGCAGGCGGCATTTCGAGCTGAGCGTACTGCAGCAACCTCGCGTCGGCGCGGAACTCGGTCTGGTCCGGAATACTTTGGGTCGGGTGAGCTCAGCAGCCTGCCCTAGGTGACACTGGAACCGGTGTATCGAGACCATAGGGCGCTAACGCCCGCTCGCTATCAGCTACCCCTGGTTCCCGCGCCAATCGTCGAGGTCTCGGTGCGGAACGAAGCAGGCGAGAGAACGTGAGTGGCCTAGTCATACAGTCGCCCGCGATCATACCTGACTCGGATTGTCCACCTCACCAGCGACACGGAGCTACCTTTCTTATTCTGTTCGGCCCTTCTACGCGAGGCAGACGGCACTTCTCCGGTCGAAATTGTCCGTCCTCCAGAAACGGCCGGCGGCGCACGCCAGTCCTCAGCTGCTCAAGGCGACGAGGAATGGTCCGCGCTCGTCGGACAGCTTGTGCGAAACCCTCGCCGAGTCGAAGACACGGACGGGCAGCAGAGATCGGTCTTTGTCTTTGAGGACGTCTCGGTTCGCACCAGGGGGACGTACAGGCTAGAGTTTATGCTCGGCGAAGCGTGAGTCCCGCCTTTAGATGTATGTGTATATCACGATCAACATGAGCTGACGAGGTCATCGGCCGCAGGCGTCGTCCCTCGTCGCCACGACTCGCCGCAGTCGTGTCCGACCCGTTCGAGGTCGTCGCGTGGGAAGACTACCCGGGCATCCCGCGGGAAGGTAAGGGGATGACGCCGTCCGCCTTCCACCATACTGTATGCTGATCACCTCGCTGTACTCAGAAATTGTGCCCGACCTGTCGATGCACCTGCACGAACAGGGGATTCCGATTTGGATGCCGCCTCTCCACACGACCCGCGCCGACGACGGGCTCTCTGGCTCGGCCGAAGGACCGCTACAATCGACGACATCGTGAGAATGGCATCAGATGAAGACGGTCCTCACCCGACCAGGCCTCTCTAGGCATTCTTTCTGCGTTCCGTCCCGGGACCGTCCAGACACATGACCATACGCCAACCACACTCGTTCGCTTCTACGTCCGTCACCGAGACGACCGACATATCTCTTCCAGCGCGGAAGTCCCAGTCTCATAAACATCCACCTGTCTTAATCTGCTCGATATCCACCACAGCTCGCATTGCCTCATACCTTACCCCCTCGAGATATCGCCCGCATTGTCGTTACTCCTCCGCCCCACTCTGTGTTGTGTTTACATCCTGCAGCAGCATAAAACGATTGCGCATGAACCCTGTCTCGAGCGCTCATTAGACTGTACTGGAATTTCGATGACCGCCCGGACTTTCTGGCTGGTTTGACAGCTGCGATCACGCTGACAAGCCTGTCTTCGTGAGCTTAGAGGACCCATATAGCATGAGAAAGACCGTAGTCCGAAATCTGTCGAAATGCCGAGTCGTCCGCAAGCCGCAAGCCGGAAGAACTTGCGCTTTCCGGAGGCTTCCGACTCTATTCGCAAGCGAGCATGGCTGGCAGTGATACGCTCGAAGACTCGAACAATGCTCCGCAAGGTCCTCAGGTTAGCCCTCGTCGTCAGAGACGGACGCTTCTCCTCGAGCAGAACTCGTCGTCGTCATCTCGCTGACGCTCTCCCGTCTCGCATTCCCGCTCTTGTCATGCTTGCAGCCGATCATAAAGTCGGCCGATATGTCTGACGAGGTGTGTACCCTTTACTGACCGCGTCGAGCGGGTGTAGAGATACCGGAACTCCGCAGTTGACTGATCCCCCCCCCCCCCCCCCCCCCACCCTCCATTGTTCTTCGATCTCGCTCGCGGGCGGCACAGATGCAAAAGGTCGCGATTGACGTCGCACGAGAAGCAATGAAGGCTGAGAACGCCGAGGAGAAGGATGTACGTTCGTGCATGTTCGCTTGGTCGCGCTCGACGGCATCGATGTCCGTAGGTCAGAGGAACCGTTCTTGACTCGGATTCCCTTCTTTGCTCGCCTTCCTGTTGTGATTGCAGATCGCCGCTTACATCAAGAAGGACTTTGATAAGCGATATGGCCCGACATGGCATGCGGTCGTGGGAAAGAGTGAGTCTTGCGAGGATAGGAACAGAGGCTCGCCATGCTGAACCTCCTCTCGCGATCCTTGCAGACTATGGCAGCTATTGCACGCACGGTTGGTTCACTACTCAGTGTCCCCCTCGAATGTGGAGCGTCGCAACTGATCCGGCCCATGACCCGCCTGCAGAAACGGGCAACTTTCTCTACTGGTACATGGGCAACATTGCTATCGTGGGCCTCTCCCTGCTATGTGCACATCAGTGCTCTGCTGACCCGATTATCGCTTATGCTCTGCAGCTGCTGTTCAAGGCCGGTTAAGCGCGTGATTACTCTGCCCGACTTGCCAGGCCAGAGCGCCTACAAGTTTCCGACCCTCGCCTTTGCTGCTCAATCCCCGTCCGCTTCGCATTTCATCGTCACCGGACAGACGACCTCATTCTGCGCATTTCATACTCTCCCCTGCGTTCCCATGTTTCGTTTCAGCGGTTCCCGATACCCTTCCGACCATCCCCAACACGGCGCGCGAACTCGAAGATACACGCAATTCAACCCGCATACAGCCCTGGGACTTTTCTACCGGTCGTTCCTTGCAACACGCATTTGTTTCGGCTTCGTCTATCTTGGCGGGAGATCCGGCCGTCCCAGCTAGACGGACCTCTTCCCTTAGGCTTCGCACGAGGTCGAACACGGTGTTTTCTCGCTCGGGCCATTCTCTCTGGTCTCTCGAGTACCCACGGTCTCCAGCGATCGGAAAGCTATTGTCTGCCTTCTTGACGGTCCATCTGTCCCTGCGAAGAGGTATAGCGGGAAAATAAATTTGACTCGCTCGCTCGCCTTTTCCGTGATCCTGACGACCGGTCGCTTCTTGACGCTTTAACCACCAGGACTGGCATGGCTGCCCTGCTCAGCAAGTCGAAAGAGCATATCGTCGAAGCCCTCTCACAGGCTACGGCGGCCGTCTCGCTTGGCAACTCGTCTGGCAAGTCGCACAACCGAGAATCACCCAAATCTCAGGGGACGGCTGTTGGCTCTACCCAGGCCCCGCTGAGACGCTTTGACGAGCTCATGCTAATGTCGTGATCTGACTTCAGCAGACGCGCTGTACGTCGACGAGGCAGTCGGCGATGACAAGACGGCGGACGGTTCGCAGGCGAAACCGTTCAAGACGGTCGGCGGCGCCTTCATCTCGCGACTGAGCGACACGGTCAACGTACTCGTCCGACAGGCGCCTGTAGAGGGTCAGACCGAGGGAGACTGGCAACCCGCGTCGGCGTCGGCCAAGAAGAAGGCCGGCAAGGTCCTCCAGAACCACCGCAACAAGCTGGTCAAGCAGGAAGAGGCTCGCAAGCGCGACGAGGTCGAAGGCGCAGCTCGCAGGGCCGCCGAGGCCAAGCGCCTCGAAGACGCCAAGGCGATCGTCCTCGAAGAACCAAAGGAGGACGCGACCAAGATCAAGATCCGTCAGGCGGTTCAGCAGCGCGGCAAGCGCATCCGCGTGTTTGGATGGGTTCACCGGCTTCGGCAGCAGGGCGGTATGACGTTCGTCGTCCTCCGTGACGGTACCGGGTACTTGCAGTGTGTCCTCTCGGGTCGTCTGGTTCGTCCCCGCTCTTTCTCTCTATCTTCTTCGCGTTCGGCGCTGACACGACGAGACTCGATGCGCGCAGTCCCAGACCTACGACGCTCTCACGCTCACTCTGGAATCGACGATCCAAATCACGGGTGTCATCAACCAGCTCCCGGAAGGCAAGACGGCGCCCGATAACCACGAACTGACGGCCGATTGGTTCGCCGTTGTCGGCAAGGCTCCCGGCGGCGACGACGCTTTCAGCAACAAGGTCGCCGAGGCAAGTCGAGGGTCATCGATATGGCTGAAAGAAGGCTCTTGAGACGGGACTGACCCGTGGATCCTCCTCGACAGGATGCCGACCCCTCGCTCCTCGCCGACTCTCGTCACCTCGTCATCCGTGGCGAGCACGCTTCGGCCGTCCTCAAGGTCCGAGCGGCCCTCCTGTCCTCGTTCCGCGAGTCGTACGCGAACCTTGGCCTCCTCGAAGTCACCCCGCCGTGCATGGTCCAGACCCAGGTCGAGGGCGGCGCGACCCTGTTCGCGTTCGACTACTACGGCGAGCAGGCGTACCTTACGCAGAGTTCGCAGCTGTACCTCGAGACGTGCTTGCCGAGTCTCGGAGACGTATTCTGCGTGCAGGAGTCGTTCCGCGCCGAAAAGAGCCACACCCGGCGTCACTTGTCCGAGTACACCCACATTGAGGGCGAGCTCGCCTTTATCGACTTCAACGACCTCCTCAACCACATCGAAGAGCTCGTGAGTCATGGCGCGCCCCTGCTGCCGATCCGGAAAGTCGGAAGCGCGGACTGACCTCGCAAATCCCTCACTCGCCAGATCTGCCAAACGATCGACCGCGTCCTCGCCGACCCGAAGATCAAGGAGCTGATCGACTTCCTCTGGGCCGACAAGGGCCGCTTCGAACCACCTTCGCGGCCGTTCATGCGCATGGACTACCGCGACGCGATCAAGTGGCTCAACGAGCACGGCATCACCCGCCCGGGCGAGGACGGCGTCGAGGGCGAACACGTCGTCGGCGACGACATTGCCGAGGCCGCCGAGCGCAAGATGACCGACATGATTGGCCGGCCGATCTTCCTCATCAACTTCCCGCGCGAGATTGTCAGTTCCTAGCTTGGAGGCGGCTTGGTTCGATCGGCTGACGCTCTTTCGGTTGCAGAAATCTTTCTACATGTCTCGCATCCCCGGCGACGAGGGCTACACCGAGTCGGTCGACCTGCTCATGCCGAACGTCGGCGAGATTGTCGGAGGCTCGATGCGCATGAACGACCACGACGAGCTGCTCGAGGCGTACCAGCGCGAGGGCATCTCGCCCGACCCTTAGTACGTTCCTTTCGAGCGTGTGAGATTTTCCCGAGCCTGCGAGAACTGACTCGACGGTGCAACTTGCAGCTACTGGTACACCGATCAGCGCAAGTACGGCACGTCGCCGCACGGTGGATACGGCCTCGGACTCGAGCGCCTGCTCGCGTGGCTCTTGAACCGGTACACGGTCCGCGAGTGCTCCCTGTACCCGCGCTGGACCGGTCGCTGCACGCCTTAATTGGCTCGGAGTCAGTGGCTGTAGCGCGTTCGGAGGACCTTGCGCTGAATCGAGATAGAAGTTTTGCCGACCGTTGCCCTAGCTTTCAAGCCGTCTCGGCGTGTCTCGCCCGTCTCGAGAAGAGACAGTGACTTGGACGCGATAAGCTGAATCTTGCTAGCGAGACCTCGGAGGAGAGAGCGTTCCCCGCCGCAGTTCCATTTCCTTTTCCTCCCGCACCATGACTTGTTCGTTTCGCAGCTTTGGATAAGAGCTTTCGCGACTACGCAATGTAGCTGACTGCGACGCGCCTGCAGTCTCTGTCGGTCTGCTGTGTGTATCCGACACGGCTGCGAGCGATCCGTCAGCGGATCGTTCGTTGCCGACCCTCCGGACCGTTCTCGACGCTCAGCAGGGCGTCTACAGCATCTCTAGCACTGCGATCGTAGCAGATGAGAGTCCGGAGCTCACTCAGATGATCCGGGCGTGGGTCAAGGAAGGAGTCGACTTGATTCTCACGTCCGGCGGAACCGGGTTCGGCACACGAGACACAACGCCAGAGGTACGCTCATCTCCGGCTGCCGGGGACCTGGACTGACTCTGAGACTACAGGCAGTCGGTCCGCTGATCGACCGACCGGCTCCGGGCCTCGTGACGGCGATGCTCGCGTCTTCGCTCGCCATCACCCCACTTGCCGCCCTCTCGCGCCCCGTCGCAGGCTTGATCCACCGCCCCGCCGGCGCAGGCACCGGCAGTCTCGTCATCACACTACCAGGGAGCCCGAAAGCCGCAAAGGAGAACTTGGAGGCTTTGTTGAGAGTCCTGCCGCACGCGCTCGAATTGTCGGGAGGCGCAAGGAGCAGGACGACAGAGGTCCATCAGCGGATCGAGCGCGGGCAGGACGGCTTGGACGCCGACAACCGGAGTACTCAGCGAGGCGCTGATGCCCACGCTGCCTCGGTCGTTGAGCCTGCTACGTTGACGCACGCCCACACGTGCGGGCACCACCACCACGGTAACGGTCACAGACATGGACATGGACACCATGCTCCTCGACCTCGGACGCTGCTCTCGCATGATCCGTCCGTCGCCGGTGAGGAGCATCTTCTTTGTCGCGCGCGCGTCTTTTCTTATACGGGTGGCTGACCCCTTGGCGATCCCGTCTCCTCTTCTAGTTGCCACAAGGCAGAGACAGTCCCCTTGGCCGCTCATCTCGGTCCGGGAAGCGCTCGAGCGCATCTTTGCGCAAACGAGCCTCGTCAAAGTCGAGACGCGCTCGGTCGGCCCTGAACTGGTCGGCCATGTCTTGGCTGACGATGTCGTCTCACCCCGCAACGTCCCGAGCGGTCCGTCGACCAACATCGACGGTTACGCAGTCCGTGGTGAGACTAGCGCACACGTTTCTCGGTGCGAGTGACTCGGAAGCTGACCGAACATGAACTCGCCGCAGCATCGGATCCACCGGGCGTCTACAAGGTCGTGACCTCGTTCCCGACTGCGCCGCTGCCCCCCGGGTCGATCTACCGTATCAACACCGGAGCTCCGCTCCCGCCCGGTATGGACGCCTGTATCATGGTTGAAGACACCGAAGTCGTGACGCGTGACGACGCGACCGGCGAGGAAGTCGAGGTCCGGCTGCTCGCGCAGGTGGACGTTGGCGAGAACGTTCGAAAGGAAGGCAGCGACGTCAAGGACGACGAAAAAGTCCTCGAGAAGGGCGACGTCATTAGCAGCGTCGGTGGCGAGCTCGGAACCTTGGCGTTCGTTGGCAAGCGATCAGTGGGTTCCGATGCGCTTTTCCTGGCTCACGAATCATTCGCTAAAACTCTGCCCGCTTGTTCAGGTTCCGGTGCACCGTCGACCGATCGTTGCTGTTCTCTCTACGGGTAACGAGCTGCGAGACCTGCAAGACACCTCGGCCGCAAACGGGGTCGCTTCCTCGAGCAATTTCTCCGGGATCCTCGACTCGAACCGGCCGACCCTGGTCTCGGTCCTGCAGCACCTGCACTTTGACGTCGTCGACCTCGGCATCTGCGGCGACACGATGGAGGAGACCAAGGCGGCGCTGAAGCGGGGCAAGGAGCAGGCGGATGTGGTCATCACGACGGGCGGGACGAGCATGGGCGTCGGCGACTTGCTCAAGCCATGCATCGAGCGCGAGCTCGGCGGGACTATTCACTTTGGTCGCGTCGCCATGAAACCAGGGTACGTCTCCAGTCGGTCCTTACACCGCATCTGGACGTTCAGCTGACACTGCTGTGACAGGAAACCGACTACGTTTGCGACTTTGCCGGCGCACCCGATGGCGCCTTCTCGCGCATCAACGCTCGTGTTTGCCTTGCCTGGGAACCCGGCGAGCGCGCTCGTCACATTCTTCCTGTTTGTCCTGCCGGCATTGCGCAAGATGGAAGGTCGGCGGCAAGACGAGTGGGAGTTGCCGCGCGTGCCCGTCACCGTCAGTTGCGGTCCGTTGACGAGTCCTACTGGTACTTGCGCTGACAATCTCTTGATTTTTCTCGGGGCAGCTCACGTCCAAGGTCCCGCTCGACCCGCGGCCAGAATACCACCGCGTCAACGTCCGCCCTTCTGCTTCCGGCCTCTCGGCGTACTCGACGGGCGGACAGCGATCGAGTCGGACGGTCAGTCTCGCGGGCGCGAATGGCTTGCTCGAGCTGCCGGCGACTTCGGAGGGCAAGCAAGCGTGCGAAGCGGGCGAGACGGTTCCTTGCGTCTTGATTGGCGACATTGCGAGCGCTCTCGCTTGAAGTATGGTCAGACGCTCTTGCAGACGGCGCGGTACAGAGCGTGGACTCTTTACGGCTGTACGGACAGTAGTCTAGTCCGCGTAGAGCAGGCTTGCACCGCACCTCCTCGCCGGCTCCAGCCGCAAAGCCGGATTACATGCCTGTCTCGATGGCATATCACTGCAACGATCGATCAGTGGTATGATTGGAGAGAAAGAGTATCTACGCGGCTAGAGTGAGAAGCGAAGAAGTGGTTGTGGGCGTGACCGCGGTGAGTCGTCTCGGCGAGGTCGGCGGCTGCTGATTCGCTCCCGCCCACGCCGCACCCCGTGAGTATACAGAGCCCAGTAAAAGGCTGAAGAGACTTCCACTGACTCGTACAAACCTCTACCGTACCTCTCGAACTGCGCCCTTTGCTCCTGTGACGACTCGTGTTGTGTTCGCCTTTCGCCTCGAACTTCCGCCCAATTCCCGACTTGTGTCGTACTCGCTCACACACAGCCTGTGAGTACTCTGGCGAGCTACTCGTAGTCTGTATAAGCTCACGCTGACCCTCCTGCCTCTTGTTCGCTCGCCAATGTCGACTTTGTTGCAGGTTCCCGCCTCCCGTCGTTTGCCATGCTCTTCCGCGCCGCTGTCCGCTCGCTCGCCCCACGCGCCCTCCCGCGCGTCCAGGTCCCCGTCGCCCGCTCGTTCGCCGCGTCGGCGTTCCGCGCCGAGGGTCACGCCGAGCCCCTGATCCAGGGTCAGTTCCTCTTTCGCCTCGGACGTCGCTTCTCCTCGAGGCGTCCCCCTCTTGGTCGGCCTTCGCGGGCCTTCCCGGCGACATGGTCGCTTGCGGAGTCGGTGGAGCATGACGACTCTCGTCGCGTGATATCAGTAACGGCAGCCCTGTCAAACCGGAAGCTGACCTACTCTGCCCTATCTCTCTCCTATCCTGCAGGACCGGGTGGAAAGGCCGGTGAGGTCCCGACCGACTTTGAGCAGTCGACCGGTCTCGAGCGTTTCGAGCTGCTGCACAAGCTCAAGGGCGAGGAGGCTTTCTCGCTCGAGCCGCTCGAGGTGCCCCGTCTCGGTACCCTCGCCGACCCCATCATGGTCTTCTCGCTGGTGAGTCGGCTTGCGCGCACGGCTTCCGTCACTGCACTACTTGGCCGTGGCAGGTTATGTGTTCTGCTGAGCCGAGCGTATGACTGACTGAGCCGATTTCGGTACAGGACAACGAGCGGATCATCGGTTGCACGGGTTTCCCGGTTGGTGCGTCCGGGGTTTACAGTCCGTCCTGCTCGCGTCCCTGAAACTGACCACACTCGCACTCCGCAGACTCGCACGACACCATCCTCTTCCCCGTCGGCAAGGACAAGCCGACTCGCTGCCCGGAGTGCGGTTGCGTGAGTCACCCTCGGACATGTCTGCCTCTCCTAATCTCAGCAAGTCGTAAGCTGACGATCCACGCCTTCGCACGATACCACAGGCCTTCAAGGTCGACTTCCAGGGCGTCGAGCACCACGACCACCACCACTAGAGCGCTAGCGAGGGGGCCTCTCCCACCCCAGTAGCACTCTCCTTTCTCAGCAGTAACCTTTTCTCTCACTCTCTTCCCCTTTTTGACCGCGGTAGAACGGCGGCCGGCAATTCTCTTCTTCTCCTTATCTGCTCACTGAGCTCGGCGGATAAAGCCTCGCACGATCCACCTGCGAGATGGCAGCGAAATCACTTCCGGAGAAACGCTCGAGGAGGAGGGCGGATCAACTGCACAACCCGCGCCCAGACGGTACAGCTAAGGAGGCGGGAATCTCTATTGTAGTAGCTACAGTGAGACGAATGAGCGGAATGGGATTGCGGGGCAAAGATCCGGGCATAGGGATGTGTGAAGATGTGACCTGATCAGCCGAGGGCTGCTTGCTGGATCTTGAGCAGAGCTTCGATGGCCTGTAGGCCGCCATTTGACTCCCAGAATGCCGTCGCGGACTCAGCGACACCAGCTGGAACCGGGACCATATCAGGCGCAGGCGCGCCGGGCGACATCGCCGGTCCGCTGGCAACGTTGCTAAAGCTCGTGAAGTCGAAAAGCGACGAGGTGCCGGACGACGACGACAGACCAGCCGAGGAGGGTGAAGGCGCATTGTGGTCGATGCCAGAAATCGGACTCGGCTGCTGCGGCTCGGTCAAGAACGTGGCCATGGAGGCACGGGCGGTGTTGTCGTTCGGGGACGGCCACTCCCGGCCCCAATCATTCTGTGCGTCGTCCATCTGATTTGCGAGACCGTGTAGCGGGTTGAGTGTCGCAGCGAGCGGATCGTGCCCGCTATTCAGCTCGGTCAACGTTGGCGGCGAATACTGCTCCGAAGGCGACGACACTGATCCGAAGCAGTTCCGACGCGCTTCGAGCTCGGGTTTCTGTGCCGACTGCAGCATGACTGCGCATGTCGCCATCTCGCTCATGACGCCAATCTCGTCCTCGGGGACACCGGCCTGTCGCCGGGCTTGCGCTTGAAGGCCCACTGGCAGCGCGCGGTACGGATCCTCGAGGTGCGCGCGGACTTGGGTCGCGGACGCGTCTGAAGGGGCGGAACGCATTGTCAATTACGCGTTAAGCAACTTTGGTGACGAGAAAGTACGCACTGCCGAGCGGGGTCTTGTGCGCTTCGAGGCAGGCCAGGATCGTTTCGACGTTACTCCGCAACTCGCGGCTGCCGGGACGGCATGCGATCTGGAGCATAGCCATCTTGCGGATGAACGTGCCTGTACCGAGTCAGCAACGTCAGCAACGTCACTGTTTGGCTATGGCAGCGTGAGATCACGCCGACGCACGCGCTGCGACCGCCCAGCAGTAGTTGATGTACGGAGAGTATAGCGAAATCTCCGTCGACGCATCTGTCGGGAGTCGCGGGTCAGCACTCGATTGAACCCCCGCAGTCCGTATACGACTCACTGAGCGAGAGGAAGATGGCCTGGAGGATCTCGTTCGCGCTTGCCAGCGACTTCTGCATGCTCTCGTCGTTGTCGTCGAAAGATGACACGTGCGGCTCGTGAAGAAGGATATATGACGAATGCGCAATCGAGTGGACCAGGCTCAAGTTGACCTCGGTCAGGACGTCCGCCTTGATGCCCATCGCCGCCCGTCGCTTGATCTGAAATTCGCGCGGGATCGACGCGATGAAGCCGCTGCAGGCCGCGTCTAGGCGTCGGAAGGCGTCACTGTGCGGGCGTGAAGTCAGCGCGCAAGCTTCATAGTCGCCAATAATGGAGAATGCGGCTCACGTCGTCCGGACGTCGGTCACGCTGTCGTTCAAGTGCGACTTTGCAAATTTGGCCGCGAAGGGGGCGCGGTGCGAAAAGATGACGACCTTGCCGAGGAGTACGATCGATTTGAGGTAAAGCTGTTGCGGACCGACGAGATGGGGCGGATGGGCGACGAAGAAGCTCGGGTTGCGTGGGGATAGCACGCTCTCCTCGACATCGCACGTCGGGAAGCCTTGCAAGCCCGGAATCGGCGTCGAGTAGTCCTCTGCAGCGCTCGAGGGTGTGAGACTGGGATCCTGTAAGCACAATCGAAAAGCAGGACATACCTTCGTCGAGACTGACTGCCCAGCCTGTCGAAGCGGACGAGAACCGATCAGCCATGATGGCGCCGTAGAACGTCGAAGCTTGCTCGATGAGGTCGGCTTGATTGTCCGTCTTGGGCAGCAGAGACCCTTTGCCCTGGATCGAAGTCGGGAGCGAGGGCGCATCGCTTGCGGCCCTGAGGTGATTCAGGCCTAGCGGCGTGCAGAACCGGGTCGACATCCCGCAATGGACCCAGAGAGAGATGAAGCGAGCGCTGCGGAACTCGGAGGTCAGCTACCAATCGCTACACCTAAGCGGCTTCGTCGCTTGGCGGCGTTGGAGCCATCAGGGCGATCGCTGGTGCCGCCGGGAAGACATTCTGGCTTACTTGTTGTACGCCCAGTATGTGATGAGCACCTATGTGACCTCGGCAGGGTTGTCAGTCCTGAAAAAGCAGTCGCTCACAAAAGTGAAGCGCGCACGTACGTTTGCCTGTGCGATCTCGAAAAGCCGAGATCCGAAGCTCAAGGCTTGTTCAAGGGCGAACTTGGCGGCGTTGTAGTGGTACTCGCTCGCGCTCGGGGCGTGGCCGTGCCAGTAAGGCTCCTCGTTGTCGAAATAGGCCGGAGAGATGATCATAGCCGCGATCGCGCAAATGATGTGAATCAACGCGGACTGCGGGAACCCAGGGTGGGTCGGCGAGAGGAGCATCGCCGACCTGAAGCGGGACGCGTTGACCATCATTTGTGCGGCGTGCGGGCGGGTGAAGAAGATCTCGATGAGGCGCGACGTCAATTCCGGCGAGGGTAGGTCCTTTGGCCAGCCGGGATAGAAGAGGTCGAATAGCGAGGCCGGGCCGCTCGCCATAGGCGATGTGGCGCTCGATGATGCGCCGCGCGAGCTACCGGACGGAGGAGGACTGGGTTGGCCAGCAAGCCCCGGCATGCAGGCCGACGCCGAGACGGCGGGCAGCATTGGCGGAAGCGTTGACGCAGTTTCGATGGGCATCCATGGCGCAGTCGGCATCGACGAGACGGGCATGCCGGGCTGGACAGTAGTCGACAAGATGGGAACCCCGTAGTTGCTGGACGGGTCCTGGGTGTCGGGACCAAGGCCGGCTCTCGCCATCATGTTCTTCAGTTCCGCTGTATTCCCAGATCGGGCCCAGTCAGCAGAAACCCCATGGCGCAGACTGCCGGGCCTCTAGGCTCACCGATCTGTGCTTCGAGCTCGGCGACCTTGGCCGAGTCGTCTGCGGCCGCTCCGTTGGACCGTTCGGTCGAATCGGCCGCGGCGGATGCTTCGCGCTTCTTGCGAGGCTTCTTGACGTCATAGCTGTCGTACTTGCATGCGAGCAAGTCGACGTTGTCGCCATGCGCGATCGCGGACTTTCTGCAAGAAGTGCACAGGGGGCGGATCCCGTCGCAACGGAGTTTCCGCCGTCGGCACGTCTGGCAAGCCTGCAGGCGGATCATAGGATCTTGCGTCAGGGTCACCTGCGGCGATATGTGCGGTCCACGCGAGGGATTGAGTGCCGACTTGCCTGTCCACGTGCGATCGAAGGGCCGTTCTTGCCCGTCGCGTTGGACGAGAGCGGGAGTCCGTATTCTTGCGCTTCGGCAAAGCTGCTCGCGATCCGATTCGGCGGCATTCTTGCACGGGTTGCTCCGTTGCGCTGCTCCGAGCTGGTCACACAAGCTGGGGCTCAAAGGAGGGATTGAGCGTCGAGAGTTGTTTGCGAACGCCGATGGCCGGCCGGGACGAACGCTTGTAGATCTCTGCCGAGGGAAGCGCTTAGGGGAACGCTCGATCGTGCGCAACCGGTCGCACTGAGACTGCCGTAGCTTATCAGTCCTTGCGACAATTCTTGGAAAGCGCTCTGCTGGACTGTACAGTCGGAAACGATAGATCTCGCGCCGATGAAAAGGACGCGCCCCACCGGCCGGCCGGCCGGGTCCTCGCTCTTTGAATTTTCGATCGAAGTTGGTAAGCCGACGCGTAAGCCCCTTCCGTCGGCATCTCCGAGCCAAGCACTTTTTTGTGAACCCGCATGCCTTATGAGTAGCTGCTGTATGGTGTGTAATGCGACGATGTAGAGGACGGACGAGAGAAAAACAACAAGTGTAATTCGACCAGAGCTCTACTCGCGCTGCCAGTTGACGAGCTTCCTCGCCTCGGCGCGCACCTTCTCGTCCGGGTGCTGGCGGTAGTACACCGTCGCCTCGAACCAGCACGTACTCTCCGGTTCGGCGAGCTCGGGAGTGTCGACCGTCCCGCGCCACCGCCCGTCGACGCGGCGATCGCTCGTCTCGAGCATCGCTTCGAGCCTCGGTTCGCGGATCAGGAGCGACCGCAAAAACGTCAACGTCCGGAGCTGCGTCGCCGCCGGCCAGTTGAGCGACGCCGACAGTAATCGCTTCGAGTAGGCGAGCGTCCGGACCGACGACGGCAGGTTCCGCGAAACGAGGAAGATGACCGTCAGGGCACGGAACAACAGGTCGGCCTCCGTCTGGGCGAGCTTGTGCGTCTGTCGGTGTGCCAGCGTCATGGCACTCCTTGCGAGGTACGGCGCCTCCTCGATCGTCGGCGAGAGAGAGAGGGGGAGGATGAGCGCGTACAGCGCGGTGACAAAGTCGCCCAAGTCGATATTCAGAGACTCGCCTGCAGACAGCGGTGTCAGGAGGGGTCTCGTGGGTGGTAATTGCAAGACAACGCACCTTGACCCTGCAGCAGCTCGAACGCCGTGACGATGCACAACAGCTTCTCGCGCATGTCATTCCGCTTCGAGTTGGCGAGCGAGTCGAACGCAAAGTCGTCCTCGTCCTCCTCGTCGACGGCAGCTTCGGTACCGCGGTACACGATGCCTTTGAGGCACTCGAGCAAGTCGCGGAAAAAGTCAATGTTGACGAGGTGAGCAAAGCGGGCGAGACCTTCGAGCGCGGCGGGGAGCAAAGGCGAGCGGTAGTCGAGCTTGACGATCCGGAAGTACAGCGCAAACAGGAGCTTGAGCGTCTCAGTCTGGTTCCGTTCGCGCTCCTCCTGGTTGATGACGCCCTCGGCTTCGCGCATTTCCTTCTCGACGGCTTCCTGCTCCTTCCTCGCTTGCCGAGCCTTCTTCGATCCTTTCTTCGCCATGGCCTCCTTCGCCTTGCCACCCTTGCGACCTTTGTGGTTCTTCTCCTTGTTCCATCGGACGGCGCCATGCTTGCCTTCCTTCTCGTGGAAGACGGCGCTAGCCGAGGCACGGATCCGGCCGGAACCGAGTTCGTCTTTCAGTCGGAGGTTCAGGAGGGCCGAAATGACTTCGGGTCGGACGGCAAAGCCACGTGCGCGAACAAGGCGAGAGATCAGGCGGACGAGGTGGAGCGAGTTGAACGCGACCGTGGTCGTGTCGTTTTGGAACAGGTAGATGACCGCGTCCAGGCAAAGTTGATGGCTGGCGTCCCATCCCTTGCGGCCGAGACGCTTCACGATCACATCCATGATATTGACGGCAAAGTTGAAGTCGGGCTTCTCCCTGATGAGGGTACACAAGCAGTGAACGGCGGCGGGCGCGATCGGCGAGTTCTCTGCGTTGGCACGGAACGTCAGCCAGTCCGGTCGAGCATCTCGTATAGAACGGCACAGGCTCACCCTTGACTTCGGCCTCGCAAATCTCCAAGAACTTCTTGTATGTCGACACGAGACCGTGCTCCCATTCCCGCTGCCGAGCGACGAGTTGGCTGACTTGGACTTCCCGCTCCGCTTCGGACAGTTCACGAATTCGGTACCCGCTGTGGACATGCGAGTCAGTGCCTTGTCACGATATAATGCGACCGAGACAACTCACGGGACAACGTCGATGAAGACGGCGAGCAAGCTGACCATCGCCATGATCCGGATCTCGCGGTCGATGAAGATCGGTTTCTCGCCGGCGCTCCGAGCTGCCGAGGAAGAGTTGAACTTTGCTCCGCATAATGAGAGCAGTCGTCGGAGGAGGTTGAGCTAGAAAGGCGTGCTGTTTTAGTATGGCCTTCCGGACCGCACAAAGAGAGAGCCGATAACGTACGCCACCCTCGCCCTCGCCCGTGCCTGCGGCTTCTCGCCCAAGATCGGCAATCTCCTCTCGCGCCCGCCGTATCCGCTCCTTCTTGTCCTTCGTCTCAAGCAATTGCCGCACTGCAGGCCGGCCGAATCGTTGCCCGAGCGGATCGCTCTTGTATTCGGGCTCGCGACTGCGCTGCTGAGCCGCTTTCTCCTCTGCAAGGACGTCGTCTTCATCCGAGTCCTCAACCGGGGCACCTTCAAGAACTTCGTTCGTCCGGACGACCTTGCCGTTGACAATGGTCGGCAGCTTGGTCGGGAGGGCTTTAGGCTCCTTGACCTTTTTCAGTGGTCGCGACGCTTCGTACTTCGCCTCGAGTGCATCGAGGTCCTCGGCCGCCGCTCGCTTCTTGGCCTTTTTAGCCGCTCGGGACAGCTCCTCCTCGCTGTCGTCGGCCTCGGAGGCATCCTCCTCAACGTCGCTGCCCAGGTCCTCCTCTGAATCGAAAGCAGCGTCGCTACCTTCGACATCGTCCTCGGCGCCACTGAGGTCGTCCTTGTCCTCGTCCTCGTCAGACCAGAGGCCCTCCTCGTCATCGTCTTCGTCGCTTCCGAGGTCCGACATCGAGTCGGCCGTATCGATCTCCGGTGCGTCGCTCCACTCGCTCATTGACGACAGCTCGTCCAGATCGTCGTCGTCGTCATCGCCGAACGCGAAGTCGTCCGACTCGAGGTCGTCGACGAGTTCGCCGTCCGGGTGAGCCTTGCCGTTCGAGACGGGCGCGGCGTCCTCTTCCTCCTCGAGCGCGAGCAAGTCTTCCTCGGTCGCGTCCGGACCGAGCGCCTTGAGTTTCTTCTTGCGCTCAATGTCGCGCTTCTTGGCCGCCTTCAACTCAGACTTGGTCGGTCCGGCGGGTGCGACCTTGATGTGCGAGAAGGCAGTCTTGCGTGGCGCAGTCGGGAGCGCCGCCTTGTCCTTCTTGTACGCCTCGGCGAGAGCTGCTCGGGACCTATGGGAGCGCGCGCGACTCAGCACTAGTCCGAGAGCACGTGAAGACAGGCTGTACTCACGCCGACATGCCCTTCTTGTCGAGCCGGGTCAAGAACTCGGCACCGTCAACGTCGGCGAGGTCCTCGTCGACCTCCATGCCATCGCTCTCGTCATCGCCATAGCTCTCCTCCCCGCTCAGGCCGTTCTCTTCGTCGTCGTCGTGCTCCCCTGCCTCGTCGTTCTCGTCGCCATCGAGTTCGTCTCCTCTTCGTCGCTTCTTCCGTTGGTCGTCGCCCACTTCAGGAATCGGAATGTACGCCGGCCCCTTCCCCTTACGGTCCTTCTTGGCGATCGATTTCGCCGATTTGGGCTTCTCCCTCTTGAGTCCAGTCCCGTGCGCGCCTGCAGTAGCGGAGCGTTTGCTGTTTGAAGCTCCACCGGCCGATTTCTGACGCTTTGCGCTCGAACTCGGTTTGGACCCGCCGGCGCGCTTCTTGCCTGGCATCGCTGCTGGAGCCTGAGTGCTGGGCGTCTAGGTGATCGACTCGTGCAGCAAGTGCGTAGAGCGGTGAGGACGAGAGCAAGCTTGGACGAAAGAGGCGGTGCACATGCTCGAGCGAGAAGCGGGACAAGCACCGCGGAGACCACGGCGATACAGGCTCAAGCTTCTGAAGCTATACTGGCGGGCACGTCGGCGTATGGAACAGTCTATGATGCAAAGAACAAACAACACTATCCGGGGTGGCTACGTTGACTTCCGGATGACCCGCTCCGTCTCGACAAGCACCTCGGTCTCTCGCCCCTTCGTATACAAAGCCTCGACTCGCTCCTTCTCGACCCAGATCCCTTGCAGCGCCGCGAGTGTCGCTTCGGGATCCGGATCTGAAGGCGAGACGAGCTTGTGCTTGAGTGCGTCTTGGACGGCGAGAGATCCCGCGGGCGTCAGAGAGTAGGTGATCGAGAGCGACGAGTGAGCGCCCCCGTACGCGCGCGAGATGCCTGCGCCAAAGTCACGAGCCACGTCGTGCAGTCAGCAACGAGGCGAGGTAAGGATTCAGAAGGTCATGAACCGCGGGAATCGCCACGGAGCTCAGCTCACCCGTGTCGATCAAGAGGATCTTGCCATCGCACCGGCTCAAGATTCCTTCAAACTGCGGCGTGTGTCCCTGAATCAAGTGCCGCACGCGCAACATGTCGCACGCCTGTTCGACACGCGCGCAGATCTCGTCTTCGTCTTCGAGTGCCCAGTCGCGGTTCCACATCGGGCCGCGCTCGCTCCAAAACTCGCGTTGCTCGGGAGGTGCCGTCCGAGGTAGTCCGAGCGGGGCTTGACCGGGGACGTCGAGGAGCGACAAGAGGAGGTCGTGTCCGACCCGGTTGATCTCGTTGATCGGCCGGTCCGAATCAAGCGAAACGAGGTACTCGGGCGTGATCCCGCCGTGGACGAACGACGCCGCCGCGAGGCGGAACGGGTTCTCATCCGAATCGAACGAGGCGGCGTACGTCGGATCGCCGACGAACCGCCGGTCGGAAGAGCCGCGCGGCGTCTTGGGCAACTTTGGCGCGTCGACCGCAAACTCGGCGGGGAACGCGTCCGCCTCGACGAGGTACGGGACTCGCACCGTGATACTGTAGTTGGTCCGAAACTCTTGACCGATCCAGCCGGTCGAGAACGCCTCGCGGCGGTTCCGCTCGCCGCCGAACGAGGCAATGTCCTCCTTGGTCACGTACCGCCAATCGTTCAAAGCGTTCATCATTTCGTGGTTCCCGAGTAGGCTGTGGGCAGCAATGATCGGGTGAGCGAGTCGTAGCGGAGACAGCTTCGTAGCTTCGTTGCCAAGATCTCCGTGCGCTCCGGGGAAGAAGCGAGGAGTATGGGAGGACCGCGCTCACGATACGACTGCACCGCCGGCGACTTCAGCCTGGGGCCGCAGAGTTTGGAAGAACTTGTACAGCGCGATCGTGTCTGGTCCGCGGTCGACAATGTCTGTTCGAGGTTGCGCGCGCGATCAGCGTGCATTGTCCTCTACGAGCTTCGTTCAGCGCGTTTGCGCGCGCAAATGTCGCGCCACAAACACGCAAGAACAGCGACTCGGAAGACCCGACGACGTACCTCCGGTCTGGACGAGGATGTCGGACCCGCCGACCCACTGCCCTCGGAGGTCGACGAGGCCGGCTCGCCTGAGGATCTCCATCGCGGCCGGTTTGTCTCCGTGGATGTCGCCTGCGCTCCCACGCGTACAAACAGTGTCAGCGGGAGGTGCTTGCGACTCGATCAAAGTGGGCAAGACTGCGCACCAACTGCAACGATCCTCTGCGAGATGGAACCATCGCTCGCTCGGACCGCTGCGGCGCGAGCAGCTGCCGCACTTGTTCCGGCGCCGTTCCGGTCGGCCTGGTTGACGAGTGCGCCTGCTCGGTGTGGAGCGAGCTTTTGCGAGCGTTCAAGCTGAGGTTTGTCCCTCGCGAGGTAGTACAGGCCGGCAAAGATGCACAACGTCAAGAGCAATAGCGGCCGGTTCGAACCAGCCCCGGCCGTCGTCGGCGGCATCACGAGAGCGAATCGAGAGAGTGCTGGGTGGCTCGCGACTCCGAGACGGTCCAGCGATGACGAGATGGAACGTGTAAAGGTGAAGGATGACCCTTGGTTCGCGGAGAAGCGGCGTGGGCTCTTTCAACTCCGCTTTCCGATTATAGAGACACTCTAGCAGAGGTACATACATCACCAGCCTATCCAGACTGGCTTGGCGTTCTCGCATACTGATCCCTGGGTCGGTGTTGTTCTGCAGTCTCTTCGTCATCTCCGAACTTTGCTGGACTCGGCATCTCTCTGTCTCTTTCTCTGTGCCTCTACACTCCCGGAAGACTAAGTCAGTCTTCTATTCTCGCATATCACGGACGAAGGATTGCGACTAGGCTGGAAGGCACGGCCAGAGAGGAGCGCGCACCTTGCCGTCATCGGCGGTTTGTTTGGACGGATGGGCCTCCGAACAGAGTGAAGAGCGACCATTCTCACCCTTACGCTCACCGGGTCACAGTCGGACAACTCTCGATAGCATCAGAATACCCACAGAGCGAGCCGGAACGTCTCACTGACCCCGATCATCCTGAATTCGGCCCTCCTCTCGGTTCCATCCTCATTTCGATCTCCGCTTCTTAGACCGCGACTCGCTGCACCACTCCTACTGTCCACACGACTGCAGCTTCGTACAAATGTCGTGGTTCTCTTCATCAACGCCGCAAGGCCCCAACGTCCACCCCGTTCAGACCACTTTTTCAGACCCCAACTCGCTCTTTGGCCCGCTCGCCGCAAAGGACCTCGAGTGGAACTGCGGCGGTGGCATCAACACGGAAACTCAGGTCAGCCTCGAGGCGTCGCGATTCCCCGTCTTGTGGAACCCCGAACTGACTCGAACTCCTGGACTAGACTTGGTACGCCACGACCAAGGATGGCTCGGTCGTCATGTGCCAAATCATCCACTCGAGCGTCGGGTCAGTCCTCCAGACATTTGTCTGCAATGATCAGCGAGCTGACTGCAGTCGAGTCGCCGAAATAGTCTCTTGTGGCCCAACATCCAGGTGAGCGAGCAGCTCCCTTTATGCCAAGTACGCCTACAAGTTCCCCGCTGACCTCTGGGCCCTCCTGTGCGGCGCACCAGGTGACGTTCCGACTCGCCAACCCCAAGACCAACACCAACGTCTGGAAGTCAGTCAGCGTGTCCAACTTTAAAGTCCAGGACGACAAGCGGTCGTGCAAGTCGGACCAGATCACCGTCACGATGGACCCCGCCGGCGGCAACAAGTATACGATCCAGGCCAAGTACGACGAAGAGGTTCAAATTTCGATCACGTACGAGCGCGTCGCCGAAGGGTTCAAGCTCGGCCAGGGTTCCCGCGGCGGCTTCACATACTTTGGCGCGCTGAGCCAAAAGCCGGCGCCGCAGGGTGACAAGCCCGATTACGCCGCCGGCGGCGACGGCTACGCGATCCACCGGTTCTGGCCGCGGTGCAACGTCAGCGGTATCGTCCGGATCGGCAAGGACGTCCACGACCTCGAAGGGAGCCGCGGCGTCTTTATCCACGCGATCCAGGGGCTCCGGCCCAACTTGCTCGCCGCCAACTGGAACTTTGCCAACTTCCAGACGGTCGACAAGGAAGGCGAAGAGGCCGTCTCGCTCATCATGATGGAGTTTACGACGACGCCCCAGTACGGCAGCAAGACGATCAACATTGGGTCGGTCGTCGTCGGCGACAAGCTCGTCGCGGTCACGGCCGGTGGATCCGGCGTCGTCGGCGGATCGAACGTGACGCATGTTGACCCCGTCAAGGACGCCGAGACCGACTATGACGCCCCCTCGTCGCTCAAGTTTAGCTGGGAGGCGCCGCGCCTCACCGAGGCTGGCAAAGTCGCCGAGGGCAACGCCAAGGTGCACGCGGTCCTCACGATGGACCTCCTTGAGGACAAGGCAAACTACAAGACCAAGGGACTCGTCGAGAAGGTCGACGTCCTCGGTCAGATTCCGTACCTGATCCGCAAGTTTGTCAACTACGCCGCCGGTACCAAGCCCTACATCTACACCGTGGGTCGCTCTCTTTCCTTGGATCACGGTCATCTCTCGCTTCTGAGATGCTGATCCTAACTCGTCTCGTTACGCAGTGGCTCAACCCGGCCAAGGCGTCCGTGACCCTCGGCGACGGCTCCGAGACCAAGACGATCGACGTCGACGGCTACATCTTTTCAGAGTTCAGCGCCATCTCCAAGTAGAGACTATCTCTCTGTGTTCGACTTGCAGCAACGCGCGCCGACGGGGTTCGGCGTACGGTCGGCGGGAGGGATGGTCATTGCGGTTTCTTGCTCCATTCTTCTGGCCTAATCCCGCATGTATAGTTATTTGGCGTTTCCCCGATCCGGCGCACCTCATTGTATACTATCGCCTTCTCTCCGCAATCAGCTATGCATTCTCAGATCGCGTGGAGAGAGGCTCGAGTACTGGAAAAGAGTGTCTGTTTTCTGCGCGCCCAGCACATCTACGGATGAGGATAGCTCGACGAGTATGAGGGCCCCGACTGGTACCGCTGAGCGCCCGGAGCTGTCGGCGGTTGCGGCAGAGGCGGTCGTGAAGAGGATGCGGCGCTTGCGGGAGGTACAGGAGGGGCGACGGGCACGGGTTGCTGGGCGTGGTATGCGTAAGGATCGTGAGATGGCGGCGGCGGTGAGGACAAGTGAGCGTAAGAAGGCGTGTCGTGACGTAAAGATGGCGGGGGAGGCGGCGGCGAGAAGACTCCGTTTGCGGACGGCGGCGCGTAATGCGCAGAGAGCGACGGCGGAGGAGGAGGCGGAGAGAACAGGGTAGGTTGAGACGCAGAATGTGGCAGAGCGTGATACGATGGCGCGCTCGGGATACTACCGGGCCCGGCTTGCTGCAGCTGATGATTTGGTGGTGGATGCTGCCAGTAGGCGGAGCCGCTCGGCGGAATCGGCGGTACGGGAGGCGCAGGGTACGGCGATTGGCTTGGTAGAGTCGCGTACGGCGTTGCTTGAGCGTAAGGATCCGGCATGGGAGGTGCCGAACCGTACTGCGGATACGGCGAAGGGGCGGGATTGGGAGCGGGATGAGTTGCGTAAAACTCGGGTACATGGCCCGGTGGCGGTTGCTGGTGCTGCAGTTGCGGCGGCGGCGGAGCATAGTGTCCGAACTCGCTCGCCATTGGTCCCGCGTACGGTTGGTAAGGCTGCTGCGGCATAACCGAAGCGGGCGGCGGAGGCGGCCCGGTCTGAGGGTAGATCGAGTTGCCGTACGCCGGCTGACTCATCCGTCGACCTTCGTACCCGTAAGCTCCGTAAGAATACTTGTGCTGTTCCGGCGGAGGTCCCGGATGAGAGGACTGGAAGGACGCGAACGAGGCGGCGCTATTGGCCGACAGTGGTGGCGGCGCTTGAGGCTGTGCGAGTGGCGGGACGGGCAAGGGGGGACGAGCGAGGGACATGGTCGAGATCGAACTCGTGAGAGGCGCTACGTCTGGATCAGGGTAATCCGCCGCGAGTTCGGTCGGTGCAGAGGTGTGCTGTTGAGGCTCAGGGTCAGTTCGGCAGCCTTGTGGGCGTGTGAGCAACACTCACTACCGAATGGACCGGTTGCGCCTTTGCTCCCGTAGCTTGTACCGGATGCGCCGGGGCGTCTGCCTCCCACTCCTCTGTGCCCGTGTCGCTACTCGATCGGTCGTCCACCCGCGACCCCGCGCCACCGTACGCCGCTCCGGCGCGTGACGGCGACCGATGCGAGCTACGCCGCTGAGTCGTCGCTTTGCGAGGCTCCTGTAAAAAGATGAATATAAGCGTGCGCAACCTTCAGCATTCAGTCGAGTAGCGGAACATACGTTGGAGTACCATGTCAATTCGAGGTAGACTTCGCCGGCGTACCGAGCTTTGCGCTCGAGCTGCACCCAGTCTGTAAGACGGGAGTAAAGGATGTCAGGTGTAAACTGCACAATTCGCAGTCATACTCCAAGACTGGAACGTACCGTCGAACTTTCCCTTCCGGATCGTCTCCTCGATGTCGAGTTCGCCCTCGCCGATCAGCTTGGGGTCTCTCGCATCGTCCGCCCAGCAAGCGACCTTGAGGACACGCCGACCGGCATTGCAGGTCGAGATGACGGGCGTCCCGAGCGAGTGCTTCGACGTGCGCTTCTCCAGCTTGGTCGTGCTCGAGACGTCGGACCCTTGCGAAGTGCTCGGAGCCATTGCCGGAGCAGGTAGGACGCCTCCCTTGTGCGTCACAATCGCCGCCTGTTCTGCTGCGAGCTGTTCCTCCCCTCCGAGCCCGTCCTTGAGGATCTCGAACCGGAACTCGGCGTCCCATTCCGGCTGCTGTCCGCCGCGTTCGATCGTATCGGTTCGCTTCTTGTGCAAGCCATACGTGATGGTGCAGTACGGGTTCTGTTTGCCGATCCGGACTCGGTTCGGGAGGTTTTTGGCTCGCAAGACGATAACGATCAAGGTGCCGAGCAGGCGCTCCTGCGATGTCGGAGACGGCGGCGGCGGCACCTGCACCATTTGAGTAGCTTTTCTGTAGCGGCCGACGCGTCGAGAGGCTTATCGTGGGTGCCGACTCGCAGCCAGACGTGTGCAAGAGGCGACGTAGATACTCGCTCGGCTCAGCTGACAGTCCGTCCTGCAGAGTGCAAGAGGTCAGCAGAACACTCAACAGCGGAGCCAAGAAGTGTAGGGACGGACTGGTAGGCCTCGTGCGGCTGTATCGAGCCGTCCGCGAGCGGTCTCGACGCGTTTCTCGCTCAACGGACCCGACGCGATCAAGGTTGGACTCAACCGGCGGCTCAACGCGCTACCCGTTCCAGCTGAGCGCGGGCGGCAGGAGCGAGTGTAGCTTATTCGTCGCTGACAAGCAGCCTGAGGGTCTAGCAACGTGTTGAAGCCTCCGCGCGACGCTCCACTTCCGCAAAGCCGGGGAAAGCGAGGAGGGACGAGGCGGTGCACCCGCATAGAGTCACTCTGTACGCTGGTCGTATAGGATGCAGCTACAAATTGCAGATACACATGCTACAAAACGCGTCATGAGGTCGTCGGGAAGAGAAGCGAGGGCGAGCGAGTGAAGGACAGGATCTGAACCTCGTCCGCAGCAGTGCAGTGCTATACGTATTGCGGCCGGCTGCAGCGAGCGTAGTCGAGCATGAGGAAGCAGCCCTGATTCGGGTAGATGACCTGCGGGTCCCGCCAAGGTAGGGAGTCAGTCCAGAAGGTCGACTGCAAACGAAGAGAAAGGCAGGCGATTCTCGCGCGTCTCGCGCCGACTTGCCTCGAGATCCACCTCGAGCTCGTCCAGTTTCGTCACGGTCGTGTCTTCGGGATCCAGGTAAGCCGCAATGCGCTCGTGCATCGTCTCGAGGCGGTGCTGCAGGCCTCCGTAGCGCAGATCGAGCACTTCCCACCCAAATGGCTTGTACGTCGCGAACCAGTTCTCCCTGCACCGCAGAAGACAACAAGCGTCAGCGCCGGTCCTCCCGTCAGCAGGAGCGTATCAGCTCACCGATGCTGGGCGTGTAGGCGCTTGACCAGAGCCCGCAGCCGGCTCATCCTGCTCAGCGACCCGCTGCCGCCGAGCGCTTCGAGCTCCTCCCGGTCATCCGTCTTGTACGCAGCGACGAGGCGTTGACGCAGGTGGCACTTGAGGCTCAAGACACTCGCGAGGAGGTACGGGAGTTTGAGGCGTTCGTTGTTCGGGACGTCGGCGAGCGAGTGAGGCAGCGAGACGCGCGACATGGTGCTGAGCTCCGTCGAGAACGCCTGCTCAAGGTAGCTCGCGAGATGCGAATAGTGCGACTCGAGATCATAAGTGCGGTCGTACTGTGGCGAGAGGAACGAGTAGAAGGGTTCTGTGGCCCGAATGGAGCGTCAGTTTGGTTTCGTCGACCTGGGTGGCTGGCTGCTGTTCGCGACAAACTCACCCTCCCAAAGCAGAAACTTGGCCAGGTTCGGACAGTAATGCGTCTTGGCGTCGATTGGCTGGGTCTCCGGCTGCGTGTCGCTGCAAAGGTCTCGACTCATCAGTGGCGCTCGAAATCGCATGCCCCGAGAGGAAACGAGAACGCACTCGAGCTTGCTCGCGTAGATGTAATCGTCGAGATCGGCGCCGACGATCCCGTCAAATTTGCGTCTGAGCAAGGTCGCGTCGACCTCGTCGACCTCGCGTGCGGTGTAAGCGTGCTCCGCCTGGTACAGCATTCCGGGCAAAGCCGAGAAGAAGTCGAACTCGTTCCCTTCGTCGCCCCAGATCGTGGTCATGACGCTGCGGTGTCGCGAGGTCAGTCCAAGTCTCGGCGCGGGAGCTTGTTGGGACTGACTGCTTGACGCCAGCAGAAGCGTCTTTGCTCGCCTTCATGCACGCCCGTACCGTCGCAAACGTGAACGGCAGTGCGGTCCAGAAGCTGCGACGGGATCACTTAGGTTGGCGCTCTCTGTCAGAACGATCATTAACGATTGCGAGAGCGTACCGGCTCCAGGTCCAGACACCGCTCGCCATCCATGGCGCCTTGCCCGCAAGTTGCCAATGCTGCTTGATCTTGGCTTCGTACGGTGCCGAGATCGTGTGGTAGTAGCTGAGCGATAAGACGTCAGCATTCTACGTACCCAGAGGTCTGCAGAGAGGCAGAGCTCACTCCCAGAAGACCGTGTCGATGCCGTCCGGAATCGACTCGGCGAGCTCTGTCGTGACGACCGAGTCGCTCGCGTAGTAACCGCTGAGCTGGTTGTTCTTCGCCGGAAGACAGAAGAGCACTGAAGAATGGCGTACCTAGTTAGCACGCATGGTCGGTCTGACCTTCTGAGCCGTCAAGGACGTACTATCGGACCAGATCATCGGGTTGAGGCCTTCAGCCCGGCAGATCTCGTTCACCTTTCGCAGGTGCGCGGTAAACTGTTCCTCATATCGATCAGCACTCCTTCAGCCCAGCAGTAGGGCGACATGAAAGCTGCGCTCACGACGGCGGTCGAATCTTTGTAGCCAAAGATCTGCCTGTAGCGACCTTCGCTAACGCCGTGAGCCTCGTCCATACCGATGTGAATTCGCTTCGAACGCAACGGTCCCGACACTGCTCGGATCATCTGCACGTGATCGTTCATCGCGTCAGTGCGAGGGGAAGACCGGATCTCCATCCAGCGGCGACAACTGACCTTGCTGATGAATTGGTATGTCTCTTCCGCTTCGGCAATCAAGACTTCAGGCGTGTCTCGCAAGTGACCGTAGCGAGGCCATTGTAGCATTTGGCCCCTGCAGTATCGAAGTCAGCACCATTACGCAGAAGGCAGATCGGCCAAGGGAGCTTACAAGTGTCCAAGCGTCTGGATGCACGCGATGACTTCGATGCCTCTGCATGACGACGAGATTGTCAGCCTGCGACCCATGCACTAACAGAGCGCTAGCCGCCCTCGACAGGCTTCCACGCTCATTGTGCCGCCGCTGGGCAGAAGCTTACAAAGCGTAAGCATAGTCATCGATTTCCCGCAGCTCGCCTTCCGTATAAGGACCTCGGAAGTAGCCTGGTGAGCCACCCCAGCGTCAGTACTTTCGTAAGGCGGGCTTCGGGCACTCGGACTAGACTCGAGGCGGAGGCGAGGTTACGCACCGAAGAAAGGCTCGCCGGGAATCGTATACGTGTCTTCGCAGTACAGCTGTATGAGTAGCCAGCGATCAGAAAAGATCTATTAAGCGAGGAAAGCGATTGCTCGACGCACCTGCAGCATGTTGTTGCCCATCAAAGCGAGGTGGCGGAGGAGCGTTTTCACGCTTTCGACGCGGAGGACTCCGTTCCGCGAGCAGTCGATCATGACGCTGCGGTACAATGCGTCAGCTGCTATGCCCCTCGCCGCATTGTCGAGACGCAAGGACCACTGCAGGTTACGCCGGCGTGGCAGATATGGCCCTGCTCGCCGATCCTCCCGACTCACCCAACTGTCTCGAATAAGCACTGCTCGTCGCGCCTGAGCTGCTCCCCGACTTTGCCGCTCCACTTGAGCTCTCTCGTTGACGTACTCGCACCGTTCGATCCGTTAAGTTCGGCGTCCGCGCGACCCTTCTCGACGGGTGGCGTATCTTCCTGCATCGGATCCGGCGCGGGAGAGTCTGTGTACCGTCTGGGAGGTGCGGCATTCCCGGCTTCGAGGTTCGAGGTGACGTCGCCGGAGGGGACCGAAGCGAGCCCGCGCGTGATGGACAGGATGTGGCCCAATCCTCGGAAAGCTGCGAGCGCACGCATGTGTCAGTTCGCATAGCGGCGTCGGCGTGAGAAATTCGAGTGAGGGCCATGACTCTGCGCAAAGACTCGCCTTCGATGGTACGGCTGTACGATACCGTCACTTCGAACGCTTGACCGGGGTCGACTGTCGTAAAGTCGTCATACGAGCAGTCGATCCGCATGGCCCCCGCTTGCATCCGCTCGTCATGCTGGAAGCTGCGAGCACAGTGCGTGAGTCAATCTGCGCCTGCTGCTTTGAAAGGATGGACTCACTGTACGAGCCAAGTCGACTTTGTCCCCGACTCGACCCCACTTGCGGCGTCTTGCCAGCCCTCACCCTGCTCCAAGACTCGCACATTCTGCCGAGTTGCATGCTTGGCGAGTTCTCTGACCCCTTCCGCGATGTCCCGAGGAAGCTCACCCGCTCGAACGACGAGTTGAACGCGAGGGACGCTCGTGCGACCGATCGCGCGACGCGAAGGTGGAACCGACACCGGCATCTTTCAGCTTAAGGGAACAACGACGAGGTGGGCCTTGTCGACTTTAGACAAGTGCAAGGCGAGTACAGCAAGCGAGAACGTGCCGAGTAAGTCAGCGGGGACTGCGCGAGAGCCATGATATGGCCCTCCCAGCTGTCGACTGGATGAGGTGGGGCGCAGCCACCCATCATGATGCGCATGTCTCGCCTTTTCCGTTCCCAATCCCGTGATTGACCCTTCATCACCAGCAGATTGATCTATATTGCAACGGAGTCTGCGCAGCCAACGAGGGGGAAAAGGGCCAATGACGATTAGATGCTGCTCAGGGTGCATGCGGGAGGTGACTGCGGAATTTGTTGAGTGGTGGTGGGTGGTTTGTGCAGAGACACAGACTCGGCACAACGAGAATGAACAAAGTGTGGTGGTACAAGAGGGCAAGGGGGATCCGGGATATGTGAACGACGGTTTCTTCTATGCTACTCGGCGAGCCATCTGGAAATGGGAGCACCCTCGTCAGTACGAGACCCTCATGCCGCAGAGACAAAGAATGAGCTCACATCGATGACCTTCCATCCTCCCGTCTCCTCGTTGTCGAGCTCCTCAGCCACCCGCGTCAGCACAGCGACGTATCCGACCTGCTGGATCTTGTTCTCGTCGCCGACAGTGATCTCGTTCGTCTTCAGGTCCCGGTACGCGAGGACTTCCTGTGTCCGCCAAGAGACGACGTAGACGTGCACGTCGTTCTCGAGAATCTTGGCCGACATGATCTGCGAGACGGAGCGGCGCCGGTCAGTCGTGTTTCCAAGCTAGAGCAGGCCGCAGTTGTGCCAGAGACGCACGTCGAGGTTCCGGATGTCGAGCACTCGCGATTCCGAAATCAAGGAGGGACCAATCGATCCTTGCAAAGTGGCGACAAGGACGTTGTAGGTCTGCCGAGCACGAGGATTAGCGGATCGTGTCCCGACAAGAGACGCGCCAAAGCGACTTGAAGACGCACCGCCTCGCTGCACCACTGCTTCAGAATGGGCTGGTCGCCGTTGACATAGGCGTC
This sequence comes from Rhodotorula glutinis, assembly GCA_037974285.1. Lineage (NCBI taxonomy): Eukaryota > Fungi > Basidiomycota > Microbotryomycetes > Sporidiobolales > Sporidiobolaceae > Rhodotorula > Rhodotorula glutinis. The sequence continues at coordinate 256,232 of JBBPFV010000008.1, read as the reverse complement.
GACGAGTTCCGGCACGATGTACTCGCGCAACTCGCGCAGGAACCCTTCCTGCGTGAACGTCGGGTCCATCTCCTTGACCCATTTCGTCACCTTGGCCGTCTCGGTCTCGTCAAACAGCCGGCCGATCGTGCCCGTCACCGAGCGCGACATGACGACGAACGGGTTGTCCGACTCGGCGTACTGTTGCGAAAAGTTGGCGAGCGCGTCGGCGAGAGGTTTCGGCAGGCGTGACGCTTTCGGTTCGGCGTTGGCGGTCGCGTGCAGCTGAACAGCTTGTCCGGCTCTGTAGCGAAAGGCGATCAATGGAAGAAACATGGCGTGTACGAACAGCGCTCCCTCCATCCCGAGCCGCCTGGACTTACTCGGGGTTCTCATCCACCTTGAGTCGCCGCGCCGCCATGCCAGCCTCTTTGCTCTTGCCAATCTTGGCCAACCGGGCCTCCCGTCGTCTCCGCCGCGCATCGCGGTCGATGTAACCTCCATGCTGCGTATCGTTTGCGGCGTTCTCGAGCAAGTCGGTGATCTCGGCAGCGACGGCGCGGTAGGCTTCGGTCTCTCGGATCGGAGCCGAGGCAGTGTAGGCGGCGGACCCGACAACCTTGGCCGACTTGGAGAGCTGCAATAGCGAAAAGGGAGACCGGGGGCAAACGAACCATCTTGTCAGACTGCTAGTCCGGATATTCGGACAGGCCACGGCGACTCACGGTCCGGACGAAGGCGGTCTCTTCCATGCCCTTGAGGGCGTGGCTGACGGCGTCGTTCAAGCCGATTCCGGCCTTGCGCAGCTCCTCGGCGGCCGCTGCCAACCGCGGGTTCTCCTTGATGCTCGCCGTCAACTGCGCGGGATTGCGGTCGTCAGCCTCAGACTGCGCCCTTTGCTTGGGGAACTCTCGCCAGCAGAGACTAGCTCACCCGTGCGCGTTCGTACATGGCCTTGGCGCGCTGCATCGCTTCGCTGTCCTGGACCTTGCTGACCTCGCCTCCGAGTTGCTTGACCGAGTCTTGCCATTCGCGGTTCTTCCTGACTTCGTCGCGGAGGACTTCAACGAACGCTGCGAACGGTGACCTGCCTTCGACGGTCGTGTCGTTCTCCTCGGCTTGTTGCTGCTTCGTCTTCTTCTGCTGTTGCTGCTCCTGGGAACCGTCGGCTTCACCCTCCTTGCCGTCTGCCTTTGCCTCTTGCTCGGGCTTTTGTTGCTGTTGTTGCTGTTGTTGCTGACGGTACGCCGCTGCTGAGAACGCGCGGTGTCCAGCCGGAGCAGGAGCGGCGGCGGCGGAGCGAGTCGGTCGACGAGCTGCCGGTCGAGCGAGTGGCTGCGCGACAAAGGCAGCCGGTGCCCGCCTCGATGCGACTTGACGCAGAGTCTGTTGCGCTGCTTGCTTCATCGCTCGGTGGCAGTGCGTGGCTGCTATAGTCAGAGAGTGAAGTCGCGCCTTTAGTAAGTTTTTTTTCTCGAGCGGCCTTCGCCGGCAATCCACCCGCGGGGCTTAGCTTTCTCATTTGACTCTACAGTACCGCCGGTTCGATTAATGATGCAGCTTGCCTCTCCTACGCAATGTCATGAATTCTCGTGCCTCGGCCCGGCGCAAGTCACTGTAGTCAAGCGGAGTCCGCGTAAGTCCGACATCCGAGAGATGACGAAAGTGAGCCGATCCCCATGGCCGGAGTCTCTCAAGTTACAGGACCGGCACGACTCTCTTAACGCCTCTTGACCCTACAAGATCTCCGCCTCGTAACGCATGCTAGTACGCCGTGCAGTCACGGCAGTCCGCAGCAACCCCAACAAGTTCCTCCTCGCCTCGTCTGCCGCCGCCGTCGCACTCTACGCCGCCGCCGCCACTCCGAGCTCCTCGACCGTTCCGAGTCGGATCCATTGGAAGCCGCGCCTGTTTAGCTCGTCCGCCCTCCAAACTCAATCCGCGATGCAGTACCCTGCCGACAAATCAGAGTCAGAGTGGCGCGCCCAGTTGACGCCGCAGCAATTCAAGATCCTCCGTGAGAAGGGGACAGAGATGGCCGGCACCGGAGAGTACGACAAGCACTACCCGGACAAGGGCGTCTACGAGTGCGCTGGGTGCGGAACCCCGCTCTATACCGCAGACATGAGTGAGTCCTCCTCGCGCGGGTCGGGTCCCAGTTCCTCGAGATCGGCTTAGTCGCCTCGCGTGCTGTTTCATTCTCCACGGTCAGACCACTAACCTAATACCATCTGCTTGGCAGAGTTCAAGTCTGGCTGCGGCTGTACGTCTTCCCCGCTCCGAGACCTGCCGCCCTTAGCTGACTCTGACTCTCGTCCGCAACTCGCGCAGGGCCCGCCTTCTTTGACGCGATCCCAGGCGCCATTACCGAGATCACCGATCGGTCGTGGGGCATGAGTCGGACCGAGATCGTATGCAGCAAGTGCGGAGGACACCAGGGGCACGTCTTTAGGAACGAAGGGTTCCGTGAGTTACACTCCTTCCCGCTCTTGCCCTGCTTCTTTCGCGCGAGGTGTCAGACAGAATCTCTATGCGGTCTCGTCCCGCTTCGAGCAGGACCTGAGGATTGAGGACGCAGGAGCTGACTCTTTTGCGCCCCGTTTTCGCAAACGCGCTTTGCAGCCAACCCGACTTCGGACCGGCATTGTGTCAACAGCGTCTCGATCCGGTACAACCCCGACAAGCAGGCCAAGTGGGAAAAGTACTCGAAGGACGCCGCCAAGTAGAACGTCTCGCCGGATTCAGCTCCAAGGCGGCACAAACAGCGGCCCATCGCTATCCTCCATTCGGGTCGCGCAAAGACTGAATCCGTCACTCGGTCTCGTACATATCTCCACGTTGTCTGTGAATGACAGTAACCTTCATTGTTCTCCGAATTACGGCGCCTCAGGACAGTTACTGGACTTTCACCGATCCGGGCGCATTGTGGGAAGCAGCGGTATACGAGCAAGGTTGCAGAAGTTGCAAATAAGGTACGACAGCGTCCATAGTGAGCAATCGCAGAAGAACGCGGCCTCAGTCGACGAACGTGACGTTCTTCATCGATTGACCGGGTAGGAACTGCGCCTTGAAGTGGTACCCCTTCGTCTCGGGAACGTTCTCGTTGTTACCGCCGCCGTGCTCGAGGAGGGTCGCGGGCGATGCTGCGAGTCGTTCGGCGACGGAGAAGTGGAAGATCGGGTCCGGGAGAAGCACGCGACCTCGACCTCGGTTCCAGCTGCGGGAAGTCCAAAGCCGCGAGAGTCAGCGCGAGACAAGCGAGCAAAGGAGAAAAGCCTCTCCGCAGAGAGATAGGACACGTCACTCACCGCAGCGTCCAAGTCCGCTGGTTCCCTTCAATGTCCCAGTAGATCTTGAGCGTCGGCGAGATCTCAAGCGCCCACCACGCCGCGGCGCCGATCCGCTGCATTTGCCTCGACCACCAATCCTTGAGTCGGCCTCCGAACCCGCGCTTCTTCTTGATTTCGGGCGGGTACTCCTGGATGTGGAATGAGAGCGAGTCGCCCCGAGGCGCGAAGGCGTCGTCTTGCGTCGCTGAGCATTGGCTCGCAGCGAGGAAGACGAGCGCCGCGGTCTGAGGCGGCATGTCCGGGTTCCTCTTGGCAACTTTTTCGAGGTACGCCTCGAGGGCCGGATCGTCGCCGGCAGCAACGGCACGGTCGGCCGCCTCGACGAACGGCGCAAAGATCGGACTCGCCGCGAGGTGCTCCTCGTTGAGCCACATGCCCGCCTCAACCGCCTCGCGGAGCATCCACCGCAAGGTCAAGTGACTCAACGCCGGTTCGCGGTCGCCGTCGTATCCGAACAAGCCGCCGCCGATATTTGAATGGGCGCCCGCGAACCAGACTTGCTTGATGGAAAAGTCAGCCGGCATCGGCTCGTCCGAGGCGATCCACGGTTGGTAGGCGAAGCGGGCCCGGTGCTCGTCGAGCGCGAGAGCTTGGCGGAAGTGCCGGATGAAGGAAGAGCCGTTCGCGAACGGAAGCGTCCGCGGGATGAGGGCGCCGACGGAAGAGACGGTATCCTGCAGCGCCCTTCAGGTCAGTGCGCCCATAACGGAATACAATCAAGAGTGCTGCGCAATCACTTACCCAGACTCCGACGAAGTGCACCTCGACCTCGCGCGAAAAGGTGCGCTTGAACGCCTGCGCAGCTGATTCCTTTTCGAGCCCTTCGGCGAGGTCCTTGTCTCCTTTGTAGATCTCGTACGCCAGCGGGATAGTCTCCTCGTTACCCGCGGGGAGGAGGCCCACGCGCTGGAGCATGCCGGCAAGAGCGCGAGCGGTGTAAGCGCCGCGGGAAAAGCCGAACCTGCAGGTTCAGTCGGCTGTCAATGCGCGATCGGCACCTCGCGAGGTCGCGGGACGGACAGGTAGATCTGGTCGCCGGGTTGCCAGTACTGCAAAGTCGCGAGTCAGCGTTCCGACAGTCCCATAGCGGCACGGCCAGCTGCGCACATTCATCAGGAACTGATAACCGCGTTGAATGTGCTGCGCAGGAACACATAGCACGTCAGCCTGGGGGCAGTCTCTTGTCGTATTCTCCGCTCACCGCCGGCAGAGAATACGCGACGCCTTCGTCTACGACCGCCGAGATCCGCGCCCAGAGTCGCGAGAGCACCGACGGCATCAACCCGGTCGACAAGGTCAACGAAGTCGTCCCGATCCCCGTCTGATAGTACAAGAGCTGCTTGTCGGGCTCGTTGCATGCCAATCCGAAGCCCGTCGGCAAGTTGGTGATCTATATGGGCCAGCGTGTAGGCCAGCGCGAGGATCAGTCAACGGTTTCCCCACTTCCGCTCCGAATGGGTGGGCCATCAGGCTCGGGCGTAGGCGCAGGGGCCAGACGCACCTTTTCGAGGAACGCTGCGTTGCCCGTGCCATCAAAGAACAAGCACAAGCGGCGGCCGGACGAGTGCGGAGGCTGTGACGAAGTCGACGCCGAGGCTGTTGACGGGGAGGCGGGTTTCCCTGCAGACGGCGCTGCTGGCTTGCCCTTGCCGTTCATATGGATAGCTTGCGCAGAGCGAGACCGGATCGATGCTGCAGAACGGCGTATAAGCGAAGGCATGCGCAAGGCGAAAGGAACAGGCGACGAGCGGAACTCCGCCGTGGCGCAATTTAAGGTTTTCGCGATCGCAGCATAACAGCGCGTCTTGTACTTCCTGGGTTACGACAGCTCTGTAAGCTCTCATACGGATGGAAGCGTACGTTATGGTGCTCGCGGCGGACTCGCGCGACGCAAAATTCCGAAACGACGCGATCACGTGAAACTGTTGCGCAACCTCGTTTCAAGCTTCAGGAGAAGAACGACACGGCGGGCATCATCCTACTATTCCCATGACGTTCACACCTCGACGTTCTGAGGGGGCCAACGGCGGAAGCGCGCCCGAGAACGGTAAGTGCCGCCGCGCTCCTTCACGCCCGTCTGAACGATCGATTGCTGTTCCCGGAGCACTTGGGAATCCGCGTCCATGCGGTCCAATACCGAACGGTGAATCGTCGCCTCACGAGGGACTTTGCGACCACGACCGAGGTTCAGCCTGAGAGCCCGAGAAGCGTTCAGCGGCGCTCGCTCGGACGCACTTTTCTCCCCTCGACGCACCGGAGCTTCAGGTAGTCCTTCTTGTCCCGCTCCTCAACGAGCTTCAGATGCGGGAATGTTTCTGGGAACCACCAGCCCGCGGTGCCGATGCGCCGGCAAAGTCGAGACGAAAACGCTTTGACACGTCGGAAGCGGCTCGGTCCCGGCGCCGATTCCTCGCCGTCTGGCTTTGCAAGTCGGAAGGAGAGGCAGTCCGTACGAGGCGCAAAAGCGGAGTCGTGAGTCCAGAGCAGCTGATCCGCAGCATCCGACACGCGCTCCATGGTCTGCCGATCGGACTGCGGAAAAGAACCCGCTGGCATCGGAAAGACCGGTCTGACCGACGGCGAAATCGCTGGCGCGAGACGATCGTCACGCAGATGCTCGGTCGGCGAATACCGCAGCCGCTTGCTCGGGCGGAAAAGCGGACTGTCCTTGACGCGCCCTGGGTTCAGGACGAGACCTTGTTCGACCGCTTCGCGAACCATCCACTGAAGCGAGAGGTGGCCCAGTGTAGCGTGCTGGTCGCCGTCGTAGGGGAAGGCATTGCCGCCGATGTCGCCGTGCGAGCCCGCGAACCAGACTTCTTTGACGGAGTACCCGAGGTTGCAGGCGTCGGCCTCGCGACCGAGCCAAGGCTGGTGCTTGTAGAAGGCGCGACGTTCATCCAAAGCGAGAGCTTGGCGGAAGTGGTGAATGACCGCCGCACCGCCAGCGAATGGCAACGTCCGCGGGATGAGACCCCCGACGCTCCGGACCGTGTCCTTTTCGGAAGTCGTAAGTCAGGCAAAGTAGTAAACTACCGGAACGCTCGACTTGACCCACCCACATGCCGAGGAAGTGGATGTCGACCTCGCGGCAGAACTTGCGCTTGAAGGCCAGAGCTGCGGGTTCCGGCGCGAGTCCAGACGGGACCGCCATCGACTTGCGCTTGTACAGCGAGTAGGCGAGCTGGATCGTCTCCTCGTTCCCCTTCGGCAGAAGCCCGACCTTGTACAGCATTCCAGCGAGAGCTCGAGCCGTGTAGGCGCCGCGAGAGAACCCGAAGAGGAAGATTCGGTCGCCGGGATGCCAATTCTGCACCGGCTCTTTAGTCAGCCAGCTCGCCCCGGGCAGCAACGCCTTCGGACGTACGTTCATGAGGAAAGCGTAGCCTCGCTGGATATGCTGCACCAACGCAGCGAGTCAGTAGTGACCACATCGCAAAAAGAGGTCCTCAAAGCTGAGTCGTACCGCGCTCAAAGAGAAGGCGATGGCCTGGTCGAACTCGCTTGAGATCCACGAGAGGGCTTGGTGGAGCCGATTTTGCCAACCGCCCGAATGAGCAATCGGCGTGCCGATGCCAGCTTGGTAATACACGAGCTGCGTCTCGTCGCAGTGCGATGCGAGCGAGAACAAAGTGGCGACATTCGTGACCTGCACCGGCGCCCTCGGTGTCAGCCTCTTCGGTCATCCTGTCGAACTTACAGGTGAGACCCAGTGAGGGCTTTGCGTGACCCACCCGATCGAAGAAGGCGGCGGTCCCGGTCCCGTCGAAGAAAAGGCACAGGTTCCTCGGTGGCAGCTGCGGATGCGGCGGAAGTCGGGTCGGAGACAGCTCTTCGGACATAGCTATAGGGTCTGGCTTGTCTGCGTTGTGTTCCGAGCTTGTCTCTTGACGAGAGCGGACGAGGCGAAGCCGCCAGTTTGACCCTGATGCCGGTCTCAGCTGGCGCCCTCGCTTTGTGCGCCTCCTTCGCCAGCTATTGCTTCTTAAGATCGTCTGACGGTAATACGAGGCCCAAGACTATACTGGGTAAGCTGACCGAAGTGCCCGAGAGGCGTGAGGAAGAGAAGAGAGAGGCGCAATTTGGGTCGCGAGAGTCGATCTCGGCCGAGGGCGAAGATACTGTTACAGCAGACTCGGACGAGCACAAATCTCTATCGCTGCCCTAGTACCGTGTCATCTATTCGCTCTGCACCAGTCGCACGCTCGAAATCGCCAAAGTCGTCGTCATAGCCACCGCCCTCGTTCCGCTCGTAGACGCCCGTCCGCCCTGATCCCTTCGCATCGCTCCGTACCGACTCGGCATACCGTCCCAGATCGTCGACTTCGTCCATCTCGAGCTCTTCTGCCCCGCGTTGACTCGCCCGTTCGCTGGCGAGGACCGAGTCGGCGTCGTCGAGCCGTTCGAGACCCGACTGTTTCCGTCGCGCCGACTGCGACATCTCGTTCGGTCTACTGCTGCTGGGCACTTGTAGTGTCGATGATGCCGGCACAACCGAGTCGTTGGCGCTGGTCGACGGCGCACCGCCTCCGAAGAAGCGCGAAAGCCACCCTTGGCCTTTCCGCTTCTCGGCTTCCTCGCCCTCGGTGATTGCGGACGAGCCCGCCTTTGCCGCCTCAAGATCGCCTCCAACGTCTGAGCTGGCGTTCGTGTAGCCTCTTGCGAAGCCGGGCTTGCCCGACGCTTCTGGTCCGAGCCCATCCGCGGCACCGGTCGAGTCGTCGAAGGGATTCTGCGCCACCGAAGCGCTCGAGGCGGACCGCGCGGGTCGGATCCGGGGTTGTTTCTTGAGGCTGAGCATGATGACGCCGGCGATGAGGATGGCGATCGATAGCCAAATGAGGAGGAAGACATGGAGCTTGTACGTTTTCGTCTGATCGAGGTAGACGAGCGAGATGATGAAGCCCGAAGTCGTGTCTGAAGGGTAGTGCGGTGTGTAATCAGCACTCTGCGCTGTTCTTCCCCCGAGTGCGCACCGCCAAGAGAGTCCTGACTCACAAGTGGCAAAGAGGACGGGGACAACAAAGGTTGCATCGAAGCATTTGAGCGCGAGCTGCAGCGCGTAGACTTGCGTGACGGCGCAGACGACGAGGAGGATCACGATGAACCAGGACAACGGCGAGGTAAACTGGTTCGCCTCGTTCGGGTCGCTCTTGTGAATCGCGCTCGTGACGAGTTTGACGCCGCTCTTGGCGAGAATAAGGGTTTGACCGGATAAGAGTCCGCTCGTAACAGCCCAAGCAAAAGCGGCGAGCTGGCGAATCGACGAGTCGGGGCGGGCGCTCGTCCACTTCTCGAGTGCCTGCTTGACGAGTCGGCGGACCCGGCCTTGTTTCCGATGCCACGCATCACGGAATGACTTGACTTGGCCGACGAACCCTTGACCTTCGTACGGGTTCGCGACGCGGCGACCGCCTCCGCCTTCGAGCATCGCATCGACGCCAGACCCGTCGCGGTCATCTTCGCCGCGCTCGTCGATAACGCGCGCCATGCACACCTCGTGTGCGATCCTCGACAGCCACCAGAACGCGACCGTCGTCAACTCGAGGAAGGCGAGGAAGATGATCCAGTCCGACCGACCCCAGAGCTCTTTGAGCAACGAGAGGGACAAGTTGGACTCGGCGTCGATCTTGTCCGTCTTGATGCGCATATTACCAAAGACGACGACACCGACGACTCCGATGATGATGGTCAGCGTGCCGATGACGTCGAGTTTCGTGATGGACGTCCCGACGAGGAGGTACGCGAAGAGGATGTTGAAGATGAGCGACGAGCTACCGAGCGGAGCGACGTATTCTGCCCGCATAAACTCGAGCGCGAGGGTCGATCCGACGACTTGCGAGGCGATATAGAGTATAAGCCCGAGCAGCCAGTATGGTCTCAAGTAATCGGGTCTTCGCTGATCCGGCGGGAGGACCGCTTGGCGGTTGTAGTCGAGCTTGGTGACATTGAGCCCGAGCGCGTTCGTCAGACTCGCAGCGAGTGTGATTAGGAGCCCGATGACAAAGTCAATTGCCCTGTAGAAAGTTGCTTCCATTGGTCAGCAACGAGGGAACCGTCGGCGGAACGTTTGGCTGCCGGCTTCGCGGTCACGCACCGGTAGGTTTTCGGCTCGTACAAGTCTGTTTGATTCTGCATGGCGACCTTCTCACGCCGGCCGACCTTTGCAGACGTATGGATGGGCTATCCTTCGAAAGGTTGCTAAATGACGACGGGGTCCTCGGTGGAACGGACGGAGGCGATCCTTTGGCAGCGTCGCTCGCCAAAGCTGGCTCTTTGGTCGATGATACACGTGTTTTGAGTTGGACAGATAGTTGTTGGTAGCTCTCGGAGCGCTTCCTGGAGTTTGGCAGCTGGCGTGTACAGTTGTTCCGATCAGACCTTTCCTTGTCGCTACTGCACCGCCTCGTTCAGCGCACTCACTCCAAGAGATCAAATCAGCTTGCACGCCTCCCCTCGCGAGTGTGGAGGTTTCCTGAAGCTGCAGATCCGCAGCAGCGCTAGAGTAAAGCTCTCTCTCTCTCTATCTCTATTTGCGTGCTCACCCCTTCGACCCATGGCTTGCTGTTCCGTGAAGTTCATACTTACTAGAGTGGACTGGAGGACGGGACAAGGGCCGTTCTGCCCGGATCGACGACGGCGTCGACTCACCAGCTGAGCCTGCGCAAGCCCGCTTTGTACGCTGGCATGCTTCTTCCGTCGTGGTTGCCGCGACCCTTTCGTGCCCTGCTGGACATCACATGCTCGCACGCCCAACTTGTTGCGCTGGAAACTGTGGCGTCGGGCGTACCTCCGAGGCTCGCTGCATGCTTTGACCTCTCGCCCAGCTTCCTAAGAGGTCACAGCGTGCGCGACGGACCTGCGCAAAACGGAAGTGCTGACCGCGCGGCCTCCTACTTGACAGTCTCCCATCAAGACAGACGATCTCGGGCGTTGTCGGAGGCGGGCTTGGAACTCGTCGTAGCGTTCCCGGGGATTCCGACGAGACATCAACCTTCGTTCGTCGCTCGAAGGACTTTCAACAAGTCGTACGCTCGGCGAAGCGGCGAAAGGCAGTCGAGACTCATACGACAAGGGAAGAGCAAGGCGGCCTCGGTGACAAAGCACGAGAGTTGCAACGTCGGAGAGAAGCTTTTCTTCATCCGCAGCATCGGCGTCTACTTCCCGCCGGCTTCCTGCAATTATAGCGCTGCAGCTTTCGCGCAATTGCGCTCGGAGTGCAGCCGAGTGCTGCTTTGCCCAATTTTGAGTTGTTTTAAGGTGATTTTGGGTGGCCAGCTCGCGCGATCTCTGGCGAGTCCGGGGAGACAAGCAAGTACTTGGCTGCACGCGCCTCGTCCGCTCCTCCTCCTCCCTTCTACGTTGCCTAGACACTCTTATCTACCATGCTGTTCACCGCCGCTTCGTTCGCTACCGTCGCTCTCTTGTCGTCGTCGGCCATCTCGGCCCAGTCGATCCCGGCCGCCGCATCGGCTGTTCAACTCGCGACCGTCTCTGCCGAGTTTGCCAACAGCGGACTCAACGACACTGGGTGCGTACTCCCCGTACTCTACTCAAGTAGACTCAAGCGTCTCTAGCGCCGCGCTCCCCAGGCATCGGACGCGTGTTACGAGTTGTGCCTCGACGCGTCGACCCAAACATTCCCGCCGAGACGCGTCGCGTTTTTTTTTGTAACCATAAGCTGACTTTCGCGCTCTGCGTACACAGCAACCGTGGATTCGGCATCTCGCTCGATGCCAAGGCGCTCCTGAACGTCATCCTCCCCTCGGGCGAGTTGGTCCAGTACGTAGCAAGGACTGCCTCGAAATCCCCTCCGAAACGAGAGAGCTGACTCTCGCCGCATTACACTCGCCGCAGGGATGGTCAGGCCTACTCTGTCGACCAGGTCAGCGCGATGCCGACCATCTCGGTCACCCCGTCCAATTCGACTGCCGGCTGGTTCAACTCGTCGGCGGCGTACACGCTCACTCTCGCCGACGCCTCCTCGCTCGGTGACCCCGGTGAGCTCACGCGCTCATTTTCGGGATTCATTGTGCCCTGTAAACTGACACACCACTCGACAGACTCGGAGGGCAACTACCGCCACTACCTCGCCAACGGCCTGACTGGCTCGGCCGGCGACTCGAACAACCTGACGTTCACTCCCGAAGGCGGCAACACGATCACCTACTTTGCCGCGCCCGGACCGATCTCGGGCACCGGCCCGCACCGCTACGCGTGGCTCATGTTTGTCCAGCCCGACAACTTCCAGCCGCCGCAAAACTTGTCGGCCCAGGGCGTCGCGCCGAGCCACTGGTAGTGAGTCGCGCGAGCGGTCCTTTGGCGGCGTCAGCCTGCCACACCTCGCGGGCTATTCGCTGATAGAGTATTGTCGCGCCCTCACAGCGTCCAGTCGTACGTCCAGGCGACCGGCCTCGAGCTCGTCGCCGCGTCCTTCTTCACCGTCGAGGTCGGCCAGCCGACTGGTGAGCTGGTCGTGGTCCCCTTCGTCTTGATACTCCAGGCTGACTGTTCGGATTCTTGCGCATTCAGGCTCGGTCGCTTCTACCATGCCGGTGGTGAGTCTTGCGCCCTGTCTCGCCGAAAAGACGTGACCGGAACTGACCTCGGTCCACCTCCCCTCCTTTTCGCAGAGCACCGTCTCGATCGCCTCGACCGGTAGCGCCTCGGGTGCGCAGTCGACCGGCGCCTCCAAGTCGGGCTCGTCGTCCGGTGCCGCTTCGCCGAGCGGCAGCTCCACCCCTTCGTCCGGCGCGGCCAAGTCGGTCGTCGCTTCGATCGGCGCCGGCCTCCTCGGCCTCTTCGGTCTCGCTGCCCTTCTCTAAACACGCAACGACTTTGGAGAGATGAGCGAGCCAGTGTGGTAGCATTCGGCTCGCTTCAGGACTCGCTCACAGATACTTCATTTCGGTTTTTCCCGGCCAAGATCCTGGTTCCCAGCACGATTCTCCCTGACGACGTTGCCGCATATGACCATTGCAATTCACATTTTCACGACGACGTGTTTGACGAAGAAAGAATAGCCTGTAATAGGAAGACCGCGGCTCGGATATTGACGACCGGAGACCGGCTTCCGGCTTTCGAGCGAATCATACTCTACGAGCATGCTACGCCCTCTGAGTCGGACTGTAGGGCGCACTGCTGCCTGCGCTAGGTCATGGCTACCTGCTCAACACCACACCGCTCGTCCTGTGGCTATAGCCGCGTCACCGTCTCGGACCTTCTCATCCACCCCACTTTGCTCGGCAGCGCCATCTACGCCTAGAGCTGCGACGACGGCGCGCGTAGTGGAACATGGACCTCGAACAGTGACGCTCGAGCTTCCGGGAGGAGACAGAACGAGCTTGTGAGTCTCGGATGAGCCGGTCTACCTTGCTCTTCTCGGCCACACGCGGAGATGTCGGGGGAAATGGGCTATACAGCGGTGTTCATGTAAACTGACGGAGTACCGCACATTCAGCTCCTATACATGGCTGAGAGATCACTGCCGTGAAGAACGGTCGTACCACCCGCAGACGAGGCAAAGACTGGTCGACTCTACAAAGGTCAGCATGAGGCGCTCTCACATCCGCCGAGAGCATCCCGACTGACGCTGCCAAAGAGTGCAGATTCCCGCAGACTACCGAGCAGCGAAAGTGGAAGCTGGCGGGGACGGCCTGCACGTAACTTGTCGGTGGATTTGCTTGCTGCGCGGATCTATCACCGCTGCCCAGAAGATGCTGACCGTGTAGTCGATACGCAGGGCCCGCAAGCGACTTCGAGTCGACATATACATCCTTCTTCCCTTGGGCATTCCTGATCCAGCACGCGTACAATCCGACGCTGGTGCGCCGGGAACAGCTGCCGGCCTTGAATGACCAGTTGCGTGCAGTCACTTTCCGCGGCTCGGCATCGGGGCCAATCTGACCGAGACGAACTTTGTAACGGATGCAGCAAGATCTATTGGACGAAAGATATCGCGAATGACCCGCCGAAGGTCGGCTACGAGGAGGTCATGAACTCGGAAGAAGGAGTCTGGGAGTGGCTCAAGCGGATCGAGAGTCTCGCTTGCCCGCTGCACTTCCGCCTTAACGGGCTGACTCGGATGATATAACAGGACATGTACGGATTCTCGCTCGTTTCCGGCATCCCCGGCACGCCCGAAGCGACCGAAGCGCTGATTCGCCGGATCGCCTTCATTCGCGAAACTCATTATGGCGGCTTCTGGGATTTCACCGCAAACCTCGAACACGGGGACCTCGCATACTCGGACGTGCGGCTCGAGGCGCACACGGACACGACCTACTTTACCGACGTGAGCCGGGAAGGCGGACTGCCGGCGGCGACTCCTGACTGATCCGGATGTGCTCGCAGCCCTGCGGTCTTCAGCTCTTCCATCTTCTGTCACCATCGACGACACATACAGGCGGTCACAACTTGCTCGTCGATGGCTTCCGAGCGGCCACGGTTCTCAAAGAAACTTACCCCGATCATTACGAGCTTTTGTCGACACTGCCGATTCCTGCGCAAGCCTCCGGCTCCGGTTCGGCATCGCTCCCGTCAGGCGTCCATATGCGTCCCCTGCGAGATCTGCCTGTACTGAATCACGACGAGAACGGCGAGTTGGTCATGGTCCGCTGGAATGGGGATGACCGGGGAGTGGTCGGCGGAGCGGCATTCGAAGGCGACAAGATGGACCGGTGGTACGATGCCTTGCGGGTCTGGGAAGGTATCCTGCGGTCGGAAGAGGCACAGCTATGGACAAAGATGGAAGTCGGGACGGCCGTCAGTGAGTGGTTCAAAGCTTTCAGCTGAGCCCCCAATTTCTGGCCCTGACGCTCGTCAATCTCGCAGTCTTTGACAATCTCCGCGTGCTTCACGGCCGCTCTGCTTACTCCGGCTCGCGCCGTCTTTGCGGAGCCTACGTGAACGGCGACGACTACCGCAGTCGCTTGCGAGGGTTGCAAAGGCAGTACGGCGGCGGCGATCCGAAGCTCGGCGCACTCCGGAGACTCGTCAGCGAACGCTATGGGCTTCAAGCGGCTTCTAAGCGTGCGGCGGACCGGACTGGCGCATGGGCAGACTACTTGTAGCGACATTCGGAACCTCGCATAGAATCAATAAGCGGATGTTGCAGCCCAGCTGCGTGATGCATTGCAGAGAAAAGCGAGCGTGAGAGCTCGTTATGGGAATTGTGCGTGCTCGGAGCGAGGGGTATACTGAGGAAATCTATGGCGCGGCCTGTGCTGGCGCGGAGGGGGATCAAGTAGGTCACAGAGAAAATGCGGATAGTATGTCACGCCGAGGCTCCTTGCGATGCGATGGGCCTCAAGACAGGTCGGAATGAAGAGAAACGGAAGTGCGAGACAGAAGGGAGAAATGTGCAGAGCGAAGGAGGGTGAAGAGTAAATCGGGAGAGGCGTACGCAATGTTAGGCAGCGCCCATGCCCCAAGTACCGAGAGTCTGAGACGGAATTACTCAGGTCAGTGTTTGTGCTAGTGAGCGACAAGTAGGCGGAAGGAGCTCACCCGAGCGCAAGTCTCGCGAAGATGTTGGGCCTTGTCCGAGTCCCACATGCCGACCGAGAGAAACTCGCGGCCATAGTGCATGCAGGCTTCCTGGTGGAACTTGCCGTAGAGCCGCGAGGAGATCGAGTTCTGGTGACCGATGCACGTTAGTTCGCCGCTTTGTAAGCAGAGGAACAGGCCATACACACCTTGAGTTTCTCGGCGGGATCTTCCCGGTAGCCGACCGGGTTCTTTTCGAGAACCTCGAGCGTGTACGCCCAGTCTTCCGGCAGCACAAACATCTCGGCGCCAGAGAGGAACATCTGGTACGTGCATGCGGCGCGCAGGTCGTCGAACCGCTCGGTGCACCACGGGTGACCTTTCCGGCTCATTGCGACCAAAGGCGCATAGTGCAGGTCATAGTCGACGACCTTGTACGGTTCGCGCCCGCCGCCGACCTTGCCGTCGATGCCGAGGCCGATACCGCCACCCGCAGCTGGTTCGTCGTTGAGCTTAGGATCGGCCGACGACTTGCGCCAGAGGTACCAGTTCGAGGGACCACGGTTCGGCTCCCATCGGCGGTCAAAGAGCGCGAGCTGGGCGTCCGTCTGGGTCGACACGGTCGGCGAACGCGTGTTGGCAAGCTGGACGAGCGTTTGCTTCCGGCTTGGCCAATCTTCCGGCGCGATCGGCAGCGACTCGTACAGCTGACCGACATGCTGCGCCGCAATCGCCTCAAACTCGTCATCGCGGACGCCGGCATACGCATCGCTGGTCGTCGAAAGCCCGAGCTGCTCCCGAAGCTGTCCCGTCGTAGCGATCCGGCTCGCCGAGCCGACAGCATCGCGCAAGAAACCAAACATCGGAACGACGAGAGCGTCGCCACGCTCGAGCATGATCTCGCGCGCCTTGGCTTCCGTCAACCTGCGTCGGAGGCCGCCGCTCGGGGTGATGCGGGCGTCGCCGGCGAGAAAGATGACGTCGGTCGAGGCGAAGAAGCGCGCCAAGTTCAGGTGGAAGTTGCGAGCGAACGGCTGGCGGATCATGCGCTCGCGCGCCTTGTCGATCGAACGCTCCGACATGCTCGTCGGGACGCCGAGAATGTGAAAGTCGACAAACTGCTTGACGAGCGGGTGGGTGTCTCGCAAGGCCTTGATCGCGCCGAGGAGCGCAGTCCGGCGCGCCGTATCGTGCCGAGAGTGGGCAGTCTCGAAGACGAGCGAGACGGGGCCTCGCCAAGCCTTGACGAACGGAGGAAGGGTATCGAGCCAGGCGTCGTTCGAGTACATGAGAGCCGTCGCGTCCTCACTCGACACTTTGGCAGCGGCAGAGAAGGCGAATCTGGTCCGCACAGTGTGATCAATGACTGGCGCGGGCAGTTCTTGTCAGGACAGGACCCACGGGATGATCTCGTCATGCAGGTCCCAGTGAACCTTGTCGTGCATCTTGGAGAAGCGATAAGTGTGGGTAAAGGGCGTGAGCGGGTTCGCTTGCGGGCTCAGGTCGCCCTTGTCGACATCTGGGGGAGAGCCGCTCGTCAGTCCCGGCTAGGTGGTGCTCAGACGAGCGATCTCGAGCTCACCGTCGGGGTTGCCGATCCGTTGAACCTTGCCCCAACCGTCGACGTTCAGCTCGCTCTCCGCCTCGTCGACGTTTGTCGCAGTAGATACAGATGCTGCGTCCGAAGGTCTGAGCCACGGAAGGTCGATCCCGGCCTTTGCACCGAGGCCGTCGGCGTAATCCCGAACGACCTGCCAGCCTGCGGCGCCCTGCTCGGCGCCGAGCCGACTTGGCGCAATGCCATCTTTGCCAGGGCTTGCTCGTGTTGAGAAGAGATAGGAAGGAAGGGAGAAGGTAAGGTACAGGAAAGAGAAGGCGAGGTAGGCGATGATGGCGAGTCGGATCGGAAGCGGAGACTTTTTCTTACCGACCGCGGACGGAACAGTGCCGTGTAAAGCTGGAGAGGTCGTCAAGAGGCGGGTCGGCGGTATTGTCGCTCGCAAAGGTCGGGTCAAGAAGCTGAGCAGCGCGCTGGGCGCATCCAATATCCGGTCGACCGGCCCGACCCGCTCTGGTATTCTTCGCTTCGCGCCTTCCCGCACGTCGTCATCGCTGCTGTACGCCTTTTCCGCTTCCACCCCCCAGTCGTGCGATCTCCGTTGCCCGTTCCGGCTCTCTGCGCTCGATCGCGGTGAATAGGCTTCCAGTTGTGGCTGCGGCGCGCCGAGGTGAGTCGACGTGACGGGAGCGCACGCCGAAGTGAGCGACTGCTGTCGCGAGTGCGAGTGCGAGTCTGAGCCGGTCGATCGGGATCGCTCCATGCTCGGCGACATCGAGGCGAAACTGCTCGACGACGGGGAGCGCGGCAAGAGGGACGAGACCGAGCTCCACGCCGACGTGGAAGGTGTCGGACCGCCGAGAGAGTATGCTTGGTGGGAGTACGGGGCGTTGCCGCCGGTCCGCGCCGAGGCGGTCCCTGCTGACGGGACAGCAGCAAAGGCGTAACTGTTCGAGGCGGACTGCGAGTTTTCTCGCGACATCTCGGGCGGAGTCGCGTAAGCCGAGACGGGTCGACTCGGTGGAGGTTCTGTCCGAGGTCGGGGAACAGCGCCCGTCGTGCTAGGTCCCGCCCTGATCCCGAGCCCGGTGGCCATGTCGGCTGTCGCGCCGAGTCGGTCAACCTGGTCAGGGTCGCCTCTCCTTGCCATCACCCTCCTTTCTTCGTCGTGCGCTCTTGTGACTGCGCTGCTGACTTGCGTTTGACTATGCGGGCGGTACCAATCGAGCGAAGGGTGGTGTCGTATGAACGAGCGGTCGCCGAGGCGGACTGAGCGGGTCCGTTTGTCCTCGTCGGCGAATACGAAGTCGTCGGCGCTCCTGGTAGCACTCGCGGCGACTGTTGCATCGATTGCATTGCCGTAGGGCAGCACAGGGGAGCGTACAGAGGAGCGGTCGATAAAGTGAGAGGCGGGTCAGCCAACCTTTTGCGTCATGCAATCTGTCAAACAGCCCGAGGCGCACCTGCTCTCTCTTTGATCGCTCAAGACTGGGATGCCTGGTCCTATGGCAAGGTCAGGCTGGCGCACAGCGTAGCAGGGAGCGGCGGGGGGAGCGAGCGAGAGAAAAAGGTGTTGGTCTGCGCGGAAGCCAGGCGAACGGGCCGGGACAACTTCGGGATCCGTGCACTCGCACAAGGGGACGCCGATTCACGCGCAAAGACGTGTCTTGGAACTCGCGCAACGCGCACGCTTCTTTGGTAGACTGCCCGGACTGACCCAGCGCGCCCGAACGACGCGTCCTTGGCATCGCGCCGCCAAAAGTGGGTGTCTCGCATTTTTGGCACCCGCCCGCCGTATATTGCGCTCGGATCGTATACGGCAAAGGCTTTTCTACGAAGCAAAGTGGTGGTAGCTTTACTTGCAGCAGTTGAGGTGGCACCGACTCGTTGGATCCTTGGGCCGGGCGCCGTGGTGGCCGGCCGCGACGGCTGCTGCGCACTCGCTAGCGCGTTGAAAGTGGCTCGTTGCTGGCTCTACGACGTCGTTGGTATCCTTTTAGCTTGCCCTGGACAGAACAAGCGCAGGACCGCCGCGCAAAAGGGAGGTCCCCCCCCCGACGGCAGCCGTGCACGACCGTCTCGGTCGCCAAAAGAAGAGACTCTCTGGCCGGGAATTGAACCCGGGTCTCAGCCGTGACAAGGCTGGATACTAACCACTATACTACCAAAGATCGATAGGAAACTCGCACCGTAACGCAAATATCATCCACGCACCAACTTTCTCAACTCGAGCCCGACAATTACCCCTTCGGAGCGGCCGGACCGGAGCTTCTCTGTACTCGACACGTCACTGTGGACTATAAAAATGTCTCGAGCTTAAAAGCGCCCAAAAAAGAACGACCGCGTAGCGAGCAGTACTCGCGGGAACGCCGTTCCCCCATTCCCGCCTCCCGCTCGTCTGCAGGGCGGCTGTAGAGCTGTCCTGCCGGTGAAGAGCCATAGTTCAGGGGTGCTATACAAAGCTGCAAGACACAGGAAGGAGTGAAAATCCAACCGGGCAAACTGAGACCCGCAGCCAGCTAGCTCGCAAAGACGAAGTGCCGCCCTGTTCCGAGGTTGCTCTCTCGAGTAGTGCGCGCTGCAACTCATGTCCTCCATCAAGATGCGCTGCAAACCTGTCTGACAGGCAAGAAGCAACAGCACAAAGGAGTAAAAGCCGAATCTTGTTGCGCTTCAAAGGCCAAACTTCAAAGAGGAGCCGGGCAACTCGTAGCACACAAACGGAAACAATAATTCCCCAGAGTCGTCTACACCTTACAGGAAGAAGCACTAGTCGCGGTCGGCGAGATTGCTCATTGCCTCCGAGTATTGCTCGCCGTGTACCGGGTTCTCTCGCAGGATCGAGCGGATCTTTGCGAGGTCCTCGGCACTGAGCTGGACATTCTGCGACGCCCAGTTCTCGTCGAGGTACTTCATGGACTTGGTCTGCGCGTGGGAATTGTGTCAGCGCAGAAAGCAGGGGAACAAGAAGAGACGGAGCGCACGCCCGGAATTGGAATGATGAGGTCCCCGTGGACCTGCATGTCCCAAGCTAGCGCAAGCTGCCCGGGTGAACACTGCTTCTCCTTTGCAAGGTTCTCAAACGCTGCATGTGGTCAAAAGATCAGTTGAATTCGCCAGCTTGCGAGGATGAGTCAAGTCCGCAAATAGGGCGAAGGCCAGTGCCTAGACGCACCGTTGACCAATTTGACGTTGTGCTCCCACGCGTCCCGGTTGAACCGAGGGAACAGTCCGGTCGACCGCATGTCGCCTTCCTTTTCAAAGTCCTCGAAAACCTTGTACTTGCCGGTAAGGGCGCCCTTGCCGAGCGGCGAATAGGCGAGAATTTTGACGCCGAGCTCTTCACACGTGTCGAGGACGCCGTTGTCCTGCAAAGCGCCGCTTCGCGTCAGATCAGCGCCAGAGCTGAACCCGCGGGAATGACTCACCTCGATGGCAGTCTCGAAGGGAGAAAATTCCATCTCGACAAAGTCGATCTTGGCGACTTTGGCGGCGCGCCGCAAAGTCGAGGCACTCATCTGTGCTCAAATCACAATCAGTTTCGAACCCCCTGCCGTTGAAGTGAGTGGATCCTCACGCACAGCCGACAGCCCGATAAATCGACACTTGCCAGCCTGACGAGCGTCTTCCATTGCCTGGACCGACTCCTCAATCGCCACGTTCTGATCAACCCGATGGAGTAACCAAACGTCGGGTGCCGATCCGAGGTTCCGGATGGACTGGTCGATGCAGTGCTGCGCGAAGGCGGCGGAACCTGTATAGAGCGTCGTTGGTCAACCTGTGGCGGCTCCCAACTCGAGCGCAGACGGGACTTGCCGTTGGGCTGCAGCTTGCCGTCGATGAGCTTCAGCCCCCATTTCGTCACGAGCGTGACTTTGCTTCGATTAGCACCCTTGCGCAAGACCTCCCCGATCAGTTTTTTCGTTGTGCTGGTCTTGTCCGTAGATGGTGGCCGTGTTCCAAGATTCGACAGCCCTACTCTTGAGCGAGATTATCAGCGCAGCTTCTTTCACAGAGTGAATGGAATGAGCTCACAATTTTGATCGCGCGACGGAGGGTCTCCTTCGAGTCATAGTCCTTCGCGATGCCGTACGACTGGCTCAAACCCTGCAAGTAAGGATGTGAGCCACGTCCGCATGCAGTTCCTTCCGCTAGGCGCACCATGGCACCGTAGCCAAGCTGTTGAACAAGGAGATTGCTGGACAGGCGGATGAGCCGAGGCTGGGAGACATTTTGAGCAGATATGGGGGCAGAGCGGGCTTCGAGTCTGAGCGAGATAGAGACAGGAGCAGGAAAGAGAGCGTCAACGTTTGCTCAGACTGACAAGGGCCGATTAGTCTATCTCCGCTCTGTGCCGACTGGAGGAAAGAGCAGTGAACCGAGGCGGCAGCAGCGTGAAGTGGAGCAGAAGTGGAGGCATTGGCGCCGCCGGGGAGCAGTTTCTGCACCAAGGGGGAGGAGGCAAAGGCCACCAAAGCGGACGGAAGCGATAATTCACGCGAGGTGACTGTCCGTCGTAGCCATCCTGCATCCCACAGCAGCTGCGATCAAAGGTGTCCGAGACGTCCGACGCGAGCAAGTGAGGTCGTGGAGCGGAGGCAATCAGCGAGTCGGGGGACCATAGCGATGCACGCAGATGGTTCAGCGAGTCAAAGATCAGCGCTTGAGCATTGCGGGAGCGGCAGGCTGTGGTGGGACGAGAGGCGAGATTCGAGACGAGGTCGACCAGCGCAGGCGCGGCGCGAGAGAGTTGCCGCCCGACCTTTCACGCTCGGCACGGTTCCGGCAATCAAGTCGGCGCCGGTACATACGCTCAAACATCACCGTCGGACGCGCCAGTAGTCGATTGCGCCAGCGCCCGAGGACTCGCCCCTTCGACTCGAACAGGCTCCGGAAAGTCAAGCTCTCGACGACGACGACGACAACAACAGCCTCCAGTGCCCCGAACAACATGCCGGCACCGATCTCTATCGCACCGGGCGCGCCTGCCGAGCTCAGCGTCGCGTGGCAGTTCGAGGCGACGCTGTTCGACCTTCCGACCGGAGATTTCGAGTCCGCCCCGACCTCTTTCAAATCAACGTGCGGCTCTTGGTCTTTCTCCATTGCACGGCTACAAGACGGCGACTCGTCGAGTGAGGACAGCCAAGAAAGGGGTGGGATCCTCGCGTTCACGGTCGACCACGGGGAGCTCCCGGCCGGTAGTCTCGGTGATCTTGTCCAGGTTCGCCTGAAACTCGAGCTATTGGACCAGTCAAAGCGTCGCACGGTCGGGTCTGAACGCTTCGGTCCAGGCTCGGAACCGGAAACGAACGCAAACGCAGGAGAGCCTTTCACAGGCTGGAAGCTCTTCGTCGACCTCTCCTCCCTCTCTTCCCAGCACACCCGGCTGCACCAAGCTTTCAGCTCACAGTCTCGGTATCGCTTGAGTGTAAGCTTGACCGGCGGCCTACAGCAAGCTCCCGGTGGACCAGAGGCGGGCCTGAACGCGCCGAAATCCCGAGCTGAACAACTCGCCGGTAAATGGTCACATTGGAGCATTCCTCGGGTATGCAATAAGCTGACATTCTTGCCCATGGTTCTCCTAGCTCTGCACCTCTCGCCGATGCCGGCAGACTTGCGATTGACATTCCGGCGCGAAGGCTCCCGCAATCTAACGCTGTGGACGAGCAGCACCGGTCTGTCCGCCCTTTCCCCCGAGCTCGAACGACTCGTGACGGAAGCCGGTACCGACAATCCGCCGCCGGCAAAGCGGGCTCGTAGCGAAGCACCCGAGCCGGGCCTTTCAAAATTGGAGAGCGCGGGCGCGAGCGCGGTCGAGGATTGGCAAGACTCGGACAACGAGACGGACGATTTCATCCGCTCCTTGCCACATCTTGATGGCGAATCCGGCGTTGCGCAGGGGATTCTACCGCAGTGTCGCTCAATCGACGTTTCCGAGGCGGCGTACTCAACTGTCCGCGCCGTCCTTCTCTACGTTGTGTCGGGATACCTCGCGTTCGCGCCGCTGCGCTCGAATCGGCCGCAAGCTGGTGCAGCAGAGCACGGTCAATCGCCGTTGCTCGTCCAAGCAAGACAGGTCGCGCCGACCCTTCCACACCCCGTCTCTCCCAAATCGGTGTATCGGCTCGCACGGCGGTTACAGCTGCGCGACTTGCAATCGCTCGCCCTCGACCAACTCGCCATCTCGCTTTCGGTTGAAGGCGCGGCGACCGAGCTGTTCAGCCCCGTCGCGATCGCCTATGCCGAAGTACGCGGCGTTGTGCGGGACTTTATCCTCCAGAACTTGGGGGCAGTTCGAGCGACTCAGGGGTGGAAGGAGCAGACCAGGAAGGCGAGTCGCGGCGAGGTCAAGGGGGCAGCAATGGTCATGACGGAGCTTTTCGCGGCTTTGGCGGAGGAGGTTTGAGGAGCTGGCGGGTACGCAGCGGCTACGAAAAAATCGCAACCTCAGAGACTCGAGCTCGGCGCACGCGCATACCGGACTATGTATCTCTCGCGACAAGACATGCCACAAGCGTTGTGTCCATAGTCATTCTCTCAAGTGTGAGCGAGCGATTCGCGACCGCAGCTTTTTCGCCGGGAACCGTTCTCCTTTGCCGCCTTTCGCTTCTCCCTCCCCTTCTTCATAGCTCAGCGGCCACTGACAAGCTATACAACTAGTCAAGCTCCGTCCGCCGCGTACCAAGGCCGCATCGTCAGGCTGAAGACGCTCACCGCGCGGCGCCAGAACTTGATAGTCTTCCGTCGAGCGATCGAGAGCAGCCTACCTCGAGCACATCCGAGCAGCCGATGGTCCGAGCCAGACCGACTCACAGGACTATGCTCAAGTCTCCGGCGACCATCGTCGAGACGTCGGCGAGCATGGCGTACTCGTTCAAGCTGGCGTGGATCTTCACCGCCAACCTTCGCCACCTCGCGCCCGACTCGAACGTGTTCAAGGCGACGCCCAAGCAGATCCCGATGCAAGGCCAATACAGCCTGAATTTCGACGTCGACGACGCGGAGCTCACCAGGCTGACCTGCGTGCACTCTAACCTCCAGCCCGGCGACTCGGGTGCGACAGTCACGGTTGAATTGCGGCTCGAATGGATCGATCCCAGCGAAGAGTTTGTTACTCTCAAAGCCAAATCGTATGGATCCGGGAGCCAGCCGAGGCGTGCCAGTAACGGGAATGCGTATGATGGTTGGGCTCTGGATGTCGACCTCAACGCCATCGGAGCTAAGCACCTTCGTTTCGGGGAAGTCGCCGGTACCGTCCAGAACTATCGCTTCACGGCGAAAATCCTTCAGAATCCTGCGAGGACTGAGAAGAATGAGACCGAGATTGGCGATTTTGAGACTGCCACTCGTCTTGCTGGTGCGTGTCTGACCTTTGAGACAATGTTGTTCTCCTTCGCTCACTCCTTTTCTGAATGCGTGCAGGCATCAACCTCGACCCCCTGCCGTTCGACATTTGCTTCGTGTTCCCGAAGCCCGGATCTGACCGCCCTTTGGAACTCTGGACGAGCTCCGCTCTCCTTTCGACGGAATCGCCATACTTCCAGGACATGCTCACGTCTGAATATCAGGAGACGCTGCCTCGGCGAGCCAAACGACCGCGCCTCGACTCGACCGCAAAGATGGCAGTCGAATCCCCTGCGGAACTTCACCCGGACTGGCTTGACTCGGACGACGAGGCGGACGCGCGCTATCAGCACACCTCTGCGGCATCTTCTCGCCAATCGCTCAATGACGAGCTTGAGCTCGAGTACCGCCAAGTCACCGTGACGGGATCCGCCTACACGACTTATCGCGCGGTCCTCTTGTGGCTGCACTGCGGCTACATCGACTTTGCCCCGCTCAACTCGTCACTTTCGCCACGTGATTCGACGAGCAAGGAAACGCGTGAAGAGATTTACCAGGAGTCGCTTGATGCCGCCCCGACTTTGCCTCTCCCTGCGTCGCCCAAGTCGGTTTACCGCCTCGCCCACCTGTTGCAGCTCCCTGAGCTGCAGGAGCTCGCGCTCGGCGCTCTGGCGGCTTCGCTGACGGTCGAAGGCGCGGCTTGCGAGCTCTTCAGCCCCGTCGCGCTCGCCTATGACGAAGTGCGCGACATCGTCCGCGAGTTCGTTTTGGAGCACGTCGGAGAGGTAACAGCGACCCCGGCTTGGAAGGAGGCGTCAAGCAAGGCAGCACAGCGGTCGACTGAAGATGCCTTGATGGTCATGATGGAGCTCTTTGAAGGGTTGGCGGTGTGAGCTGCCAGATAGCGATCCCGAGCTTGAAACTTTCGCTTGTTTTGACCTTCTGCCGTTCGAACTTCTGCGAGTGCTTCGCTTACCTACGCATCAGGTTGTGCAGCTTCCGAAGCTCTGTAAGTAGCATGAAGGAGACGAGTCCTTGGCGAAGTCGAGGCTACAAGCTTGATCAAGAAGAGCGGCGCGCGATTGCTCCCGAGGTACATTGCCGCGGGAGATAGGTGAGAGCTGCAATTTGCGACTAGACGAGTTACTGTAGTTCTTGACTGCTCCTGGCAACGGGGAGAAGCTTGCGATCTACACAATGTGTGAACACCGAGCGGCAATCACCGCGCGGCAAATTGGGTTGGTGGATTTCACGTCTAGCTTTGTGGAGGTGTAGTAGAGATCTGTCCCAGCTCGGTGAGCGGCGAGATTGCAACGTTGACGTGCCTTGGCCGGGCGCAATCTGACTTCAGGCACGAAACTGAACGATACAATTTTGATTTAGACGAGCTCTGATGCATGCGAGATGCGGGTATCAGCCCGGTTCACCTGGTATTGCCGCCTACGATCAATGTCTGTAAATTCTACAGTCATACTTGGCTGCGTGCTGGAGGAGGGAGGCCCTGTGAACGAAAGGGTGGCGGGAACGGAGAACGGCCTTCTCGCGAGTCCTGCTCGCTACGGAGTCGTTCTTTTCGGGGGTTTTTCAGCTCGGGGCGACCTTATAGCTTACAGTGACGTGTTGAGCATGAAGAAGCTATGGTCCGGCGGCTCCGAAGGGGTGGAAGAGGCGCCGGAGTCGCGGGAGGTTGTTTGCGGATTATGGTGGCGTTGCCGGCTTGCTTTTCCATCGGTCTTTGGTAGTATAGTGGTTAGTATCCAGCCTTGTCACGGCTGAGACCCGGGTTCAATTCCCGGCCAGAGAGTTCTTCTTTTGTCGACCGAGACGGTTGTCCGCGCGGCCGTCGGGGGGCGATCTGCCTTTTTGCGCCGGACGCGCTTCATCCCGCCTTGCTATGGAACGGCCCGCACACTGCTCTCGCAAAGGCTTGTAGCGCCAACAACGCGGCTACACTCCGCGAGCATCCGGTCGCGAGGAAATCGCTGTCCGGCCCTTTGAAGAGTGCCCTCTCTTCTGGTATCTACGCTCAGTACAAGATGAAGAGACTCGAGAGCGAGATGACATGCAAGTTGCGACTACGATCAACCGGTGTACAGGAACCACTGACTCCGACACTCGACGGCAGCTCTCCGCACGTCTCGCCGCGGGTCGTCGAGAGCTCGGCCGAGTTCCTTCAGTATGGAAGCCTTCTGCGAATGGAGGGTGAGATAAGGTATATGTGCTGGGAGTGCAGCCAGGAAGGACAGGGACGCAAGCCGGAGTTTCTGAAAATTGCGGGAGGCAGTCAGCGGGCGAGAACCGGCTCGACATGACATGCTGCCACTTACGACCGCAGACGCGTCATCGACGCCGTGAACATGCGTCGACAGTCCGCGGAGCACCTTGGTCGCAACGCTTCCAACCGAGTTCTCGAGCTCGGCCGGGACGTCATTGACCAGGACGGTCAGGGCTTCAATAACGTTCGCACGCAAAGCTGTGTCGGGCAAGTCGAGCGACGTGATCAGGAGAGGGAGGAGCTACAGCACGGCAATGGGTCAGCGCGCAAATCGGTTCGAGGCGGGCAGTTGCGATCGCACCTTCGGCAATTCAGTCAAGGTGAGTTGCTTCGGGATGTGGCGGAGCAATATTGAGAGCGCAACGAGGTAGATATTCTTCGCATCCCCTTCGGCGGTCGAGCTCTTGTACAGCCCGACGAGCTTCGGCAGCAAATAGGTAAAGAAGCGTTGCCGGTAGAGAAGCTGCGCAAGGGGCGATTAGTGGAAGGCAACACTGGCTGTCAGCGAGCAGCACTCACCCGAATGACCGCAGCATTCTCTCGACTGAGCACGCCGTCCTTCTCCTCCGCGATCGTGCCGAGACTGGTCGAGGCGACCGCCGCGACGTCCTGATCTTGCAGCAAGTCGAGCAGGCGGTCGACCATTGCGTAGCCGCGCTGATCTGAGCGCACTACGAGACCCTTGGCAACCTGTGCGGAGTCATGTTAGCGAGACTGGCCGGAGCTCGGAAGGCAAGGTAGGCCGTACCCAAGAATACGCGCGAAGAGCTGCCCGGCGTCGTGGGACCGCCTGCGTCGGAGCGGCCACCGATTGCGAGTAGAAGGCATCGAGGTCGACATCAATGAACTCGTGCAAGTCTAGAGGCCGGGAGCGGATCAGTCTTTATCCGCAACCTTTATCCGAGTTCATTTCGGGCGAGTCATTGGGACGGACCTTGCGCGCGCTTGTTGACGGAACTGCCCAGCAAGTGGACTGTCGCCGCGAGCTGAACCTCATTCTGCGCCGCGAGCGCCCGCTCAAGGGACGAGCGCAAGAAGGTGACAAGATCGGACGTCGGCGCAGTGGCATTCGGCTTGAGGGCCAGCATCACCGCCGAAAAAAGAGCGACGAGGTTTCTTTGCACCGTCGGGCTCTCCTCCTGCCGAGCTAGAGGTCAGTGGCCCCGTCATTCAGCCTCTGTTCTCTGCGCGACTGGCGGCCTACCTCAAAGGGTCGGAAAGCGATGCCGCCTCGCTGACTGACCGCCGGACCCAGCCAAGGCTCTAGGTTGCCAGCGTGGAACGCGTCATTAACCGCCTGCGACAAGGTTTCTTGTCGGCTGTATGCTCGATTAGTCAGTCGTGCTTGCTCGCTCAGCAGGTTGAGCTTCGAACTAGGAAGGAAATGCACCTCTCGTCGACCTGCTGCACGATCAAGGTGACGACCCTGCCGGCGTCAAGGACCAACCGGGGATCACAAGCGACTGGTCGCAGACCTTCGGAAGCGTGAAGAGTGGTCGGCAAGATGAACATGGCGCAAAGGCGCGGGAGAAAACCCTCGACGTATTTCGCAACGTCGACGTGACCTTGCTTGACTTTCTCTCGCAGGACCGCCCGCAGAGTCGCGAGGAGGTGATGTGAGTATAGCGATGCGGCGAGGTACTCTGCCGATGCGGGCAGCGCTGACATCGCGAGTGCCTTGTCGAGGCGAGCCGATAGCCGGAGAGCGAGGATCTCAAACAGGTCGGGGTGCACGCAGAGAGCAGCGAGCGCCTCGAGTGCGCGACGGTAATCGTCACTCTCTGCTGACCCGGGGAGGGGCACCGAGCCGGTCGGCAGGGTCGCCAGAAGGAGGGGGAGGGTGAGGCGCTCGATCGTCCGGGGATGCTGCCGGGCAATGACGACGAGTGCGTCGAGTGCGGCGTCGTAGTATTCGTCGCCGTCGGGAGTCATCAAGACCTCGTTGATACTCGAGATGGCAAAGTCGGTCTCGGCGGGCACGAGGAAGTCGGGAATGCGAACGAGCGCGTGGAGACCGGCGAGCGCCGGATGTCGGCACGTCAGGGCTCGAGTCGAGCCCGTCAAGATCGACAAGAGATCGTCCCGGTACGGCTCCAAGGGCGATGCACCGTCTGCGTGTGAAAATGAAGGAGGGTGGCGCAGCTCTTGTGGCGGAAGAGGCTCGTCGTCAGTCGAGACAAGCTCTGCTTCCGAGAGCGCTGCGAGGAGCGTCGCGAGATGAGTAAGGAGAGATGGACGCAGGGCGATGTCGTCTTGGCTCTTGTACAGTTCGAGCACGGGCGGAAGTGTCTGCTCGAGGACGTAACGAGCCAATCGATCTGCACGTTCGAGCCTGGTCAGCTTGATCTTGGTGATAGGTTCACATTCACTAGAGCGCACCTGACGATGCGACAAGCGCCGTAAGGATCCGCAACGCCGGCTTGGCATTGTTCTTGTCCGGCTCCTTCAGCTCGTCGAGCGAGTTCTGCAACATTTTGACGGCGACACCTTCGATCGCTGCCGGCTCGGCCATCTCGGTGTCCTCGTCTTCGGTTGGTGATGTCCTAGTAGCATCGGGGTACAGAGTCGAGTAGAGGGCACGGATGGCGAGCAAGGCGTGATTCTGCATCTCGTTGTCTGACGCGTGGAAAACCTGCTCGTGGTACCGGGCTTGTGAGCGAACAGCCTAGATGGTGACTTGTGAATGAAACAAAGCCGTACCTCGACGATGAGGGCTTCAGAGAAGCGGCCTGCCCACTCGCCGCATGCCGCTGCCCCGTAGATCGGGAAGCAAGCCACGAGCGCTTGGAGAGTTTGACGCTGCGATAGGCCGTAAGTAAGCCGAGATTGCATGAAATAGGTACCGATCAAGCATCAGGGGGTCACCTTGGCTTTCTCCGACGCGGCTTGAAGCTTGTCGTAAAAGAGCGGGAGCGCCAGCGGGCCGAGCAGCGGAGTCGCAGACAGGCATGCTCTGTTCATGACGCAAACGTCAGCGACAATATGGATTCGTCGAGAGGGTGGCATGGACGGACCGCAGGGCAACGATGAGATCGTCCGAGGAGATGCCGTACGGGTCGTCGGGTGGAGGCGTGAAGGTGATCGGGAAGTAGCAGAACGTGATGTCGAACAGATCCTGATTGCATGCACCGTCAGCGATAGAACCGTGCAAGACCGGTGACGAGGACTGGCAGGGCTCACCTCGATGTGCTTGGCCGTGTCAAACTCGAGCAGGATGACCTTGACCAGGTTGAAGCTGATCATGAGGTTCCTCGGATCCTTTTCCCCCTCGACGAGCGAGCAGTAGCCGCTGATGAACTCGTTCCCGAGGCGTTTCAGCGCGGGCCGGGCGTGCGACATGAGGTGGTCGAGGAGGACATAGACCGAGTGGCGGATCGCCTGCGGGTGCGACTTCAAGGCGACGGAGCCGATGACGCTGCGAAGGGAGCGACCACAACGAGAGCCATATCAGCGACGTCGCGCACGATAAGGCAAAGGAGGTCATCCAGTTCAGGGCCGAGGAAGGCTCACCCGCGCGCAACTTCCATCCCTTCCCCGGTTCCAAACGTTTCCACCTTTGTCAACTCGGCGAGCGCAGTCGCACATGGCACGAGCGAAGCCTTCTCCGAGAGCTTGTCAACAAAGAAGGTAGTGAGGGTCTTGGCTGTAATGCGGGCGGCAAGGTCGGATAAGCGACTGGTTGAGATAAGCATCGCATCAAGGAAGCATCGGACTGACTCATTTGCCGGTCCAGGACGCTCTTGTCCATCTTGACTACGACTTCTGACAACAGCAAGACGCCTGCACATGGTGTGTGAGCGAGGCTGCACCTCTTTCGGAACTGAGCGAGTGGAGCGCACCTCGGGCCCGTTTGGCGTCTGCATCGCTCGTGAGCACCTCTGCGAGCTCTCGGACGATTCCGACGAGTTTCCAGTCGCCCCGTACGAGTCCTGCGAGTAGACAAGTGAGCGCTGAGCGTGCAGAGGCTCTCGAGTGACAATTTACCGTCGGCGATTTGTTGCGGGATGGGCGAAGTTGCGACGTCTGGTTCGTCGAGTGCGAGGTAGGACCGCACTAGTGGCGGTAACTGAGCTGCCATCGCCAGCAAGTGGTCTGGTAGAGACAGAATGAGCGGTGACGAGATGACGACAAAGTTGTCGAGACCGTTGACTTCTACCCCTCCACCCTCGCTCTCCCGCTACACAGCTCGAGAAGAGCTGATTGAACGTGCTAATAACTGCTATTGCTCTCTCCAACCGTTACAAGTCCAACCGAACTCGAACTGAGCAAAGATGGCGGCGAACAAGACTGCACTCCGCCGACTCATGACAGAGGCAAGTTCGCTCTCCTCGGCCGCTCCGCGTTCCAGAACCTGTACGGTCCAGCTGACATGACAAGTGAACGTAGTACAAGCAACTGAGCGAGGCAGAGACCGAAGATAGCATGTTTACGGCCGGTTCGTCTCGACGCGTCGCCTTGTTCGCTCAACTCGACTCGAGAGGACGCGCCGCTCACCCTCCCCAGCTACCGCTATGCAGGCCCGGTTTCCGAAGACGACTTCTTCACATGGTCGTGCTTGATCTCGGGACCCGGTCAGTCAACGAGGAACGGCCCGGGGTTTCGACCTCGAGTAGCCGGACCCGAAGTCGAGGCTGACCCGGCTCGCGCATGCTTCTTCATACAGAGGACACGCCGTTCGAGGGAGGCGTCTTTCAGGCTGAGCTCAAGTTCCCGAGAGATTACCCGCTCAACCCGCCAAAGGTACGTTGACGCTGATGCTTGGCTGTCGTTCGGGACTGACCTCGCTCTCGTCTTCGTCCGGCAGATGCGGTTCGACCCTCCGCTGTTCCACCCCAACAGTAAGGATCCGAGTCGAAGTCACATGCTTGGGCGCGATCACTTTCGCTAACACGAACCGGCGATTTTATTACAGTCTACGCGAACGGCGAAGTGTGCATCTCGATCCTCCACGCGCCGGGCGACGACCCCAACTCGTACGAATCGGCAAGCGAGCGATGGAGTCCCGTACAGAGCGTCGAGAAGATCCTGCTCAGCGTGATCAGTATGCTTGCCGGTGCGTCCTCGAATTGTCCGCCGTAGGTCGTGCAATTTTCTGACCACGCATACTCGCTCGACCGACCTGGCTTCGACAGAGCCGAACCTGGAATCCGGCGCCAACATTGACGCCTGCGTGTGTCTCTCACGTCCGCTGTGAGCGCGTGGACGATACTGATATGCCGCCCTCCTACACAGAAGATGTACCGTGACCAGCGGGAAGAGTACGATGAGACGATTCGCGCCTTTGTCCGGCAGCAGCTCGACCTCTGAAGCGCATCTTCGCGTCGGCGCCATCTTTCTCTGATTCAAGGACCTGGAAGCGGGCAGGGCCTTGCCTGTGGACGAGGCTTGATCTGCCTCTGTTGTAAACCCCTCCGCGGATGCCTTCTAAACGAGCTTTACGACCTATTTCGATTATTCTCCTTCGGCGCCTCTCCCCTTCCCTCGCAATGCATACGTACCCAGGACTTCTAGCGATTTGTTCTGTATACGAACGACGTTTTCGGTTACTTCCGCGGGTTTTTGATCGAGATCGAGTCGAGTGGCGATCAGCCCAGCTGCTGCCTCACTGCTCTCCTGCATCACGTCGGTACACATCGCAGCTTCGTGAACCTTCTCTGTGAGTAGCGTCAGACGCCCCGACCGGCCCTGATGAGGCGGAGGCTCTATGATGCATCGCGCTTCCGTCATGTCAACTGCGCGGCGCCTCGCTTCGCATCGCGGTCATACGCTCCTCTCTAGATCTTTGCAGCTGACAAGTGACGCTACAGGTGCTCTCATCGTCCGTCACCCAGGCTCGACAGCGCCTGCAAGCTCTGACCGAGCACTTACGAATCGGAACCTGACATCTCTCGGATCTCGCACGTGCGTTTGATCGACTCGACCCTAGAACAGCGACTACGACTCGTCTAGAACGCCAAGTCGCCCAGACAGCTCGTCAGACTAAACGCCGTTGTCTGCGCGCCTTTCGCGAAACCAAGAGAGACCGGCACTGCAGAGTCGCAGGTCGCCCCTGTCGTCGTCGCTGCCTGAGGAGCATCCGACTCTCCAGCAACGACTATTCGAGCGCTCGCGCCGAGTGGAACCATCCCTACCGAGAACAAGGACGTTCTCGACTCGGGGGTGCTTTCCGCTTCTAGGCGCAAGTCGCTTTTTAGAGCTCCGGCTCTAAACCTCGCCACCAGTACATGAGCAGCGTTTCCACCGTCGACCTTCATGCATTGTATGCTTCGAGGGCGATCGCCAAGACTCGCGCGTTCCTGCAACGCGCGATCAACCCTGCCGCAGGTGGTGGCGGCGGTGGCGGATCGAGTCCGGGCGCAGGCGCGAACGCAAGCGGGAACGCGTCCGGGTTGAGCAAGTCGCCGAATGCGAACGCGGGAGGATGGGGTACAGGCGGCGCGCAGGGACTCGCGGACCGCGCGATCGTCGTCGCCGAAGCGAACCGGCGCGACCATCTCGGACGAACGGTGTTGCATCTCGCCGTGGCGGAGCAGGATGCCTGGGCGCTCGAATGGGTCGAGATGCTCCTCGCGTTGCCCGGCCTCGCAGTCAACCTACAGGACACCGAGAGCGGATGGACGGCATTGCACCGCGCTCTGTATTACGGCGTGAGCACCCTTTTGGCACCATGGCCTCTTCGGCGGGCTCTCGACTGACGCCCATTGACAGAATATCGCCGCTGCTCGCCTCTTGCTCTGTCGAGACGACATCGATACGCGAGTCAAGGACCACGAAGGGTTCACGCCATTCGATGTCTACAACTCGACCGTCGACGGGACCAATCCTGTCCCTGACCCGATCGGGACCAACCCTTCCAACCCCGGCCGCGTCGAGCTCTTCTCCTGGGGATCGAACCGGAATTATTCGCTCGGCTTCGCTAGCGACAGCGAGCGAGCGACCCCGGAGCGGGTCCACCTGCAGCGGGAAGAAGGTGGGAAAGGGCTTGCGGCCTTTGAACCGCTGCGCGTCAAGGAGATCTCCATGGCAAGGTTACATACCGGTATCGTAACCGA
The DNA here is from genome assembly GCA_037974285.1 of Rhodotorula glutinis. Taxonomy (NCBI): domain Eukaryota; kingdom Fungi; phylum Basidiomycota; class Microbotryomycetes; order Sporidiobolales; family Sporidiobolaceae; genus Rhodotorula; species Rhodotorula glutinis. The sequence goes on along the minus strand of JBBPFV010000008.1, from coordinate 223,187 downwards.
CGAGCGAAAGAACAACATCCGCCTCTGCGGATTCGGGACAGGCGGCAGGTGCGTCCCGGACGAGCCCCATTTCTTCGCATTCCAAGGCTGATCTCCGATTCGACAGGCTCGGACCGACAACTCAGACGCAATTCACCTTTGCGCCCCTGAAGGGCTTCCCGTTCGAAGTGGCGCACATCGCGACATCGCCAGATCATACCGTCGTGGTCACCACGTCAGGCGACGTCTGGACCTTCGGCCTGAATCGGTTCTCACAGCTCGGCTACACCCTCGACCTCCCTGCGCCATCGCCCTTCGCTAAGGCCGGCTCAGCTCAAGAAGACCCCATTCAGTCGGCTCCGCGGCGCGTCGTTGGCGCCCTCAAGAAGGAGTTCGTGCTCGGAGCAGCGGCGTCGCGTACCCATACTGCGATCTTCACGGCCGACTCGCTCTTCACTTGGGGCACGAACCGGGGTCAGCTCGGCTACCCGGCCGCTGGCAGTCTGACGCAAGTCTTACCGCGGAAGGTCACGATGATCGATCAACCCGTTGTACAACTCGCTGCGACCGAGAATGCCACCGCTTGCCTACTCGACTCGGGCGAAGTGGTCGTGCTCTACCGAGAGCAATACGTCAAGATTGCGTTCCCTCTCTCCATTTTCCCTTCGCGCATGCTCGTCTACCACCCGCCGAACTGCGACGCCAAGCCGTCGATCCGGAAGCTCACCGCCTGCGGAAACACCTTCGCCGCTTTGAGCTCTCACGGCGATCTCTTTACGTTCTCCTTCGAAGGAGGCGCAGCCGCGACCGCCGGCCCTGCCGCTTCCATGTCCGGCTACTCGACCCCGCCCGGCGGCACCGGTGCGAGCACGCCGACAAGCGGTCGCGTGGTCCCGAAGACCCAGCGTATCTGGAACGTCCGCCGATCGTTCACGGCCGTGACCGACATTGGCGTCGGCCTGGACGGCAGTCTGATTCTCAGCACGGTTTCGGGTCACGTCTTTACCCGGACCCGCAAGTACGACAGCTCGTCGAAGCAGTCGATGAACAGCAACTCGACCGGCGGCTGGAAGTTCACTCGGATCCCGAATCTGCAGCGGGTCATTCGAGTCGCCGCCAACTCGACTGGCGGATATGCTGCTCTGCGCGCGGATGTGCCGCTCCGTCACATCGAGATTGACGGACCGAGTCTCTCGAACGACCTGTCGACGCTGATGCCTCACTGGGACCGCATCGACGGCCCCGCGGCCGTTGCAGCGGTTGATGCCGCTGCGGATCGGGCACGACGCGCGACCGGAGATGCGAGCGACAACGAGGACGAGCCTGATGCCGGAATCGAGCGCGATATCGTCGTATCACGCCGTCTCGTGAAGATCCTGCACTCGTGGGACTTGACCTGGGAGGTGCACGCGCTCGGAACGGACGCGATGGTTCAGGTCGGATCGCTCGATATTCCGGCACACCGCAGTCTCCTCGCTGCTCGCTCGCCGGTTCTGGCCAAGCGTCTGACGAGTGCACGCCTTCTCAAGCTCGACGCCACTCCCTTCGCCGTCCTCATCCTCCTTCACTACCTCTACACCGACTCATTCCCCGCAATCTGGGACGGCCGGGTCGGCGGCCCGCTTCGCGAGACACTTGACGCCATGGACGGCTTCGAGATCGATTTGTCTGCGACCAAGAGCGACCTTCGGCGCCTCGCGAATGATCTCGATCTGCCGGCGCTTGCGCAAGCGCTCGAGCGCCAGGCCAAGACTGTTCCTTCCCCAACGCTTGCGACGACCCTGGGCGATCTCTACACTCTGATCGCGGCTTCGTCTCCCTTTGCGGACGTTCTCAAGCCAGACGTCGTCTTGCGACTGGCAGATCGCGACGTGCCCTGTCACTCGGTCGTCTTGCGCGCGCGGTGTCCCTTCTTCCGCACAGTCTTTGACGATGACGAATGGTTTGTCGCTCGGAGGCACGGCGGTGCCGTCGCACTCGACTTCAGCCACATAGAATGGGACGTCATGAGCCTTGTGCTCGAGCACGTCTATCGCGACGCCGGAATGAGCCTCTTCCAGCGAGTCGAGCGAACCAGTCCGGAGCAGTACATCCAACACACGGTCAAGATTTTGGCGGTCGCGAACGAGCTCTTACTCGACAAGCTCAAGCAAGTCTGTTCGGCAGTTTTGCGAAGCTTTGGTGAGCGTCTTTCGTTGAGGGTCTGCACGCCGTGCAGCTGTGGTTGATACTATTCCTCGCCTTGACAGTCAAGTTGAGCAATGTCTGCACCATCCTCTCCGACGCCGCCTTCTACGAGGCGCATGATCTCGCCCGGGCGTGCATGTATTACCTCGCCTCGTCGATGGAGACCGTTCTCGAAACCGACCTCCTCGATGAGCTGCCGCACGACCTTATCACGGCGCTCACCGCCTTTGTGCGGGAACGGCAAGGCGCTAAACAGCCTATCGCGAGATCGGGCGTTCTCGTCCAGGACCTCATCGCTCGCCATCAAGAGTACTACCTCGAGACTGATGTGGCGCGGCCCACCGGCGCGGCCAAGCGGTATCGCCCGCTCATCGTCCCAAGCTCGCCACGGGCCTCGCCATCTCAGTTCTCGCCCGCGCTCTCGCCTCAGCTCGTCGCCGCGAATGGTGGACATCGCTCGCCGGCGGTGCGGCCAAGTGCCTCACCCGGCCTCAGCCCTTCGCTGCCCGCTTTGCGCGAGGTAGACGAGCCTTTCGCACTCGACGAAGACTTCTTACTGGAAGACGGGCGCGCGAGTGCGCCGCAACGAGCCTCCGGCCTCGTCTCCCCGCCTCCCGTGTCGGCCCCGCCCATGCTCGGTCGACGCAGGTCGTCACTTGCCCCGACCGGCTCGCCATCGCAGGCGAGCTATATGCCGCTCGGGTCGCCGCCACCAACACGATTGCAGCCATGGCAGAAGCCGACGGAACAAGGCGGAACGGTTCCGCTGGACCTGCGATCCATCATGGCCAAGGAATCCGCGGCGGCCGACCGGCGAGCCAGTCTGACGAAACCGACACCAGCACTGCCCTCATCCGCACCTTCTGTCCCGACAGCGGGACCGAGCGGTCTGTCCAGCACTGCCCCATCTTGGCGACCCGTCGTACCAGCCCGGAGCGTGTCCCTCGCGAGCATACAGAGCGAGCAGAAGAGTGTCGCCAGCACGCCTGCTCGTCGGCCGCCTGCTGTATCTTCGTCATCCTCGTCGCTTCGTGCGGTTCCCGGCAGTACGCCGCGCGAGCTCGATGCTTCACCTGGTGGCTCGCCCTCGTTGCGACCCATCGACCCGGCATCGGCAGCGGGCCCGGTGTATACACCGACGCGATTGCCGTCCGGGTCGAAATCGACTCCAAGCGGCCTCCGGCAGTCCAAGTCATCCTTTGGCGGATCCGACATGCCTTGGCAGAACTTTGATCGGATTGCCACCGTCGCTGCCAGTCCGCCGGCCCCTGCCGCCGCTTCGACATCGCTCGACCCGTTCGCAGCGCCGGCACCGGCAGCGTCCTTCATGGCGATTCAGTCTGAGCAGATTGCGCAGCTCGCGGCGGTCAAGAGCCATCAAGCGCCGCGCAGCTTTGCAGATGTCATGGCACAGGAGCAGGCCGACGCGCGACGACGCGAGCAGGAGCTGAAGGAGGAGCGCGAGTTCCTCATATGGTTCGAGCAGGAGAGTAAGAAGTATCAAGGCGACTCGCCCGGCGAACCAGGGCGCTCTTCGGGGAAAAAGGGCGGAAATCGCGGCGGCAAGGCCAAGGCAGGCAGCGTCGGCAATCGTGGTGGCAAAGCTTTGACGCCTTTGAAGAAATCGGTGCCGGACGGTGTCGTCGACGGCAATGCAGCGGCAGGATCGTCTTCAAAACGGACTGGCGGCGGCGGTGCTGGCGGAGCGCGTGGAAAGGCTCGAGGCCAAGGTAAAGCGAACGCCTCGCCCGGTCCTTCGCCGAAACCTCCCGCCGCGGTGGCCCAGACATAGAGCTCTATACATTCGCTCTTTCTTGGTTCATCGTAGGAATTCTTGCGTTGTTGCTACATTATTCCTGCCGACCTGGTCAAGCATCGGAGAACAGCCTCACTGCTCATTTGCCTCTGTCTGCCCGGACCAAAGAGCTACCTGCGAGCGTGAGGATAGGACAAAGACGGTGTCACCGCTGCCCAAGCGCAGAACTGAAATCGCTTCGCCTTGACGACTTGCTCTCGCGCCGCCCCACACGACCTGACAGTTCACCTCTCTCGCCAAGCCCCGGAGCGCCATGTTCCCATGAACGAGTAGCGCATCGATGCCGCCACAGACTACGTACACGTCGTCTTTCGGGCCGGTCACCCCGCATGACCTGTACCGGCAGAAGCGAGACTTTCAGCGACCGACCGTCCTCAGGTGCGCACGAGAGTTCGAACCGACCTCTGTCTCAGGGGTCCATAGAGTACGCGGGACTGACTCGTAAGCTCTACAGCCGCTATGCTATTCTCGGCTTCTTGTCCTCCGGAACCTATGGTCGAGTCTACAAGGCTCGAGTGAGGCAACACACTTCGGAGGCCTCGCCTGCCGGCTTGCTTGGTACGCCCTCCGCTGCGACGCCCGGCAAGCGAATCAAATTGAGCCGGGACGACGGAGAAGAAGAAGGCGAACTCGTCGCGATTAAAAAGTTTAAACCGGACAAGGAGGGCGAGGTCATCACTTATACCGGCATTTCGCAGAGCGCATGTCGCGAGATCATGGTGCGCAGCCTTTCGGCGATCGCCCGCGCCGTGCAACCTCATGTGGCTCACACCTCCTGCATACAGATCAATCGCGAGATCTTGCACGTCAATGTCGCCGCTCTACGCGAGGTCATGCTCGAAGAAAAGAGCATTTACCTCGTCTTCGAGTACGCAGAGCACGACTTCCTGGTATAGCGATTTCTTTGCACGTCCATACGAGGAGTTGTGCTCACGAGAATGCCGATCTCCGCAGCAAATCATCCACCATCACTCGTCAACTCGGACGCAACTTCCGCTCGGCGTGCTCAAATCCCTCATGTGGCAGCTCACAAATGGCGTGAGCTACCTTCACGATAATTGGATCATCCATCGCGACTTGAAGCCGGCCAATATTCTCGTCAACGAGAAGGGGCAGGTCAAGATCGGCGACTTAGGCCTCGCGCGACTGTACCAGGAACCTCTTCAAAGTCTGTACACGTCCGACAAGGTACGCGCACCTTCTGACTTCAAGCTCGAGAGGAATCGTGCGAGTTTATAGCTGATCTCGAGACACTACAGATCGTTGTGACAGTTTGGTACCGCTCTCCAGAGCTTCTTCTCGGCGCTCGCCACTACACTCCTTCTATCGACATCTGGTCGATAGGCTGCATCTACGGCGAGATGCTTGGTCTACGGCCGATGTTCAAGGGCGAAGAGGCCAAGATCGAGCTCGGCACGAAGAAAGGCGGCGTCCCCTTCCAGCGCGATCAGCTCTCCCGCGTGGTTGAGGTCCTGGGCTCCATCAGCCGTGAGGGTGCCATCTTCGAATGAGCCCAAATATATACATGCTGACTCGCGCATCTCACTCTGCAGCAAAGGATTGGCCCGCAGTTGTACAGCTACCTGAGTATCCTCAGCTCACTCGGCTTGATCGGTAAGTTCGCTGCTAGTCTCTTGGCAAAGAAGACATTGCTGAGCTAAATCTCTCGCGAAAACTTAGCTATCAAGACTGCCTCTCGCAGTGGTTCAACAGTCGCTTGCAGCGCGGCGCGCCGCCTTCGCTCGCGTACGACCTCATGCGAAAACTCCTCATTTACGACCCCTCGAAGCGCATCACAGCTCGCGCGGCGCTCTGCCACGAATGGTGGGCCCAAGATCCGAAGCCGCATGCCAAGTGAGCTGTACATATCGCGAACGCAGGATCCGGGCAGAACTGACCTCGCTTCGCCTCCTCTCAGCGCCTTCACGCATCTACCGCCTCCCGTCTCGTACCCGCTCAGGCGGGTATCGCACGACGACGCCGATCCCAAGATGTCGCATAACACGATGGGGAAATACGGCTCTTACGGCGCGAGCGGAAGCAGTCTCGGCCTCGCTTCCGGGCTGGGCGGGGCTGCAGGCGTTCGAAAACGCAGCCGACTTGAATAGGTTTCCTTTCTCCGTGTTTCTACGCCATTATGTCCTCTATATGTTGCTTGTAATCATTGACTTTCGGGCTCGTCAGAACCGTCGACACGTTTCGCTGGCGAGAAGCGAGGTACCGACGCCTCGTCGAGGATGGGCCTTCGGTCGGCCCAGCGAGCTCGGCTGTCTTTTGTGGCGAGGAAGCTGAAAAGTCGCAGGGATCGGTTTCGATTGCGGGCCGGTCCCGAACGACGTCCTTGATTGCTCTAGTGAGCTGCGGTTGCTTGCTCCGGACGAAGATGGCGCACGACCCTCGACGAAAGCTCGACGGCGTCCTCGTAGAAGCGCCAACTTGTTGCGCAAAGGGGCGGTTTCGTTCAGCCATCGCTGGAAAATGCGTTTGTCGGCGCTACTCCCGCTGGTGAAAGGCGAACGGATGATGTCGCGATCGAGCGTCTGCAGTTCGTGAGTTTCGGCCGTAGCGCAGCGGTCCAGCCCCAGACTCTGACAATGTAGGTGTACAAAGGGAAAGTGGTTCCGGTTATCGAAGAAGGCACGTTCGGCGTTGATCGAATGGGCCCAGTCCTCTCTGAGCGTTTTCAGCCTGAGCTCGAGCTGCGCCGTCGCGTGCGATTGCTGAAGGTCCGCGCCAAAATCGAGCAAAGGAAGCGAATCCTCGTCCGACTTGGCCAGAAGTCCCGCTTGAGTCGGTTCGGGCACTTGATGCCCTCGGGTTGCGTTGTACTTCCTGTGCATCTCGAGTATCTGGATGATCGACGGGCAGTCAGCGAGACTCCTCGTCCTGACAGCACGGAAAGACATACGCAGATGTCCGCGACTAGCGCGAGGAAAGCGTTTGCGATGAAGGGGGCTTGTCCGAATGCCGCCGACGGAGCATGGGATACTGAGAGAATGCTCTGCCGGTGGAACATCTCAGTCCGCAATTGTTTGACGGCCACCGCCGAGTACTCACAATGAGCATCGTGATGTTTTGCAGCAGTAGCCATGCAAACGTCCACGGACTGATGTTCTCCATACTGCGGCTTTTGCGGATCTTGTAGATCTGCCGCCAGCGCGGAATGTCTGCCGACGGCTTTGTCAGCTCTTTCGTCGTATTCGCGAGCCGCAGTGAGAGGGAAACTTGCTGTAGAGGAGCAGACCCGTGAATCCGCTGCTCCAGCCGAACCAAGCCAGGAAGCCTGCGGGCGCTTTACTGGCGCTCGACTCGCTCGACTCCTTTGTCCTGTAGTCCTTGGCGTACCACACTGCAATACTCCCGCAGAGGATCATCTGAAGGTTGTGCACGCTGCCCGACTCGTCAGCATAGTCAAGAGCAGTGCAAGGGTGGAGAACTGCTTACCGCGCCGACGAGAGCATTCAGCTGCCATCCGTTCGAGTCCGTCCACCACCGCCGCCTCGCACCATCTCTACCGAGAGATTCGTAACGACCGGCTTGACGGCGATCGCGCGCCTCCTTTCGCCGACGGAAATGCTTCCCCGCGGAACTACGCCCGATGAGCATGAGAATCATGATGATGCTGGGAACAGCCAAGCCGAAGTCAGCTCTCAGCAGCTAAAACACGGAGCCTTGGAGCCTACATGTCGCCAATTCCGAACCAACTGCGGATCCGTAGATGAGCCACTGACGCCTTGAATCGAGGAAAGGTCAATACGAACATGCCTGAGAATTTCTGCGTGATCGGCGCATGCGTCAGGTACATACCGGCCACAAGCGCTGCGTCACCAAGAAGCCAACAGATGAGAAGCGAGAACGTCGGCCCTCCTATCGGTGTACGCTATCAGCTGGAGCGAGTCAATCGGATCACGGCGAGTCGTACCGGTGGCTGGTAGCTGTCCGAGCAAGAAGATCTGAGGCATGGCGCTCCACAGAGAGCATCCGACTGTAAAGAAAGCGCCTCAACGAAGTCTGAGCATCTCTCGCCACTCGACCTCGCGCCGACTCACACGAAAACCAGCCGGCGAATCGCGACAGCAACTCGAGCGCAAGCGCCATGTGAACCGCGGTCTCAGAGTTGAAAGCGAGAGGACAGCACAAGCGGAAAGCGGGACTCGCAAACAGACAGCAATGAGCGAGACGCCGAGACGGGTTGCGGCGAAGGAGCAGAAGAAGAAAACGCGTTCACCACGGTCCGCGGACAACCCGGTCTTGGATGCATCGCATGATCGCATGGCTCGCGGCTGACGACACGGCCATGCTTCCTTTGTGCTGCGGCCGTCACGCAATCTCGCGAGTTTGGCGGCGAGCGAAGGGGCCTTGCTCGTCAGAGCGGAGTGCTTACAAGCGGAGCTGGACGTCGACAGCTGTTCGCCAAGCGCACAAGCCCGCCGCTTTGGGCATCCGCAGCGCTTTTGGAGGAACAACTCTGTCTCGAGCAGCATGAAGCTGGAAGCGTGAGTGTGACGAGGCGTCGGAATAATAGGTCCGATGTAGACGAAGTCGGCGGCGCTCGCTAGCCGGTGGTCTTTAATCTACGCAGTTGAAAGCGTAGCATAACCCGGAGCAACAAGCAACAGCGTATAGCGCGACATGGGCAGTTGTGGAAGCAGCCAAAGCCGGGAGCACGCGCATCTTTTCGGAGAGCAGAGCCCTTGGGCCCGTCTCCGCCCTACAGCCCGTCCAAGCCTGCAAGACCGAGCACAAGCTATCTAGCTAGCTCTATCAGCTCGTCGAGATGTCTAGCGACCTCGCATCGCTCCGGCAGCGGTTGGTCCAAGATGTCAAATCGGCAAAGGCTTCGAAACAACACAAGGATGGCCAAGCGGACGACACAGAGGCGCCTGGGTAAGTGCGAGCCCGATGGATCATGTTTTGATAGCCGAGCTGATCACAGGCGCCCGCGTACAGCCCGCTCAACTGGGCGGACGCGTTCCGGACCATCTCGACGGCAGCCGGATTCGCTTCGAGCGAGACTCCGCTTGTCGCGCCGTCTGCCGAACCATTCGAAGTTCTCGAGCTGCTGATACGCCGAGCACAGCTGGTCCTGCTCGGCAAAGCGCATCCCGAAGAAGCGGCGGAACTCCGAACCCTCTTGACGGCAGACTACCTCTCGACCTTCGTCTCGGGCCTGTACGCCATCTGGGAGAACCAGACCTCGCACGCTCAAATTAAGATGCGCGTGTCGCTCGACGTCATCCTTTCTCTCTCGTCGGCGGATTTGCTCGACTTGCCCGACGTTCTCGCCCAGCTCCGGAACAAACTCGTCGTCGACCCGCCCGACCGGAGGCGGCACCTTCACATCTCGGACGTCGTGCTCAGATACGGCCAGGTCGAAGACTACGCCGCCTTCTCCGAAGACTCGGACCGAGACATGAAGACCGGCGTCCTCCGGTACTTCCTCCGAACGATCACGCTCGACGAAGAATTGGCGCAGCTCGCCGGCAAGGTCGTCGTCACCTGGATCAGCAAATGCTGGAACGCCGGATACACCGAAGATCCGACGTATTGGTCGACGCCCCTCCTCGAGACGTGCGCCAATTCGCCGAAAGAGCTGCAGAAGGTCTCGACCTACGTATTGCCGGGCCTCTTCTCGAAGCGCAAAGCGGCGTTCCGGGAGCTCCTGCAGGCCTGCGATTGTCTCAAGGGTGACAAATTCGCAGTCCCTACGAAGGAGGAGGAATTGCGTTCCGCTCTCGAAGTCGTCAAAGTCGGAAACGCCCTCAACCTTGTCGAGAGCGAAGCGTCGACACCGTCTCAGATCCACAAGATTGCCTTCCCCGCGGAACTCCTGCGCGCTTGCTTGCTGCAGTCATCACCGTCGCTGCGCTCTTCGGCGCTCTCTGTGCTCGTCCTTTCGTCGTCGCCGTCGGTTCCGCTTCCGGCCGCATCGTTCTCGCTCCTGAGCGATTTTTTCCTCTATTCGCTCGGCGAAGAAGACGCCGAGTTCCGGATGCACCTTTCACATTTGACGGGCCGACTCTTGCTCCGATTGCGGGACTCGTCGTTGAAGGCGCAGCGCACGGCTCTCAAGGGCAAGGATGGCGCCTCTATGGCCGCCGTCTACGTGGAGCGCGTCCGGACATGGGTCACCTGGCTCATCGACCTTGTATCGAACGTCAACTTGAACCCGGCCCGCCCATTCCGGCTCAAAATGAACTCGCTCCGCATCCTCGACCACGCTCTGCAAGCTCGTATCGACCTGAGATTCCGCGTCGGCGACCTCGATGCGTCGATCACTGGTTACTCGACGTACCGGCGAGCAGCGACGACCTCCATCTCGCTCTTCCAGCTCAAGCATCGCCAAGTCGAGAAGCGGGCCGCGCACGCCGCCGCCCATTCGAGCAGTACCGAATCGTCCCGCGCATCGACGCCCGCGCCGGAAGCACAAGGAGAGTCAGGTTGGCCCTTCGCAGTCGATGTCGTCAATGCGGAGGTTACGCAGATGCTGCTGCGACAGCTCCTGTCGACATACACGGCGCTCCGCTTCCTCGTCATCTCGACGCTCGAACGCTTTCCGGCACCATTGCCGGGTTACGAAGGTCCGGGCGGCGCAGAACGGGCGAAGCAGGATCTTCTGGCGCCGGCTCTTCGTATGATTCGCAGCGGGCGAGAGGCCGAAGCAAGCGCTGGCGCGAGCATCGTCGGACTCGTCTGGCGAAAATGGGTCCTCGAGGATCTGCGCAACATCGAGGAGGGCTCGGGAACACGGTGGACCCTCGGCGACGTCGGCGGCTGGAGCGAAGGCACGGTCACCCGCGAAGGAGCGCCCGGATTCGCGCTCGTCTCGTCCCTGCTCGACTTGGCGGAACAGCAGCTGAAGCGTTACCGCGACGACCTGTCTTCGGCCGCGACCTCTGAATTCATGCATGGAACGTTGCTCGCCCTTCGGCACCTCCTCATTTCGATCCCGGTCGGGCTCTATGACACCCTGTCGACCCCGGAAGAGCGCCGCAAGCTGTTCCACCGCGTCCTTGCGGTCATCGAGCAGGTTTGGGAGGTGACGTCGCCGGTGCTGGCGGCTAGCGGTCCGGGCGACGAAGCAGACAATGACGAGGCGCGAGCACTGCGCTTCGAGCGCTCCGGTACCGAGGCCACCGCCGATGGAGGCCCGGAGGCGAACGAGGGATCTGCCGGCCCGCAATACAAGATTATCTTAAACGCGTGCTGGCGCGCCATGAAGGAAGCTGGGTGCGTACGCTTCCTCCTCCACCTAAGACAACCAGACACTGATACCTGTCTCTCGCAGCGAGCTCCTCGAGACTATCTTGCGTATCCCGTCCGAGTTCGGGACTGAAGCGTTCCGCGAGGTCTGGCATTTCGACGAGATCCGCAGCATTGGCGACCTCTTCGGAACATGGCTGCGACTAGCGCGTCATCGCGGGACAGTCGCTAACCTGCACCCGTGCTATACGCGAACTGCCGAGGCTCTCATGGTTGCCGGAAAGGACTGGCCCGAAGTACGGAGGCTACCGCAGGTCTGGCTCGAGGTGCGTACCCGCACCTACGGATCCGCGCACACGAAAGGCAGCGCTGACTCTCGTTGTGGTTTCAGAGCTACCTTGAAGCGATCGTCTCGGCGGGCATCTCTACTACTCGCCGATCAGCGGCACTGCCCTTCGTCATCCTCGGTCTGATGATGGCCATCCTGCCGTATGACCGTACGGCCTTCGGGACGGCACTTGAACGGCTCTTTGAGATCGCCGAATCCGACGGTGGCGACATCAAAGACGAAAGCCGCGTCCACGCCATGAACACGATCAGGACCATCTATCTCGATTCGAAGGGTGGTGTTGCAGCGGCGCAAAGCATCGAGCGCGGCTTCATGCTGTCCTTGAAGCTCTTCTGGTCGCCAAAGTCTGTCCCGCAGCCCCTTGATCGCCACATGCGCGAGCTAACTCTGTTCCGACCGCGCAGCTGGATTCTCCGTAATGTCGCGATGATGCTCTACGCAACGCTCGTAACGCGCGCTCTGCACCCGCGTCGCGTCAATCTCGACCGCGAGCCTGAGAGTCTCGCCAAGCGCGTTTCGATCGTCGATTTCTTCACCCGGTATCCGCGTCTCCACCCTACCCTTCTTGCCGAGCTCAGGCGAGGTCTCCAGGACAGTCTCGACGATCTACCTGTACGTCGGTGCAGGCTCTCGCGCCAGGGCGCCCAACGGCAACTAACTCGGCCTATCGCAGTCCTCCAATCTTGATTCGCCACTTTTCGCCATCTTGATGCTCTTTGGACTACTTCAGACTCCGGAATCGGCCGAAGTCGAAGCTGGACCGAACCCACTCTCTGCGCCTTTCGTGCCGCTGATCAAAGAATGCGCCCGGAGTCGCGTGTGGAAGGTGCGTATTGCACGGGGCGCACAAGCTATCCTGAGGTATAGCTGAACTCTCCCATCTTTACAGATTCGTGGTGCAGCTGGCGATGCCTTGACTGGCTTGATTCCGCAAAGTTTGGTCGCTTCGACGAGCATCTCTATCCTCGAAAGCGTCGAGGCCAACTTGACTGCGCTGAGCGCGAACGAAGTGAGTTGTCTCCTTGCCGCAGTCTGAAGGAGGCACTCATGTGTTCGGCGTCTGCAGCTGCATGGACGCGTCGTCCAAGTCCTTCGCCTGCTGCAAAGCTCGAAAACGTTGGACCAGTCGTCGTCCGCATCGGGTATGTCGGGGCACGAGCTGCGTTGTCTCATAAGCTTTTCTAACGCTCTCCCTTGGTCATAGTTGCAACGGTGCACGCGCGCCTGGGGGAACAGCTTGTAGCCCCATCGGGTGAGAGTGCGGGACTGTACCGTCTCCAGTACCCATTTGCGACGCTCGCCGCCTTCTGCGAGATCATCCCCTATCTCGGCGAGGCGGGCCTCAGATCGAGGGTCGCCGGCGTGGCCAGCAAGACTTTCTTCGAGGCGCAGGCCTGGTCGCCGGCCTCGTACTACCTGCCGAGCGCAGAGGAGTACCTCCGCGCTTGCTGGGCAGTCGCGTACCTCGGTACGAAGGAGGATTTGCGGCCGGCAATCCTGTTGCATGGCCTCGTGCACAGAAGCCTCGAAGTGCGGCGTGCCGCACTACTCGTGGCAGACGCCAAACTCCTCGGGTACACTTCGACGACCGCCAGGAGCGACTTGGAGGCGACGCTTCAAGATATCTTGCTGAACGAACAGGAGGTCGGAGACGTGCGCATCGCTGCGGCTGAATCGCTTGCTCGGGTTGCCGGCCGGGGGCTCTCCGGGGACCACGAGGCGATTGACTTTGCAGCGACACTTCAAGTCCTCCAACGGACTGCCAACCTGCCGCTTCGACAAGCGATGTTGCCCCTTCTTGCAACCGCCTGCGGCGCCGAAGAGGCGAACCAGCGGCAAGTTCTACAGATCCTAGAGCAAGGTAGCAAGATGACCCAGGTATGCTGCGAAGTCGGGCATTCGGCCGCATCGAACACCTGCTGATTTCTTCGCGCTACAGTCTGTCGAGGAACGCGAAGCCGCCGCCGCCGCCCTCGCCGCGTTCTCAAGAGTTTCGCCCGCTTCGACCTTACCTGCCGACCTCCGCACGCTCTACTACCTTGTCGCGGTTCGCCTGGTCGAGGATGACGACTATACAGTGCGCGAGGAAGCGCGCGCCGCGGTTGGGTGCGACCTAATGGAGGGCAAGGTCATCGAGCACATCCTGGACCAGGCCGGACCGGCTCTCGGCGAATTGATTGAGAAAGACCTGGCTGCAGAAATTGGTGCGCTCTGCATGCTTGAAGCGTTACGAGGCAGTGTGACTGACGTCCCTATCTGAACAGCGGAGGACTGTGAGATGCTCGGCAACCCTTCGACCTTGCTCTTCGCCGTCGAGAAGCCCAACATTTTCCGCGACCCTCTCTTCCTTCCTACGGCACTCAGCCAACGGCGATCGACGTCTGCCTCCATTGATACGGGGCGAATGACGCTTGCGCTGTCAAAAGCGGTTGCGGCCAACCCGGCTTTGCGCGAAGGACCTCTTGGTACCGGCGGCAACGAGGTCGTCTCCAGATGGACCGCCACCGCGTCTCTCTTCTCCTCGCCCTGATTATACCAGCGTGGACACTATCAGTCTAGATAATGAGCAAACATAGACTCCTTCTTCCGTTTGCATTTGGTCTTACGCCAGAGGTTCCTCGCTGAGCCTTCTTTTGTCCAAGCGAATTATTGCAGAGGCAAAGCCCGTGAAATCCTCCCTACTGTGTAAAGTCGTAACAGGCAGAGTAGCCCGCCGATTACCCGTGATCGACGGGGAAACAGCTCCCGCTAAGTCGAACGAGACTTTTGCGTCAACCTTACTCCACGGATAGCTCTACGGTCCCGTTCCGAAGCCGCCACGACATAGCGACTCTACAGAAGCTGCCAGATGGTCGACTTCCCGTCCGACTCTCGGCGCATGACGGCGAGCGACGTCTTTGTCGACTTTAGCGTCGAACTGCAGCGGTGTCAAGCCGAGTCGCCCGACGCGGTCCTGAGTGACGAAGGCGGTCTGCTCCAATGCTTCACAGATGTATGTGACAATCTGTGAGTCGGCAGCCTGCTCACCACGCTTGAAGTGCATCAAAGTTGATCCGCTCATCCAACCTTGGAAACGTACGCAGGCGCGCACCGCTCTCGTCGGATCAGGACAGGGAGGAGTACGAGGCGTGGAGCTTGGAGAGCAACACTTGGACTCTCCTGCGAGCCCTATGCAGGTGCGGAACCTCGCAGTGTTACCCGCCGACTGCTCTGATTCTGACTATCCTCCTCTCGCTCTCACTAGCGAACGCCTCAGCGGAACACCATCAGCTCCATCGTCATCAAAGAACCCGTACACTCCTCCTCTGGCCGTCGCGCAGCGGCTGATCGAATCGAACAAGGACCTGCTCGAGCTCTCGGTGAGCGAACGCTTCCCTCACGTCACTTCACTTCCGTCATAGCTATCACACCTGGCCATCTTGTCGCCCGGCGCCTTTCTCACGGGAGCGTATGGAAACTGATATAGTGCTTCGACAGGCTATCCGGGACTGGCTGCACGAAATCCCCTTCTCGACGACCGGCGTCGAGTCCCGGCGGGGCTATGCTCCGTACACCAAGAACAAGCTGAAGCAGCTCCGTCGTACCGGCGCAAAGCTCCCGCAAGGCTTGATCGACAGGCTCGATCCTGACGCGCTCGTGCGAGCCAAGGCGGAAGACGACGGCGCCCGCCTAGAGGCAGAAGATGCTGTACGTTACCGCTCAGCCTTACAGGCCTTGGAAGAACGTGCACTGAACTCACTCGTTCTTTGCGTATATGCAGTCGTACGAGCGTGCTTTCCTGCGCAGCCTCTACGAGCACGTCCGCCAGGGTGAACTTGACGTCGCGATCGAGAGCTGTCGACAGTCGGACCAATCGTGGCGCGCGGCGTCACTCTCGGGCGGACAGCCCTGGTCAGATCCGCTGCTAGGACCAGAACAAGATTCGGTGGACGTCGACGATGACCAGATGGTCGGCATCGGCGCGCTCGAACGGGTCGTCAAGGGGAACGCAAATCGGAGGCTGTGGAAGTCGATGTGCCGGAAATTGGCGGGCTCGGTACGTCTCTCTCTCTCCAGATTCCGGTGCAGACTCTGCAAACTGACCCCCTCACGTTTTAGCAATCACTCGACAAGTTCGAAAGGGCACTTTACGGAGCTCTGTCTGGTGACGTCGCATCCGTCTTGCCCGTCTGCTCAAGCTGGGAGGACGTCGTCTGGGCGAACATCAACTCGCTCTTCGAGTCCCACATCGAAGCCGGTCTCGCGTCTTCCCCTGCCGGCCGGTACTGGCAACGAGAATCGGTTGCGCCCATGAAGGAGAAGGCGCCACTTGATCCGGAGGACCCTCTCATCGGGCCGGCAGCAGCATCTGGTCGACCCGTTCGCGACGAGCTCGAAGACATCTTTGAGAAGCTCGTCCGAAGCGACAAGCCTGAACTGTCGATGGCGGCGAAGAACCCATTCCGAGTGGCGCAGGCATACCTTATCGTCGGCAAGGTCGGCAACTTGCTCGAGACGTTCGTCGAGCGCCTGGAAGCAGCCGCTGCCGATACCGAACCAGAGTGCGTGCGAATTCATCAGGGGCAATGGCTGCTTCGACGGGACGGGACGAGACTGACAGGCGTGCCGCGCGTCTCTTCCCTCAGGACTCTCGCCCACCTTCTCCGCTTCTTCTCGCACCTCGTCCTTGTCCTTCGCATGCTCAAGCAACCCTTGCCCGAATATGCATCGAACTGCATTCTCGAGGCATATGTGCACGTCCTCGAAGCGCACGACCAGGACGAAGACCTCATCGCGTTCTACGCGAGCCATCTCGAGAAGCAGAGCGCGATCGAGAGCTATGCTCGCTTCCTCTTGAGTGAGTCCTTCTCTGAGCGACCAGATGAGCACAGCGATACTGACGTCCTGGCATTTCTAGCTTTCGGCCCGGAATCGGACATTCATGCTCGCCAGGCCGCCCTTCGGAAATCTCGCGAGCATGGCTTATCCCTGCCGCTCATCGCGCGCCGGACGGTCGAGCTCATCCTCTCTTCGACTCTCGCGTCCCTCCCGCCGTCTTTCGTTCTTCCAGCAACGGGCCTGAACGCTTTCGGTCGACTCGACTCGAGGCAGGTGGAGCTGATCCGGAGTTTGGAATGGCTCACGGCGGAACAGGAGACGTACGAGGATGCGATTCAGGAAGCAAATGCTTTGACGCGGTGGTTCCTCGGTACGTCACGCCCGTGCATGTCTGCCGCGTTAGCGAGATTGCACCCCGGCAGAGATCCGAACTGACTTGTTCCGTCGTGAGCGCCAATAGTCTCGGACGCACCTCAAGCTGCGCGAGAATTGCTGCAACGCCTGCCGGGCGATCTGCTGCACTCGCTCGCCGCCGGATCGCCGAGCGCCGCCGTCCAGCTCGACATTCGCGAGTACCTCGATTACGTCGCGCTCTTTACGTGCCTCGATCTGCATGGCCAGTGGATGGAGCTGTGGGCCCGACGACCCAGTCCGAGGTACGTCCTATCCTGCAGCTTGGCCAATCGGAATTGAGGAAGCTGACCTTGAAATGGTCTCGGGTGCAGTGCCTCAAAGCTGGACGTCGCGCAGTACCGTGACGAGGTCACTACGGTTGTCGATGAGCTTCATAAGCGTACAGTCGAGCTGCTGGAAGGCGACTGGCTCAAGCTCGAGAACCTGGACTCGACTGTCGATGCCGCGGGTGAGTCGAAACTTTCGAGGCCACCGGGAGCTCCCAGTCACCTCAGCAAGCCTGCGAAAATGCGTATGAGCTGACGTCACCTGCCTGACAGCTTCGAGGCGGCAGACCGAGCTGTCGCGGATCCGGAGATTGGTCGTCCCGGACGTCGTGTTCCGCTTACACCGCGCCCTGTTCGAATCGTCGCAGTTTGTGCCCGAGTCAGTCCCTTCACAGCATTTGGCGGCTTTTGAGCGCAAGTGTGACTGACACTCCCTATCGGTTTTGCAAACACAGAAACTTGACGCGGTGCTTGGCCCTCTCGACCCTTATCGCGGACGAGCGGTTCCAACTGTACCTTGAGTTTGTCGCGGCGACCCGGGACGAGATCGACACGGCTCCGCTCGGCCTCAAGGCGTACCTGAGCGAAGTCCGCGAAGCGAGTCTCGCCAGTTTGGACCGCGGGTTAGGACCGGTCGGAGTAGTCTAAATGGAACGGCATTGTGAACGTCGAACTCTAACGAGTGTTGTCTGGCTCAGCTGTTCCTCTGTGTTGTGTCATCCAGACTCTGCTCCTCCGCAAAAGCAGTCAGGCGTTTGATACGCTCGTCCTGATAATCGCGTGCACGCGGTCGCCGCGACGGCGAGCGGAGTTGCTCCTTCGACTTTGAGCTCTCGTCTCCGCTTCCGCTTACGTTAGAGTCAATCCCGTCCTTTGTGATTCACTCTCGTGTACTGTACGACTATATCGAAAAGCGCCTGCCCCTTTCTGTACCGCCCGACTGTCGACTTTGCTCTGGCCGACCGACCGGCCCCACTACGCCGAACTCGCCCCAACTCTCGACCACCGGGGGCTACAGCCCGTTCAGCAGCGGGGCAAGCAGCAGACTGAGCTGCCCGGCGACGCTCGCCCGCCCGCCCTTCAGTAGAGCCCGCACTGGCGCATGAAGCGGCGGTGACGGCGCGACTTCTCGAACGACGACGATGCAATCCACCAGCAGGAGCCACAGCCGGTCTCCAAGACCCTCTCAGGATGGCCGCTCTTCGATTCGAACGCCTCGGGTGGTCGATTTTGCGGAAGGGACGCGGCCTGCGCCGTCTCAGCGCGAGGGTGAACCGACGACCACGTCCGGCACTCTGGCTCGCGGCAGGGAACGGACGCGCAGCTTTCTCGGACTCGGATTCGGCTCGACGACTCCGACTTTGAGCGAGACCGAATCGACCGGGGCCTCGGCGAGGAGGAAGATCTCGTTCGGACCGCTCGGGCCAGCGCAGAGTGGGGCGGGACCTTCCAACAGTCGAGGTACGCTCGCTTTGCTCCCATCGACTCTACCCCGTGGCAAGAGGGCCTGTCAAGAACCGTACTTGACCGGGTGAAACGCGTATGCTGACTTGAGCCCCTTGTGCGGATCCCGTCGCCTCTCCTTCTCTCGACGTCCCTCTTGGCGAACACAGGATCTTCACCAGCACCACCACCACCGACGACAGCAACCGCGCGCAAACCTACGAGCACTGCCAAAGCGTTCATTCGCCGTGCAAAGAGCTTCGGAACCAGCCCGCTGCTCGGTTCGTCCGCCGACGGCGGATTCGACCAATCGGCAGGCGACGGCTCTCCGGCGCCGTCCTCGACTCACCCCAGTCCGACATCACCACGTCCAATCCCGTTACCGCGTACATCGACTTCCTCTCTGCTCGTGGCGACCCCGCTCGACTCGCGGTACGGTTCGCCGGCGGCGTTCTCGCCCGCATCCGAATCCGCTTCGTTCACCGACTCGGGAAGTCCGTACCCGTTCGCCAACTCGCGAGCAAGTACGAGCTCGATGGTACTACCCGAAGCGTTACCGGCGCAGCCGCACTGGCTCTTTGCGCCGGCGCCTGCACCGACTGGCCCGCCAATCGAATCTCCGGGCGCCAGTTCAGGCGGCCGGTCTTCGAGCGAGCGAGCCAGCGCGCGGCGTTCTCAGGATGCAGAACGGAGGAGAATGACGGACGAAGGTCGCCCGGACGTGAAAGGGAAGGGCAAAGCCAAGGCGTCAGAGAAGACGCAGCCGACGCCGAAGCGCAAGACGAGACGGGCGACTCTGGGCAGCCTTTTCGGCAGAAAAGACTCGAAGGCGAGCGTCGGCAGCTCTGTGGAAGGTGTCGACGGAGCCTTGGACTTTGCTGCGCCCGGAATGGACCGACGGCTCTGCGACTCGCCTCAGGATTCGCCAGTGCCTGCTTTCCCCGATGTCGAGTTGGAGCGCGAAGCTATCCCTTCCCTGCCGTCCTTACCGTCGCTCCAGCTCTCAAAAGATCCGTACCGAATGTCTTGGGGCTTTGCGCACTCTTCGCCGACCTCTTCTCCGGAGAAACAGCGGGAACCGAGACCTCGCGTCGCGATCTCGACAGCTGTCTCGAACGGGTCTCCCGGGCCTTCTTCCCCGGTTGTCGCCCTCACACGGGCAGAAGAGGTCGTCGATGCCGATCAGACGATCATTCTTCTGCCGGCGCAGGAGCAAAACGATCGGCCACTACCGCCTCCTCCGCCGCCAATCCTCCAGCACGTCCAGTCGACAGATTCGGCACTCACTCTCCAGGCTCGCAGACCAAGCACTGCGACGGCCTTGGATGCGCTCGAGACGGCGCGGGAAGAATTGAAGGCGTCGACGCCGCCCGCTCTGCGTCAGCGTAGCAACTCGTACGGCTTCCCGAACCCGACCTCGCCACGTTCCATGTATGCAGCTTCGAGCTCGTCGTCGATACCGCTCACACCTTCCCCGCTTGCCTCTCCTGTCGGCGAGCCCGAAAATCCGTTGAGCGCCACCCATGCGCCGATTCCCGCCTCTAATCCGAGCGTGCCGACTTCCGGCTTCGCAAAGTCGTTCATCAAGACTCGCACCGCTCGATCCCATTCTGACGCATCCGATCGACGCTCGCC
The DNA here is from genome assembly GCA_037974285.1 of Rhodotorula glutinis. Classification (NCBI taxonomy): domain Eukaryota; kingdom Fungi; phylum Basidiomycota; class Microbotryomycetes; order Sporidiobolales; family Sporidiobolaceae; genus Rhodotorula; species Rhodotorula glutinis. Next base: position 203,077 of record JBBPFV010000008.1, on the reverse strand, counting down.
CTCGGATCTCGCATCCTCGACCGGCGGAGCGACTTTCAGCCATTCACTGTCGAGCAGTGGTGCCACCCTGCCGGCCATGCCGCGAGCGAGCAGCTCGCGACCGACCACGGCCGACGCTTTGACGACTTCAACTCGGTCGAGCGTCTTCGGCTCCATCGGAAGCTTCTTTAGCGGTGGCGGTGGCGGCGGTGGCGGGGCTGGCAGCGCCTCGATGAGCCGCAGCGGGAGCGCTTCCACGAGCGTCGGTAACGGATCGACGCCATCTGTCTCGCCGAGCTTGGTCGACGGCATGCGCGAGACGAACGAGTTTGGCGCGCTCTTCGATGGCGCGGACAGGCGCTCCTCGTCGCTCGCACGACCCGGCTCAAGTCGCAAGCGAGGCCTCAGCGTCGGCGCCGGGGTCGGGTTCGGCTTATTCGGGGCATCTTCGAGCAGCGCATCTCTGTCAGTCCCGCCAGCCGCATCTACGGCAAGCACGTCGTCGATCGCAGGACGAGGTCGCTCAGGAAGTACCTCGAGCGCCAACACGAGTGTGAGCGGCGCTGGCTCGGGCCCATTAAGCGATGCGATGGCAAGCTTGGTCGTACCGCCGGCTAGCCTCGGTAGCAGCCTCGGAGGTCGGATGCGCGCGCTCACCGACCCGAATCGTCGATTCAGCTTTGGTATACCAGGCAGTGGGAGTGATACGCCTGGTGGAAGTCCCGCCCGAACCGCGAACCGTCCGCGAGGAAGCAGTCTCAGCGCCGTCTCGCAATCCCTCCCCATGCCGCCGCCTCCGCCCAAGAAAGCGCGACGCGCACCAAAGCCACGTCAGGACGAGACACCGGAGGACTACGTGCGCCGACTTCTGGAGGGTTCGCCGGCGGAGATGTCGCGTCAAGACGCGCGGCTTCCACTCGACGAGCGGGCCTCGTCCGATGTTACCGAAGACGACGAGCCGATCCCACGGGGCGAGCTTACGCAAATTCTCTCTGCAAGGTATGGACGCTATCTGTGGGCAGACTCCAGCAAGACACCGGGCTAATCAAGAGGTCCCCGCTCCTCAGCTCGGAACCGTTTTTCGCACAAGCGCTGCGAGCCTTTCTGCGGCTCTTTCCCTTCCAAGGTCTCGCTCTCGACATCGCTCTGCGCGTCTTCTTGGGCTCTGCGGCGCTGCCGACCGAGACGCAACATATCGATCGCGTCATGGAAGCGTTCGCAAGACGATACTGCGATTGCAACCCCAATGTCTTCGGCGGCCTCGCCAAGAAGCGCGATGTCGGAGAAGAAGGAGTCTCCACGGAGGGCACGGATGATAGCCGCGGGGTTGATGGCGCGAAACGTGACGGGCAGGAGGAAAGCGACATCCCCTATGTCCTCGCGTTTTCGATGGTCATGCTCAACACGGACCACTTCAATCCGAACGCCAAGACGAAGATGTGCGCATCATGGCGCTCTCCCTGCAATCGTCCTAAGCTGATCTCGATTCTCGTCGCACCACAGGACCAAGGCCGATTACATCCGCAATACCCGCATCGACGGCGTCGCACCTGAGGTTCTCGAGGTGCGCCGGTCTCGAAGTGATGGTATATTGTGCCGCAAACTTACACTTGTCCCGTCCTGCAGTATCTGTTCGATCAGATTACGCTCGCGCCTTTCGTCTACGTTGACGAACGGCAACGTTCGGCGGACTCTGCCTTACGGGCGCCATCACCGCAAGGGCCTCTTCACGCGAGCATTGGTCCGAGCACAAGCAGCTCGAGCTTTATGAGCGCGAACGGGAGCCTGAACGGTTCGAGCCAGTTCGCGGCGACCGGTACCGCCAGGGGCAAAGTCGACCCGTACCAACTGATTGCGTCGGGTCAGACCGCGCGGTACCGAGTCGACGTTGAAAGTCTCGTGCCATCCAAAAGCCCGTACTCCTTCATGGGCATAACTTCCTTCTTCGTGAGGCTCGCTCTCTTTTAGCTCGCTAGTGAGGAGGATTCGGATACTTACCTCCGTGGGGAGCAGGACATGACCAGTCTCCACGCCCTCTTCGCCCATGCGCCAATACTCCAGATCGCCAATCGCTCGCGCGCATCGTCTCGGTCCTACGTCGGCCCAGGCCTGGCCGGTCCCGGTGCTGTTCCAGCCAGCTCCAGCGTCGACCCATCCAACGTCGAATCGCCAAATCCGCTCGTCTTTGGTTCTCCCTTGCTACCGACAAACAGCAACAGCACATTTGTGGAACCGCCCAAGAAGAAAGATCGCCCGCCGATTTCGACCTTAAAGATCACCAAAGTCGGACTCCTTAGCCGGAAGGAAGATCTCGCCGAAGGCGGCAAGAAAGCCCAGAGCCGCAAGTGGCGGGGATGGAGCGTCGTGCTGACCGGCAGTCAGCTCCTGTTCTTCGTGCGTCTTTCCGGTCTTCCGATCTCCTCAGTAGAATCTCCGATCTGACGAGGTTGACGATGTGCAGAAGGACTCACATTTCGCCTCGAACCTGCAATCGGCGCTAGACCGAGCGAGCGCGTCGGCTGCGCCACGCCCGCCTGGCCACGTCCTCGCGTTCTCTTACCCGGGATCTTTCAAACCGGACGCAGTCCTGTCGCTCGCCCACTCTGTGGCTATTTACGACTCGGTCAGTGCCAGCTCTCCGCGCATACTGACGCGAGATTGCTGACGCGTGAGCTGCGCTCCAGTCCTACGCCAAGTATCGAAACGTTTTCCGTTTGATCGTACCCGCTGGCCGGCAGTACCTCTTTCAGGCTCACGATGTCGAGGAGCTCAACTCCTGGGTTCACGCGATCAACTACGCTGCGTCTTTCAAGTCGGCCGGCATCAAAATTCGTCCATTAGCTGTGGCGCCGATGCTCGCCCGCTCTCAGCGCTCGACGACTCCCCCGATTCCTGCAGAACAGGCTCATCGTGCGGAGAGCCCCTCCGGGTCGGGCCGACTCGTTCGCAGTCAAGGGCACGAGTCGCTCCCTAGCCCCGAGGAGGAGAGGCGGCTTACTCCCAGCGGTTCCCGCTCGAGGAGATCCTCAGAGTCGCGTTTCTCCGGCAACGCGAGCGATGCACAGGTCACCTTGTCTCCCGTCGTCGGTCCGACCGGTGCCGAACCTCTTGCCGACACATCACTCGCAGCGCGAGCGCTGGCGCTCAGGGTGCGCCCTTTCATCAGTCGGACCTTCCTCACTTACAAGGAAAATGCTGACCCTGTAGCTCGCAGGCGAAGGTTGCCGAGCTGGATGCGCTGATCCGCAGCACAAAGGAGAATCTGCAGGCAGATTTGCGCCTGGCCCGCCATTTGGCCCTCCTCACGCCGTTCCGGACGTCTACACGCGAGCGCATCCTGAGCTCGCTTCCGCCCATCGAGAAGCGCGTACGGCACCTGCGCATGCAGTAGGTTCTCCGATCGCGTGTTGACGAGCCCGGGATGTCCGCTGACTGCGTCTCAATGGCCACAGACTCGCCAAGTACACCGGCTATCGCGAAGTCTTACTGCGAGACCTTTTGGTCGAAGACCGAGAGTCGGAGCGCTTGATGCGCCAGCACTCTTTGCACCGAACGCATAGCCGCAGGACCTCTTCCGTTCCCCGTCAGCGGAGCGGCGCGAGTCTCGCGCGCGACTCGAGCCTCAGGGTGCCCAATGGACCTCCGCAGCTCGGCCGATCCGGCTCGTCGAGGTTGCGACCTTCGTCACTCTCGCCGATGAACGCGGACGGCTCGCCTCGCAACTCGTTCGAGTCGGCAGCCGGATCTCTGTCGGCGTTTGACGACGCTCACGAGCCGGCGCAGCATTCGCTGACGGACAACGAGCTGGACCGACTGCACGTCAAGACGCCGCCGCCGATGCAGCGGTCTAAGACGGAGACAGATTGGGTTCGCACGACTGTCTCCGACAACAGTCTACTTCGTCCCGTCCAAGCTGGTGCACTTGAGCCGGCGGAGTTGCTCCGCGTGCCGGCCACGGGTGCTATTTCCGGAGATGACGAACTCGAGGAGGAAGCGGCCGGAATCGACCTTCCCGGTCGGCGCAGCAGCGAGAGCCAGCGTCCCGACGAAGACAGAAGCGCAGGATCCCCCCCTTCGCCCTTACAGAGCCCACGGCCGTCATTGTCCGAGACTACGCTGCCGCCGCCGGTCCCTCCGATTCATGAGTAGCCCCCTGCCGCGCAAAGCTAGACTCGTCCCGCGCACGCGCACTCTATAATCGGTCCAGCAGAGAACTGTACTTCGTGAGCATGAAGTGAGAGCAATCAAGACTTCGCTGTGGAAGTGCAAGAGGACTCAATTCGAGTCGCGGTTCTCCCTCTCGCCATCATGACAACTGCGCCTCGACCTCGACAAAGGGCCAGCACGTCCCAATGGCCGCAGCTCTCATTGCTGACTGTCTACGCCGACCGACCTCTCCTCAACGCTGAGCAGCGGCATGCAAAGCTAGACGATGCCGACCTCGAGGCGGCGCGAGTGCTCTACTTTGAGGCACCGCTCGAGCCCGAGAAACTCGATCCGCCGAGGCGGAATCGTATCATGGGCACGATTACTGGCGTACAGGGCTTCACGAGGTGCGCCTGGCTATCCCTATCGCTTCCATCCCGAGCTGGCGACTGACCGGGATCAAAGTGGGGCGACGCGACGACGTCAAACGAAACAGAACGCTTGCACCAGCGGGGAGTACAGATGTACGGGCTGTGCATTCGACACGGCGTAGAATGGTCTGGTACGAGGCCGAGCAGGGCTTCTACGTGTACGCGGTTGGTGCTCACTTCCTCGCGATCTCTCCCTCTCCTTTCGCTTGAAGAGCTGATCCTCGGATCCTGCAGACGGTTCAGCTTCCACGACCGTCCCGAAGAGAGCGGAGTGCATCGACTTCGACTTCTGAAGATGCGGCGCCGCTAGTCGAAACCAAAGCCGACATTCGAGACGAAGGCTTGATCGCTGCTCTCCGACAGAGCCATCGCCGCTTCCGCCTACTCAACGGAGAAATCTCGGTCGTGCTCGCAACGGACGGTAAAGAGGAGCTCGTGAGGAAGCTGGAACGGCATTGGCACGATTGGCGCACGCGATTCGACCTCGGCAAAACCGCTTCTCTCGACCAAATTATCGATGGTAAGGTCGAGATTCAAACTCTCAGTCATCGAGAATACTACTGACATCAGCGGTCTCGACTCCAACGGCAGTCCCGCATAGCGCGCTTCTTACACCCGCGACGAGGTCTCAGCTGCAACCGCTGATGACCCAGTTCGCGGCGAGCAATCCGTCTGCACTGCCGGTACTTCTTCACGGCCGTGATGTCCTCGCCCTACCAAAGCTGCCACCGATACACGAGTCGGCTTTGTCCGAGCTCGGTCGACCACCTCCTCCGAGCCTCGATGAGGACGAGCTTGTCGACCTCGTTCGGTACCTGGCAGATCTCGTCCCCGTATCGACAGTACTCGCCGTCTCAGCCGAGCCTTCGGCAGCTCCAGACAGTCAAATAAGCTCCTCAGTCGATGCCGTCTCGAACGCATGGTCCTCCTCCCTGTCAACGCTCGCGAACGGCATGTCGTTCCTGTCTCCACGACCTTTGAACCTTTCGCTCTCCTCTTTACCCGGCGTATCCGGCTCGCACGACGCCGACAAGAGCTCGAGTGAAGCGAGTCCGAAGAACCTCCGAGCAGGCTTCGCCGCCCTTCGTCGACAAGAGAAAGCAGTATTGGCGGCCACAGCCGCCCCTTCCGCTTCGTCTACCGCCGCCAACGGCGGGACCGCAGCCGGAGCAGCGAAGACTAGGAACACGTCTCGATCCGACGCATCGACCGGGACATCAAGTTGGAGCTTGCGCAGAATGGGATGGAGCAATCTCGGATTCGGCGGAACTTCACCTGCAGATGAAGCCAAAGCGGCTGCCGAAGCGTCCGCTCGCTCAGTGCAATCCTCTTCAGCGCCCAACACCCTAGCAACGTCCGACACGCGTGGTGAGCACATCGAAACTGAAGCTGGCGACGAGCGAGACGTCGGCACGGCTTCCGAAGCGCCGACGAACGGGATCGAGATCAGAAGGGAAGACGATCAGCCCAGCACCCCCGGGATCGAGCTGGCGCCAGCCGTGGATGCTGCGGAGCTCGCAGAAGCGATCGGGACGACGCCCGAGCAGCAGGAGAAGCGTCTGGAAATCGTGGCCGTTCGGGCGGAACAGCCGCCTGAAGACACGAGTTCTTCCGCCCGAAAAGACGAGGACGAGTACCGGAAAGTCTTGGACGTCTTTGTCGGCGGTGCCGTCGGACCTACGACCCGATGTCAGCTCAGACGGTACAGTGTGCGCTTGCGATCCATGCAGCCGAACACCATCCCCTACTCACGCGTCTACATCTCACAGCGCGGAAACCTCACCCTCGGCCTTCTCGTTCTGCCGAGCACAGACGAAGCTGCGACGGCGTGGCTCGACTCGCGCGCCGCCCGGCTTCTCGAAGCGGTCGAGACCATGACGGAACTCGTCAAACTGCCCGAAGCGTGAGTCTCGCGCCGTCTATCGTTCTCTTCGCGCGGCGTACTCATTCAGCGCACGCCGACAGCGCGTACCCGCATCGACACATTGTCAAGACGGGACCGGCCTTGTCGTCCTTTGTCGGGGCGAACGTCGTGTCCACCTCCGCAGAAGACGCTGCGGCCATCGATCGCGAGAGCACAGCAGCGTTGCTTCGATCACACGAGCTGCTGAATCGGTACGTCGCTGAACCCTTCTTTTCTGCGCTCGATTCAAGCTGATCGTCAATGTCATCAGAGCGCCCGTCGTCGTCGAGTCCCTCACGCGCCTCGCGTCGGCGCAATGGGCCGTCCACCGCCAGCAGTCGCTCTCGGCGGATCCTGCGCTCGCGGTCACGCAGCCCATCGAAGTGTACGCGGTCACGCCGAGCAAGACAAGTCGCGGTCGAGAGTTCTCGCTGGTCGACGCAGCAGATGAGCTGCGTCAACTTGAACGGGCGTATGAGAGGATGTAGAACTCGCATCGACAATTGCTCGTAGCTTTCAACTCCGTGTGAGACCGCTTCGCGGTTACGACGCCACGGCTTCTATGTGACGCAGTGAGCAAAGTCCACACGCTTGATCGGGCTACATCGTTTGAACCTCCAATTCGCGGAGCCTTCTACGAGACGGGGACGTCTTTATGCCATGCTGAGAGAGAGGAGCTGTGACAAGAGAGAAAGACAAGGTGGCGGGTCAGTCTCTTGTCATGACGAGCAAATCCAGGCTCTGATCTTGGCGCGCGATGAGGTGCAAAGAGGGGACAGGAGGATGGCGAAGAGGGAAGATCCAAGATCGTGCGGAGGCGCAGAAACTTCAAACAGAGGCAGTCGCACTCGATGACGGCGTAAGAGGCAATGGAGGCAACGGAGGCGTATGAGAGGCATGAGAGGCAATGGAGGCGTATGAGAGCATGGAGGCGTACGAGACCATGGAGGCGTACGAGAAAGCCCGTCAAGCCCGAGACTGCCCGCGCACCTTGTTACCTCATGACTAGTCTCGACCTCGTACAGACCGGCGACTTAAAGGTGCCTCTGTTTCGGGAGGGTATAGCGAAGGGTCAGCTCCTTGTCGAGTCGCGATCAGCAGATGAACCAAGGTCTAGCGGGTAGAGGTGCAACTAAAGAGACCAAGACCCTGTCGACCAAGGTTCGGTTGCCGAAAGCGAAAAGCCCGGAGTCGCCCAACGCACCTGTAGTAGGTGGCCTGCGGCCCAAGAGTTGAATGCGAAGAAAGCAGCTAGTTGTAAGAGAGGGGAAGCGCCGGGTCAACCTCTCGTCGTGATCGAGGGAGCGTCCAACGGTCACCAGCCACCTTCGGACCCGAGAGGACGCTACCAACGGCCCGATCAAGCCCAAAGCCGCCCGACCTTACCGAAGAGAAGGGCCATCTTCGCGAAGGTGTCGAACGGGCTCATGGCCCAAGCGAAAGTTGACCTGGAGGGAAGATGCGCCGGGTCAATCTCTTGTCGGAATGCAGCGTTGCAGTCTGCTCTGCTGAGTGATCGCGTGCCGAGACGAGGAACACGGTTCCGCCTCTTATAGAAGGTCTGGCTGTGCGACCACTTGCTGAAACCGTAGCGCCGCCCATGCAAAGCCCGAGAAAGCCCAGCGCACCTGGACTGAGGTGACCGTCGAGCAGCGCCGACGATTCAGACTTGCGCCAACCCTGCGGACGCTGGAGTGGTCGGGTCAGTTTCTTGTCTCGAGTGACGACGGTGCGCCTCATGCTCATGCTCGATGCTCAGGCTCGATGGCTCAGGCGCGGGTGACTCTCTGGCTCAAAAGGCTCAGGTCCCGTCGCTCTGGCTCTGCTCCGATGCTCAGGCTCGGGGTCAGTGTCGGCGCAAAATGCTGTGCCGGCGCGAGCGCTCTGCTCAACGACTCGGACACGCACGGCTCTGGTTCTAGCTCTGGCTCTGGCTCGCCATGGCTCTGGCTCAATAACGGCTCTGGCACAAATGGCACTGGCTCGGTTGGCGCTGGCTCGCTGAAAATGCCGACGGGAGTGCGCCCTGCTCCTCATCGCCGGCACGCATGCCCCTTCTGGTCCGTTCCCCAACCTGTACCGAGCTCTTTCCGAGTCTCTGGTTGGTCAAGCTGTACGTCCGAGGGAGACGGCGCTGTGACTTGTGCCCTGCTTTTGTGGCCGGTGGCCACGCCGCAGTCTGGTCGATTCATCTCGGCCCGAAAAGCTGACCCGACCCACATTGATCCGCGTAAGTCTGTCGGGCTCTTCGTACGCGACGGATCGGGCTGAGCGTCACCCGAATCGACGAGCTCTGCGGAGAAAGAAACGCGAAGGAAGGGAGGGAAGGGACCGTAGGGTCAGTTCCTTGTCTCGATCAGGTCCACAACCCGTCTCCGGCCGTGGGTTGCCCTGCCCCGAGCGACAGCGCGGCGCAAACAAAGCACCCCAAGAGTACGACTCTTGAAGAACCCTCCTGGCTCACACCGCCCCCGGCGGCCGACCTTCTCCAGCCCGAAACTGCCCCACGCACCCTGTTCGCGGTTCTCCACCCTCTAACGTTAGCGATCTCCGCATCCGGTCCTCCGTCGCTCCACCCTTCGTAAGTAAATGTAGCGTCGCTGGCTCCGTTCGTCCATCGCCCTACATCCAGACGACCTTGCCGTCGTCCCATTTCTGCAAGCCGATCTCGCGCTTGTGAAAGAGCTTTCGAACTTCGCGGTACTGCTTGACGAACGACTCGTCGTCCCCTTGGCCGTTCAAGAAGGCGGCGACAAGCGAGTCGGAGAGGTGGTCTTGGGTCGTCGTCGCGGCGCGGTACCGGGCGAGTTGGGCCGGTTGCGAGAACCGGCGGTACGCGTCGTGTTGCGCCTCGGTCAGGTACGCGGCTTGCTGCTTGAGGTCGTTTGCTTCATGAAAGAGGCGCGCCGTATCGTCGCGGAGGGCGTTCAGGGCGGGTTTCAACGCTTCGCTCTTCTCTGCAAGGCGCGCGAGAACAAGTCAGTCTCCCTGTGGGCACGGTCCCTCGGACGAGCTCGCGACGTACGGGCGAGGTCAATGTTGTCTTTGATCTTTCGTTCGAGCTCGTTGTGGTAGTGACTCGCTTGCTCGGTCGAGTGAAAATAGGCGTCAAAGTAGGCCGGGTCGTCGACGAGCAGTTGCAGTTCGTCCTTGCTCAACTGAGCGACCTCGGGAAAGTCGCGAGCGAGACTGTCTTCGATCCCTGATACTGACGGTGCCGGTCCGGCAGCAACTGAGGCTGTAGAGGCCGAGAATGGGAGAGCGGGACGAGGTGGGGCGGACGCGGACGATGACGACGACATCCTCAGACCGGGGACTGCAGAGGCTTGGAGCGGCAGGAAGAGGTCAAGTAGAGTTTTCTCTGTATGCTCTGATGCAGCACGCGAGGTCCAGTGGGATGTGAGTGGTAAACAAGAGCGAGAGTCAGAGCGAGATGTCAACACGACGACGACGACGACGACGCGTCGACCCCCGCCAGCCATAGCCATCCACAAAGACCACAGAGGCGAACAGGAGCCATATGTCATGAGCGCATTCGCCGTCTCGCTCGACGAGCTGATTGCCGCGCTCGACCAAACCGCCCACACCGACGATTCTCCTCTCGACGCTACTCGCCGCCACCTCGACCGCGCCACGATCCGCCTAGAACGCAGTTACGCCGCTCTGAAACAAGCGGGCTCACGCGCTCCAGCCGAGCTCTTTGTACGACTCAAAGGCAGGACGCAAGAACTCGAAGCGGCACTCGTCGACCGACAAATTGGATCTACGACGGCTGGCCACTTGACGGCTCTGGCACGCCAAGTCGTCGAGCAGCTGGATGAGCACCTCGCGAGAGCGACGGCGCACGAGGAAGAGCCGCGGACCACGATCGCACGTCATTCGAGGACGCCGTCCGCCGACCTCCCTCGTCGCGTACCCGCCCAGGCGGCCGCAGCGGTCCCGCAATTCGATCAAGCGCAGCTCGAAACACCTCTGGAGCGACAAGAATCGGCGCACCAGCCCGAACGGCCGTTTCTTAGACCCGAACAGGGAAGAGATAACGCCGTCGCGGCCCGGCGAGCGAAAGCCCTCTCCGACTCATTCTTTCTCAGTCGACTCGCCGCCGGTCAAGTCCCTGCGAGCAGTTCGCTCTCAAACGTCTTGCGCGCTTCACTTGCGACCCGCGAGTCGTCATCGTTTTCGGAGGAACGCGAACCTCCGAGCGCCGCTCCCGGTCCTCCCGCAGTCGACCTCGAGCACCGAATCCGGATCCAGCTCCGGCGCGCCTACTTTGACTCGTTCCGTTCGGTGTTGGGCGCCTCGGACGGCGGCTCGCGCGACCCCGCTCGTCTCGAGACGCCGCCTGACGAAAGCCAGGCGGCTTGGAGTCGACTCGCTCAGGACCTCGTCGACGCGACTATGCCTTTGATCCCTTCCAAGCTTCGGGCTGATCGCGCACTCTATCCTGACTTGATGGAAGGCTCGTCAATGCGCGAGGCCGTCGAGCAGGATCTGACGTCGTACGTTGTCGTCGTCGACGAGCGCGGCCCAGACGACCAGCCCCGGTCCGACGAGGCACAATTTGGAATAGCTTGCCTGGGCAAGATGGCCCGCCTCACGCGCGTCCTGCAGCGACTCTGTGCGCCTTTCCGGGATGGTCAAGTCCAGGCCCTGCTCGACGCGCTCGACCGAACGACTTCGACGCCTACCCGCGCCCGCGATTCCGCCCTCAGCCTCGTCGACTTTGTCGAGCAGTTGCTCGACCTTGCGGAAGCGATGAAAGGCGACCTCGATCGGTTCAAGGCTAATACGTCTGAGCGACTGATTGGCGCCATGAGCGAGGCGGACCTCAGAAAGGTCCTCAAGCACGAGGCGGCGGAGCTCGAGAGAGAGACCGTCATCGAGTGGTGCGGCGGCGAGGAAGGCGTCCGGTGGTCGTTTCTCGCTTGGACTGGGCGAGATCGGACTGCGCCATCGAGTGACCTGTCACAACCGGGTACCGCAAACTCGCCCTCGTCTACAAAAGTAGAATTCGTCCGCGCGCTGCTCGACTCGCTCTTCTCGACCCAGTCTGTCGCCCTACCGGATTTCGGGCAAGCTGTGTTGAAACTGTCGATGCCGCCAAATGCAGCCGAGGGATCGGCCGAGCTCGCTGGTGCCGATCCAGCAGTGGCGGCGACATCGCCACCTGCCTCGTCCGGCGACAACACCCTCCCGCCGCCCCTCATCGTTCTCGCGCCGCTGCTGTTCGAGTTGCAAAACCAGTTCCAAGCGCTCGGCATCCTCGCCGCCCTTGCGACCCTGATTGCGAGTACTTTCCGCCCGGCAAACGACCCTCATGGTCTCGATGATCTCTTTCAGCGCCTGTGGACAATTCTCGAGCAAAACATATCGCCTGCTCCGTCTCTTTCCATGGACAGTATGCTCAGTGCGGACTCGGCACTCACCGAACCGTCCAATCGCGATGACTCGACCCGGCTCGCCAATCTCGCCGACGAAGTCACGTCGTATTTCTCGCAGCGCGTCGACGGGCAAGCGCCTGACGATGGCGCGGTGGGCGAAAAGCTTCGCACAGGCATCGATCGGATCCTGCGCTATGAAGACCCGGTGTGGAAGCTGCTTATGCGGCGGTTGCGAGATGGCGCCGAGGCGGCCTTATTGCGCGCAACCGCCAAAGAGCGCCCAAGCTCGAATGGATCGGCTCCCGTGGAAGCAGTCCCATCCGTCTTACGGACAGGACGATCGGCCAGCGGTCGGCCTTCGCAAGCGGTGACCGATACCGAAGGACTGGGGCTGCTAGTCTCACCGATCAAAGGCTTTGATCGCCCGTCATTCCTCGCCGTCAAGGTGGAAGAGGTCCTGCGGACGAAGCTTTATGTCGGCGTCTACCGGCACGTCGTCGAGGTTTGGGGAGAGGTTCTCGAATGGGGAGAAGGAGGAGGAGAAGCTGCAATGCATGTCTAGACCGTCTCTCGCGGGTTCGGCACAGCTCGATACGAACTCTGTTCTTACAACAACACTACTGCGTATCTCTGCAACCTGAGGCTCATCCCCCCAGAGGAGGCAGAGAAGCACGGCAAACCGGACAGATTGACCGCACGAGAACCCACTGCTCGAGGCACTCGGTGTGCACCAAATGCGCACATGGCGTCACGGCGAACGCCATCCGGACCGCATCGTCTTCGCCGGCGGCTTGTTCCTCCTTGGTCGGGAACACGTGAATGCTCGATAAGCAGATCGGACAATCTGGCTCGGTCGCGGATGACGGTTGCGCGCCGGGCGACAGCTTGCCCGTCTCGATGTCGCCGCGCAAGTCGGCAAGGATCGATGGCGGGAGCGTGCGCGGATGATAGTCCCATGAAGAAAGGGTTGGCAACTCGAGCCACTTTGCGAGCCGAGGTGAGATGAAGAAGCGCGCGCCGCCCGAGCCGAGCGTAGAGAGGCGGAGGAAGAAGCGGTTCTGCTGATGCTGCGGTGACGCGATACGGTTCTGGAGGACGAGGATGAAGGCTTGCCCGATGTAGTAGGCGGCGAGATACCAAACTTTGGCTGGGCTCGGAGATAATACGTCAGCTGCTGGGCGAAGCGAGCGATGCGACATGAGCTTACGAGACGTCGGAACGAGCAGGCAGTTGCCATCATAGGCCCAGAAGTAGAGCGGCGGGGCGATCCGCGCAATCGTCATTCCGATCACGTACTCGTCGGCGAGTGACTGTCGAGCGGTGCCTCGCCAGACGTTGAGCATGATTTGCGGGACTGCGAGCACCGCCGATAAATTGTTAGCGAATCCGTGTCTGTGAAGCGGAGGGAAGTGGACCCAGCAAATCTCACTCCAGTTCGAGTAGATGATCCAGAGAATCAATGCCGTCCAGCCGTACCCATTCAGCAAGTACAGCCCGAAGCCGATCACCGAGCCGAAGCCGAGTACTGCAGGTTCGAGCATCAGTACGTGGAAGTGCGCGATCATTGTAAGCGCAGGGAGAATGCAGCTCACCTCGGCGTGTTCGACGGACGGTCCAAGTATTCAGCCGCGAGCGAGCCCATTCCGGCATCGCCGCCATCACGCCACCTTGAGCACCGTCCAGGAGAGGTGTAGTTGTGCTGTCAGTGGCGGCGGGTGCCGGAGCTGCCGCAGGTCGGTCCGGAGTGGCTTCGCGGATCATGGCGATGTAGCGAGTACCGAACAACAGAGACGAGAGGAGGGACATGAAAGCCGATGCGAGCAGCGCCAAAGACGCTCGCGAGTCTGCACACGTACGCTCGCGTGAGTACATATCTCGCTCTCGCCGAACTCGGAGCGAAACCGCCGGCGTGACTCACCAAAGACGACGCCGAGCGTCAGGAGCGTCACAAACGTATACGCATCGACGAACAGCATCCCGACGACACCATAGTGCGAAACGTTCGCGATCGTGCCCGGTCTTCCCTGGACACGTTCGAGTTGCCGGACTTGCAACAAGAGGATCAACGCTTCGACGAGGACGAGGCCCGCCCCCGAGACGGCCGCCGCGTTCCAGAGCTGTTGAGTCGGGACGACTTTGGCTCGGGGGATCGAGAGGACGAGGCCGCAATTCGGTGAAGCGAGTATGGCGGAGAATGTTGACGGAGGTGGTTCGCGGACGCGGGCACCGGTCGGGTGGAACAGGTCCGAGTACCACTCGGCGTAGGCGCCTGGCGTGTACGAGCCTGGTAAAGGCGATAGCGCACCGTACATCGTAAAGATGCATCGCGGAACAATCTCGGCGTCCGGGTCGACGGTACCTTGACCGGCGCTGCCGCCTCCTCCTCCTCCCGTACCTGACGAAGGCTCGCTCGGCGGTTCAACCATGTCAGCGTCGGCCAATCGGCGCACGTCGCGCTCGAGACGCGTATCAAATTCTTTCAACATCGCATGACCGATCGCAGTTGCGGTCAGGTTTGGCGAGGCGGACGAGGAAGCTGCCGTGGATGACATGAGCGGGAGCGAGATCGTCTCGACGATACGCGCGCGGGCAAAGTCGGGAGTCGCGTACCCATAGACGCGCCCGCTGTCTAGAAAGCTGTTTCGGAAGAAAGCGTGCAGTCAGTATCTGTCGTGCACTGTGCGGTCCCGGCTGAACGCACTGGACTGCTTCCACGTCCAGTTCGGTAACCTCTTCCTCGGCCGAACTCGTCCTCGGCGGCGCATGCAGCGTCAACTTGCCGCCGATATAGACGACCGGTCCGAGTTTCTCCCAGTCTGCCCAGCCGGACGAGGAAAAGTCCTTCAAGCGGAGCAATTCGCCGTCGTCGTGCTCCGACCCGAGCGGGAGGACCGGACCTGTAGCCGAGGTCTGTACCGATCGGAGGTTGAACGTTGCTCGATGGCTTTCCGAGCGAGGCGAAGAGGCAGACTCCGATGTCCATGGGAAGGTCCCGCGTTGGAACGTGCGATTGTACCTGAGAATTTCGGGTTCCGTCGATTCGGCAGGTGCGGGTGCCGCGTCGGCTTGACGGCGTTCGAGCTTGTCGACGTCTTGGCCGTCCGCGCGTGCCGTCGAAACGTCCGCATCGGCGCCCTCCGTGACCGATTCCGGAACTGGAGGATCCGCTTTCCGCCCTGGTTCCCGTTTGACTTGCTCCGTCCACGTCTCGTTCAACCCGAGATCTGCATAGGAGAACGGCAATCGGTCCCAGTGACCTTTTGTGAACCCGGTGAGGTTCTGGAGGTACAGCTGCGGCGGAGTCGGCTCGGAGGACGAGGTCGTTGTGGGAGGCGACGAGAAGAGGTCTGTGACGAGTCGGTGGACGGGTGCGAGCTCGCCGTCTGTTTGCGGCGTGAAGGTGCTGATCTTGTACGCTTCACGGTAGTCCGCAGCGTTGTCTTCTGTCGAGTTGACAGGCTGCGAAGCGGGCGCAGTTCCGTTTGCGACGTCCGGGTAGTACTTTGAGGCGAGCCACTCCCCGTTACATGCCAAGGTTTCGTTCGCGATTCCGAGCCAGCGAGCGATCCCTTCTCGTCTCGCTTCGCGGAGCAAGAGCTGGTGCCGGTGTTGCTTGTAGACTTGAGCGGCGCGTTGGTCTCCGTCTCCGGCTTGGCGGATCAAGTTGCCCGTCTGGACTTGCTGCTGGTTCATCAAGTAGAACAGGAACGACAGGAATAGCTGCAACCACACGCCGTGTCAGCAAGACGGCTCCTTTTGAGAGACGGTACAGACTTGTGTCCACGTACAAAGTAACCGAGCGAAGGTCGCTGCTGTTGGACGACGACGGTGCGCGGTTGCCCGCCCGGTCCTGGCAGATCCATCGCATCGATTCGAGTATAGTGACAGTCTTCAAAGTAGGGAAAGAGAAGCGAGAGTGAGAGAGAGCGCACGGCGTCGTTCGCCTGTTCCGCGTGAAATGACAAGTGACGCTCTTCCCCTCTCCTTTACTACGCTGCTGACAAGGTCAGACACGGCGAGCGAGATGCCGAGTGCTGCGCTGCCCCCGCCTCCCCCGCGGCATCCTTCCGTCCAGTCTGTAGCGAGTTTGACGTCGCCGTCATCGGTCCGCAGTGGGGCCGAACTCGACTCGAATGTGTCAAACTCGACGACAACTGCACCAGGAGCTCACGCAGACAGTACAAGCACGACGCACGACGCAGATGCCAAGTTGGCGGCTGCCCTCGCCCAGCTCGAGGCGGAACAGGCGCGATCACCACCCGAAACCGAATCCGCAGCACCTCCAGATCCCGCCGCAAGCCCTCCTGGCTCAACCGCACCTCCACGGCATCCAGCGACCTCTGCTCGGGCGCGCATAGCGACTCCGCCCCGCTCGCCGCCTCTGGAACCACCGCCGATCCGAACTGCCGCCGCTCGGGGCGGCGCAGACTCGCCCACCCTCGACCGCCAACTCCAAGACTTGCAAGACATCGAAATTGCTCGGTTGCTCGAACGAGTCGGTCATAGGTTGACAGACGTCCGGATCGCCGAAGCGACCGATGCTCGGTTCAAGGTCGAATACCCGACCAAGGACGCGTTCCGGAAACCGCCGCAGCCCGGCAAAGAACAAGGATCGGTCGACTGGTCCGCGTACTGCGTCGCGTACCTCGCATGCCTCGCGACCGACTACATCCCTGCAAGCCTCGTCGAATCGGGCCCGCCACCGCGACAAGACTTTTCGCTTCGCGAGCTCCGGTCCGAACTCGAACGGACCTATGTCCTCTGCCCGCCGCCCGTCTGGCAACGGATCGTCTTGACCGAGATTGCCGCTCTCTGGCAATGGGAGTCCCCCTCCAAGACGGGAGGGTGCCTCGCGGGATACCTCTTTCTCTGGTACTTTGACCTGTTCTTCCTCGCCCCCTGCGTCGCCCTCACCGCCCTCCTCATCAAAGCGCGCTTCTTCCCGCCTTCGAAAGCCGAACTCGTTCAGATCGCGCAGGACCGCCAGGCTCGCTCGAGGGACGCGAAAGCGCTCAGCAAGCAACTGAGGTCGAGCAGCGTGTTTGGCTATGCGGGGCAGGGCGTCAAGGGCCTTTGGACGAACTGGAGGGAACTAGTCAAGGATCGCGGACCGGTCGGAGCGGTGGCAAGCGCTCTCGAACCCGAGGAAGACGAAAATGACGACGACAGCGAGTCGGATGAGCTCGACTCCTCGTCTGTGCCTGCCGCGACTCAGTCGTCGGCGGCGCCAACAGCGCAGCCGGCAGCGACTTCTGCGCCGGCTGCAACATCTGCCCCACCCGGCTCGGCATTCGGTCATCTCGTCGCCTCGACCAACGTCGTCTCTGCTTCTGCCGCAGCTCCCGCCGCCGTCGAAGCTCTCGCGCCGGCGACCAATCGACCGCCTCCCGAGATCGAGGACCCGGCACGAGCTCCCGGAGGCAAAGAAGGCGACGGCGACGTCTCGCTGTATCGGCTGATGCGGAATCTCATGGCCGCTTATGGACCGAATGTGGTACTTTGGCTCGGCGAGATCAATGATGCGGCCGAGCGAATCAAAAAGTCAGTCCGCGCTCTCTGCCTGTCCAGCTCGATTTCGAGTACTTGCTCATGCGTTCGTCTGTGCCTCAAGCCTGATCGACCACCCCGAACATCCCGCCGTCCGGATTATAGCCCTGCGTCTCGCATTAGCGTCCGTCGCGCTCTGCTTTACGCCAATCGCGCTCGTGTACAAGGCGGCATGGCTCTACCTCGCTCTTGACTTTTTCGTCATGTGGAAAGTTCGCGCGATGTATCCCGAGTGGCGGGGCGCGACGATGCCGCATCGGTGAGCGCACGGCTGCCCAGGCTCCCGTTTTGTATCGCGGAAAAGTATCGGCTGACTTTGCTCGACACTGCACAACACAGCTGGCTTCTCCTTGGAGCTCCGAATGACGTGCAGTACGCCCTGTACGCGCTCCGACAGCGACAACTCGAAGGCAAGCCGATTCACGGCGCCCGAACTCTGAAGCGCCGAGCTCGAGCGGCAAACTCGTCTGCATCCGGCGATCTCGCCGACGGGACGAGCGACTTCACAAGCGCGTCGACTTCGGCAACTGCGCCGGCTGGCAAGCTCGACAAGACGAAAGCGCGCGCTCGCGCAGTCAGTAATGCGGTTTCGAGCGTCCTCGACGAGGCGGAACGGTACCGCAGTCGCAAGTCGAGCGACTTTGACGCGACGGACCGAGCGAGCGCAGTCGGGATGCCGCTCGGCAAGCCGGAAGCGAGCTACTTTGCTCTGTACTCGTCGAAGCCGGGCTCGCTCTGCCTACATCAGGATCGACTGTGCTTCGTTCCGGCCAGACATCTCACGACCGTCAGCCGTATTACGAACCTGTTCGGCAGTGGCGCGCCCCGGCGTGCGAAGCACGGGTATTCTGACGACGAGGACGAGGCGGATGACGCCGACACGGCGACGATCGGTTCGACGAGCTCGAAGCGAACCATTCGGAGTACGCTCTCCGATGTGCTCGCTGAGGGTGGCGAGATCGCGGTTTTGTACGACGAGATCGAGGGCGTTACGAAGCAGACCAAAATGAAGGCGTTCGAAGCCCTTGTCGTCAAAACTAAAGATAGCCGAGTGAGTCGCACGTAATTACGCTTGAGCATTCTTTCCGAGCTGACACCTGACCACTGCAGACCTTCACATTCCGGAACGTCTCGCGACGTGACGAGGCGTTCACAAAGCTGCTCTCCTTTACCGCAGCGAAATGGAAGCAGCGCTGAGCGTAGCGGACAGAGTTTCGGCAAGCCGTTCTGCTTCATTCCGAGCCTCGAGAGCGGTCAAGAAGATGGTCTGTACAAAGGAGGATCGTTACGGCGGAACGAGGGTATAGATTAAGGCAACAGCTGTGAAGTCAGACGGAGGTGAGCTCTCACTCAAATGAACGGGAATAACAATCTGCGAAATCATACCTCGGTAAAGCTGTAGAGAAGAGTGCGCGAAGCGTCAGCGAGGGCTATCAGAATGGAGACGAGGCATCGGGGCCGTACTTGGACGGGAAGAGCTTGCTAGGGCCGGAATCGCCAACACGGTTGCCTTGCCACCATCCGTCCGGCTGCGAGGTATGTGGAGTGTCAGAGCTGAAAGAAGCGCGAGAGAGACTCATTGATCGCTCACATCGGTTGCTGTGACGGCAATCACGTCGCCCGTCGAGAACGAGAACTCTTCTGCAGAAGCAGCGGCGTAATCGAAAAGGGCGTTCACCTGCGGGATGGCTTATGTCAGTCCCGGGGAAGGATTAAGCTATTAAGAGCGAGTACTCACGTAGAACAGGATCGGCTGCCCGGTCTCGGTGTATTGGCCGGTCGGGGGCGGTGCCGCAGCGTGGCCCGCTCGCAACGAAGCCACAGACTGCGCACGCGGCATCGACGGCTGCGAAGGTTGCTGCGAAAGATGCTGTGGCGGCGGTTGCTGAACCTGAGCCGGCTGGTGATACTGGACGGAGGCCTGCTGCTGCTGTAGTTGCTGTTGCTGCGGCTGCGGCTGCTGATGGTAGTGCTGCTGTTGATACGCCTGAGCCGGTGTCTGCTGAGCCGAGACACCGGAAACACCGGAGTGTGTAGACAGAGTCCGACCTAACGGCGCTTGCTGAGCCGGCGCGGCGTAGCTGCCAACAGCCGAGCCAGGACCCGGGTACTGCATCTGTGCGTACGGGGACTGCGCAGCGGGCGGAGCGTACGTGACAGGTGACGGCGACTGGTAAGCTGCATGCGGCGATGGTTGCTGCTGATGGGGAGATGGCGCCGGCTGGAAATGCTGGGAAGGCGCTTGCGCCATATAAGGCTGCTGCTGCTGTATGCCGTTGTATCCCACGGGCGGTGCGACAATCGAGGCGGGTCTCGCGGCGGGCGAGACCGCACGATAGGGCGCGGCGGTCGGCGGCGGGCCTTGGACTGCCTGCGCTTGATGAGCTGGACCGCCGGCGCCGTACCCATACGCGGCCGGCTGCGTCGACCCCGTCGGCGTGCCATAAACGTTTTGCGGTGGCGGCGGTGAAGCGTACGCAATCTGTGACGGCGATGTGCCGTAAGGAGCTGAAGGCTGAGCTGCCGCGGGTGTTTGCGCAGCCGGCGACGAGGACCGTGCCGGGTTCGCCCCCGGTAAAGGCGAAGATGGACGAAGAGAGGGCGGAATAAATGCCTGCTGGGTCGACGACTGCACGCCTCGCGCGGGTGAAGCTGGTCGCGCCGAATACTGGTTCGTTGGAGGAGATGAGGCGAGATGAGCGGCGGAAGTCGAATAGCGATTCGGCTGTGCAGCGGCAGCGGCCGGCTGCGTCGGCACGGAGCTGCCTGCTCGAGATGCTGGCCTCGCTTGATACTGCTGTTGAGGCTGCAGCTGCGGGTACGACGGCGTTCGTGCGCGAGGCTGCGCGGTTTGCGAAGGCGGCTGCGCCGATTGCTTCTCGGGCGATCCAGGCCGCGAACGCGTCGAGCCGAATGACGGCTGCGTCGCATGACCGGACGGTCGCTGCGTCGATTGCGATTGTCCTTGAGCGGCAGCCGAGTTGCGAAGGTCGACGGATGAGCGGGCGCGAGGAGACGCCTGTATAGGCGTACTCTGAAGCACGCGCAAGGCTTTGACGAGAGGATCGTTCTCGTCGTCCTCCTCAGCTGCCGCGGCACCGTTGCCGTTCGTACTGGTCGACAGATTGTTCGCCGGCGGTTGGCTTGCGTGGCGAGGCACGCCAGCTGCGGGAGCACCTGCCCCCAGCGAGGGCGAGATCTGCCGATTCTGGAACGCGCCCGCCGAGATGTGACCTGGCTTCGAGCTCGGCGATGCAGCAGCAGGTTCGGCAGACGGTCGATGGCGGCCATTCGCGGACGGCGAGAGTGGAAAGCGCGTCGACGCGTTCGCGTCCGCAGGGGCTGACTGAACGCCACGAGTCGGCTCCGCCGTCATCTTTGTCGGAGAAGACACCGGGGGCGGGATGTGACTGTCGAAGGCAGGCATAGACGAGCGGTCCGCCGCTCGCGAAGCCGGCCGGCCCTGCTCCCGGAAGTCTGCAATGTCCGGCTGACTCTGCGAGCGGTGCGGTTCCGACAGCGGGAGGCTCTGCTGGCGCACGGGAGTGGGCATCTGCCCCATCGCTTTGGCGATATCGCCAATCGCGCTCGGCGAATGCTTGACGCCCGGTATCCGCGTACTCGACCGCGTAAAGCGCGCGAGCTTGTAGGTCTGTTTCGGCGGCGGTTCCTTTGCCGCGACATCGACGAACGGGATCGGATCAGGGATCGCGTTACCGGTGCCGTATTGCTGAACAAAGATGCGAACGTCGGTCTTCGGGTCGACCTGCTCGAGCGCAGTGCGAGTTCGTTCGGCAGACTAGGGATGCGCCAATGGTCAGCTCGGCCGCCCCATCGAAGGCAATTGGACGCCGGACGGTGCAGACGTACTTCGTCCTCATTCATCGCGAGCGTGGAAAGGCCGTTTGCGTAATCCCACATACGCGACTTGAGGAATTCGAGTCGCTCTTCCTCCTGGTCTTGTACGAGCTGTCCGAGACGGTCCGGGTCAGTCAGGCGATCAATCGACGGAATCGTGTGCACTACCTCACGTCGCAGAAAGTCTTCCACGCCATGTTCCAGTTCCTGTATCGAGTCGAAGTGATCAGCGAGTGCTACCCCCGTAGCTTCGGAATCAAACGTACACGGTTGTCTCCTTGAGCACGGTGACGTAGTTCTTGTAGTCACGCTCGTTCACCATGACAGTCTGCTGCGCCTTGTCGAGCTTGATCGTGGCCTGGACAGGCAATCGGTCAGTCCCCCCCTTCGCACACTGCATATTGGCCTGAAGTACCTTGTCGAGGTCTCGACCTTGCAGGAGGGACGCCTGCGCATGGAGCGCATTGATTTGAATCGCGTCGTCCTGGTACTTTGACTTGGCCTGCCAGAGAAATGCGTCGGCTGACCCATCATCTCGAGGCGAGTCCGGACGAAATGGCTCACCTTGAGAACGTGCTGTCGCTGGTTGATCAAGTTCTTCCACAGCTTCTCGACCGCCGTTTGTTGCTGCGTGCGGTCAGACGTGCGCGTCAGCCCGGGGGCCGACCCGTGAGAAACCGCAGCAATCGAAACCGACCGTTTTCCTCGCCGAGTCACGCTTGCCGGTAAAGTCGCCGAGCATGCCCTCCTGCATCCGTAGCAGCTGCGCAAAGTCCTGCTGAGACTTGGCGGACGATTCGAGCTCCGATTTGAGCTGCAGCATGGCGCGTTCCATGTGGCTGTCGGGAAGGCAGAGGTCAGCACAGGACGGAAAGTGCGAGAGAGCTCCCTCGCGTAACGCAGTTCGCAGTTCGAGCTCACCCTGTCTCGCCCGTACCAAAGTGATGCTTCGACAGCTTGCCGAGTCGCTTGGCGTAATCATCGGCAGCAGAGGCCCTATAAAGAAGCGAACGACTCGATCAGCCAACAACTCGCATGACCCGGTGGTCCTATACTCGTGATTCGGCGAGCGCTGTATTGACTCACCTCTCTTTGAGCAGCGCGCGCAAGTCGTCGCAGACTTTGGCGCCGGCTTTGACGCGACCCATGACGGTGTCGTAACCGTTCTTGCCCCAGTCGAGTTCGACATCGTCCGGATCCCGCCCTCGGTTGTTCCGGCTGCTCTGCCCGTCGGTCCAGAACGCGTTGACAAAGTCGTACAGGTCGGGCGAGGTGTCTGTCGGAGGTTGGTACGCGCCCGAGGCCCCGCCGCTGCCCGAAGTTGAACGATGTCGACCGTGAGACGCCGACCGCGCCTGGTGCGCTCCACCTTGCATAGCAGCGAGGGTTGGGGTGGCGTAAGCGGTGTGTACAAGTGCTTCCTCTGTAGTGCAGCTGTCTGGTGCGGTAGCTCTGTCGCCTCAGTAACTCGCCGAACCGGCCGGTCCGTTGCGAAAGTCGCGAAACTTGGCGCGGAACAGATCCGCGATGGACCGCAGTCGCATCCAACCACAGCTTCTCCCCTCTCCCTCTCGATCAATCTCTCAGGAAACCTACGCATAGTCACCTAGCTGTTCGGAGCCATGCGAGGCTGCGTCGTCCGAGGGGCGCGCTGAAGTCCGAGGGCTTCAAACACTTGGTAACGCCACTCCTCAGGCAGCCTCGAGCCTTTCCCCTTGCTCTGACGGCTCATGGATCACACGGAATACAGATACGTATAGTAGATAGTCTGTCAGATCGTCGATGTCAGCCAGTAAAAACGAAGGGTGGGCTACACAAGGCGGGCATGTCTCCGAGCAGATCGTCAACTCACGCGTGAGACGCCGCCCCCATCGCTTATACCGCGAGTTGAATGTTCTTCGGGTTACGAATAGGCTGTGCTGTCGCCGGACCTGATGGCTCTTCTCCCGAAGAGGCGACAATTCAGCGCGTCAGCCCCGCATCGGAAAAGTCCGAGACCTTCCAAAGATCAAACTTACGCGGCAGCACCTTTACCGTGGTCTTGACAGTCCCGCTCGACCCATCCCGAAGGACTGCTCCCTCGAGGGCGCCGCGGTTAGGCCAGTGCCGGAGCTGTTGCCCGATGGTTGCGACGCGCTCTGCCAACGCTGCCGCAACGGGGTCATCGGCGCTGCTTGCTTGGTGGAACAGCAGCGGTGAGGGGAGCGCCGCCAGACACGTGCTGTGCAGCAAGTTTGCTAGAAGGAGGGAAAGGAGGGCGTTCGAGAGGCGAAACATCGTCATGTCGGGAAAGCGGATCGGGCTCGGCGGTCGATCAGCAAGGCGAATGCTTCGGGTTTGGCAGGCACGGCGCGTGAGAAATCGTCCGAAGGGATGCGCAAACTGTTGCGCTCTTAGAATGGATAGGCGTTGAAACACGTTCGCGGTATCGACGTGCCAGCCGGTCTCGATTCGGTGAAATCTAGGCGAGGAGGTTCGATCACAAACAGATGCCTGCCGAAATGGCAATCAGATGGCTGTGCGAGCAGAAGTCACACTTCACACGCTAGCTGGCGGGAGCCTTGTCGTAAAATGGGAGCCGGGCCGTCCGATCACAGGGTTCTCCTCGGACTCGTATCGAGAGTGCGCCGAGCGATTGCGGGACGCGCTTCCTTGACGAGGGCCAGCCGTCTTAGACTTCTGGGCTATCGGAATCGAGACAATTAGGGCGAGCACCGCCTGAGATCATGAAAGCGGGAAAGCGGAGGGGCTTTCAAGATGGCAGAACGAAGACGCGGGACGATTGCCACCTCGGTGTACCGAAGCTTGGCCGTGAGCCGATAGGCAAGAGACGCCCGGTTCAACTTACGTAGCCGAACGCGAGAGCAAGCAGGAAGCAGAAGTGCGAGAGCCGGGTACAAAGCGAGCGAAAAGTTAAGCGCCTTCGTTCCCGCCCTGTCTCGGATGAGCAGGACACCGTACGATGAGCAGGGCCAGGGACGCCGGGCTCGCGGGGAAATACCGATCAAGAGAGTTACAGCTGTGAAATAGTCCATACTTCCGCAGAATTGGGATATTTGGCGCTCCAGATACGGAAGCCCAGCATTAATGAGGGGAAACAAAGAGGCGGGCGACTGACTCGAGGGCGGCAAGGGGCGACGACCCGGCGTTCAAGCAGAACGTGTGGTAGGCGAGCCTGTCGGCGGCCAAGCTGCGATGCACGACCAAGAGTCGGGAGTCAGAACTTGTCGAACAGATGAAGCGCTAACATCGACTTACTCGCCGGACGTCCCGGATGCGTCGGCTTGACGCCCCAGATCGTCGTCCCATTGACGGTCCAGACGGGTATGACCTTGATCCCCGGTGGCCACTTGCCGTGATTTGCCTTTGGGTTCGCGATCGGAGTGAACTTGGGGTTGCCGACCGCTAAGGTGTTGGTCGCGGTCGTTGACGACGAGGCCGATGTCTTTGCGACTTTGATGTTGGGTACAGCGCGAGCTTCGATTGCGGCGGGGTCTGGATCGCGATTGATGATGGGTCGCGCGAAGAGCAAGGTTGCGAGCGTGCCAAAGACGAGTAAGATCCGGCAGAGCGTCAACATGGCTCCTTCTGACGGCGGATCGGACGGTTCTTGCGTTGCCCGTTTATCGCTAGTCTATGCAGCGATATACAGCAGAGAGGTACAGCGCCGACGAGGCGGCGCAGATTCAGGCGAGCTTGTTTGCGAGGGCGGGAAGCGATTGGTCGGCAGGCAAGCGCTCTCGTGGGGGAGGAACATTCGAGAGCGCATCTCTCGCAGGTTATTCCTAGCGGTGGATCAGCCTGGACTCTTGGACCCGTCTCGCAGCCAGGAAAGTGAGAGCGGGCAGCGGTTGCCTGGACGAGCAGGGCGGGTGGCGCCGTCCAGCAGTCCGTCGGACCTCTTCACCGACACACGAACACTTGTACTGTAGTGCTGCGATCGATCTCGCGCTCGAGTCGGATTGCACGCCGGGGGGAGTCCCGCGAAGGGTCGTCGAGCAAGCGATGCGGCAGGGCCATTTTCGGGGCAGAGAAGCCACATATTCGCTCACGCGGGAGAAGCGTTCGAGACTGTCGCAGCCCGCGTACAGGAATGCGTCATCGTAAGGACAGGTGCGTGCAGGGAAGGAGGCGGAGAGGGCCGAGGTGAGTGACGAGGGAAGGCTGACTATTGCAAATAGGTTTTAATCGTAATGTTGCAGATTACAAAATGTGAAGGTCGGGCGAGATTGTCATGACGTGACTCGCTCTCTCGGTCTCTTGACGCGGCGATCTGCTCTTGCTGAGCTCACTCGACTGTAGACACCTTTCGAGCGCGCCATCAGGTCCGAGCGAACGAGTTGCGTTACGATCTTTGTCCGTTCGTCGCCCCACCTCTGCCGGCCGAACCTCCGCCTCTGGGAACTCTAGGCTCGAAGCTCCGTCTGCTTACACTCGAAAGCACCCTCAATCCGACCTACTCGGCTAATCGACTCGACCCGAGCGAATCTCGATCATGTTTGGGAGGCCGACCAACCCGTATGACGAGGTGATCAGTGAGTTCTCGAGCCTCTTCTGGCCCACGTCCGCTCGGTCACTGCGTAACGCTTTGCAGCATCACGACGACCGGCACAATGGTCACAAAAAAGCGCCGCTGACTCAAGGGCACCTCTGCAGCCAAGGCGACCGACGAGAAGCAGACCGAGATCAACTGGGAGATCGCCCTGACCGTATGGGACAAGGTCAACGAAGACGGAGAGACAGGGTCAGTCGTACTGTCCAGGTTCGGCTCGTTCGAAATAGAAGCGAATTGCTTCGCTGACGAGACACTCTGACTACGCCACAGCGCTCGAAACTGCGTCGCCGCCCTCCAGAAACGCTTGACCCATCGCAGCGCCAACGTTCAGCTCTTCTCCCTGACTGTGAGCTCTCTTTTACGAGTGTAAGAGTTCAGCGCCAATGCAAAGCGGACCGCTCACGACGTGCCGACCACGCGACCGCAGCTCGCCGGCGCCCTCGTCTCCAATTGCGGCGGTTCGCTCCACCGCGAGATCAGCGGAAAGGCGTTCACATCGGCCCTTTCGCGCCTCGTCAATGACCGCACGACACACGAGACAGTCAAGAAGGAGGCGCTGAAACAGATCGAGACGTGGGTCAAGGAACACCAGGGCAATTCGGACTTTGACTTGATGGCCGAGACGTACGAAGCGCTCAAGAAGCAGGGTGAGTCGACTCGTGTCAGAACTCAATGCCTCGAATGCACACTAACGTCGGGTCGACGACAGGTCACGCCTTCCAGCCTGTGCGGCCGCCTACACCGAAGGGACCCGTAAGTTTGGCTCTGAACGCGTCCGGCGCACCACGTCCTGACGCAATCTCGAGCGCACGCAGTCCGACGACTTGCTCCGGAAGGAGGAAGAAGACCTACAGCGCGCCCTCGCCGAGTCCGCCAAGCTCGCCGAACCAGCTCAAGCATCCTCCTCCACCGCCTCGTATGCGTCCCCTCGACCTCAGCCGCAGCCGAATCGCGACCTCCCCTCTCATGCTCGCGCGATGTACGACTTCCGAGGCGAGTCGGACGACGAGTTGACGTTTTCGAGGGGCGAGATGATCCGAGTCATCGATGCGGTTAGCGACGAGTGGTGGCGAGGAGAGCTGCGCGGTCAGACGGGCATCTTTCCCACAAACTACGTCGTGAGTCCGGTTTTGCTCTTCTCGCTGTATCTTTGTACTTGCGTGTGCGCTGATGCCCCGGAGCGCGCCCTGTTTTCTAGGAACCCGCTTCGGCCCCCGTTGGTGCTCCGGCTCAGTCCAGCCAAGCCGGTCCGACCCAATCTGCAGATGAGATCGAAGGAGAGGTCTTTGCGCAGGCGGCAGCGATCGACCGTCTCTTGGCTTTGATGCATACGTTGCGGGCGCGCGGCGAAGATTTCGCCGACAATGAAGAGCTCACGGTGCGCTTGACTTCAGCGCGGGGCCGAGCAGATCGTGGACGGTACTGATACGGGATGCTTCAAATAGGACTTGTACAACTCGAGCATGGCTCTGCGGCCTCGAGTCGTACAGCTCATCCGCAAGTACGACCAGAAGCAGGGTGAGTCTTGCGACGTCATTTCCCTCGCATGTATATCCCGACTGACAAAAATCCGCTACTGCCTAGCCGAGCTGCGATCGCTGAACGATAAAGTCGACCAAGCCAAGGCGGTCTTCGAGCGGAATGCCGGCTACGCGCAGCAGCAGCAACAGCATCATCGTACGCTCTTCCTTCCGGCCGGCTCGCTTTTTTTCCGGCAAAGAGCTGACAGGCCGTATTAACCACACAGCGTACCATCAACAATCACCCTACGTGCAAGCGAACGGCTATGGTCCGCCTCCCGCGGCTCAAAACGCTCCGCCCTTCGATCCGTACGGGCGGACCCACGCTCCCCACGGCCCGTCCAGCATCCCGCCCGCCTCTTTCGCTGCTGCACCGCATCCCGCTCAATCTCCGCCACCTGTGCAGGCAGCGCCCGCTCAGATGTCGCGTGAAGAGGAGGAGCGGCGAGAGTACGAACGGCAGTACGCCGAATATCAGCGCCAGCTCGAAGAGTACAACCGGCAGGTCGCCGCGATTCAAGCGCAACAGGCGGGCGGTGGTGTCAGCAGCCCAGCACCGGGCGTCGAGCAGGCGGCGTCGCCGCACCCGCAGGGTCCGACTCCGGGTCCCGAATCTGCCGGTCAGCCGCAGCCGACACAACCTCAGCCAGTCTGGGACGCCGCGACGGGACAGTGGGTTTGGCCGCAAGTGCGAGCCGAGGTCTCTGCACCCTCGGCAGCGCCCGCCCTTCCGGCTGCTCAGTCGCCTTACCCCGGTCAGGGTCCTCCGCCACCTCAAGGCGCCAATCATGCCGTCCCGATCGAGCAGATGGCCAACCTGTCAGTCGCCTCGCCGCATGGAGCGCCGATCTCGTCGCCTGCGCTGGCAGCCTCTTACGCGCAACCGTACCCCGGCTCCGTGGCCCCGGGTCAAGCTCCATCGCCCGGTGGTCCTCCTCCTCCAGTCGGCCACCCTGCAGCTTCTCCGCCCTTGCACCAGGCGGGTCAGCTGTATCCGGCCCAGTACTCCGAAGCGGCTGCGCCTCCGCCTCAGGCATACCAGTACCAGCAGCAAGGGTACGCGTAGCCGTATCCCCCGCAGCAGCAGGTCTGAAGCCACTCGGAGGAAAGGTATCGGAAGCCGGCTTGGTCGTGCTTTCGCGTGTACTAGCTCAAACCCCCATGCAATGCACTCGTCCGCAGATACCGACGTTCTTTCGCAAAGCTTAGTCGAATGTTTAGTCGTCCGCGACGTGCAGGTCAGGAGCCGATGAGAGCGGCTTGCGGGCCTCCGTGTTTTTGACATATCCGTAGCCTCTCTGCCCGTCCATGCCGCACTCTTGATCGCCAGCATCATCAACATTCTCAGCTGTACGGTCTGGGCGAGGTCCGTACGCACAGCATTGCGTCCATGGCTCCTGTTCGAACGTCATCTGCTCGCTCGGCCGACAAACTCCGGCAACCGAGATTCGTCGTCGCAGACGACAGCAGCGAGGACGAGTCGGTTCGCAACGGTCAGACACCTCAGCAGTCGTCACGACTGCCGCCTGCGATTGTGATAGACGGCGAACCGAATCGGAAGGACGAGACCCGCTCGTCTGCGAATCATGTCGGCTTCGTCGAACCGCCTTTGGAGGAGAAGCAGCCGGATGCCGAAGCCGGCGCAGCGAGTACCGAGAGTGCTCGATTCGACGAGGGTCAGCCAACTAATCCGGAGAAGCCGAGTCCGTCTGGATCTTCTGCCGATTCGTCGTATCCTCCGACTGGTCGGCAAGCGTTCGACCGTCCGGAATTCGGAACAGAACCGCCTTTAGAGGCGAAACCTTCGTCGAAGAAGAGTTGGCTGCCGCCGTTACCCGAGTTTCTCGCCTGGATACCGCCGCATCTCAACTGGAAGGGATGGAGGCCGGTCGTCCGTTCCAGCTTGGCCGCGTGGCTAGGGCTTTTGCTCAGTGAGTTGGTGCATGCTGAATCAGATACAGAAGCTTCGCTGACTCGGCATACTTTCTAGTGCTCTGCGGACCGAGTGAACGAGCGTTGGGCCAGGCGAGCTTCCTCGTTCTCGTCGTTGCCGTCATCTCGCCCGCCGCGCAACCCATCGCCAGCACGCTCGAGACCGTCTTCTTTCAGTTCTTCTTTGTCGGTGTCGCATGGGCGTGGTCGTGCATCGCGCTCGCCATCGCGCATGCCTCACGGTCGACCAAATTCAGCAAGGCCGACTTTCAGGCCTACGCCGCTCAACGCTTTGCGCAGCCCGGCATGACAGCCGCCGAGGTTCAAGCAGCGACGAGTGACGCCATCTTTCATGGAGCCTTCATCGAAGCCGCGCCTAGCGCCGTTTGCGCCATTTTCTTGGGAGCCGGATGCGGCTTCTTCCTATACCTCCGTGGCTGGGTGGGACCCGGACCGATGACGTTCGGTCTTATCTTCTCGATGATTCTTATCGTGAGTCCTGATGCTCGCTCTTCTCGTCGGCTCTTGTGACAGAGTTGACCGGGCTCGGCGCAACAGATCATCTCCCTCACGATCGGTGTTTTGTTCCCCTACGCCTACTACTCTATCGGCGTCAGTGATTCCTTCTGTGCAGATCTTGCTCAAAGCTGATGCCGTACCGAATTTGCAGCTCGTATTTTTGATTCCTTTCGCCTGCGAGCAAGCCATCATCTTGGCATGCACCTTCCTCATCTTCCCGGAAACGCTCGCGCACCAATTCACCGACCGGCTCATTGCGGCCCTTCAGCCGCTACAGACTGTCATTCACGACCAGAAGCAGATGCTGCGGTCCAATCCGCGGACCGACGAATGGCTTCGCTTCAAATCGCTCAAAGCGAATGCGAATGCGGCCGTCGCAGCCGTCGGACTCCTCGGCGCTTCCGAGGCTAACTTGTCTCGCGAGGTCAGCTTCGGCCGCGTGAATGGTCGCGACTTGTCGGCAATCTTGCAGAAGATGCGGATCCTGGTCGCGCGTACCTCCGGCTTCGTCTTCTTCTACGAGATCGTAGAGAAGCATCTCCATCGGGAGGCATCCGACGCAAAAGGTGGACCCGTCGCGGACGACCTCGTGATCCACCTCGGTCGCTCTCGTGCCGGTACGCCGAGCCGGACTCCTGCATCCAGTCGACCGCATTCTCCGGACCGCGAACACAGCAGTCTCGCGCCGGACGACGCCGAGACGCCTCATGCGGAGCAGCTCGGTACCGCCCTTCGCGGGCTGCAGGAGAGGGAGGGGTTAGGACGACGGGGCGCGAGTCCTTCGCGACCAACACGCTACTTCGATCGTAGTCGATCGGCGCCGGGCCCGCAGGCGTCCGGCGCTTCCTTTTCGTCATCGAACGAGATCGACACGAGCGTCTCGCGCCTCGCCCACCGTGACGGAGAGATTTCGCCTTCGCCGGATGCGCATCGAGCGGCTCAGTACCATCAGGGTCACTTCTTCCCGCATGCGCATGTACGGCATCGCCGACATCGGGACGAGGAGAAGCGGAGATCGCGCTCACGGACTCGGCACGGCAAGCACTCGAGCAGCCATGCGTCGTTACCCGGTCTGCTGCACGACGTCCTTCACCCGAATATCGACGTTCGTCCCGTCGGAGTTGTCGAAAGTACTGTAAGTCCAGCCTCCAGAGTAGCGCCGAACGATGCGCATGGACTGACCTCCTCTGCGCTGAGCAGGTCTACGCCGACTTGGAAGATTACCTCAGCAATCCTCGCGACGAGGAACACCTCGAAGAGATCATCCGCCTCCTCGCCGCAGCGAGCGACACCTTAATTGAAACGGTCGAAGAGTCGATACGGCACCTGATGGACGTCCTGCACCGTTTCAAGTCTCTCGACGACACGATTCGAGCCGCGTTCCGGTACAATCAAGCGGAAGCCGACGAGACTATTCGAATCTCGCAGGATCAGCTCGACACGCTCAGACGGGCAATCACAGCCTACCGCGAAACGAAGCGTCTTGAGGTGGTGCGGCCTTTCGCCGCGATCTTTGACCCATTCG
The DNA here is from genome assembly GCA_037974285.1 of Rhodotorula glutinis. Taxonomy (NCBI): domain Eukaryota; kingdom Fungi; phylum Basidiomycota; class Microbotryomycetes; order Sporidiobolales; family Sporidiobolaceae; genus Rhodotorula; species Rhodotorula glutinis. The sequence continues at coordinate 171,781 of JBBPFV010000008.1, read as the reverse complement.
GCGCCGAGACAAGAGGAGGGTACGGAGTCGAGCACGAGGATCTCCAAGCGCCTAGTCATCGCGGTCTCTTCTGGTGCTTTCAATACGAGCACGCACTCCTCGGCTGGGCTGAGGCTCTAGAGACAATCTTCGAGACAATCCTCAAGCTCGAGCAGAAACGTCGACGCCCACGAGTCTGGTTTCCGAATCTCCGGAAGGCAAAGTTCCGTTCCCAGCAAGTCGACCAATACGGCGAAGACGATCCGGAAGACCTCCGTGCCCTCGACACGCGCGCTTTCTCGTCCGCACGCAATCCCGACTACAAGCCGCCGCGAAACATCGCGCAGCATGTCGGAGTACAGCTTCATCACCTCAGCCGCATCGCCTCGAGGCGAGACGTCCTTTTTGGCGTCAAGATGGCCTTCGTGCTCGGCCTGTGCTCGCTGCCGGCCATGTTCCCCTCGTCCTCGTACTTCTTCTACTCGCAGCGCGGCGTCTGGGTCCTGATCATGATCTGCCTGACGAGCAATCAGTTCCTCGGAGACGTCCTGTTCGGCTACATCGTCCGAGTCTTCGGGACCATCGCCGGCGCTGCGATCGGTCTCCTGCTCTGGTCCATCGCCGCTCAACGAGGTCGCGGCAGTCCCTTTGCGCTCGCGGCAGTGTGCGCGGTCGCGTTCCCCTTCATCTTCTTTTACCGCGTTCACATGCAGCCGTACGTGCCTTCCTCCCAGCCGTGCGCAGCACGCATGCTGACGGTCGCACCTGAACCTGCCTAGCATTATGACGGCCATCCTCCCGTCTGTCACCTGCCTACTCGTCATCGGCTACAGCTGGAAAGGCGCTCACGATCCGTCTTTATCAACTATCGGCTACGGCTTTAGCGTTGCTTGGCGGCGTTTCGTCTGTGTGCTGATCGGAATCACCGTCGCCTTCATCGCGTCCTTCATTCCGCCAAACTCGCGCCAGAAGATTTCGATCCGACGGACGTACGCGAAAGTCGTCTATCGCATGGGCGACGTCGTGTGTCAGATCATCTCCTTCGCGAATTGCAAGGCCGGCCCGACCAAGCCGCCAAAGATCATTGTCAACAACCTGGCGGCGCTCCGTCTGCGAGTCAACCGGACGGTTCAAGCGCGCGCGATGGCGCGGTACGAGCTCAGTCTGCAAGGTTCGTGGCCGGGCGAGCTATGTGAGCGAGACTTCCATCTGCGTGTGAACCCGCCTTTCCACCGTTGACGGCTGCATACCTTTACAGACGCCGCTGTCCAAGCTCTGATCATGTATGGTGTCACGTACAACCCGCTCTGCGAGATTTCGCCTGACTCGAGACATTGCAGGGAAATGCTCGACCTCCTCGGACAGCTCGCCATGGTCATCTCAAAGCTCGACCAACCGTGGACCAAAGCGTTGCTGCATCGCTCCCAACTCGCCAACCCACGCTTCCTACAAGATCTCCTCACGAGTCTTCAGCTTATTTCGACGGCGCTCGACAACGGCACGCCGCTGCCCTACATCTATAACCCCCTATTAGAACGGTTCTTGAAGTCGCCCGAAGCTCTCGCCTCCGGCCACGCCCACGGCTACGGCTACGAAGTGCAGCTCGGCGACGACGACGTAGAGGGACTTCCGCAGCACGTCGACTTCAAGACGATCTGCTCTCTCGAGTACCTCCGTTTCTCGAGCGGTGTCTCGCAAGTCTACGCCATCATAAACGTGCGTTGTCCTGGTGCAAAACTCGAGAGAGAAAAGTGTCTGACTGACACATCGCTGGTCTCCCGTAGCGACTAGATCGCCTGATGGTGAGTCTTGATGCGCTGTCTCTCAGAGCGGGTACCGCCACGCTGACTGATCCGCTTGCCCCCATAGTTTACCGTCAAATCGCTCGTCGGCGAAAACTACCTGCTATACGGTCTAGAAGAACGACAGCACCGACATGATGTAGAAGAGAAGCGCGGCCTGCTCGACCAACACTTTCCCGACCACGACGACTCGCGAAGAAGCAGTCTCGATGGCAGCAATCCCGTGTAGCCTTGTACAATGTATACATATCGCACACCCTACCTGTGCTTGCCGAGTGGCCTCGAGCGCGCCGGCGCGGTATCAGTGCTGGCCTCAGTCGTGCTTCCGGTTGACTCCTCGTCTGAGGGGGGATGTTGTTTGGATCGAGCGGTATGGCGGCGCGATTTCCGCAGCGGGCGCTTTTCTGTGCATAGGTAGGCTGTTAGAAGCTGCGGGAGTGATGTTTCGCTCGACCGACTCGCCATCGCTGTCTTCCGAATTGTTCAGCACGTCGTGCAGAGCTTGAGGATTTATGCCACTCTTGCGTGGCTTGCAGCACATGATACTGTGCAGGATGGTCTCGTCAACACTTGCCCGGAGACTAGGCTTTCTGTGCTTGTTACCCGATGAGAGAGGCCGCAGCGATGACCACGGCGGCGAGCGCGGATCTGAAAGAACAGCCCGATGAGCGAGCAGTCCTCGATCAAGATTGCGCGCGGTATGGCACGTACATGATGAACGTAAAGGTACTGCTATCGAGGTCGTCGAAGACGCCATTTGCCCCGCTTGTCGCCGTCGCAGACACCGCAGCAACGGTCGTCGCCACTCCGTCTGGAAATGTGTAAGCTTGACAGCATGCATTCCATTTTAGGCTCTGCCAGATCGGCTGAGTCTTATTGGTGGTATAGTGCAGTCCTGTAAGTGAGGTCTTCAGTAAGCGTGTACGAAGAAGTGTAAGGCTGCCTCGCTTGCCTGTGAAGTAGACCTTCTTCGGTTGATCTGAATAAGTGGTATCGTCAGTGAGTCAAAGCTTACAGCGATACGAGCGCGAGGGATGGACGTACACGGAGAGTTCGTCAGCTGGATAGTGTGTCTGCCGTAGCCGATGCCTTGTAGACTGCACGACCCCGAATACGGTCGGAAAAAGTCTGCGCTTCCGTACGCGCTCCACCAGCCGGAGACATTTGCAGGCCCGGCGTCTACTCTGCTATTGATCGTCAGTGTCGGGAGCGTAAGCCAGACCTGAATGAACGTACGAGCAGCCGAAGACTCCGGCTTGCAAGCCAGACGCGCCGTCTGTTTCGCTCATGATGAGTCCTTTTCAACTACCGCGGTCCCTTCCGTTGTGCGTACAGACTTGGATAGAATCGCCTATGAGGTCGAGCAAGCTCAGCGCCCCTACTTAACCTTGGCTCGAAGCGATCTGGTGGCATTCACCTGCAAAGGAGTACCGCATGAAGCAACCGGGTCCGGACGCCACGTGCGCGCTCAACGAGTCGGTCAAGCTCTCAATTTGCCATGTATCGCCCTTCCTCGGACAGCCGTACCTGCAAAGACGCGCCGCGTCAGCTGTGAATCAAGGTTAGCCTCTGCTTCGGCTCCCTCACGTCAAGCCGGCATCCGAGTGCACGACAATAGTATCCTCTGAATCGCTCGTCTGCGCCATACCACCAGATGTTTGCGTCGCCCATGCTGCAGTAGCACTAGCTGTGACTGAGCTGGTGGCGGCATGCGCAGCTCTCGTTGCGTTCTGGCTCGCCTGTGCTCTGGCCGCGCTGACGACGATAGCCGGAGCCGCAGCGGCATCTGCGACTTTCGAAGTCTCGGTGTCCGGACTTGCGAAAGCATGAGGGAGAAGCAGAGCGCTCGAAATGGTGAAGACCCGTGCGAAGAGCATGTCGCGAATGCTGAGGCGACGGAGACTGGCCGGGTTCTCGTGCTTCGCGCCCTCCTCTCGTGCAGCGCTGAGCTTACGTGCGGGAACTCGTCTTCGAAACAGCCTATTGAGCAGAATGACGCTGAAGTACGAGAGGGACGACGGCGACCCATCGACGTCGGGAAGTCCGCGGAGCTGAGAAGGTCATCCGGGCGTCTCGGCCGGGTGCTCGTGCACCTGTAGAGCGGGACTCGCTACGAGGACGCGACTCGAAAAGAACGAGATAGGAAGACAAGGGAACTCCAGAGGAATTTGAGGCGTCTTCACGGTATTTCCGAATTCTACGATCGCGAATCTCGCCCCTGCCAGGTCTGCCGTCTATGGTCGTCGGCATCGGTATCGGTTTGGCTTTCCGAACTGGTATCGGCATCTCGACCGCCTGTGGAGTATCCTGTCAAGGACGTCGCGCCACCTACAGACAGACGGCGCGCACTGACCAGGCACAAGCGGTTGCCGCTCAGAAACGCTCCTCGCAACAAGGCGATCGTCAGCGGGCTCCGCCTCGTCGTCGGCTATCAGTCGCTGTGCTCGGCGCGCTTGAGCGAGGGTACAGAGGAGTATTAGAAGGGCGATGAGGACGAGAAGCAAGGCAGAACCTGCGATCGTCGCTGAAGACCAAGACCGTGTCAGTTACGATCCGCTGCAATCCATACAAGTCTAACGTACAGAGCTCGCCAAAAGAGAGTCCTTCATATTGCGAAGCGACTTTTTTGAGATCACTGAGCGTGGACGAAGTTGCCACTGAGGTGCTGGTAGCAGGAGTAGGGCTGGGCGGTAACGCGGCGCCAGTGTAGTACAGCAATTGCCACACGGTTGTCGTGACCGTCGTGACCGATTCATGATCTGCCGACAGGCTCGATAGAGACGACCTACTGGTCCGAAGAACCGTCGACCAGTCCGCGGATCTCGAATCCGAGAATGCAGTCATGCGCACGACCGTCCGAGCGCTGAAGTGTCGGCAGAGAGCAGACCCTCTGTCCAGCGCTGCCTCCTTCGTCTTACAGCGGTAGGCGGTCGAAAGGATGATGACGGGACAACGGCAGACGGAGAGTCCGCGGACCTCACGGTTTCTGCTTTCCCACGCTCGAGCCGCCCGTTCGCCTGACACAAGCGACGGCCGGGCGAAGCAGTCGATCCTGAGCAAGTGAGTCCGAGTGTTCCTTCGACAGGCTGTGGGAATGATTGAGCGAACGCTTGCGAATGACATCGACGAGCCGCGCCTCAACAAGCGGGACTTCGCGAAAGCGTTTTGGCATGACGTGCAATGCGATGCGTTTGCAATATGATTCGTACAACATATAGTAGAGATTGTTCATGTACTGATGGCGGGACGTAGCTCAGTGCTTGACATCGTTCGCCGTCGCGTCGATGTCTGCGAAATGATCCGAGGCTGATCAGCAAACAGCCACATTCCTGAGAAGCAGTGTGGGACGTACGCCAGTCGAGCCTGTCGGCCCACTTTTTCGGGAGGATGTCGCAAATCTCCTGGACGTCCTTGTCACCACGACCGGACAGGGTCTGCGAGCCGGCAGAATCTTCGTTAGCTGCCAGTTTCCAGATCAACGATTCTGCACCGGGAAGAGCCGCACCATGACGATATTGGCGTCCTTCGGGAGGGTCTTGGCGAGCTCCATGGTTCCCCAAACGGCGTGCGAAGTCTCGAGTGCAGGGATGATGCCCTCGAGCTGCGTGCACGCGCGGAAGCCTCGCAGCGCCTGCTCGTCCGTCGCCGAAATGTACTCTCCTCGCTTCGACTCGTGCAACCACGCGTGCTCGGGTCCGACGCCCGGGTAGTCGAGACCGGCCGAGATCGAGTGCGTTCCCATGATTTGGCCGACCTTGGTCTGCAAAATGTAAGTCCGGACGCCGTGGAAGACGCCCTTGGTGCCCTTCGAGATCGTCGCCGAGTGGTAGTCGGTATCGATGCCTGGAGTGAGCGAATAGAGTCAGCTGCCACATCTGACCGGAGCGAACTTGTGCTGGAGCTCACCCTCGCCGGCCGCCTCAACACCGATGATGCGAACCTCCTTGTCCTCGACGAAGGGGTGGAAGGTGCTGCACGAAAACGCGTCAGATCGTGCCTTGAAATGCAACGCACAGTCCAGGCTCACCCGATCGCGTTACTTCCGCCTCCGACGCAGGCGACGACAGCCTCCGGAAGCTTGCCAGTTGCGGCGAGCATCTGCTCCTTGATCTCCTGGCCGATGACGGACTGGAAGTCGCGAACGATGGTCGGGAAGGGAGCCGGGCCAATGGCGGAACCGACAAGGTAATGTGTGGTCGAGAGGTTCGTGACCCAGTCGCGCATGGCCTCGTCTTCCGAAAGCCAAATCAGCTTCTTGCTCGTGGCATGCGAGGCCGCGCTTCGACTCACTGATGGCATCCTTGAGCGTCTTGGTACCGCTAGCGACAGCAACGACCTTGGCGCCGAGCATGCGCATCCGGAAGACGTTCAGGGCCTGGCGACGGACGTCCTCCTCTCCCATGTAGACGATGCACTCAAGGCCAAACTTGGCGCAAGCAGTCGCAGTCGCAACACCGTGCTGACCGGCACCGGTCTCGGCGATGATGCGAGTCTTGCCAATACGGCGGGCGAGGAGAATCTGGCCAATTGCGTTGTTGATCTGCGGCGAAAGGGAACGGGAATGGTCAGCAGAGCGCACGGAGGAAGGAAGAAAGACAGCTCTGAACGCACCTTGTGCGAGCCGGTGTGGTTCAGGTCTTCACGCTTGAACCAGATCCGCGCGCCGCCGCACTCCTCGGACAGCCGCTTCGCCTCGTAGATCTGACTCGGCCGGTTGATGTAACCCTGGTGCGCGTTCCACTCCTCCCAGAACTTGGGGTCGGCGCGAGCATCAGCGTAAGCAGTCGTGAGCTCCTCGAGGGCGTCGTAGAGAGCTTCCGGGACGTAAGCACCGCCAAAGTCGCCAAAGCGAGCGGCGGAAGCGACCTTCTCTTGGACCGACTCGACCTCCTTGGTCTTGTCCTCGTCCGAGACAACCTGCTTCGGGAGGGGCTCCGCACGAGTCCGATTGCCCGACACGCGCTGGCAGTAAGCCTCAACGGCCGAGACGGCAGCAGCCGTTCCGAGGGCAGAAGCGTCCTTGATGACGGCGACGAGCTGCGATCCGATGACGACACCGTCGGCATCGCGACCGACCTCCTCAAAGTGTTCCTGAGTCGACACGCCGAATCCGACGGCGAGCGGGATGGGCTTGCCGATGAGCTTGCGGATGCGGCCGAGCATCGACGACAGCGACGACGAGACCTTGTCCGAAGCGCCGGTAGTACCCATCTTCGAGACAACCTGGGCATGGAGGTAGATTAGCTTTCTATCGCGTACTAGATTGGTGACGCGGACATACGTAGATGAACGAGTCGGCGATCGAAGCGAGGAACTTGATCCGGTTGTCGGTGGTCGAAGGCGCGATCAGCGGAACGTACGACATGCTGCGAGTCAGAGCAGGTTAGTTTCGATCTCGAAAAACTTCGTCGAAGGAAGCGCACCCTTCACTGGTGCAGATCTTGCGGAAGCCGACAGCCTCCTCGGGCGGCAAGTCGACAATGATGAAGCCATTCGCGCCCGCCTCCTTGGCGTCCTTGACCGCTCGCTCTTCGCCGTGAGCCAGAAGCGGGTTGAAGTAGCCTGTTCTCGAAGCCGATCGTCAGCAGGTGCCGGATCTCGTTATCAGACGATTCACACTCACCCATGAGGATAACCGGCGTCTTGAGTCCCTGTGCGCGCGCCTCCTTCACGAAGCCGAGGCACATAGAGTAATCGACGCCCTGGTCGAGCGCAATCTGCACGAGAGTCGAGCAGTTAGTCTCGGCAGCGGTCTAGCGTTCGACCCGCGGAAGGGTGGGACTTGCGTTGTTGCAGTCCTGGATCGCCTTTCCGTCTGCGAGCGGGTCGGTGAATGGCACTCCAAGTTCAATCACGTCGGCGCCTCCGCGTTCCATAGCCAGCATGAGCGGGACGGTCGAGTCGACATTCGGGAACCCGGCTGTCAGGAAAGTGACGAACGCCGGCGAGTTCTGTTTGCGCGCGGTCGAGATCGTGATCAGCAAAGGTGCTCGTGGATATGGGCAATATGCCAAAGTCCTCATTCCAGCTGCCACGATCTCGGCGGCACAGCCGCGATGGTCGTTGATAGCGGTGGCGCCCTTTTGCAAGGTCGACTCGAGAGTGACAGGAAGTGACGACTCACGAGCTCCTCCTTAGCTGCGAAAGTCTCGCGGAGATGTTGAGCCATTATTGTATGAGAAGTAGTGGCAAGGGAGAAGAGCGTGAGAAGGAGAGTCTGATCGAAGAGTGAGCGAAAGTGGGAGCAGCAGCAGCAGGACTTGCTCTGTCGCGCCGTTCGGACAAAGCCGAGTGACGGTCCAACTCGGTCCAGTGCGAGTCAATACAAACTGGACGGAAACACAATAGTCAACGGTCGATTACTATTTGTTGGCATTTCGATCTCGACTGAGGTCAACCGGCGGCGCGGACCGAAGTCCGTCCTCGCCTGCCGCAGCAATCCCGGGTCTGAACTGAATCTCACGCAAGTCCCTCTCGCGTGACCGAGGTAGTTGCGCTCCAAAGAACCGCTTGGTTTTGCAGAAAAGCAAGGACGCGACACCCTCCAATGACCTCGAACTCCAATCCTCCTTCGCCTCCACAACCCTTTCCTCGACAACGACTCTTCTGCCTCTCTCTCACCCTCAAACGCATGACCGCCCGCCTCTTGGCTCATCGCAGCCCGCACAACGCACGCCTCCTCCGCCTCAGAATCCGGTTTGTCCGCCCTGATGTGACTGCTCTTTGCCTCGGCGCTCTTCGACAAAGATGTTGGAGGTTGGGCGCCGCAGGGAGAGAAGCAGTCGAGCGGACTGGACCGGACAACGAGAAAAGTGAAAGCGTGTTGTGGCGAATGGCGACGAGTTGGAATATGGACGGTTCCCGGGAACCGGAAGCGGATGAAGGCAGTGGGAAAGGTACAAAAGAGCGACTGTCGTAGGATGACCCTCGGCGTCGACTGAGGAAAAATAGAACGAAGTCGAATGCCGCGTCGTAAAGCGAGGCGCTTACTGCAAGGTGGAAGATGGTCAGGGGAGCCGCTCGGAAGAGGCTGCGGGAGAGATGAAGAACGTACGAGACGGCGACCACGGCGACCACCCTTGCGACGGGTAGAGTCGGTCGGGACCGGGGTAACGTCCTCACTGTGCATGTTATGGTAGATCAGTAAGACTGCCGCAGGAACCAAGAGCCTCCGAAGCGGGGCGGGGCGGAAACGCACATGCGGCCGATACGCATGCCAGCGCGGGCAAGGGCACGGAGGGCCGACTGGGCACCGGGGCCCGGGGTCTTCGTGCCGACACCACCAGTGGCGCGGATCTTGACGTGGAGGGCAGTGATGCCGATCTCCTTGCAGCGCTGCGCAAGTCGGAAACGGGGGAGTCAGCCACTTGAATCAGGCGTGATTGTACGGTTTCGAGGGCTATAGAGACTTGCAACCGCGACGTCCTGGGCTGCCAACATCTATAGAGCACGGACCCCACGGCGAGCATAGGCCCGACGGCACACGATGTCGTAGTCGAGAGGTGAACGGGGCGAAGGGAAAAGGGAAGAGACGCGATTTCATCGCCGTTTTCGAGATTCCGCCGCACGCGACGAAAGCATCCGCGACAGTGAGCCATATAGTTGATGTAGGGAAGGCGGTGTAGTCGCGGGAGACGGCGGGGGGAAAGCATCGAGGCCGAAAAGAGTCGTGGGAAAAAAATCGAGTAAAGTCGACGAGTTCCGGATTGACGGGGCAGAGGTGAATATGCAGAGGGTACACATTAGCTGCTGTACAACACGATGTACGAGACGGAAAGCCGCGAATGGTGGCGGACGACTCACGGCGGCGTACGGCGACGACTCGTCACGGTCAGCCTTGACCTTCATGCCACCGGTGACACGGGCGATCGTCTCCTTGCCCGAGAGGTCGGTGACGTGAACGAAGGTGTCGTTGAACGAAGCGAACTGCACGCAACGGACGAGATCAGCACGTAGATCGACCGGGAACCTTGCCCCTCCTCCGCCAAGCTTCTCCCGACGATATCTCGACAACGACGAGCCCGTTCGGCACGAAACCAGGCTCATCGCGTAGAGAATCTCGCGAGGAATCCGAGAATGCGACTTACGATGCGAGCAACTCCGAAGACGAGCTCGCCCTCCTTGACGTTCGGGCCGAGGCTGGTGGTCTGTTTTCGCCCATTTTCTCGTCAGCCACGGCACCTAAAGACGCGGGACAAAGACGCATACCGGCGCATCGGCCTTAACAGCGGTCTTGGGGGCCATCTTGTGAGGATCTAAGGGACGCTAAGGCTGGGCCTGATCACTGAAGAAGAAAAAGGAGAGAAGGTTGCCTCGCCTCGCGGCCTGGCCGGCCCTCACGAGCTTTTCACAATTTCGCCCGCGCCCTTCAACTTGGCCTCAAATTATGCACCTCGCTTCGCTCGCTCTACAGGCCGAAGAAAAATCGACGATCCAGGTACGAGGACGCATGAATTGAAAAGATCGGCCCACAGTCATCCGCAGAACGTCCAAGCTCAAACCTCCATAGACACCCGTGATGCCCAGTTCGGAAGTCACTGTCCTTGTCCACATACTTTCGCATGGCCGGAGAGACGTTACTGCAGGGTGGCGGGATCCGGGAGGCGTACAGGGTCGCGACGACGCGGGATGATGTCGCCTACTGATCGAGCGTCCGCACGCTGGCCAACGTCGTACCTGGCTCGTACTGGTGCCCTAGTCGCTTTGTTGCGGCATGTCGACGACGATCCGGGACTGTTCGGCGTCGAAAGAGGGAGACGACAGCCTGACGAGCGGGATATCGGGCCGAGACTCGTTAACGCTGATCCTTTCGGGCGTCGCTGCTCCATTCCCGCAGCGTCCACGAACGCCGGAGTCGTACTGGTGTACTCGGGCGAGCGTCAGAGCTGTCAGTCGCGGCCTTTGGCGGAAGAACGGCAAGCGACAGGGTCGAGGGGTCCCTCCGCGTCGACGAGAGAGTTAACATCTCGTTCACAGCCAGCAACGCAGTCGCGACCGAGCTCAGAGTAGCTGTATTGTCACTTGGCACGCGGCAGGGAGAAGCGAGTACGCCTGTGCGACGAGGCCGCGCAGAGCGGGCGCAGAGCAAGGGAAGCCGTCGCGCATCGGGGTAATGTAACCTTCGGAGGTCGCGGTGTCGGGCATCGCGCAGAGCAGCGGCACAGAAGTGGTTCTACGAAGCTATCAACGTTCCTTCAGCAGCACTAGCACGTCACAGTGTAGAGAAAGATGAAAGGCTAGACGGCGTCGGAACGAGGCGGTGCAAAAACTTTGGCAGCGGAAAAGTCGCAAGAGGCAAAGCTTTCGATTTGGCGGCGTCACTGCACTCTACACAGCTCTTGGTAGCGTACAGACAGCTCAGTATGGGTCGGAATCGCAGATCAAGGACCCACTCGAACCCGTAAGCACCCTCGAGCCTGAGGCGTAGCTGCGCTGCCCCTCCATCTCGACTGACTCTCTGCACTCCGTTCGTCAACCTTATGCGCCGTCCTACGGCTCCTGATCGACTCGCTACACCCTTGCTTTACACTGCATAGCAAGAAGAACCAGGCACCGAACCAGAAGACGAAACGTTACGGTCGCGACATTGACCAGATCCACGATGACATGAAGGACAAGGGCAAACAAAAGTTCCTCGAGGACCTCCGCAAGAAGGACCTCGAAGACATCCCCGGTACGTTGAGCAGACCTCTCTCTCCGTTAGGGGTCCGCGCGAGATGCTGACCTCGTGCACGTCAGGCATGGCCGAACACACTTGCGTCGCCTGCGCCCGGTACTTTGCCGACGCCGCCGCACTCGAAACCCACGTTCGCGGGAAGCCTCACAAGCGGCAACTCAAGAAGCTTGAGGAAGAGCCGTACACGATCGAGGAGAGTCGGCGAGCAGTCGGGTTGGGCGTCGACAAGGGCGAGTACGGCCGGAGAAAGGAGAAGGAGGCGGAGGAAGCGGCAGCGGCAGGCTCGGCGGCGGGAACCAGCGCTACGCCCATGGAGGCGTGAGCTAATTGCGGTCCTGGCGCGCGATAAAGGCGACCCGACTCGGTCACGATCCGACGTTTTTACCGTCGCCTTTCTCATGCCCTCCCAGCACCTCTTTCACGCATACTGCTCGACCGGTCTGTCCCTTGCATTCGCCTCGTCACTTCTTGTTGTGCTACTTCTACTTCCTCTCGGGGTCTCCTGCGCGTTCGGCAGCAGCGTTCGTCTCGTCTTTGTTGTAATCATCATTACGCGCCGTCGCCGCAGTCTTCCCGTGCAGCTGCTGAATAGTCCTCACGTCGTCGTCCTGTCACTCTGACTCTCGATGGGTTCTGGCTGCCGTCTAGCTGTCCGTAGCCCTATCCGGCCGATCATTCCAGCCGCGCCACTTTCGGACGAAGCGCCACGTGTTGCCGTCGGCTCGCGTGCGTTTGCCGGTCGAGAATGAAAAAAAGGATCGTCATCGTCCGAGGGGGGGCCGGGTCGGACTCGAGGCCTTTGTCTCTCTGCGCTGCCCCGATCCCGCTGCTGCTGACACAACCACGGCTTGGCCCGCTGCTTCCTGACTATCAGACACCCTGCTGACTGTCCGGCTCTTCTCAACAACCTACCCTCATACGCTCGTGGGCTGCTGTCTCTGATTGCACTCAAGCAGAACCTCTCGATTGCTTCAGACCTTCCGCAGCCTCCTCCTCCAGGAGGTCGATCCGACATCGACTTCTAGCGAGTCGCTTCACCTTTACAGCCGACAGAGTGGAGCACTCTAGCTCTTCTTCAGGACTGATGCCCTCATTCGCCGCGACTCGTCTCGTCAATCCGCCGGGCGTCGAACCGGTCCTCTCGGTTGAACAGGTCTGGAAAGGCTTGCAGAAGAAGGCGAGGGATCCAAAACGGTTCGTGCCGGCCATTAGCGAATGCAGGATCGAGAAGGAAGATGGGAACAAGGTGAGACCCGCTTGCTTTCCGATACCGGGCTCCCGATTCCAGAACCAGGGAGAGCGGGCTCGGTTCCCGCTTCCAGGCTCGGTCATTGAGCGTGTGACTGTCGTAATGCGCTCAGCTGATACACTGGCTCTCGACGCAGATGACGCGAATCGCCCGCTTCGGCGAAGGGACGCCCGAGATGCGCGAGGAGATCACCGCATTCGATAACTGCATTGTGGGTCCTGCGTCCTCTACTGCGCCCGGATCGGCAGGAAGATGGTCATTCACCGCGCTCACAATTCACTCGATGGTCCCACAGGTCTACTTTGAGACGACTTCGCTCGAGCAACCGGCTCGTCCGGATTCCGATCCCGATTTCGCCACCGACCCTCACCGGACTCGGATCACCAACACCATCTCTTACGGGTCGTCGGACGAACTATTTCTGACGTTCACGTTCGCGCCGAGGATGCCCCACCTTCCAGACGACAAGGCAAAGGGAATGACGCCGCAAGAGATGAACGGGATCGTCGGTAAGGGCGTCCAGCAGACGGTCGACGTCATCCGCGAGATGGTTCGCGCTGGCGAATTATGATCCAGCGAAGGAGGCAGAAGGCGGAGTCTGTGAATATCGTTCCTTTCCTTCTCATAGCACGGCGCTCGTCAAGAGGAAAGGGAGCCTTTCATTTCGACGGCGTTTCACCGCGACGAGCATTCACTCTCGGCAGACTTGGTATGAGCGCTGTTATAAGTCATGTGACGCTCGGGCATCGCGAAAGGAGCAGAGCTTGCAGTCGATATTGAGCCGCGGGCCGGCGACGAACGGCTTCGGCCGTCGCCGCTGGGCGCCGATCTGCTCTCACCAACGATCGGACTCTTCCCTGTGTTCTCGGGGCAATCTCTTGCCAAGCCAAGCGCTCCTTGGGCTGCTATCAGGAGCCTCCCACCGTCCAGTACAGAAAGTGCCGTTGCAGCCAACTCCGTCATCGGCGCTGCTCGCAACTCTTTCAAGCCTCCAGCACACGCTTACCAGCCCTAGCAAAGTCCAGTAAGCTCCCATCAACAGCCTAGCGTCAGGGCCAGCGCTGACAGAGTCCCTTGTCAGGGCTCTAGTCAAGTCTCAGCCTCGATGACCGCATCCTCAGCCGACCAGGATGGCGATCGCACGGCCCTTGTCGTCGGTGCAGGACTCGTCGGAACCCTCTGCGCCGCCATGCTGGCGTCGCGAGGCTGGACCGTCACCCTCATCGAGTACCGGTCCGACCCTCGCCTCGGTTCGCACGCCGAACGAGCCAGGTCGATCAACCTTGCGTTGTCCCCTCGCGGGATCGAAGCGCTCCGAAGCGTCAGCGAAGAACTCGTCGAGAGGGTCTTGAAGGAAGGGATCGAGATGCGCGGCCGGATGGTCCACAAAAAGGCGAAACGGGAGGGGGACCGCGTCGAAAAGGACGGGCAGGACTATGGCAACTACGAAGAAGGAGAATGCATCCGGTCAACTTCGCGAACGGGACTCGGTATCCAACTCCTCGACCATCTCGACGGACTGCCTAAACAAGGGCGGGGCAGCGTCACGACCCTATTCGGGACGAAACTCGTCGAGATGGACCTCCGGAAAGACAAGGGCGTCGACGTGACGCTCCAAGGCAAAGGCGGCGAACCGAGGAAGGAGCATTTTGACTTTATCGTTGGTGGAGACGGCGCGTATAGCCAAGTGCGGCAGCAAATGATGCGCGGCTCGCGACTCCGGTGCGTTTCCCTGTCTCAACTTGCTTCAGGCTGCAACGAGTTCACCCTGATCGGCTGCGCTCGAGAGCAGATTCGACTTCCGACAGTACTTTGCCGCGCACTCGTACCTCGAGTTGTCGATCCCGCCTGGCCCAAACGACACCTTTTTGCTCGAGCCGAATTACCTGCACATTTGGCCACGCGGCGAGTTCATGCTGATTGCGCTCGCGAACCTCGTGAGTTGTCTTGCCGGCGGCTGGGCTCACAGACTTGGAGTACTGACCGAGGTATCTCTTCATTCTGCAGGACAAGTCCTTCACCCTCACCCTTTTCGCCCACGATTCGACGTTCTCGACCATCGACGCCCAGCTCGCTTCCGCCGACTTTTCAGCGTCGAAAGGCTTGAACCCCGTCGTCGAGCTCTTCCGGAAGGAGTTCCCCGACGCTCTCGAACATATGGGCGAGGAGGCGTTGCTGCAGAGCTGGAAGGAGAATCCAAAGGACGGCCTGATCACCGTCGAGGTACGCCCGGGTCCAGCTCCATGCCCACGACGCATCAAAGAAATCGACTGACGCCCGTCTTTGTGTTGCTTGCGAACGGCCTTTCTACAGTGCAAGCCTTATCACTACCAGGACAAGGTGCTGCTCATCGGCGATGCCGCACACGGCATGGTGCCTTTCTACGGTGAGATACCCGGGGTCTGCAGTCGCGGACTGAGCTGACATCGGCGTGCTGTCGCTCATTCGATAGGGCAAGGCATGAACTGCGGCTTCGAGGACGTCCGGGTCCTGTCCGCCGTGCTAGACCAATACGGCGCTTCTCCCTCACCACTCGTCCCTTCGCCATTACCGTACTCGGAAGTCGCGCCGTCCCTGCCGCTACCGCTCGACCCGTCGACAGCTCAAAAGGCAGCCGAGCAGACCCCGCTCGCGCAGGCTCTCGCAGCTTACACGGCCATTCGCGCTCCGTCCCTCTCGGCGATCCAGCAACTCGCGCAGCGCAACTACACCGAGATGGCCTCGTCCGTCCTGTCGCCCCTGTATCTCCTCCGCCGCGGTCTCGACTCGCTCCTGTCTTCCCTTTCGGCTTTGCCGCTCTTTGCGATCCCGCGTGATTCGGACCCGACCAAGGACCGTGGCGGGCGATGGGAGAGCCTGTACCGGATGGTGACGTTCCGACCTGGCCTCGCGTACGAAGAGGTGATCCGAAGGAGCGAGTGGCAGCAGCGGGTGCTGCGGCGGACGGTCGAACTCCTTGGCGCGAGTGTCTTGATCGGCTCCTCTGCCGCGATCGGTCTCAAGTACGCCGGCCGATATCGCTTGGTCAAAGTAGCGTAACAGGAGCTCTGGACTGGCTTGTAAAGCATCCTTCGCAAGATTAGAACTGTCCGAAGATGGGAGGAAACTTTTTCCAGCCGGGGGTGTTTTCGATGGCATTCCCCGCGCGCTCTGATTGCTTCTGAGGGACTGCCTGATCCTTTGACGTAAAGATGGAAGTGTGTCTAATTTCCAGTCCACTTTGGTCCCTGCGATGAGCGAGGTTGACGCGCGAGCCTCGCGACGGAGTGAGAGCCGGCGGCGCGGTCGGGCCAGAGGTCAGCCGCCCACCGTTGACAAGCGACAGCGCGGGAATGCTGGCCTAGATGCCCAGACGCTCAGCACGATCAAAGACGAACCCGTCCGCCGAGCCGACCGCCGCTACAGCCGCCACTCCCGATCCTCTCGCTCGTCCCGCTTCCGCCGGTCCTTCGTCGACTCGCAATCTCGCGAAGGCCGCATCGCCGGCGCGAGCACGAGGAGCTAATACGCTCGCTGAACAACCACTGACTGCCGAGACGGACGCATCGCCCAAGAAGAACGTCTCGTTCGACGAGTCGTTGCCGACGTCGTCAGGAGGTGCCGTCACGGCGAACGCCAGCCAACCGGGATCCGGTCAAGTCACAGCTTCGCCGAGGAGGTCAGTACACGTTTCACTACTCTCGGAGGCTCATTGCGGTGTCGAAACGAGCCGCCGAGGCCGTGTGGCAGCATGACCACCCCGATCCCGCAATCAGAACGGAGCAGTCGTGTGCTGACTCGGATCCCGCCATCTACACCGTACAGGTCCCGCCGCAACTCGGCTACCACGACCGCAAACATCAGTTCAACCGAAGGCGACAGCCGAGCGTCCGCGAAAGCGCTTGGGAAACGTCGCGCTGTCTCTCCCGTTCCGTCCGCTTCTTCGTCTGTTGCCGTACCTGCCTCCGGTCCCGCCACCTCGGGTCCGACCCCCGCGAACGCCAACAAGCGTCGCAAAGTCTCTGCCGCTCAGGACACTGCTGTGAGCACACCCGCCAAGTCACCCGCGCGTGCCTCGCCTCGCAAGCCCAAGACCCGCTCTTCGGCCACAACCTCGCCCGCCAAGTCCGCCGACAAGACGACCCCGTCTGCCTCGACCGAAACATCGATGCCTCGTCGAGGAACTCGCGCTGGTCGCGCAGCAGCTGCGAAAGCGCGCGCGATGGAGGACGAGGAGGACTCGTTGCGCTACGACGACGACGGCGTTGTCGGGCCGTCCCGCCAGGAGGACGTCGAAATGGAAGACGCTGGCAACTTTATGCCCGTGTCGAGTAGGAAGGGTCGCAGGAGCTCAGCCGCTGCTGGAAGCTCGAAGCAGAAGAAGGGCAAAGAATCGCCCAAGATCATCGAGGTTGAGGACCCGGATCCGGCCCCTTCGGGGTCTGGACCTGCTGGTCCGTCGTCGACGGTCGACTCGGCCATGACGACAGACAAAGGTCAAAACTTGGAAGGAGGTCAGGATGATGAGGCTCGTGCTGCCGAGCCTGCAGCGAGTCAGGAGGACGCACACGAAGACGAGGGAGATGACGACGAGGACGACGATGAGGATGACGACGACGACGATGATGACAGCGCCTCCGACGACTACCACGATGACGAGGACGAGTTCATCGAGGAGTACGAGACCTCGCTCGGCCTGCATGGAGAAGAGCGCGACGACTACGGCACCGAAGGCGAGGAGGACATGCACGCCGCCCCTCGGACCTTCACGGCCGATGGCGACGCGCTCTCTGGAGATGCCGAGCACGAAGGCGGCATGGACGAGTCGGATGCCGCATTCCTGTCTGCTCTGACCGGCGCGATGCGCGGAAACGCTGGCGGAGCCGGATCGAGCGAAGGCGCCGGACCCGGCGCGAGCGACGATATGCCCAGCGGTCTAGGCGGTCTCAGCGGCATGTCTGCCTTCCGAGCGCTCCACGGCATGATGTCGGGCAACAGCGCTCGCCTGAAGGGTCTTCTCGAGGCGCTCCGGAAGAAGGACGGCGATGGTCAGGCCAAACTCCTCGCGCTGCAGGACCTCGCCGAACTCCTCTCGATCTCGACGGAGGATACGCTCGGCGGTTACTTCCAGCTCGAGGCCTTCGCGAAGGAGCTCGTCGCGATCGTTCGCGGTGACTCGAACGGCATGAGCGTCAGTGGGAACGGCGCAGGAGGAGGCGACAGCGGCATGACGCTCGAAGAAGCGCTCGCATTCGGTCTCGACCCGGCTGAGGTCGGCGCGGGTGGAGGCGGCGACACCGAAGAGAACGACGTCCAGATGATGCTGCTCGCCTGCCGCTGCCTCGCCAATCTGATGGAGGCCCTCCCCGGATCCGCCCACTCGGTCGTCTACGCCGGAGCTGTGCCCGTCCTTTGCGACAAGCTCAAGGACATCCAGTACATCGATCTGGCGGAGCAGACGCTGAGCACGCTCGAGAAGATCTCGGAGGAAGTGCCGTCGTCGATCGTCCGCGAAGGGGGCTTGATGGCGCTCCTTTCGTACATCGACTTCTTCTCCTTCCACGTTCAGCGGACTGCGATAACGGCAGCCGCCAACTGCTGCCGCTCGCTCTCGATTGAGTCGTTCGACCGCGTCGTCGAGGTCATCCCGATCTTCAAGAACATCCTTGGCTACCCGGATCAGCGAGTCGTCGAGCAGGCTTGCCTCGCCATCGTCCGCATCGTCGACTCGTACCGCTACTACCCGGATAAGCTCGAGCAGCTCATGTCGAAGGACGTCATCATCGCGATCAAGGCCATCATCAACCCCGACTCGACGACCGTCAGCGCTTCGACGTACACTCAGTGCCTCAAGATGCTCACGACCGCGGTGAAGGCCAGTCCGGCGGTCGCGATCAACCTCGTCGAGCTCGACATTGCGCACACACTCTACCACCTACTCACCGGAGTCGCGCCGCCCGAGTGGAAGGGTGAAGAGGGCCAGCAAGTCCTCGACGGGGAGACAACAGCCGAGGACAATATGCTCGTCATGCAGAACCTCGTCCAGCGTCCAAACGAGGTTGCCGAGGTCTTGAACCTGGTCACCGAGCTGTTGCCACCTCTACCGAAGGACGGCGTCTTTGACTCGCGCGTGTTCTCAGGCAAGGCTCGCTCGTCATCGAAGGCGGACCCGAAGAAGGCGGAAGGGAGTTCCGCATCGTCGGTCAAGCGTGAGGAAGCCACACCGGACCTCGCGAGCTCGTCATCGACTTCCGCGACCGCTGCGAACGCGATTGCTGCGGCTTCGTTAACAACGGCAGCGACAGACGGGCCCGGCGCAGATATCAAGATGGAAGCGGTTGAGGACAACAAGCCGGACATTACCCCGGCTGCCGCCCCTACAGCGAGCGTCGCGAACTTGCGAGCTCCCCCTCTCGGGCGCATCAGCTCGTCCAGCTCGAAATCGCGCAGCCGGCCACGTGACCCGAATAAGGACGCGATGAACGCGAAACGGCTCGAACTCGTCGCGCCCGACGCGCCCGCTTCGCGCAAGCTCGTGGTCAAGCGATACATTGCGCTGTTGCTGCCCACTCTAATCGACGTTTACGCCGCCAGTGTCAGCGCTTCTGTCCGCAACAAGGCCGTCACCGGTATGCTCAAGATGGTCAACTACTGCGAGGAAGGCGCCTTGGCCGACATCTTGCGCAACGTACCGTTTGCCGCATTCATTTCGGCCATCTTGTCGACCCGTGAGAACCAGGCCCCGCTGGTTACGAGCGCGCTCCAGCTCGTCGAGCTCTTGTTGGTCAAGATGCGCGACGCGTACCAGTACACCTTCCGCCGCGAGGGGGTCATGTACGAGATCGAACGTCTCGCTGCACGGTCCCTCGTGTCGCCGCCAAAGTCGAAACGGTCGTCGCCGAGCCGGACACCGCGCACCGAGGCCGACGAGAACTTGAGCGCCGGGCCGTCGGGCCTCTCCCGAGCTCTCCTGGGGCAAGGCGCAGCGAATGACAAGAAGCTGTCGCCAAGCGAACTCCAGGCACAGGACGCCGTCACGCTTCGCGCTCGCCATCTGAGCGAGACCTATGGTGCTCCCGATCTTGAGCCGTCGACGCGAGCGCAGGGCGTTCTCGAGCGGATCAAGGCCCTTGTGCAGCATGTCGACAGCGTCGCGCACGCTGAAATTGGCGAAGGCGGCGCGAAAGCCGTCGCGAAGATCGAACTCGAAGCGAAGGAGGCACTCGAGGAGATTGCGCACCTGTTTGCCGACGAGAAGAATCCGTTGAGCAGCTTCGAAATGCTTGAAAGCGGCCTTATCGACGGCGTTCTCAAGTTTGCCACCGAGACTGGTACTGGACCTCGTGAGTTCCTAGGCCCCGTGTTCGTCGTCAGCGAACGTACACTGACAAGGTTGGCCGTGTACAGTTTCCCCTCGCCGGCGCCAAGAATTGCTGGCAAAGGCATTCATGCCGCAGCTCGAAGGCGGCAACGCGACTCCGGCTTTCGTGACATTCGTCAAGCGTCTTCAAGAGAGTCTGAGCCGGATGGAGGAGTTTGAAGTTGTTGTGGCTGCGCAAGGAGCCGATGGTACGTCCCATCGAGATCGCGAAGCCTTTCCGAAATTCCCGGGCTGACCGACCCTCCGCAGTCGATTCGCGCCGGAGCGGCACCTCGATGCTCGGCCGTCAACTCCGTCTGCGACTGATTGCTGAGGATGGCGATATCCCGAGGTCGTGCACAAATATCGTCGTCTCGATTCACGCTATCGCCACTTTCGAGAGTTTCAACCAGTACCTGCGGCCTCGCATCTTGGCGGCACAGGCGCAGGCGGAACGGCTGTCTTCGGGTCTCCCGTCCGGTTCCGGCGGCGGTACGCTCTCGAGCTTGCTTGCTGCGTTTGCTGCTGCCGCCGGTGCTGATTTGGATGAGGAAGATGACGCTGACGAGACTATCCTCTCTTCTTCCCCTCCTCCGAGGCGAGCAGAGTTGAGTAATCCGGACGCTGTCGCTTCCTCCGCTAGTGAGGCGAGGCGGGCGTCGAGCATTGACCGTTCTGCAAAAGGAGCGGGTCCGAAGCGTCGGCGGAGCTCGCGTCTGAGCGGTAAGGGCGTGGAGAGTGCGGACGAGGCTGGCGCCGACGATCCTGCTGACAGTGCCGAGGCCACGATGTAAGTTGACCTTGTGCTGCTCATCACGGGACGCGGCTGATTGACTGACACTCGGGCAGGATGGACGCGAGGGCCGCCGATGATGATGAGGCGTGTGCTGGAGAGGACACCCTCAGTCGTCAGGGATCGGTCAGTCAGCCAGAAAGGGCTCGTGTAGCTCACGCAGCTGACAGTGACAATTGCGCAGCTCTTCCCTCGTCCGCTCGATGCGCCGGAACCGCCTAAGGACGACAAGCCGGTTCATCTCGAGGTCAATGACGAGGGGACAGACGGCGCAAAGCTGGTGGCAAAGACTCCTGACGGTACTCGTGTTGCCACGCCCCAGCCAAGTGCGGCAGCAGGCGTGTCGGACGAGGCTACGCGGCCTTCTCCTGCTCCGACTCCCAAACCTCGCGCATCCTATGCGGCTGCCGTAAAAGCGGAGCCTACCGATTTCCACCTCGAGTTCAGGCTCGCCGGACGCGATGTGACGCTCGACACGACCATCTTCGGCGCTGTGCACCGTCACGAGTCGGAACAGCCGAACCCGTCGCTGGGCAGCATGTGGTACAACGTCTACGACGTCAAATTCCGCAAGGTCCCTGGCGCCGCTCGTGGCGAAGAGGATGACGCCAATGCGCTCGCGGAGCGCAGCCGTCGCGAAGGTTCGATTGCGGACAACATGCCGTCGTCTATCCCTGCCGACTCGCAGCAAGGCAAGATCCTGCAGCTTCTGCATGTCCTGCGCGGCGTTGTCGCCGACTATGCCGAGGACGATTCGGACCCGGCCAAGACGGTGGCGTTCGCGTCTTCGGCCTTTGTCAACCGCAAGTTGACGGCGAAGCTGAACCGGCAGCTGGAGGAGCCTATGATTGTCGCGAGCGCCTGCCTTCCCGACTGGTCGGTCGACCTCGCGCAGACCTTCCCCTTCCTGTTCCCGTTCGACACGCGTTACACGTTCCTCCAGTCGACCTCTTTCGGCTACGCTCGCCTGCTTCAGAAATGGGTCGGACAAGCCCGGCCCGATACGAGCCGGCGGAACGAGGATCTCGGCTACCTCGGTCGCTTGCCTCGGCAGAAGGTGCGGATCTCGCGCGACCGCATCCTCGAATCGGCGTACAAGGTCTTCGAGCTGTACGGGTCGTCGCGAGCCAGCCTCGAAGTCGAATTCTTCAACGAGGTCGGCAGCGGTCTTGGGCCGACTCTCGAGTTCTACGCGCTCGTCTCGAAAGAGTTTGCGCGGAAGAGTCTCGGCCTGTGGCGCGCAGGCGATCACACGGACGCCTCCGACTTTGTTCACACCAAGGCCGGTCTGTTCCCGCGTCCCGTCGAGGACTTTACGACTGAAGACGGCAAGAAGGTTTTGCGCGTTTTCCGCGTGCTCGGCCAGTTCGTTGCCAAAGGTAAGCTACCGAGCTGCTACATCTTCAGTACGGATAAGTGGCTGACTTCGACCGACTCCGACAGCAATGATGGACTCGCGGATCATCGACATCAACTTTTCGCGCCCCTTCATGCGCCTCGTTCTGGAGCAAGAGATGCCGTTGACTTTGGCGAGTGTTCGGGTGAGTCATCTCGGCACGACGCACTTGCGGAGAGCTGCCCTGACCTCTAAGCTCCAACGTACAGGCCGTCGATCCCGATCTCGCCCAGTCTTTGCAGCACCTGCAGAAGTTCCTCGACGCCAAGTCCGCCCTCGAGCCGGACAGCGATGACCACCTCGCCGCGCTCGCCAATATCCGGATTGAGGACGGCCAGGTCGAGGACCTCGGTCTCGACTTTACTCTGCCCGGCACAGACATTGAGCTCAAGGCGGACGGCAAGAATGTCGACGTCAACATCCACAACCTGGAAGAGTACGTCGAGGCGGTGCTCGACTGGACGCTCCGTCGCGGCGTGTCGACCCAGGTCGACGAGTTCAAGAAGGGCTTCTCGAGCGGTGCGTTTGCGATCCGATCTCAAGCACCTAGGCGAGAGCTGCTGGACTGACGTGTACGCACTTTATGCAGTGTTCTCTGTCCGCGATCTCCAGACGTTCACGCCTGTCGAACTCGTCATGATGACCGCTTCGGTCGACGAAGACTGGTCGCTTGAGAGTGAGTTGCCTCGATTGCGATTCTGACCGTATTTGATCGCTCATACTCGTCGACCCGTTTTGCAGCCCTCACGAATGCCGCGAAAGCGGACCACGGGTTCACCATGGACAGTCGCCCGGTCCGCGATTTCCTGTCGATCATGTCCGAGTTCACGCCGGAAGAGCGGCGCGAATTCCTCTCCTTCATCACCGGATCGTGAGTTGCCTCCGTGCTGCCATGTTCGTCGTATATCGAGCTTCGTGCTAACTACGATGCTCTCGTCGCAGTCCGCGCTTGCCGATCGGCGGTTTCGCTGCTCTCAGTCCGCCGCTGACGATCGTCCGCAAGGGTGGCGGCGACAAGGAGCTCTTGTCGTGCATGACCTGCGTCAACTATGTGCGTTGCAAGCCCGAGTATTGGCGTTGCCGGAGGACACGATCTGACTCGCTGTCGAATTGCAGGTCAAGCTCCCCGACTACTCTTCGCGCGAGATTGTGCGCGACCGTCTGCGTCTGGCCGTCCGCGAAGGTGCTGGGGGTTTCCACCTGAGTACGTTCCTCTTGTTTGCTGTGCGCACGTGACTCGGAACCTTCGGCTGACTTCGCCTTGCCGCAAAAGGTTGATCGCCTCGAGCTACGGTGATCCTCGCCTCGCTTCTTTTCCCCTTGCCCTGCTAGATGTGCCTGTCCCCGCCCCGTTTTCCCTTGCTGCCCTTGTGCCGTGTAACCGATTGCGCAACCTCGCTGTGCCTCATGTTCTTTCCCCTCTTACGTCTCTACTGCAATGCCTCGCTTCTACGCTTCCTCTTTGCTCGAGAGAGCGGATCGGCCGAGATTTCGCTTGTCGGATGCTTTCCCCCGCAACTTTGGCATTGCGTCGCGCGTATCTTGCTCATCAAACGCGTTTCGAGAGCTCTTGAACGCTATCATGGCTCCTTACAAGCCCTTGCCTCTATCAGACTCTCAGCGCAAGACGCTCATCTCGCAAGCGCTCGCCGGTTCGCCTCTTTCTCTCTCTCTTGTACCGCTCCGGCTCTCGAACTCGATGACGCACGCCGCCTCTCACACCTCGCCTCGCTGACACGTCCGCATCCACGTTTACAGCCCGCGATGGCTCGTACTCTCCTTACTCCAAGTTCCGGGTCGGCGCCTGCTTGTTGGGCGATGACGGCGAGACGTTCATCAAGGGAGCCAACGTCGAATGCGCCAGCTACGGTCAGTCATGACCACTCTGGCTTATCTGCCACTTGAGTCAGTGCGCCACTCGAAAATTGCCGACGGGCAATTTACAGCTGCCTCCGGAAGCCTGAAGGGCCACCGCGGAGCTCGCGCCAAATCGATTCTCGGTGTCTGTCTCTGACTCCGCCCCGTACTCGTCTTCCTTTCAATTCCTTGCAGGCGGAGCGATCTGCGCTGAACGGACAGCGATTGTCAAGGGCGTCAGCGAGGGCGTTAAGAAATTCGTCGGCTTGGCCGTCTCCTCGTACATTCATTCCTCAAATTTCGCGGATGGCTCATTGCGGCCTCCCAACCGTTCACTTGAGACTGATGCACAAGTTGCTTGGCTCGGATGTACAGCGACGTGAACGGGATGGTGTCGCCTTGCGGAATCTGCCGGCAAGTGCTGCGCGAGTTCTGCCCGCTCGAGGTGAGTCAGATCTCGCGACGCGCCCGTTCACTCTCTCCCGCTCTACGTGTGATCCAAGAGTCACATCCAAGCACGAGCTCGCCGACTTGATGCCAGGGCGAATGACTCACACCCAGGCTTTGCCCCCACGGTCGAGCGCGCGCAGATGCCCGTCCTCCTTGTGCCCGCTTCATATGTCGAAGGCAAGACGCGTTCGATCGCCGCCGCCGCGGCCGAACACGGCAGTACAGAAGACACGCTCGTCGAGACCACCATGGGAGAGGTGCGTATGGGAGGGCATTACTCTCTCTGTCCTAGGATCTTTGGCTCGGTTCTCGTTCGCGACAGCACGAGCTGATTTGGTTCGTCTGCTCCTTCGCACAGCTCCTCCCGCTCTCGTTCGGACCGGACGACCTCGCCAAGCCGAGACCCGGAGCCGGGTCTGGAAGTTTGTCGGCGGGACTTCCAGCGAGTGAAACCGACCGCGACGCGACTGCAGCGGCCTAATCTTGCAATCCGAGCCTCTTTCCATGACGTCAGAATGCAGCAAGTCCATTGATATCGCTATGAGGAAGGGCCCAATAGTCGACTTGGTATTTACATCTTGCTCATCCGGCTGCCACCGTCGATCCGGATGACTGTGAGCAGTGCGCCCTTGCTTGTATCAGCTCGGAACGTCCGTGCATCTTTACTCGATTTTCATATGCGTCGGTACTCACCACCGCCGTTCAAGTAGCCGTTCTCGATGACTTGGAGCGCGAGCGAAGCAAACTCGCTCGACTCGCCGAACCGGGGAGGGTACAGCGTCGATTTGAGTAGCGAGGCGCGGACGCTGCGAGTACCGATTGAAATGAGGACGAATCCAGGATTAGTGAGGGGAGGCCAAAAACGCGAGATCAGGGACCTTGGAAACTCACCGGTCCGAGGTGTTTTTCCCCATGGCGGTACTGAAGAGCGACGGTGCGAGGCACATGACGCGGATCCCTGCAAATGCACGCCAGTCACTGTGAGCTCTCTGTACTCGTCTTCTGGACAGTGCGCTCGGCAGACTCACCGTGCCTCGCGAGGTCACGCGCCATCGGAAGCGTCAACCCTTCGACCGCCGCTTTCGAACTCCCGTACGCGACCTGGCCCATCTGGCCCTCGGTCGCACTGACGCTACTCGTCAAGATGATGACGCCGCGGTCCTGTGCGGGAGCCGGGGACGCGGGCGGGTGCTGCGAGACGATCTCGGCGGCGACGTTCGAGGCGATCAGGAACGAACCGAGGAGGTTGATCCGGTGAACTTCGGAGAAGACGTCAAAGCTGTTGTGATACGCCATTGTCTGTCAGCAATGTACTTTGGCGGGCTGCATGTATCTGCAGTAGAGCAGGCCTCACGAGAAAGGTTGTCCGTCATTACCAACGGTCTGCGAAGGTTCCGGTTTCCGGAGGTCAGCTCGGGGTCGGCTCGAGGCAGGCGCACCGGATGTTATGCTCTCGACTGTACCTTGCCTGCCATGCCGACACCGCCGCAGTGGACGACACCTCCCCAGTGTTTGCCCTTCCAGTGCTCCCTGACCCCCTTGAGCGCCGCCTTGACATTCTCCTCATCCCCGACGTCGCACCGCCAGAATCTTGCGTCCTTTTGCTCCGCGGCGACTCGTTCTCCGGCTTCTTGGTTAAGATCGAGGAGGGCGATCGAGACGCCGGTCGAGCCTGGGCGCGAGTTGAGCGCTTGAACGACGGCGAGACCGAGACCGGAAGCGGCGCCGGTGACGATCCAGACTTTGTTTGAGATGTCCATGGCTTCAGACGAGTCGAGTGGGTGGACAGTGTAGTGTGAGCTAAAAGCAGAAGTGCCGGAGGTCTTGGAATCGGGGGGGGGGGGGGGGGGGGGGGGGCGGCACAAGCAAAGACGACGGGATAAGACGCGGGCGGGTGCTTGCTGCTCGCTTTCGTCGGGGATGAGGTTCGTTGTGCGTGACTGTTGCTCAGAAATGCGAAGGCACGGCGTAAGAGTCGAACTCAAGTTGATGCGGTGTGACCGAGGCCAAGCTGTCGCGGCGTCGCTTTCCGGCGTTTGATCGCTTGCCGGCCGGGGTCGGCCGCCATCCCGTTGCACCGCCTCCTTCGCCGGAAAACGCGATCACGCGGAAGCAACTGATGAGAATTAAAGAGTGTCAGCAGCTGGAGGCAACCGAGCCGAGTTTGGGCACAGTGTTTCTCGGTGACCGACTGGTAGACTGACTGCACTCAGTTGCGTCACTTTATCGAACCGCCATGCCTCCAGCAGGTCCGGGTTTCCAAGTCTCACTCCCGACGAGCAACGCCTTTTCAGCTCTCGCGTCCAACAACTCGTCGTCGACCGACTTGGCGGCCCTCGACGAACGACTCGCTCTCGCCCTCCGACTCGTCGACGCCGTCCTCGAACATGACGACCACCTCGTCAAGACTCTGGTCGAACGGGAACGGGCGGATTGCTGGGTCCAGGATCAGCAAGGTTGGACGGCCCTCCATGCTGCAGCTTGTGAGCTCTGCGTATGCTCAATTGCCAAAAGATTGCACACTGACGCTCGCTCTCGGGCAGACACGGGCAACGTCGACCACGTCAACTTGCTCCTCCGGAAGGGAAACGCCGTCTGGGCTCTCACCGACAACCTCGGTTGCGTGCGTGCCTTTTCAAACATCTACCCTTTCTCATTCTCTGATGTTGCTCCATAATACGAGTACGAAACTGATAAGACTCCCGGGGCGTACCGCGCAGACCGCCGGCGATATCGCCTTTTCGATGAACCACGGCGAGGCGTACGAGGCTTTGCTCGGAGAGGGCGTCCGCGCAGAGATGCTCCGCGCCGTTCTCGAGGCGACTCAGCAATCAGGCAGCGACAATGAACAAGAAGAGGAGGAGGACGAGGAGCAGCAACCGGTCGGCAGTACGAGCGGAACCCGTCCCGATCAAGAAGGCGACGTTTCGATGCGCGTGGCCAACGACGATGCAACGGGAGCTACACTGCCGCTTTCGACGGCTTCGGACAACGCAACGTTCCTGTCCTCGCGCCTCGTTTTTACGCACGACGCAGCCGGTCAACCTGTCGCGCTCGATGCTGAAGGAAACGGCGTCATGATGGGTTGGGAACGCCCGATCATGGCTCGGACTGTTGAAAGGTGTTGTGACCCGGGGTGGGCGGGCCGGAAAGGACGGAACTGGGTCGAGTTGCACGCCGAGGAGATCGAAGAGGATCGGGAACCGCTGCGAGTTATGAACGTCGGGTTCGGACTTGGGATCGTGAGTCGCCCCATGGTTCTCTTTCACTTTGGAAGGACCTCGCATTCAGGTTCCCCCTCGGCGAGACGGCCGTACACTGACACTGGGCCTTTTTGCATTGCTCCCGTCCACGCGCGCGCAGGTCGACTCGTTCTTGCAAGAGTACGCGCCGACGTCGCACCTCATCATCGAACCGCACCCGGACGTGCTCGCGTTTGCGCGCGAGAACGGGTGGTACGACGCGCCGGGCGTCCGGTTCTATGAAGGGACGTGGAAGCAGTTCTTCAAGGACTTCGAGAGCGGCAAGGAGGAGTACCTCGGGTGGGATGTCGTGTACTTTGGTGAGTTCCACGCGGCTGTCTGTTGAACGAGCGTCTTTGGTCGCCGATAAAATGACTGACGCTCGGCTGCTCTCTTGCCCTCCTTCAATCCTCGTGCGACTCGGACGCCTGCAACAGACACGTACTCGGAGCACTACTCTGACCTGCACGAGTTTTTCGGTGCCTTGCCGGACCTCCTCTCGACGTCCGACTCGGCGCGGTTCTCGTTCTTCCACGGCCTCGGTGCGACTTCCCGGTTGTTGTACGACGTGTACACGACGGTGAGCGAGTTGCACTTGCGCGAGATCGGACTCGAGACCGAGTGGGATCAGGTTGACGTTTCGGGGACGGCGGGGGGTCAGGGAGGCGAGGACGCGGTCGAGAGGTGGAGTTCTACGGGAATGAGAGGGGCGGCTGTCGACGCCGAGGCGGGAGGAGAAGGGGAGGAGCCAAGCGCTGCTGGACCTGCTGCGGACGAGAAGAAGTACTGGCGCGAGGATATGGTCGGGCAATACCGATTGCCGATCTGTCGACTCGGGATGTAACGAGGCAGTTCGCGCTTTCCAAGCTCACAGTTAGGTCTACAATCTAAACATGGCCGTGTCTTGAAAAAAAGACAAAGGGGGAGAATATTCTTGGCGTGATGCGAGACAGCAAAGTCAGGGGGAAGCGACTAGTCTTCCTCTCCCCCGTCCACCCCAGAGTGGGCGATTGTCCAACGCGAGGACAAAGTGGACCTGTCCTGTCCGAGAGGCACACGCTCTATACTGTCCTCGACTCGCTCTGCTTGACAAGGACGCCTGCTGATTGACTGGAGAACCGCCCCCGACTCGTATTTGTTTCGCCGGCTGTCTTTGTCGCTCGATCGCGTCGTCGTGTTCGCGCAGCCCTTCGCCTCGCCCAGCGTCTCTCCCTCTTTCTCTCGCTCTAGTCCGACAGCCCCGACTGCTACACCGACGTGAACGTCAAGGTCGACCGCAGCGGGACCTATGGCGCCGAGTCTGTCGGGCAAGAGTAGCCAAACCGGGTTGGCGGGGATCGCTTCCCAAGGAGGACCCGTCATCCGTCACCACCAAGACGACTTTACCGGTCAGTCCCTCTGTCTCTACACGTTTGGTTCGATACGAGAGAGGCGGACGATTCAAGGAGGGCGGACGGCCGCCCAGTCTAGGGCGACTTTGGAGCGGACAGTCGACGGACACTTCTACGCGACCCAAGAGGTACAGACGTAGGAGGGCGACGACCTCCTATACCCACGACGTGTGGCGTTCGTGTACGCACACAGTCGTGATCCATTCGAGATGCCGATCATGGGCCACACTGCTTGCCGCGCGTCCTTGCCATGCGGACCTGGATCCTCGCGATTCGCGTCACTCGGAAATCCCAACCACAACGACTGAAAGAGCCCAAGTCCAGACACTGACCAAGGTTCACTCTCCTTGCTCCTCCTCGTCCCTACCCATTCCCGGTGATTCGCCATGGCGACGATGCCGACTTCGCTGCGTTCTCGTCGGAAACGCGCTTCCGTCCTCTCGGCTCTCTACTCGCCCCCGATGCCCACTCCCGTCGCTTTTCACCCCCTCCCGCTCGACTCTCCTTCGTTGGCTCTGCACTCGGTCTTCTCGTGGACCGACTCGGACGCGCACATGAACACCGACGCCGACAACCACTCGTTCTTCCCTCTCGGCACGGCGAAAACGCTCCGATCGATCGCTTCTCGGATCTCGTTACGCCTGTCGCCTGCCGCTACCTCGCCTCGGACTCCATCCCGTCAATCGATCCGTTCGCCCGCGCTCCTCGTCCCCGAATCCCCTCGGTCGATCCGGTCGATCCGATCTCGCCTGTCGGTTCAACGCCTCCGTCCGTCCGTCTCGCTCCCGATGCTCTTTCGCACCGCCACCGCCACCGCACCCCGTCCCGCGAAACGTCCGAAAACAGGCGCGGAACCGGTCACGTCGTTGCCGTCCAAACAGTCGACTTCGAGTCGACCCGGATCGAGCAGTGGACCTGCAGGAGGGGGACTCGGCGCCGGTTGGGCAAGTGGTAACGCCGCAGTTGGCTACGCTCAGCAACAGCAGGCGCGAGGATACGGAGACGCGATGCCTTCGACTGCCCCGCTCAACTACCGCCCGGTTCGGGCCGCACCGCAACCACCGCTCGCGTCGTTGTCGACTTCGTCCGGCCCGCTAGGCGGTGCAGGCAATCACCTCGACGAGAGCGACCACCGCGACATGTACGACTCGCCGGTCGAAGGTTCCGGTTCCGGTTCGGGGTCGCACCACGGTCACCGGACTTCATTCGGCGCAGGGGCCGGCGCCAGTCGTCCGAGTTATGGTCCCCCTGCGACCGGCGGTCGGCCGCCAATCTTCCCTTCTACTTCTTCGTCTTCCGCTACTGCCGGATCGTCGTTCCAACCGAGTCGGCCCGCGCCGCCTTTACCGAATGCGGCCGGTTCGTATTCTTCCTCGGCGAGTCACACTCCGACGACCTCGCCCGGCCGGTACTATTCTTCACTTCCCTCGATGCAAGGGAACGGTAAAGGGAACGGGAGCGGCGATTCGCTCTCGCAGGACGACCCCGGTTACGGATACGGCGGGTACGGATCGGGGCCGGCTCGGAGGCAAGCGTCGAACAACAGCGGAGCGATGCTCGGTTCGCAGCAGTCTCTCCGGGAGTTGTCTGATGCGTTGCCGCTGTCTTCATCGACGGCAGCGGCGGGACCGTCTTCTTCGTCGGCCGAGGCGTACGGCTCGACGTCTTCGTACGGACACCACGGCGCCCGCGTCGCGACGCCGAACTCGTCCGCTTCGAGTCTCGTCAGCACTGGCGGCACCGGCGCAAACCACAACAACCACGCGCACTCGTACTCGGTCGCGCCGCAGAGTTATAACCTCCTGACGGACCCGGCGACCGCAGCGGCGGCGGGCTTGTCGGTCGGTGCGAACCATGAGAATGGTCACCCTGATCCGGCGGCTTATGCTGGTTATGCTGGCACGGCGGGACCTTATGGCGGCGGATCGAATGGACCGCCGCCGCAGACGCCTGGTCCCGGATCGGGATACGCAGGCGACTCGGCGCAGAGATGGAGTGGGGATAAGGAGAGTGGGAGTTCGACGCCGAGCGCGGCGAGCAGCGCTACTCCTGCTGCTGCTGCAACTGGCGGAGGAGGGAATGGAGGAAGCGGCAGCGGGTTCGCGTCGGGGACGGTCAAGGAAGGGAAGAGGAGTAAAGGTTTCGGCAGTTTCCTCGGTGCGTCCAAAATCGCGATCCGCTTGTCTGTCAGCGCTCCCAAATTGCGGCGATGCTGACATGGAAGGCCGCGTTTCGTGCACAGCCGATGTCTTCTCGAATACAGGCGGAGGAGGAAGGAAGGCGCAGATCTCGACGCCGTACGACCCGGTACACTTGACGCACGTCGGATTCAATTCGAGCACTGGCGAGTTCACTGCGAGTCTGCCGCCCGATCTCCGACTTGACTGACTGAGCGGTTTGGCCTGACCACGAGACTTTCTCGACTGCAGGGTCTTCCTAAGGAATGGCAGCAATTACTGCAGAACGCCGGTGTCTCGCGAGAAGAGCAAGCAGCGCATCCGCAAGCGGTCGCCGAGATCGTCGCCTTCTACCAGGATGCGACAAAGGGCCTGACTGCGCCGCCCGGAGCGGAGCAGGACGACGTCTGGAACAAGTTCCGGCAGGCGCAGACGGGCACGACGCAGGCGCCGCAGCAGGGCCCTCCGCGATCTGGCATGCAGTCGTTCGAGCAGCCTCGGCAGGCCCCTTTGCCTCCACCTCCCGGGAGTGGGCCGTATCGCAAGGCGCCGACACCTCCTGGTACCGCGAGTCCGGCGACCGTGCCTCGGCCCGGCTTGTCTCATCAAGCGAGTACTGGCGGGCTCGACCGGTCCCGCGACCTGCGGTACGAATCGCGCGAGCGCGTCCCGACTGCTTCGCCGGCGCAGTCTCAGTCGTCCTCGCCCGCTTCGCAGCAGCAACCTTATGGCGTGCAACGCTCTCAGAGCGCGCGCGTGTCGCCGATCCCGTCTGCGAACGCTCCGCCTTCGCCTTCGCGATCGAAGGTTGGCGGCGGTGCGCATCCAGGTCTCGACCGCGCGCAGAGCCATCGCGTCGCGCCGGCTCCGCCACAGAGAGCGGCGCCGAGCAAACCGCTTGCTCCGCTACCGACAGCGGTCTCGGGAACCGACGCCTCTGCGAAGCCGGGTCTCGTCAAGAAACCTTCGCAATCAGGAACTGGCGATGCAGCAGGCATGCAGCAGCCTCGACGAAGGGAGCCGAAGAACCGCAAGGACCCAAACATCATCGAACGGCTACAGGCGATTTGCTCGGACGCCGACCCGACCAAGCTG
This sequence comes from Rhodotorula glutinis, assembly GCA_037974285.1. NCBI lineage: Eukaryota > Fungi > Basidiomycota > Microbotryomycetes > Sporidiobolales > Sporidiobolaceae > Rhodotorula > Rhodotorula glutinis. The sequence goes on along the minus strand of JBBPFV010000008.1, from coordinate 139,335 downwards.
TACCGGAACCTGGTCAAGATCGGTCAAGGGTCAGTCTCTGGTGGATAGAGTTTCAAGAGTGCGAAGGTGTCTGATCATCTTTTGGCCTCACACGCAGCGCCTCTGGAGGAGTCTACACCGCTTACCAGGTCGGCACGAATTTGTCGGTCGCGATCAAGCAGATGAACCTCGAACAGCAGCCGAAGCAGGACTTGATTATCAACGAGATCCTCGTCATGAAAGAGTCGCGGCATCCGAACATCGTCAACTTTATCGACTCGTTCCTCGTTCGCGGCGACCTCTGGGTCTGCATGGAGTACATGGAGGGCGGTTCGCTCACCGACGTCGTCACCGCCAACATCATGTCGGAGGGTCAGATCGCGGCCGTTTCGCGCGAGGTCCTGCAGGGCTTGAAGCATCTGCACGAGCACGGCGTCATCCACCGCGACATCAAGTCGGACAATGTCCTCTTGAGCATGACCGGTGACATCAAGCTCAGTACGTGGGAGAGCGTCTCGGAGCTTGTCCAAGTGACGCGACATTTCTGACTCTATCCCCGCCCTGCGCAGCCGACTTTGGCTTCTGCGCCCAGATCAAGGGAGACAACGCCAAGCGGACGACGATGGTTGGCACGCCGTACTGGATGGCGCCCGAAGTCGTCACGCGGAAAGAGTACGGCTCCAAGGTCGACATCTGGTCACTCGGCATCATGGCGATCGAGATGGTCGAAGGCGAGCCGCCTTACCTGAACGAGCAGCCCCTTCGCGCCCTCTATCTCATCGCGACCAACGGTTCGCCCACCATCAACAACCCCGAGCAGCTCTCGGTCGTCTTCCGCGACTTCCTCGCCGTGGCGCTCGAGGTCGACACCGAGAAACGACCCGCCGCCGCCGAACTTTTGCGACACGCCTTCTTGGCCAAGGCGCAACCTCTAACGACTCTCACTCCTCTGATCAAGGCCGCCCGGGAGGCGAAACGATCGTAGTCCCTTCATAATCTGTGCAAGAAGGCCAATACTCCGATTCGCGCTTCTCGAGGCAGTCAACATCAGTTGCAGTCGCTATCTGCGTATAACCCCGGTCGAGACTGAGCTGCTAGAGGCCCATGCTTTCGATCTGCCCATCCCAACATGACGCAGATGGCCGCGTCCGTTCCGCGGACAAGCCGGGCACTTGAGACCTCGCAAGGTAACGGTCTTCTCCTCGCTATTGTCATCCTGTTACAAAAGCCAGGGCCCTCACACGGGCTCTCAATTCGCTTCTGAGCTTACAAGGAGCGGAAGCCTTTCCAACAGACGAGCATGGCTGTCGGAACGTACGTCCACGAACGCGTGGCGGTTGCCCGCCTCGACCATTCTCCCGTAATGACGGTATGTGAAGGGTTGCAGAAGGGTATGCTTCGAATTGACTTCACTTCTGGGACCAAGACGCTGCGCTCTACGGTTGCTGGCTCTGGGTTTTGTCGTTCTTCTTTCCGCCACTCGCCGTCTTTCTCGAAAGAGGCTGCGGTGCGTCTCTTTCACCGTACCCCGATTCATGGCGTACTGAACCCTGACGGTACTGAAGCGGCTCTCTCACGCAGGCTGGGAATTACTGCTCAATTTCCTGCTGTCCTGCGTCGCTTGGTTGCCCGGAATGGTACATGCATTGTAAGCCTTCTCCTGCCCCTGCTCTCCTGACTTCAAGCTCTGACTAGTCTCCCGGCGCATGTCAAGTAGCTACATCACCTGTCGGGTGAGGACGATCAGGCGGACGTGATCCCGGAAAGGTTGAGCTGATTCCGCTTTCCCCTCTCAGTACGAGTCGCCGATCTATTACGACCCGGCACTTTACGGTCAGGCCGCGCTTCAGCGGGCTTGAGAGGGAGGGCCTGTCTCGTTCTTCACCTCCGGCGATTACGATGAGCGGGACTTCGTGTGTGACGAAGACCGATTCGACCACGAGAAGCAGCAGCCGAAATATAGCAGAGCGAATGACGTATACGAGCCGGGCAATCGCTCATAATGCAGGCCTTCTTATCCTCTCGAGAACGCCAAATTGTCCACCTGCAAGCTGAGGAGAGGGAAGCGAGACGACAAGCCGAGCGTGGCAAAACTCTGAAGCTGATGAAGCCGTAGGGCACCCAATACTGTGCTTTTTACGACGCGTCTACAAGCTGAGATACTCGCAAGCCTGCTGTGCTGCACTGCTGATCAGGATCGTCAGTCGCGATTCGTACTCAGCGCCCACCGAGTACGCCCACATTGATTTAGCTCGCGCCAACGAGCTGGCCGTGCCTTGGAACGACTGGTTCGATGAGTCACCGTCTTGCAGCTCGACGTGGCATTGCATGCGCCACTCGGGAGCATGCGACGGTCCAACGCGATCCGGCGGTCCAAAGTGTACCTTCCTGCCCGCCGCGCCTTTTTGCGCCGCCCATTCGCCGAGGCGCCCGACCCAGTTGCGGCCAGTATCCTCCGCAGAAGCTTCCCCCGATAGAAAGAGTGGTCGCAGCTCGTCAACAAGCTTCTGCAGTACGGGCTCGTAAATCGCTCGGAGGAAGTCGCGCAAAATAGTTGGGCCGTGCTCGTCGTAGAGGACCGCAAGGTAGGCCTCAAAGACGCAAGCTTGGACCATCGGGTTGCTTTGAATGGACGTGCACTGAGCTGCCGACGTGAGGATCGTAGAAGGCAAACCGTACGCGGTGGCGATTTGAGAGAGCGTCAAGTTTTCGACGAGGACGGATTTCAGCAGCGCGCGAGCGCCAACCACGAGCTTCGGATGCAGCTCGTGTATCAGCAAAGCAACTTCGCTGCTAAGGAGAGCGTCGCCGACGTGCTGCTGGTCCGGTCGCGTCAGTCTGGACTTCGCGACCCATGCGTTCGGACGAGCGTCCGTTGACGAACGGGCCGCACACACCTCGAGCCTCTCATAGTCGGTAGGTTCGTCAGTGGCGGGTAACTCGAACTTCCAGTGCATAGCGCCCCGGTACGAGACGTGTTGACGCCAGAGCTCGCTTTGCACGGGAACGAACGCAGGCAGCGACAAAGTCGGGATCATTTCGGCGACGACGGCGCGAGCGCGAGCGAGCTGGGCGTTCATCGCTTCCACGTAGACAGAAGCGGGGGATCGTGGACGCTTCAGGGTCAGGAGGTCCGGGTAGCTGAAGCGTGTTGTCAGAGAGAGAAAGCAGAGGAAAGTACGCTGAGGGCGCAGGTGGAGCTCGGCAATGCGACGTAGCCGCTTCTCTCAGGAGTAATCCACAAGGTACACGCCGAGAAACAACAGCAACAGAATGTACAACCAAGCGAGGGACGTCAAACTACGGCATCACTCCTGCTTGCGACCCTGCCGCAACCACTGCTCGAAATTGCGCACGGTCGGGAACTCGTTTCGGACTTCGGCGAGGTCGGCCGAATACCCCTTGTTGTGGAACCATTGGAACATGGCACGGAGGTCGTAAGGGAGGGCGTAAAGCACGAGCGAAGGAAGCCACGCTTTCCACACGGCGCGGCCTTCCACGCGGGCGTAGGCGTTCTGAGCCTCGGTCATCGTGAGCTCGTCGCCGGCCAGCTTGACGTGCCTTCCGGCATACTTGGTCGGATCGAGCAGCATCTTGGCCGCGACATCGCCTGTAGAACGAGACGCCTGGCGAGTCAGCTTTCGCGAAGAGGGGTTCCGCGAATCTGAATACGAGGGCTCACCGATATCGTCGCACGCCACCATCTGTAGCTTCTTTCCGGCGAGTGCGGCGTCGAAGAGACCCATTCCGAAGAAAGAGCCGAGCGAGGCCTGGCGTGGAAGGTTGTCGTAGAATGCGACCGGGGCGACGACGGCGTGCTTTAGGCCGGATTCCTTGAAGGCTGCCTCGACCTTGGCTTTCGTCTCAAAGTGAGGAATCCCGCAAGTCGGCGTGGCGTCCGAGACGGAAGTGAAGACGGCATAAGGGAGGTTGACGGCTTTGGCGGCCTCGATAAAGCTGTAACCCTGCTTGTCCTCTTCGAGTTCACCCTTCCCGGGCATGACCGTCACTGTGGAAAACCGCTGAGGTCAGTCTGAAGGCAGCCGGAGATCTCAAGTAGGTCTTGTCGCACCGAGGAAGGCGGCGCTCGCGCCCTCGAGAGCCTTCTTCAGACTGTCGACGTTCTCAAGGGTGCCCTTGACGACCTCGACGCCCTGCTGTTGCAGCTTTTGCGCCTTAGGCGAGTCGACATTCCGAGTGAGAGCACGGAGTGGAGGGCTGTCCGGCATCGACTGGAGCGAGCGTAATACGGCGCTTCCTTGCTGTCCTGTGGCGCCGATGACGAGGATAGGGCCCGGCATGCTTTCGATCGGAGTAGCTGGATAGTATTGGCGAGCTGGTGTGCGTGCGAGAGAGTGAGAGGTGAAGAATGAGAAGGAAGAGCAACTGCTGCGCCTTTAAGAAGAGTCTGCCGACGAAGAATGTCAGCCTGTAGCGGCGTTCGGGTCTGTCGGCAGTCGGTCCCGCTTCGGCGGACGGGCCGACCGCAGCTCGATCAGCGATCGACAATGACGATCCGTCTCGGTCGAGATGACTAAGCAGGGCCGAAAACGCTGACACAGAAGCGTCTGCATCGCGAGACATCTGCAGTGTATAAGCATATGAGACTTCAAAGAATTAAGACCGGCTGCAGGACGCGGGACAGCCTTTGCGGTATGACACTCTGGACAAGCTCATTGCGCCTTCTCTTCTAGGCTTTTGCAGGCAAGAGCGCGTTTGGCAGGCCTTTCGCATGCTTGTGTTGCATAGACAGCGCAGTCACGGCTGCAGTCCGCCGAGCGGTTGCGCAAGCCCACGCTACGGATTCCGCTCGGCTTGATCGCCCCTCCCAACTGCCGGCAACGTCCCGAATGGCGAGCTCAGAGCCGCCGCTCCCCCCTGGTCCGCGAGCGTCTGCTTCTCCTTCCTATCGGCGTCACATGGCGGAGGCACCCGGGCGGTAGTAACCGTTGCGCGAGTCTGCATAGTCGAGCCGGCTCCTCCTCGAGGCGCAAACAACGGGGGCGGCGTGAACGAAGTCGGTCGACCCGATGCGTAGTTTGGAGAAAGCGGGAAGGTGGTAGGCTGCTGACGGCGCGCGTGGGCAGCCGAGGAAAATTGAGTGCTGACCGTGGTCGAGGCGCCGAATTGCCGAGGTGCCGACGTGAGAGGTAAGACCGTTCCTCCTCCCGTCGACGAGCCCGTACTCTCGGCTCGCGCCCAAGGCGCTGGCGTGATCACCGGACCTCCACCAAGCACGGGTCCATCCTCGGCGTCCTCATCGTCCGCGCGACCATCACCTGTACTCGGCAACGGCTCCCCGCTGTCCTTGTCGGTCCAGCGCATGCCGAGCTCGCCGAACCGGCAATGCTGTACGACGGGCACCTTGCTGAGCACCTCGACTTTGTACATGTCCCAGAGTCCCTTGGTGACCTTGTTCCACGAAGGCACCGTCGTAGCGATTTGGTGCAGGAGGGGCGAGTGTTCGTGGAAGGGCCCGCGTTTGAGCTCGTGGATGTGCGAGATGGACGAGAGGAAGAGATACGAGGGAGCTTGTGATTCGATGCCCGGTAGGGAAAGGATCGATGACGGGCGCAGAGCCGTGTGACCTGCGAGTAAACAGGTGTGAGCTATCCAGGCGTATGATTTCCACCGTGCCGCCCTCGCTATAGCGCAGCAGCACAGATCTCATACCGAACAAGCAGCTCACCGATCAGCTGAGACGCGCCGAACAAGTAGACGAGGTGCTGGTGGTCGTCGAGCCCCCAAACGCCTTTGCTGCCCGCCGGTTCGAGCCGGAACACCTTTTGTATCTCTCGGCATACGTCGATGTACTCCTTGAAGACGCGCGTGACGAGCGCTTGTTCGTCTGCCTCTGAGAAGACCCGGATCCGACAGAGGCAGACGAGGTAGCAGATGAAGGAGAGTTCGTGGCCGGTGCCGTAGTCGAGGCGCTGTGACGAGCCGAACGACGCGAGCAGATGGAAGGACAGTTCGGGCAGAATATCTTCGATGAGTGAAGGATCCACGCCGGCGTTACTGAGCAAAGAGCGCTGAAATGGTCCTTCTGCCTGCAAAGTAATCGGTGCTCACGAGTCAGTTACGCGGGACGTTCAGAGATCGCCTCGGGCGGAACGTGGCAGAGCCGACCTCCTCGACCTTGGCAAGCCAATCTCTGAACGCCTTGTTGCCGAATCGTTGCGGACCTTGCGCGAGAGGGATTTGCCGGATCCCACTCCGCGCGTCAGAGAGAAAGTCGACGACTGCACGAACGGGCTGTGCATGACTGACGATCAGCTGCCAAGGATCGCATCCTGAGGCTGACAGAGACGAACGTACGGCCGACTCTGTACATGGTACGTCATTGCTCTTGCCTTCGACTGCTGCCGTCAACCTCAAGATCGTCTTTTCAAGGTCGGCGTACGCGCTGCTCCGTAGCCATGGCGCGAGGTCCTGCTCTGTGAAGATTTTGCGCCGCGGTGTGCGCCCTTGTCGAGTCCGGGAGGGAGCTGCTGTTGTCGTTGTCGTCGCCGTAATGGCGCTCGTGGCAATTAATGATGATGACGGCGGCCAAGCGACCGCAGAGACAAAGTCTGGCACAGGTAGCAATCCCATGAGTTTTCAGCTGTAGAGCACGGCAGTCCAGATCGTTCGGTGCCGGTGCAGCGGGAGAAGCGGACGGGAGAAAAGCAGCAAGTGGCTTGCGGCGCACCGCTTTCCAACCTGTACAGTGGATCGCGCAGGCCAAAAACCTGAAGTGATCTCACGAAATTGGACGAGCACCTTCACCCAGCATAGGTGAGAGCGGACGGTGAATGCGGCGGAAAATTGCAGCAGTTCCCAAGTTCTATCCAAACAACCGCAAGCTTCCCACCTCGATCTGACCCGCCTGCTGGTTCGGCATATCGTCGAGTGCCGGGTCGAGTTGCGGCTGTTGCTGCTTTTGCGAGTCTGCCGCTCCGTTGCCGAATGACTTGCCGAGCAGGGAAGCAAACAGCTCGTCGATCTGCTCGTCGTGCCAGTTGCCTGTATGCCGGGCCCCTCAGCAATATCAGCGACCAAATCCTCGAATTTGAGTTTGCGCCGAGTGCTGAGAATGCAGCGAGGAACGTACCGGCCTCGATGGGGATCATAAAGTTCTGGACCTTCTCGTGAACGTGGTATCGGATCTTGCGGCCCTTCGAAGCGCGCGTGTCGACAATCTTCTTGATTTTCTTGCCCCGCGCGAGCGCCGTCGCTTGCCGGAGCTGAGTCATAGTTGCGTCGTCTTGAGATCCGACGAGGAGTCAGTGCGTGCCCACGCAAGCCGGAGGGAAAAGGCAGAGTCTCACCCAGATCGAGCATGCGCGACTCGACAACGTCGCGCAACAGTTGCTGGTAAAAGTCCGAGTCGTCAAAGCACTCGTCGTCGACCTCCTTGGCACCTCCCGCTCCACCGCTCGACTTGCTCGCATCGCCATCGAGCGGCGTCAGCGCGACGTTCTCTTCCTCCTCGTCTCCCCGTCCCGCCGCCAGCGCACCGACCGGCTTCCCTTCGCCTCTCCGAACCTTGGTCCGCCGGACGAGTCGCTCCCTCTCGCCGGTAGCGCTGAGAGCATGGTCGATCTGGGCCATCGCGTTCTGGTTGACGGCTTTGAACTTTTTGTCGCCCTTGCCACCGGCGGCGAGACCCGACGCGGCGAGGACTTTGTCGGACCATTTCGTGACCGTCGCACGTAAAAACGGGTCGAAGCTGTGAATTGGCGACCGCGAGCAAGCTTGATCAGCTTCCTTGGTTCGGCGAGAAGTCGAGGAGCCGAAAGACCGAGCGGCGCGACTCACGTCGTCTCAAGGGTCTGGAGGTCACTCAGCATCGCGTCGAGGTACTCGTGATCATCACCAGCGGCGCTCGTCCGTCTCCGCTTCCTTGACACGCCAAAGTCGACCGGCATCTCAATCTTTTCGTTCGTGCTGAGCAGTTCCTGCGCGCCCGAAAATACCGCCAGTCAGTCTCGGGTTTCCCGTCACCGCAGAGGCACCGTTTTTGTTTCGCGTGCGTGGGAATTAACGCACCTGCCGCAATTCGAACAGCTCTTCGCTCAAGCCGGCCAAGTCGCGGAGTGTCTCATCGACGTCGTCCTGTCCGATCGCCTGGTAGTACGCCGGCGCTTTGCTCGGGTACGGCAGCAAGTTGGCCGCCCCGACCGCCTTTTGCAGTTTGATACGGGACTCGAGCAGCGAGTCGCAGAATGCCTACGCAGGGAGTGAGCGAGCTTTGTCAACTGCGAGAAGCGCACAGCCGGCAAAAAGCGAGACGCACAAGCTGCTTCTTGACGGCGCGACCTTTCTCGACGTCGGCCGAAGCCGCTTGCTTGAGTTGCGAGACCATGCTGCGCTCGTCCTGCTCCTTGACGCGCGAGTTGGTAGCGGCTTTCCGTTTCGGCACAACCGTCGCGACGTCGTCCTCCTCGTCGTCTTGCGAGTCCTCCTCATCCTCCTCTTCAGCGGACTCGTCTTCGTCTTGGTCTTGACTGTCGGTCGCCTCTTCCGCTTCGAGGTCCTCGAAGCTGCCCATCTCGTCGTCCTCGTCTTCCTCCTCCTCATCCTCATCCGCATCTTGTTCGTCGTCCTCCTCCTCTTCGGACGCCGAGTCGTCGCCGCCTCCAAAGATGGCCGCTCGGCTCCCCTTCTTGCCGTCATACTTGGCATCGAGAACCGCTTCTCCCTTTTTCCTCAACTTGCTCGTCCTGCCATTGTGACCGCGCAAGATACGGCGGGTATCAGCAGCTGCTGTTCGCTCGGCCGCCGAGAGATTTTGACTGACCCGACGTCGACATAGTCTGCCTGAGCTGCGTTGGTCGCTTCGGCGTTGTTGTCGGTCGACCGTCCGTCGGCATAAGTAGCGTACGCCTCTTCCGGGTCAAAGTCTGCCAAGGCGAAGCGTTGTTAGCCGGGGGTACTCGGTCCACTGTCGCCGATCTCGAGCTCGCTCACCCTGAGGGGCAGGCTCTGCAATCTGACTGAGTTGCTCTGCGAGCGTGAGTCGTTCTGTCCGAGAGAGAGAGTTGAGCATGTCAGCTGCAGTTTGCGCGTGCACTGCAAGAGTGGACAGCTCACTGGCCATAGCGATCGCCTAGACTATGATCCTGTCTATAGCGAAAGCCTCAGAGAGCCCTGCTAGCGTTGATAGAGCGTAGAGTAAGGCTTTCGTGAGAGTTGAGCGAGCACGGAACGTGAAATTGTTCCACTTTGCACCGCCACACACACGCACACTCGGCTCTCTCTCTCTTCTTGCTCTACACGCTATAGGGTACTCGGAATGCAGCCTGGCGTACGGTCACTTGCTCGCACAGCCGCACTCCACGGGACTCCGAGGGTGCGACCTGCGGCTATCCCGAGTTGGACTTGGTCCTCTTCTGTGCCGTCATCATCTCGCATCGCTTGGGCTCCTCTCCACCGCTCGTTCGCAACTTCGCTGCGTAGCCGTGACGCGCAAGGAGCGACTCGCATCCCCGTCACCGCCGAAAAAGGGACTCCGATCGGAAAAGTCGTCGACCGCCGACTCCGGATCGTCTTTACTTGCACGGCGCCGAAATCGCAAGACGCTTCCGACTCGCCCGCGTGCGGACACCGGAGCAGCCACGAATTCAGTCGGTCGAGTTACGAAAAGGGCGTCGTCATTGTCCAGTGTCCCGAATGTAGCAACCGGCATTTGATTGGTGCGTCTCTTGACCCAGGTCCGCCTCCTGTGCCTCGGTGCTGACGCGGCTCTTTGCGTAGCCGACCACCTGCATTGGTTCTCTCAAACTCCCTCTCCGGCTCATCCAAAGGGGCAAACCATCGGCTCGGAACAACCTCGAACGATCGAGGACCTCATGCGCGAAAAGGGAGAACGAGTCGAATGGCGAACCGGAGCGACCGCAGAGAACCCCGAAGGCGTCCCCGTCGACAACGAAGCAGGCGCCGCGCCGGACCAGGAATCGATCAAGCTCGTCGTTAGGGAACGGACAGAGGAGGACGGAGGCAAGACGGTCGAAGTTGTGCCGGAGAGCGAGGTCGCTCCGTCGTCGACGACTTCATGACCCTCGCACGAGGACCCGCAGTACAATAGATAACCCTGTTGGCAAAAACACAGCTCTCATCTTCTTGTCGCTGAGCAGCGGAGACTAAATGTCATGCAAAGGGGAAAAAAAGTACAACAATGCGAGGTGGCAAGCGGTAGTAGGGGGAAACTGGCGCGCAATGACGAACGCCGAGATTCTGCGGTTCGCTGCAGCTGCCCCTCCTCTCCTTTTTGACGAAGACCGGATCAAAGAGCCCTCGACGCTCATCTCCGCATGTAAGCGTCCTCGGCGCCAAGCGGCGGTGGCGGCAACCCCATCTCGCCTCCTCCCATTCGTCCATCGTTGTACGCCCGCTGCTGCTGCTGCTGCTGCTGCTGCATTCCGGGATGCCCTCCCTGCTGCTGCTGCCTCAGGTTGTGCGCTGCATGTTGTTCGTACCCGATCGCGGCGAGGCTATGCCGCCTTTCGAGCCGCTCACGTTCGTCGCCAGCCGGTCCACCGCGTGGAGGACCTGGCGGCCCAGACGGCGGCAGTGGCGGAGGCGGCTGCAACGGGCCCTGACTCGGACTCATCATATGCAGGTCTTCGTCGAGTGGACCTCCCGGACCTCCACGGAGGTCATGAGGGTGCATCGCCGGACTCGGCAGCGCTCCGCCGGTCCCGTGACTGCCGCCACTCCCACTGCTATACATCGATTGATGCCCGTTCGAACGTCTCGGTCCAGGCGGCGCCGGCGGGGGCGGACCACCTTGCTCAAAGTAGGCCGAACCAGAGGGGGGAGGTCCACCGCGCATCGAAGGCGAGGGTAAAGGCGCATCGTGCGGACTATGCGCGGCGTAACCGGAATGGGCGTACGAGGACGGGTATGAATGCTGAGGCGGATATGAGGACATGCGATGCTGTTGCTGCTGCTGATGCGGGTGTTGCTGCGGCGGTGGCGGCTGGGTATGGATCGGGTACGATTCGAGCGAGTGCAGGGAGGCGCGGTGGTGGAGAGGCGGCGGGGGCTGTACTCGGAGTGACAGTCAACTTTGATGGCACAGAGCCTGCTCGGACAGATTTGAGGACTCACGAGGTGATGAGACGAGTAGCCAAGCGCAGGCGGCGGCGGGTAATCCATCGGCGGGCCTCCGTAATGCATGTTGCCGCGATCCATCATCTCGGCGTATTCGGCGGAAGGATGCATCGGACTCGGCAACTCGCTGTGCGAATGGTTGTGCGGGTGCCCGGGCGGATAGCTCGGCGAAGGCGGATAGCTGTTCCCGGCGCTCCCGCCCATCCCGAGGTGCTGCGGAGGTGGCGGGATAGGCAGGCCGCGCAAAGGATGCGGCAAACCGCTCGACCGCGATTCGCTCTCCGCCATGTGCTGATCGAGCGTCGCGTGGATCCCTGGCGTAGGCAAGGACGGGCCTTCGCCGCCGGGACTGGCGCCCGGTACGCCTATAGGAGGAGGACGATTCTTCGCTTTCGGCCGTTGTTGCCGGGTACGGAGCGCGATCTGACCTCCGTGCTGTGATGAGTTGGCCTCGAACGGTCGTTTCCGGGCGGAGGGCGGGAGGGGGAGGAGCGGACCGTCCGGAGGCGGCGAGATGTAGTTCGAGCCCTCGTCGGGGTTGACGGCCTGCGGACGGAGTCGAATTAGCTCGTGCTCATCCGTGAGTCGATACAGCGGCACGTACGAGGCATTGCTGAATCAACCTCTGGCCCTCGCTCGGGCTCCCGTCCGGATTTGCACCGACAAGCGGCTGGAACTTGGTCGTCGTAAAGGTGTAGACCTGTCGGTGTAGCGTGTCAGCTCGTGGGCATGATGCGAAAATGCACGTCGCACTTACGATGCCGGTCTCGGAGACGACGAGGAGGAGCACCTCGGTTCCGGTTAATGTCGCTAGCTCGTAGGCCTGCCGGATTTCGGGATCATCAGCAGCTGCCCAAGTCCGCACAGGTTCGCGACCCGAACGCACCTTCTTCATTATGCCCGCTTTGCGCTTCGAGAACGTGATGTGCCGCTTCTCCTTCTTCTCAATGTAGCCGATTTCGATCTTGCGCCGCGGCTCCTTATCGTCCTGTCCGCTCCCCGACCCCGTCTCGCCGCGAGCTGCCTCCGCCGCTGCAGCATCCGCATTCACTCTGCCCGCACCACCTTTGGTCGCTCGCGCCCCACTCCTCGTCTTCCGCTTCTTCTTACTCGACCCGCTGTCGTCGTCATCATCTTCGTCGTCATCTCCCGAGCCGAGATTGTCCGGGTCGAAGGCGACTATGGACGGGCCGACGACACGGCGAGTCTGCTGAGGCGCGGGACCGCTCGGGCCCGCAGAGTCGCGGACGCCGTGCGCCCCCAAACTCGAACCGACCGAAGGATCCAGCTTATCTGATTGCCCGGGCAGGTCGAGGTCGCTGCCGTCGTATGTCGCGAGCGCAGATGGGTGGTAGGTGTGTCCCGCTTCGGACTGTTTGGCGTCACCGGGACGCCCACGAGCCGAACTGTGGTGTCGTGCGAGAGCTCGCGGTCGGCGCTAGTGTCGAATTGGCTCGCGACGGCGCCGTTCTCCACTTCTCCTCCTCTGCCGAGCGATACACGTACAAGACGATCGACGACCGAGGTAGCGACGGCGTCCAACGGGATCCGAGGTGGAGGAATGCGGGCGGTGCACCAGTTCTTCGGGCCGGATGACCGCGCTTGCGGGCTGGGGGAGGATGCGACGGCGGAAGCGGGCGCCCGTTTGATCGAGAACTTGGCGGCTTTGTTGACCGAATAGCACGCGCACCGATAGACTGAGTCCGAAGAGGCGGTTCGAGGCAAGTATCGCGGCTGGCGGAGAGACCTCCCTTGATAGGAAGAAGTCGAACGAGCGGGAGGAGCCAGAGAGGTGGCGCACCGTTTCCGTCCAGAGGATCCTTGGACTGGCGGAGCGAGTGCAGGACAGGAAGGTGAGCGAGTTGGATCCGGCCCGTCGGGGAAGGTGCCGCCTTGCCTGATCGCGACAAAGTCTAGCTGACCTTCCGGGCTAGGAAGGACTGGGTCGGGTGATGCGATGATGCTGCTCCTTCGAGTGCCACGACACCACTCAAGATAGCTCGCGTACACCGTTCGCACACGTCGAAGCTCAGCGAACGGGCAAAGCCGTAATGACCGAGACGAAGCCGAGTCCGATTTCTGGATGCGAGCGACGAATTCTCGTCGAGCAGATTTCGGCTGTCGTCGCCGCCGCGCCTGCTCGCCGCCGTGCCGAAAAGTCGTTGCGCTAGGAGACCTGCTATAGCAGGCAGGATCAGCGGGAAACGTGTCGAAGCGATAAGCTTTAGAGGGGAGAAATTCGTTCGCACCCAGTTGCAAATGTTCGGGGCAGCCGAAAGCGGCAGTCGTCTCGTCTGCTCGGCTTGAAGATCCTCGCAGACCCTTCTCCTACCCTGCACAACTTGCTCTGACCGATTGCTCAGCTGCCAGCTCGCTCGCGTTGCCGTGTAGGTGCGTGCTTTGTAGGGGGCGATCGTATGCGGCGGCGCCATCTTCGTACCCCGCCTCGCCTCGCTCGGCGACGCGACGCGCGGTGCTCCGAGGAAAACTTTTTTGTCCCCCGCCTCTTCTCGCACTAGCTTCTTCTTGTACGGACGGCAGCTTCAGCTTCTCAAGACTGTGGTAGAGGTCAACATTAAGTGCTCGATACAAGAGAAGGGCGCGCACCTGCGCCCCCAGCTCCCACGCTTTTGCTACAGCGTTACGCAGACGAGGTGCAACAGAGTGCTCAGCCATCGGCGCCAAAGCCACCCGTCGGTTCCATCTGGATCGATAAGTGCTCGAGGCCAGCGATATGCCGCTTGAGCGTTCGTCGGACTCGAGTTTTGGTCTTATCCAAGCTGGCGTAATGGCGCGACGGCTGGCCGTACGAGTCGTGGGGCGCCGACGCCGGTGCGAGCTGAATCGCGATGCTGCCAACCATTGTCGACGAGTCGAGCAGCCAAAAGCGCGGCCGGGTGAATGATGCCACGCCTTCGAGCCGTGAGATCTGCGATCAGAGGCCGAGTCAGCCTGGGGCGCAGACAGGACCGCGTGAGTCTCTCGACTTGCCTCGACGAGCGCCTTTTTCACCTCTTCCTCACGCTCGGGACCCATGTCAAGGATCAGAATCCGTCCTGATTCCGCAATGAGGGGGACGACGCTGGCAAAGATCATGACGGCAATGAAGATCGATGCCAACGGGTCGAAGCCGGTCCAGCCGTAGCGTTCGATCAGAAGCGTCGAAATAATCACCCCGACAGAGCCGAGCGTATCTGCGAGGACATGCTGCAAAACAATCGGCATGATGAGTCGAGAGTGCAGGGTTAGCAAAGCCGACGGCGGGGGGGCGTACCAGGAAAACGCCCTTCATGTTATGGCTGTGTCCTCCATGGCCCGCCTCTCCCTGGCAGTCATCGCCGTCATCGTCACCATCACTCGCCTCATTGTGGTCGTGAGTGTGCGCGTGACTATGCCCATGCCCATGCCCATGCGAATGCGCTTCAGGCGTCGAGGCAGCGTGCGAGTCGTGGCCGTTGCCCGCGTGAGAATGCGCATGGGCCGACTGGGGCGTCGACAGGACGGCCATCGAGCCTGTCCGACTGTGCTTCGCGTGCGGCGATGGCGAAAGCAGCGGACTGGCCGCATACGAGCTACTGCGTTGATGCGTCGGCGTAATCGGAGATCGACTATGAGACGCGTGCGAGTGACTGTTCTGCGCACAGTGAACCGGCTCAGTGTCGATATTCCGGGAGGAAGCAAAGAGTCTGAACGCACTGCGTGGCCGTTCGAATAGGGCTCCTCTTTCTGCTCCGACATGGTCAAGAACGGTGTCGAATTGGACCGCACCGGCGTCTGCTCATCACCAGGGAGAGAATTGATTAGCATGCGCGCTCGAGCTGGTCACGGCAGTTTGTCGTAACGCACTTGGCTGTGTCCATGGCTGTGGCCGTGCGCATGGCCGCCACCGCCGCCGCCGTGCGAGTGACCGTGGTGCCCACCAGTCGCCGCCATCCCGACCAGATTGACGGCGAGTCCGACCGAGCTGACTGTCAACAGCTGATTCGTGTTGATCTCGGGCGGGTCGATGAGGCGCTGGATCGCTTCGAAAACGATAAAGATGGAGATGAGGCAGAGGAAGACGGCGTTGGCGAATCCTGACAAGGTCTCCATGCGAGTGTAGCTGTCAGACGAGCGGCGCGGATCAGCACAACGGCGAGCGACCAGCTCTCAGACAAGGCAAATCGAGCTCACCCATAAGTGTATACGTTATTGCTCGGCCAGGTTGCCATGACGCTGGCGAATAAACCGACACCGAGAGCGAGGCAGTCGAAGAACATGTGTATGGCTAATCGCGAGCGTACAGGTCAGCTCTCGTGTACAAGGAACCGAAGCGAGAGCAAGGCCGAGGGCTCACAATCGGAAATGAGACCGAGACTGTTGGTCCAGACACCGTATGCCATCTGAACAAACATGAAGGCGAGGTTGACGCAGAGGAACAGGAAGATCCTCCTCGACTCGGGCGAAGCCAAAATGACTTTGATCGTCGCGCGCGCGTGCCGGTAAAAGCTCTCGCAGCGCGCGACGAAACTCGCATCGGGCGCGGTCGAGCCGGTCGTGACGCTTCCTGCGTTGACGACGGGTGCGCGAGGGTCGGTCGCGACCATATGACCGGCGACTACATCGAGAGAGAGAAAAGTCAAATCTTGTTGCTGACGGGGCGCGACGGCGAGCGACTCACCTCTCCACCCGAGGACGGCTAGCACCACCTCGGTCACTCCAATCGCATGAGCGAACGCCAGCCGACCCGCAGCAAACGCCACGAGAGTCGCGACTGGCCAGCCGGGTCGGACAATATTGATCGGCGGGAAGTGTGAGAGTAGTGAGCGCGTCAGGAGAGGGTCGACGACGAGCCACGCCGCTCCCGTCAAGACCGAGATCAAGACCGCCGAGGTCCAAGACGCTGCCTCCTCAGAACTTTGCACGGACGTCGAAGGAGCGATCTGTCCGGAGTCGCGGCAAATCGTGAGCGGAGGCGGCAGCGTCACGGGAGGCTGAAGTCGGACTTACGGCGTATCGCACGATCGCGCCACCGACCGCCAAGGTCGCTGCAAGCAGGACGCCGTTCGCGTGTAGTCGTGCTCGTTCACGTTCATCACCGGGGAACGAGGAGAGCAGCTCGACTCGCTGGCCGACCGCGTAAAGGTGGAAAAGGAGAAAGAGGTAGCCCGCCCGACTTGCGCGACCTGCTCGCCCACCAGCATGCACCGATCGATCGAAGCGAGGACCAAGCCTGAGTCAGTGCGATGATTCTGAGAAGCCGAATGAAGGACAGGGAGTGGCTCTGAAAATGGAGGACGGCCGAGACGCACCCACGATCAGAGTCTCGAGGAAATAGCCCGCCGCGATCAACGCGGTCGTCAAAATGAAGGCATTGCTCCTGTCCGAAGCTTTACGACCTGCGAGCGTGGCCAAAGGGAACCCGCGAGCCCATAGTGAAGAGAAGGAAGTAAGAAGGAGAAATCTGTAGGACCGCCGACAAAATCAGTTCGGTAAGGGGAAACCCCCTGGCAAGGCTTCGCATGCAGTAGGTTCTTCCGATCGGGGAGTCACTCACTTGGTCGCCCCGATACGTTCGATACACAGGAGGGCGAGCAAAGTCTCGAGGAAGAAGGAAAGAGAGAGGGGGACGAGGGGCCGCCGTGTCTGGAATCGCGAAATGTCAGTTGTCGGAAATTGACCCGAGATGGTGATACCTTCCGCCGCCGGCAATCAGCAACCCTGGCTTGGTTCCTTGAGCGGCTCCGGGCCGTTGTCGCGAGCGACTCGGCCGTCACCGATCGCTCCAAGCGACCCCTGACAAGTCGACTTGCGAGAACGCGCAGACCTTACGCGCAAAGTGGGGGAAGATGGATCATGGCGGGCTTGGAGAAAAAGACGCGTTGGACTGACCTGCTTTCGCCTCGGAGTCCGTGAAGCTTCCCACGAGCGTTCCCATAGCGCCAAGAATGCGCCTCCTGCTGCGAGAACGGCGGCCGTACATGGCCAGGGCGAGTAGCCGCGCGCAAAGAGCCATTCTCGAGTCGCGTGCAGGGTGAACGCGACGGCCAACTTTGACCCGGCGAGAGCGAGTAATAGGTCGGCCGGTAGAGACGTCGCAATGCTACCGGAAGCGCGTGTCAGGCCAGAGTGCGAGATGCTGTGGTCGCGGAAGGTAGGTTGCTCGAGGGAACTCACCTTCGATCGAACTGCGAGAGCGAGACCCTGCCCGACACTCGGGGATCGTACGCCTCGGCGTAGCCTCCTCGGCTCATCTCGGTGAGCTCTTCTGACGGCCGTGCGCGATCCTGCGGCTATTTTGGCGTGTGACGAGGCGGCGGGCGGTCGGCGCGGTATGCGCGTTTCGACGAGAGCAAGGCGGTTCGTCCGAGGTCTATTTGCCCGGCCGAGACAAGCACCGCTAGGCTGCTCTCCTGTAACGCACTGCTGAGATATAAAGAAGCTGCAGCGAAGCTCTCAAGAGTGTGAAGGCAAGGGAGACAGGTGTGTGCGATTTCACGCGACACCGAGACGAGTCGGGGTCTGACGGTCTTCCTCCTCGCTATCCTGGAGTCTACACCCAGCCCTGTGGCCCTGTCACTCCCTCTGAATGTCCTCTTGCCTTCCGACGCGAGCTGATCAACTCGGCAGCACGCGAACAGTCGCCTGCACGTTTCGCTCAACGTCACGCATTCCGCCCCAGCTTCGACCTCACCCATCAGCACGCCAGCGGAGCCTCGACTGCCTCCAAGGGCTTGATCTGCAGATTCGTTACGCAGGCGCCCCTCCATTCCCGCTTTCTGTTGTGCCGATCAGGGGAGTGCGTCAGAGGCTGAAAGCAGGCTTGCTCGTTCGTCTAAACCCGACGTCTCTTTGACTATGTCCGCCGCCGACCGCAATTGTGCATGCCTGCGCCAGCGGAGTGCGCCTCTGTCGTCCAGTTGTCCACCACTGCATAGTCGAGACACGATCGAGGCGAGTGTATGCGGCTGGGGAGCCAGCACGTGCTTCTGACGAGTGCGAGTCGTCGAGCCGTTCTTAGCGGCGCTGATGGGGCTGTTCAATACGGGAACACGAGCGGTCTTATCAGGAACCAAGCGAGAGGCGGTCCGAGAATATCAGGAGGACCGTACAGTCGCAGTAATCGGGCGATCTACTTGGGTTGTGAGAAAATTTTCCTTTTCGACATTCGCGTTTGCCCGTTCCAAGTCCGTTTCCGCTTCTCTCGCTCTCTACGCGGCTCTGATTCACGCGATCTCTCGTAGAGAAAGAGTGTACGAACTACTGACAGATGGTCAAGATCTCGGACAAGATCCGCAAGGCGGAACGCGAAGGCAGGCCGTGGTGGAGTTTCGAATTCTTCCCGTCCGTTATCTCCCCCCAGCCAACGGCTCGCTCTTGCTTTCACTGTGCCTTTGGGCTGACCCGAGCGAACTCGTGCTTACAGACCCAAAACGGCGGAAGGATGGGTCAACCTGTACGACCGGATCGAACGCATGACTCAACT
The DNA here is from genome assembly GCA_037974285.1 of Rhodotorula glutinis. Lineage (NCBI taxonomy): Eukaryota > Fungi > Basidiomycota > Microbotryomycetes > Sporidiobolales > Sporidiobolaceae > Rhodotorula > Rhodotorula glutinis. The sequence goes on along the minus strand of JBBPFV010000008.1, from coordinate 120,794 downwards.
CGGTCCCATCTTTGTCGACATCACGTACGTCCGTACTTTCAGCGTTTTCCTTCTCCCTTCGACCGAATGATCCTGCTGACAAGAAGTCCATTCGCTCCCGCAGATGGGGCGCAGGAGGTTCCACGTCCGAAGCGACGACCAATTTCGTCAAGACGGCCCACTCGGACTTGGGCCTCGAGACTTGCATGCACCTCACCTGCACCAACATGCCCGTCGAGATGGTTGACAAGGCGCTCAAGGTGAGCTGCCGTCCCGCACTCGACGCACATCCGGTCACTTGGGGTAGACTGCCACGCTGTACCTTGCGCTGACTCCGAATCTCCCGGTGAGCAGGAAGCGTACGACTCGGGCTGCCGCAACATTCTCGCCCTCCGCGGTGACCCGCCTCGAGGTGTCAAAGAGTGGAAACCGACCGAGGGAGGGTTCAACCACGCGATCGACCTCGTCCGACACATCCGGAAACACTATGGCGACTACTTCTGCATCGGCGTGAGTCTCGGGTCTCTGGGCAGTCACAGCCCTTCGGGACGAGCGAGAGCTGACGGAACCAAATTACAGGTCGCCGGGTTCCCTGAAGGCCACCCGGACAGCGAATCGCAGGAAGCCGAGATCCGCCACTTTAAGCAAAAAGTCGACGCCGGAGCCGACATCGTCTTTACGCAAATGTTTTACGACGCCGACGTCTTCATCGACTGGGGTCGCCGTCTTCGTGCTGCTGGGATCACGATCCCGATCGTGCCCGGCATCATGCCGATTCAGACCTTCTCGGCGTTCAAGCGCAGGACCGACTTTGCCGGGACGATCGTCCCGCAAGAGTTGTGGGACCTGCTCGAGCCAATCAAGGACGACGACGCCAAGGTCCGCGAAGCCGGTACGCAATACGTCGCCGACATGTGCCGCAAGATCCTCGCGGCGGACCTCGGCATCCACGGCATTCACTGCTACACGATGAACCTCTCGCGCGGAACCGAGATGCTCCTCGAGGAGATGCAATTCGTCCCGACTGCCGACCGCGTCAAGCCGTTGCCGTGGCGCGTTTCGTTGACGCAGAAACGCCGGACGGAAACCACCCGCCCAATTTTCTGGTCGAACCGGCAGCGGTCGTACCTCGTCCGGACTCGAGACTGGGACGAGTTCCCGAACGGTCGGTGGGGAGACGCGAGTTCGCCCGCGTTCGGCGACGTCGACGCGCTGCTCGCGGCCTTGCCGATCAAGCCGCAAGATGCGATCGACCTCTGGGGCAAGCCGGTCACGCTCGGCGATGTCGCGGCTCTGTTTGCTCGGTTCTGCCGAGGCGAGCTGAAGCGGCTGCCGTGGTCGGACCAGCCGGCTGCAAAGGAGACGAGCCGGATTGCTGAACAGCTCGCCAAGGTCAACGAGCTCGGCTTCCTCACCGTGAGTTCCCGCGTGTTCACCTTCTCCGCCTGACTGCCTCGGACTGATCGAGACGTTCCCGCCGTTCCAGATCAATTCACAGCCCCGAGTGGACGGCGCTAAGTCGGAGGATCCCGCCTTCGGATGGGGGCCGATCAACGGCTACGTTTACCAGAAGGTGCGCCCGTCTCTCTGCGTCACTTCCGTGAACGTACGCACGCTAAGCGGTCCTCTACACCGTCTCCGCAGGCCTACCTCGAGTTCTTCTGCCCGCCTCAGCACGTCGAGGAGCTCCTCGAGATCCTGAACGACAACCCTTCAATCACGTACCACGCCGTCAACAAGCAGGGCGACTTCCGATCCAACACGGTCCCCGGCCCGAACGCCGTTACGTGGGGCGTCTTCCCCGGTGCTGAAGTCATTCAGCCGACTGTCGTCGATTCGGCGGCGTTCCAGGCGTGGAAGGACGAAGCGTACGAGCTCGGCTCGCAGTGGGCTCAATTGTACCAAGAGACGTCGCCCGAGACGCAAAAGCTGATCCACAACGTGTTTGATGACTACCACCTCGGTGAGATCCCAAGCGCGCTTTCGTCTTCGTAGCCAGCGCTCCGTCGCTGATCATATCCCTTTTCCCGCAGTCAACATTGTCTACAACGACTACCGCGACTCGGACGAAGACGCCGTCTTCAAGCCTTTCTTCGAGCTCGCCGGCAAAAAGGGCCTCGCCGCCGTCAACGGCCACTGAGCATGCCCTCTTTCGCATTCAACTGTTTATATCGCCTCCTCTCGTCAACCGGAGCTTTGGCACGCGTTCTCCCTTTCTATCTATCGGTTTTCCCATTGGTATATTCTTCTGTGCGCGGTTTTCCCCCCTCGTGTTGCCTTCAACAACGGCTTTCCCTCTCTTCTTGTTGCCCTTCAACAATGGCCTACCACATGTCTCAATAATCGGTTCTCTCGTCCGTTCCTTCCATCTATCGCAGTCTCAACACAGTGTTTATCGTCGTCTCAACACCGCAACCTACAACCTCTCGTTTCCTGCATTCTGTAGCGATTCCCCTAGCCATACTCGCGCTTGTCAACCAAGTGCTCCTCGTTCATCTGCATCAACTGCAAAAACCCTCCATGATCTCTCAGTGAGCTGATCTGTACGTGGCGGCGCGAGTCGAGTCGAGTCGACGAAGAGGGAGATAATGATTGCAATGGCAGCAAAGCATCGAGACAACAACAAGAAAGCGCTTGCTTCTGCGCGCGGAAAGAGACTTCTATGCACAGCGAGGAAACACGAGACCCTGCTAGGGCGTTGCTCGCTCACTTGAGTCCAAGAACTCGGACCGCGCCCCTGACTGAGCCGGAACCGAGTCCGCCCGACGCCGGCGAGTCGTCCCACTTCCACCACCAGCCGTTCTTGTCGAGGTGTTTCGTCACGGCCGGCGCCAAGATAGGAGCGTTGTTGCGCGAATGCCGGCCGACTCCGGTGATGATCCGAAGAGGCGGGACGTGTTCGGCTGCGGGGGAAGGAAACGCATCAGCGCGGACTACAGTAGCAAGTCTCTCGGACCGGGAGGTAGACTCACAATCGCGATTGGCGGCCCACCAGGTATTGCACGACTCGGTCACAATAGTGAGAGCGTGCGCGAGAGTCAGGCCGTGAAGGTCGACCGTATACGGATCTTGCGTGATGTGTCTGCGATCGCTAACGACAGTCAGTACGCCATTCGGACCAGTCCATCAGCCCCCGAGTAGCGAGCGAGAAACGTACTTTCTCTCGCCGACGGTAGCCCTCGCCGCCCTCTCCTCCCATTTGCGCCTCTCGCGATCGTACTCGCGACCCTTCTCGGCCCAATAGCCCGCCGCACCCCGTTCGCCCGCGCCGCCCCTCTGGAAACTCCTCGCTGCAGTGCGGAACGCCTCGTTCCGCTTGACGAGGTACTCGAGTGCGAGAGCCGAACAATCCGCGTATGAGTACCGATCGGACGGTGCCGACGGGAGGTGGTTCGTATGGCTCGCAGTGGCACGACGCGCGGCTGCCGATGGGACCAAGGTGAAGCCGTCGGATCCAACGCTCGTCCCATTCGCAGCTGGGTCCGCGTCATGACCGGCGACGAGCGACGAGAGCGTCAAGTTGGTGCCCATCGATGTCTCGACGTCACGGATGAAATGATGCAGGTCGAGCGCATCACTCAAGTCGCCTTCGGTCGCGGAAAGCAACACTTCAAGATCGTCGTCGGACGCTCGAGAAGGCGGCACAATCAAGCGGAGTTGGGCGCGCAGTTCGAGTGCGTTTGGGATCGTTTCAAACACGCGTTCGGCAGCGAGTTGCGTCAAAAGGACCGAGATCGTCAACGGGAGCGAAGACGATTGCTGGTAGTACGTTGAAGTGATTCGGTTCGGTGGGATGTGCAGAAGCGTCGCGAGGAGCGACGCCTGCGACGAGAACGACACCCAAGCGTTCGCCCCGTTCGGCGCTGCCGCAAGGGCCGAAGCCGTCCTCCCGTCGTCAGCCGCTTTCGCCGCCGAAGCATACGATACGTGCGGCGTCGACGTGAGCGAGTAAGAGTTGGACGCCTTGTGCGCCGCCTTTACGCGCCTCTTTTGCTGCTTGCTCAAATCGGCGATCCGGTCCGGGTCGGGCGCGCGGGCGTTCTCTGCTGCAGCCGCTTCGGCGTCGGCTTCCGTCAGAGAAGTGATCAGGTCTTGCGACAAGAGGTCCTCGATCAACGCCTCGAGGTCGCTCGGCTGTGCGAGCCCGACGTTGCCGGGCTCGACGGTCGTCCCTTGCTCGCCATCAGCAGCGGTGGCAGCAGCCTGCTTCGCCGCCGTCGCTTCTTGGATCTTGGCTTCGAGTTGCGCGAGCTCAATGTGAGGAAAGACGGACGCGAGGAACGCGAGCGGGTCGTCCTGAACTTCGTAGAACCCGAAATCGTCGTCGACGGGAGTTTGGTCCCACACGAGGACTTTGCCGTGGTCCGAGTCGGTTGCCGCCATTCCCGGCTCTTCGGCCGTGGTCGTGCTACTGGTTTCGCTAGGGGGCCAGAACCGATTGCTGGACTGATTCGCGTGCGTGCCGGCGAGAGGAAGAGCGCCGCCATTGTTGCTGATCCCGCTCGCGGTCGACCCCGTCTCGTCGCCGAGGCTCGCCGTTTCGAGTTGCTGCGCGAGGTCGACAAGACCGTTCTGCGGTGCAACTGACGGCGGGGAGGTTGTGCGAGTCCTGTGCCTCAATGTGAGAGGTTGCTTGGACCTCGGTGCGAGTTCGGCGGCGGCCTGATCGAGTAACCTCAATAGCTCGACGCGCTCATCTTCGGGCGGGGGCGACCCTGCCGATTGCCCATGACCCTCTGAGGACCCCAAGGAAGGGTCGATTCCTGCCTCCAAGCCCAGCGATGTCGAGTTGACTTGTGGCCCCGTCGAGAATGACGACGGGTCGGGAACGGTTTCCGCTTCCTTTGCGAGGGACGCGAGCAACTCGCGCGCGGTTTGTTCGTCTTCCGTCGAGAGGGGTGGAGCGTAATCGGACAGGATCGCGTAAACGAGGGCTGAATCGAGCGGCGGACAGAAATCGGCCTGCAGAACCCCCGTTGAGGTCACCAGGGGTCGCGACGAGCGAGAGGAAGAGACGGGTCAGCTTCTGTTGTGCTGGGGGATGAGAGACGCGCAGCGTACGACGAGGCGCTCCTGTGGGTCTGCCATGGCTGTGTGTGACGATGTCGGCTATAGAAGGAGACGAAGGTCAGCCGCTCTGCGACTTTCGATCGAGACTTTCTCAAGTTCAGACAACTGCTCTCCTTCTTCTCCTCTCTTCTCTCTCTTGTCATACTCGCCAACTCTTGAATCGAACATCATGTGCAAAGAAGCCTACTGCGCGAACGAGGTCAGTCATCGCCGACGCGGTCCTCTCTTATTCCCCTTCCGCTCTCTCTCTCTTCCGATCACTTTTCCCACAAGTTCCGCTCTCTCGCTCTACAGCGCAAGGCGAGCTCTGTTTCTCGGCATCAAGACTGACGTGCACTCACTGATCGCAGGGCTGCGGCAAGAAAACCTGGTCAGTTCTCGCTCGCTCGTCTCCACCTCAAACGTCTCCCGAATCGGACACGACCCGGCAATAGACCGCCGCCACCTCTACGACCTGGTCTTCTCGCTTCGAGTCTCGCCGCCGTGTGAGGATCCCCAAGGCGCCTACTCGGAGGACAGCGTGCGAAATCTGGTCTGGATACTGCTCTCGAGGTGGAGGTCCGAAAGACGTCGGCGCAGCATCGACACCCGCAGCGAAACTCCACGGGACCTCGCCGTCTCCATACCCTAGCCCTCGGACCCTCTTATTTTCCATGGCACCCCTTTCTGTTTGAGAACAGCTGCACTGACTAAACGCCCCTCCTTCTTGTCGGCAATTTCAGGTGGGGTTGCGGACAGCACATCCCGTCCGTGATGGACAAGATCCCCAAGGACGAACAGTGCACTTGCGAGAACCACAACGCGCTCAAGCCGGGCGAGAAACCGGCAAACGCCTAAAGCGATTATACCGCAGACCCTGTTCCCACGGGATCGCATGTCGTCGGGTGGGCGGGAACCGGAATGAAGGGAGGCGGGACGGATGTTGTGCGGCGGAATCAAATGAACGAAGTGACTCGAGGCTCTCCCCATATACTCTGCAAGTCAATTTATCGTGCTGTTCCATTCGTTCGCGTTTCCAGACTCGGGACAAGCGAGAGAAACCGGCTCGACGAGTGTTCCGATCAGAGAGGTTTCTCTTCACGTCAAGCCGGTTGTCTTCAGGCGCGGATTTGCAAGACCGCTGACGACGCAAAGCACTCTGCAGCTCGACTTGATTGAAGACGCAAAACGTTATTACAACAAGGAAAGAAGGGGACGCGAACGGGGAAATCGGGAACCGCGTCAAGTCTCGCAGTGCCGACCGGAATCGGAGGCGCCGCCCGCTTAGCAGGCAGGCACTCGCTTCCTCTTTAATCGAGCTTGTCGAGGTAGTCGAGCCGGTCGAGGATCACTTGTTTGCTCGTCTCTTCGACTTCGCCGGCGAGGAAACACTCGTCGAGGATCGCGTACACCTTGTAAAAGTTGAACACGAGGTCGAGTTCGCACACATTGCCGAAAAAGGCGTCTGGGTCGCGTGCATACGGGTGTGTCAGTCTAGCTGCCGTTGAGAATGCCTTAAAGAGGCGCGATGAAAGGGGGAGCAGACGCCGAACTGACCGAGGACTTCGACAAAGAGGTGGATCGATTCGAGCCACGCGAGTTCGTTGTCGTTGGCGTCGACGCACATTGAGAAGAACAAACCGGCGTACCTCCGGTACACGATCTTGTGATTCCGGAACTGCGGGCGGCGCGCGTCCACGGGCGGCGGACGGAAGCGGGTTGCGAGACGAGTGAGAGAAGGCGATCGGGAGTCAGCGGCCGCGTGCTCCCCTCGTCCGGCCGTCACGCTTCGCTTTGAGCGAGCGAGATCCGAAAAAGTCAAAGAATCGCCCTGGGGCCGCCGGAGCGCACCTCGACAAAGTTGCTCTGGTACTTTTGATCGCGCGGCGCGATCAACCGGTGGACTTCGCCTCGGACCCGCGCTTTCTCGTTCTCTTCGTACGGGACGTAGAACTTCGATAACCGGGTCTTGCCTTGTCGGTTCTGGTGCGGGAGAGGGGAGCCGGGGTCAGCGAGTGAGAGTCGCGGTTGTGCCGAGAGGAAGAGCGTGCGAACCTGGACGAGGACAAAGCGGAGCATGGTTGCGATCGATCGGCCACAGAGACCCCACTCGCGTGACTCTCTGCTACGTCTAACGAGTCGACTGGCTGCGCGTGGGACGCTATGGAAGTGCCCGGGGAGCCGTGTCGCTCCACTTTTCGGGTCGGTCTCGGCGGACAGTCGACGTGCGCAAAGGCGGGTCTGGCGAAACGACGGGCAAGCGCGCGGGGAGGAGTTACAGGTGAGCAAAGCGCGTGTAGCCTCGATCAGTCGGAGGGGCTGGGAACGGTATGAAGCCGGTCGCTTGTCGTCGACTTCTCGTCTCCTCCGACTCAGTTGCTCGCGCTCTCTGCTCCTCTTGCTCTTGCTTCTGCTACTTGCCTGCATGCTCGCTGTACGATCTGCGTGCACAAAGAGTACTCGCACCCTCACTCGCTCAGCTACACCGGCTCTCGTCAGATCCGCACTCGCCTTGACGACTGGTTCGAGCCGCCGCCCCGCTACTTACTCGCAGCCACCGCCGACGCTCCTTCACCGGTTCAGCTCGCACCGTTCCCGTACTCTCGCTACCGCAGCTCGTTACACTATGCCCTCGTACCCGAAAGCGCCCGTCCTCCCACCTCGGTGGGCAGATTACACCCCGTCCCACATCCCCGCCCTCACCAAACAGACCCTCGCCGAATTCGACGCGTTCCTCAACCACCTCGTCGCAACCCCGCGCGAACAACGCACTTTTAATTCGATCGTCGAACCGCTCGCCCTCAGGAGCGCAGAATGCGACCGGACCCTCGAACCGGCCTTGTTCCTGCAGTACGTCTCGACCGAAAAGGACATCCGTGACGCGTCCGTCGAGGCGGACAAGGTCGTCCAGGCGTGGAGCGTCGACATGGTCGGACGCGAAGACGTGTACGAGGCCCTCCTCGACGCCCAGAAGCACGCAGAGGGCAACGCGGCGTCAGGAGGCGTCCAGTTGAACCCGGAACAGAAGCGCTTGCTCGACCGGATGGTCCTCGAACGGAAGCGGAACGGACTCGGACTCGACAAGGAGAAGCGTACCCAGTTCCAAGAGGTGCGTTCGCCGGCGTACCGAGCTTCTTCAGCTCATCACGACCGCCTGTTCTTGCCGCGTTGTGAGACTGATCTTGCATGTATGTGTTCAAACTACAGCTCAAGAAGCGCATCATGGCGCTCGAAGTCGACTTTCAGCGCGCCTGCAACGAGGAAAAGGGCTTCATGCTGTTCACCAAGGAGGTTCGTCGCGTCTTGTCGTTTTCTAATCTGAATTCGCCACCTCACATCCGACTGTTCCTCTCCCTCTCTTGCAGGAGCTCGAGGGTGTTCCGGAGGATGTCATTTCGGGCTTTGCGACTGTCGAGGAAGGTGGAGTGACCAAGTACAAGGTCAGTCGTCCGCGCATTGTCGAACCATGCCTCTCGCTTACTTGTGAATCCTGACCCTTCGCCTCCCTTGCGAATCGCGCTTCAACTGCAGGTCACGCACAAGACTCCGGACGTCTCGCCGTTGTTCAAGTACGCGATCCAACCCGCAACGCGAAAGCGCGCCAACTTGTCGTACGAGAACAAGACGATCGAGAACGCGCCAGTCCTCAGCGAGATTACAAAGCTGCGTGACGAGGCGGCGAAACTGCTCGGGTACAAGAATCACGCCAAGTGGGTGCTCGAGGTGCGCTCTCATTGCGGGCCTGCTGAATTCATGGAAGGTAGCAGAGAGTCAGCCGGGAACTTTGGCTGATCCGCCTATTTACGGTTCTTCGTGCGCACAGGTCAAGATGGCAAAGACGCCCGCTGAAGTCATGTCGTTCCTCTCGGACCTCGAAACCAAGTTGCGACCGCTCGGACTCGAAGAGCGCGAGCAGTTGCTCGAGCTCAAGCGGGCCGAACATGAGAAGCGCGGATTCCCGGCCGATGATCGGTTCAACCTATGGGACTACCGCTACTACGACCGGTTGTTTGTCGAAAAGACGCTCGACCTCGGTGCGTCGCGCTGCCTCCCTTCGTTTATTGGGTCAGAATCCGCTACGCCCTAGTTCGCACGCTGATCTTTTCGCCTCAATGCTCTCGTACGCACAGACGACAACCTCGTCAAGGAGTACTTCCCCGTCGCCAAAGTCGTCCCGACCGTCCTCGACATCTACAAAGACCTTCTCGGGATCGAACTCGTCGCCGTCCCTCGCGAAGAAGCCCACGGCGGCATCACGTGGCACGACGAATGCGAACTGTACGCGGTCTGGGAGAACGGCCGAGCCTCGTCTGGGAACCCGGACGCGTTCCTCGGGTATATGTTCTTGGACTTGCAGCCGCGGGAGAACAAGTATGGCCATGCGGCGGTTTGGGGGTTGATTCCCGGTTGGACGGACCCGGAGAAGGGACGGCAGTTCCCGACCGTGTGCATGGTCGCCAACTTGGCGAAACCGACCCCTGGTCGACCCGCGACGATGAAGGTGCGTTTTGCGTGTCTTGTTTGCGACGGCGACTGATAGGGGATCGTCTGAACTGACAATTCGGTTTGTTTGAATCGCTTCAGCACGACGATGTCGTCACGCTCTTCCATGAACTCGGGCACGCGTTCCACGGTCTCTGCTCCAAAACTCAGTACGCTCGCTTCCACGGCACTGCCGTCTCCCGTGACTTTGTGAGTCGAGCTGTTCTATTGTCTCTTTCCATGGCTCTCTGCGGTCCTGCGCGCCCATGCGTGTCGATCCGCTCGCCCTGAGCCCATGTACGAAAGACACTCTGACACGATCGATGCCCGCAGGTCGAAGCGCCGTCGCAGATGAACGAAAACTTTGTCTGGACGCCGTCGATCATCAAGCGGATTTCGTCGCATTATGAACGCGAGGGCGAGACGCTCCCGGACGACTTGATCGAAAAGTTGATCAAGTCGCGCAAGCTCGGTCAGGGGTTGTTCAACTTGCGTCAGCTGTTCTTCGGCAAGGTGCGTACTAGTAGCGAGAAATCGGCATCAATCGACCATGATTCCGTTCCCTTTCGGCCCGAAATCTCGAGGCTGATGCACTCCACGTCTTCGGCACACAGTACGACATGGCGCTGCACACCGACAAGTACAACCTCTCGCCGGACGAGATGAGCAAGTTGTGGTGCGACCTCCGAGAGGAGACGAGCCTTGTCACGATCGGGGACGAGGTCGTCGGCGGCCAGAGCGGGTTCGCGCATATCGCAGGTGCGTGCCGTAGCTTTCAGGCCCCGCTTCGAAAAGCTCCTGACCCCGTGTTGGCTACGCAGGCGGTTACTCGGCAGGGTCGGTCAGAACCGCGTAACAACTCTGGCTGGAACCAAGCTGACTTCCTCCCGGTACTCGCCCGTACGCAGCTACTACGGATACTTGTACTCGCAGGTCTTCTCGACCGACATGTACGCGACGGTCTTTGAGAAGGACCCGATGGATGCTGCTGCCGGCCAGCGGTACCGTCGCGAGATCCTCCAGCCGGGCGGTAGCAGGTGCGTCGTGCGAACCGAGGCGTGCTCGTACGCAGAAGCAGTCCTTCTGACGGAGCTCCTGTTCTGCAGGGATGAGATGGACTCGCTCGTCGCTTTCCTTGGGCGGAAACCGACCAACGACGCGTTCCTCAAAAGCTTGCTCGGATAGACTTGGCTAGCCAGCATGCAATGCGATAAAGAGGGCTCCACGACCAAAGCGCAATGAGTCCGTTCCGGCGTCGAGATCGCGCCTGCTCGGCGCTATGTCCTGATACAGATCCCAGGACTCGCATCCGGATGCGTCAAAGAGACTAGGAAAGGGACCATCGTACAGTTTGCGGTAGATGCGGCCTTTTCTCTATAGGCTCACTCTAAATCACGGGGTTGAGCTGGATCCCTTGCGGGACGTCAAGTCCGCAGTGTTCGGCGATCGCGGCGGAGTTCGGCACCTCCGTCCGATCGGATCCGCCGTCAACGGATCATCTTCCTTCGGCTCGCAACGTGCTTAGACACCATCCCCGTCAGCGCTGACTGATACACTGCTGCTATGTGAGGTACCAAGGAATGACCCGGCTAGCTCCAGTGCTGTTGCTCTTCTACTCACTACTCTCGCTTACCGCTTGCTGCGAACATCCGCTCTGCAAACTTTGCTCTTCATCGCGCTTACGTACACCATGTCCCCCACTACATCCAGCCACGGTCCCATTCTCGTCGTTGGCGCAACCGGCAAACAGGGCAGCGCTGTTCTGCGTGCTTTGCGCGCCCAACCGAATGCTCCGGCTTTGCGAGCCCTTACCCGCAATACTGCCTCGCCGCAAGCCAAGGAGCTAGAGCAGCAAGGCATCGAGGTGGTGAAGGGTACTCTCTCGGATGTCGAGAGCCTGAAACGAGCTCTGGCCGGCGTGAGCGCCGCCTTCTTAGGTGAGTCGGACCATTCAGACTCTTCCTCCCCTAGGGCTACCGCCGAAACTGACCTCTTCGTTTGTGATCAATAGTAACCGTTCGACCAGCCAACGGCGCTATCAACGAGGACCAGCAGGGCTATAACTTCATCGAGGCGGCAAAGGCCGTCAACTTGCCTTTCCTCGTCTTCACGTCGGTGTCCGATGCGACCACGACTTGCGGCGTCCCGCATTTCGAGACTAAGGCGAAAGTCGAGCTGGCCCTCAAGCAATCGGGCTTGAAGCATGCCGTCGTCGCGCCGACGGGCTTTTACGACAACTTCCCGCGCCAGGCGTCGCTTGGGTCGTTCTTCGGCATGGGCCTTTTCGACGCTGGCTTGCGCGGCCGACCGCTCAAGATGGTCGCCACTGATGACATAGGTACGTCCTCCGCTGCAGGAGTGTACGCGCATCGCCGTACTGACTCCTTTGATTCGTTACAGGCGACGTCGCGGCTCGAATGCTCGCTGACCCCGACACTTTCGCTGGCCGCCACATCAGGCTCGCCGGAGACGAGTTGACGATGCGTCAAGTCCGTGACACCTACGCGCGAGTCGAGCAGCGGAGCGTGTGGAAAGCATGGCTGCCGTCTGTCGTCCTCTACGCCTTACCCTACGACCTCCGCTCGATGTTCACCTTCTTCGCCGATAAGGGCTTGACGGCCGACGTTGCCGCCGTCAAGAAGGAATTCCCTAACATGCGGACGTTCGAGCAGTACCTGCGCGACGGCCGAACGGCTGAATAGTGCTTTCACCCCAGTGCCGATCGCTTGAACCCGACTGTTCAGTTCTCCCCTCATGTCACTGTCCCACACGCATAGTCTTCCCGTGCTTCTATCTAGATGCAATCACACTCGCAATCGAAGTCTCCTTTTGGCATGCACGACTTAGTGAAAAGAGCCAGAATAAAGCTTTCCTTGCGCTTCCGCATGCTTCTTCCTCGTCATCGTTCAACGGGCCTTACGTCTTTGGAACGCCAGACGGACTTTGTCTTTGCTACCTGTCTATACAACATGTCCAACCCGAACCATATCCTTCGTCTCCGCAAGGTCATGCCGAGATGTTGCCCTCTGCAACGCTTTCGTCTTTCATCGCTGTGAAGAATAACAAGTGGTAAACGCATTCGTCCTACCGAGGATGGCCGCAATACAGCTTCGAGCGGCCTGCCGGAGTGGCAGAGAATGACTACGAGCAATTGGAGGTGCGTACAAAGCTGTCTCACCCAGTTCTGCCCGGGACGACCCGCCCGTGCGCAGCTTATCATTCTCTTCCATGTCATTGTAGCACGTCGGCGATGCCCTCCTCGGAGCGGAGGTGACGCTCATGATTGACAAGCGGCATCCGCATCTCGTGTCCGGTGCACGCACGCTTGTCAAATCGGCCTTGATCGAGAACGTGACGCTTTCCCGGCTCGCGAAGCGCTACGGCACGCAGGAGTGTTTTGGCGGCTTCCGCACCGTGTAGCAGGGTCCAAGACAACCTGAGCGTCCAGGCCGCAGTCTTTGAGGCGTACCTTACGGTTCTGCACGTCGAGCACGGCCGCGACGATTTGTCCAGCTTCCTGAACGGAGTCTACGCCCCGCTCTTACCGCCCGTCGTCGAAGCTCTCCGTGCAACGTATGCTTCCCGCTCGAGTAACGGTCGCGGCTCGCCCGATGAGGTGGCGTATAACTGGATCGGCCTGCTCGGAGAATGGGCGACCGCAAATCGTTCGTCCGGATGCTCCGTGAGGTACAGCGCGCCCCGGCGGATGGGCTATCATCACGCGCCGGTATGGTTCGTCACGTGTCACGTGAGCCGCTCAAGCAGGCGTGGCCTAGAGGCGCGCCCGTTTCAGGGCTCAGGGAGAACGGTTGCCGAAGCCAAGAGCCGGTAGGTTACGTTCTCTCGGTCGGGAGACAAGGTTTACTCATCAGGATTCACCTCGTGCCCTATACACAGGGCTGCAGAGGCAGCGTGTCGACAGCTCGGACTCGTTTGAAGCTTGGTCGGAGGCGTTTCGTAAATTGGCGGCGTGCAACCAGGATATCTTTTCGAGTACCCTCCTACACCGCATCGAGTAGCCTGTAGTGCGCTGGTCCATGCGCTGCATAGTCCTGTTTTGACTGTACGTTTGGGAAAACATCCGGCAGATGTCGTTAGCTCGGGGCAAGCGGTGGACGACAGCTGTTCTCATCCGCAAAACGTACCATGAACAGCTTCGACTGCGTGTCACCAATGAGCAGCTGTGCAAGCAAATACGACGGGTCGATCAGTGTTCGTATCTCTGCGGAATACGCGACACCGAGCTGAAACATCGTCGCAGCGAAGCGCACCTTCCCCATGATGCAGGCGCCGAGGTAGATGGCCCAATCGCCCTTTCGCTCCTTGAAGCTCGAAAAGTAGTGAGGCGTTCGCGCGAACCGGGTCGTCCGGCTGCTGGGAGTCGACGCGCCGTCCGGGTCGTACACGCCGGCCGCGGGATCGGACCGGAATGGCGAGAGGAGCGGGATCAAAGCAGGGCCGAGGGCTGTGAGCAATCATACCACCGGACAAAGCGAGTCAGTACCGTCGAAGACAAGCGTGATAGGCCGTGAGCGCTTCGAGTCCGGCACGAGCCGACTCACCGCGGTTGTTGGCGATCCTGCCGCTGCTCACGACGACGACCGCTTCGCTGACCGCAATCCGCACCTCCTCTTCGGACACATCACTCAGCACAATCCCGACCGCTTCGTGCAGTCCCGCGCTCGGCGCATCCGGCCTGCTGAACCGTTCGTACTCGTCGCCGTAAAGCGATTTCGCCAGCGTCGGATTTGACGAGGCGGAGGGAGGCGCGAGGCAAGACAAAACGGCGGGGAAGAACAAAGGTTCGAGGTACCGGTGTCTTGCCGGACCGATTCGGATCGTCGCGTGAGGGGAAGAGGTCGAGTCGGTAGCGCTCGCCGCGGGCGCATACGGGTTCGCGACCCGGACAGACCGGTCATCGTCGTCGTCCTCGCCGTCCTGCCCGCCTTTGCCACCCTTGCCCCGGACAATCTCGTCGACCTTGCCTTCGACGATCGCCTTGGCGACGTCGAGGGTCCCTTCCTCGCCTTCCTCGCCCTCTCCCGCCGCCTGCTGAATTCCCAACTGGAGCAGCTGGCTAATGTCCTTCCCGAGCAACGGCGATTCGAAGCTGATCGCGCCGTTGATCTTGAGCTCACCGACGAGCCTCCGCATGCAATTGGCAAACTCGCCGGGGCTGAACTGGACCGCCGGATCGTTCGAAGCGGCCCGTTTCGCATCGAGCAACTGTTGCTCGATCGACGGGTCGGCTTCGAGTAACCGGTACGCGCAATAGTCGTCGCAGATGCCTTCGTCGACGTCGGGGAGGCGGAACCCGGACGCCGCTTCGACGAGTTGGTTCTCGTGAACGGCCGAGATCTCGGTCCCTTCGCCACGGTAACCGATATCGACGACGATCCCGCTCAAGATCCCTGCTGCCCCCGAGGCAAAGAAAGGACGAGTAGATACGAGGAGTTGGGGGACGAGGAGGCGTTCAAACAAGAGGCGGTGGAGTTGGTCCGTCGTCGAGACAGAGAGGTTGGGCGGGATCGAGAGCACAGTCGGGTGCGCGAGGGGAGGTCGCTGCAGTTGCAGAGAGGTGTGCATCGCATAGCGGCTGCGAGTGAGAACCTGCGTTAGTCGCCTTAGATGCGCGACAAGGGCGAGCAGACGAGAGGAAAGGGGAAAACCGACAAGACTGCCTCGAGGGCGTTCCAATCTGTCACTTGGAACACGCCCGTCCGCCTATCGACGTGGATCGGATCGATGATGTCAAAGTCCTGGACTCCGCCTGCGGCCGTGACGGCTTCGGCTGCTGCGAGTTGAGCGCCGACGAGGAAATCTTCAGTCCGGGTGCCGGGTTTCCCTGCCATCCGTCCGACGCGGGTCGGCAGTTCCTACGTGTGGGCGTGTGTTTTCGATCGTCAGTGATCTGGTGCAGTGTATCTCAAGCCACGGGGGCATCAAGTTTGGCTTACGATGAGGGGACCTCGGATGAGGTCGTGAACGCCGACGCCGGCTCTCAGCAAGGTCGACGTCAAGTCAAAGATGAGCAGCAGCTCATCCCGGACGACCATTGCTTCCTAGCTTCGTAGCCGTGTGCTCGTACTTTGCTGTGTAGCGTGCGCGGGCGAGTCGAATGCGAGTTTGTTTGGTTCGAGTGGTGCGGTCGCGTCTTTCTTTCGCGAGCGGGCGCGTCTTGGCTGGTCTGGTTAAGGCGTGGCAGGAGCGTGCACAGGCAAGTCGGCTGCGTGTGTGTGACGCACGGCAGTGGTTCGATCGGACGTCGCAGCGAGTCGTACGAGCCGAACCTGCAGACGAGGTGGAGCGGCTCCCTCAACGCTCTCTATCGCTCTATACACACGCTTGTCTGGCTCGCTTGAGCTCTCTCTCGCTCAGTGGAATGGTCACCGTCCCGCAGAGCTACCCTCAACCGGGTCCGCTCGGTCAGACAGACCCGCTCCGCTGGCGGTTATCGTCCGGAACTGACGGCGGCAGGCACGTCTGGCACTATACCCGCGACCCGGACGCGCTCGATTCGGCCCCGTACGAACAAGTCTGGGGCGACGACAAGGAACGGGTCAAGGAACGACGGCAACAAGATGACGAGACGGCGTACTGGCTCGGGTTGGAATTGCCGCGACTCGACAGTGTCAACTACTCGGAACCGGCGCAGACTCCGTATGACGCCGCAAAGAAGGGTGCGCTCCCTCTCAGACGTTCATACGTGCGCTCGTGACTGACTAGGTCGGATTATCGAACAGGCTACGACTTTTACAAACGGCTCCAATCCGCAGACGGGCACTGGAGCGGAGAGTACGGCGGTACGTGTCGCCGTTCCGCACTGCGAGAGAGAACCGTGGGCTAACAGACGAGTGTGCAGGCCCGATGTTCTTGCTGCCCGGGATCATCATCGCCATGTACGTGACCAAGACGCCAATCCCGTCCGAGTGGAGGATCGAAATCGCGCGGTACCTCGCCAATATGCAGTGCCATGGCGGCGAAGACGACCAGGGCTGGGGCATGTGGGTCCGCGTGTCGTGTCTCGTATCCGGAAAAGCGAGGTGCTGATTGCGTCCTGTGAACGGCAGCCACTTTGAGGCGAAATCATCCGTATTCGGAACCGGGTTGAACTATGTCGTGCTGCGCTTGCTCGGAGTCGGACCGGACGAACCGATGATGGTTCGGGCGCGCAACTCGCTCCACAAGATGGGTGAGCACAGGCGGACGTTGATGAGTTGCCCGGTCCCGTGACTGACGACAGCTTTCTCGGGGCAAATCAAGGCGGCTGCGAACAGATCCCTTCGTGAGTCAGCGAGGACACCGTTTTGCTCTGAACCGATCCTGCGCTCCATCGCAGGCAGTAAGGCTGACCATTCCCGCGTTACGCGATGCTCACAGGTGGGGTAAATTCTGGCTCGCGATCCTCAACGTCCACTCATGGCGCGGCCTGAACCCGACCCCGGCCGAACTGTGGCTCCTCCCCGACTGGCTGCCGATTCATCCGTGGAAGTGGTGGATCCATACCCGGAACGTGTACATCCCGATGGGCTACTTGAGCGGGAAAGGGTTCCAGTGCGAGGAGGACGAATTGATCCGGAGTTTGAGGCAGGTGCGTTCGGACGGGCATTCGCGATCAGCTGTGCCAATTCCCCGACTCATTTACTCGGCGGATCTTCGCTGATTCGTTTGCCTCCTGCTCTTGCACAGGAACTCTACACGCAACCTTACGAATCGATCCACTGGCCGTCCCTCCGGAACTCGATCTCGCCCTACGACGTCTACTCCCCCCATTCACGCGTCGCCGAAGCCTGCTTCGCAGTCCTCGACGTGTACGACCGCGTCGCGCCGAGCTTCATCCGGACCAAGGCGCTCGAAAAGGCGTACCGGCTCGTCGTCATGGAGGACGAGAATACGTCGTATCAGACCGTTGGACCGGTCAGCAAGGCGATGAACATGCTGTGAGGCGCGCCGGGTTGGGCGCTCACGAGTTGCTTCTAGTATGATAGCTGATAAATGTTCTGGAACGACCGCCGCAGATGCCGCTGGCTGGAGGAAGGCCCCGAAAGCGACGCGTTCCAGCAGCACGTCGCCAAGATCCGCGACTTTAGTGAGTCCCTGCTCTTGTCTGCTTGCTTCGTACTGATACTGACCTTGCTGTTTTCTGCCGCGCGCTCAGTGTGGATGACGAAAGACGGCATGCTCATGACGGGAACGAACGGCTCACAACTCTGGGACGCGGCATTCATCGCCCAAGCCCTGTACGAATCCGACCTCGCTTCAGTCCCGTCGAACCACGCGTCGACCGAAAAGCTGCTCGAATGGCTCGACGAGGCGCAGATCCAAGCGAACCCGAAACACTTTGAAAAGGCGTATCGGCATCGGAGTAAAGGCGCGTGGCCGTTCTCGACCAAGGAGCAAAGCTATACGGTCAGCGACTGTACGGCCGAGGGGATGAAGAGTGTCATCTTGCTCCAGCAGCTGCCGTGAGTCGTTGTTTCTTCCCTGCGAGGTCTTTCGCTTCTAGCCCCGCTTCTTTTCGAGACGCTGTCGAGGAGGTCGCTGAATTCTGCGGTCTCCGATACAGGCACCTGTCAGAACGGATCTCGTACGACCGCCTGTGCGACTCGGTCGACACGATCCTCTCGCTGCAGAACCCGAGCGGCGGGTTCGCGTCGTATGAGCTTATTCGCGGCAGTCCGTTGCTCGAACTGCTCAACCCGGCAGAGGTGTTCGCCAACATCATGATCGAGTATCCGTATGTCGAGTGCACCACTGCGTGTACGTGGCGTGCTTGCGCAGCTTCGAATTGCCTTTATGAACGAGGCAAACTGAGCTGGGCGCTGATGTACAACGTACAGGCGTCACGGCTCTGTCGGTGTTCTCGCGCAAGTATCCGAAATACCGCGTCGCGGACATCAAGACGGCGTCGAAGCAGGCCATCGAATGGATCAAGACGGCGCAAAGGCCAGACGGGAGCTGGTACGGCAGCTGGGGCATCGTGCGTCTTCCGCTTCTTCGGCAACTTGCAGGCAGTCCATGCGTGTCATCATGTCACTGATGAAGATGCCACAATACGGAGCGCAGTGCTTCACCTATGCGACCATGTTTTCGATTGAATCGCTCGCGCTCGCCGGCGAGACGTACGGTAACAGCGATCACGCGCGGCGCGCGTGCGACTTTATCATCGGGAAGCAGATGGAAGACGGTGGGTGGGGTGAGAGCTACAAGGTGAGTCGGGGGCGATCGCATGTGCGCGCCGCGGCCGTGCATGCTCCACGAAGCAGGGCTCGACTCGGTACTGCCCGGAAATCGCGCTCTGACTGACGACGTTTATTCTTTCTTCAGAGCTGCGAGACGGAGCAATACGTCCACAACGAGAAGAGCCAAGTCGTCAACACTGCCTGGGGTACGCACCCAGTCTTTTGGGCCGGGCCGTGTCGAATCTCCACAGCCGCACCTGCAGCAGCCCTGTATGCGTCCGACTGACGTTCTCTTCCGCAGCCATCATCACCCTGCTTACGGCCAAGTACCCCGATCCAGAACCTGTCCGTCGCGGTTGCCGGCTGATCATGTCGCGTCAGCTTCCCGACGGCAGTTGGCCGCAGGAAAGCATCGAAGGAGGTGTGTCTTCTCATCGTCTCTCGGCTCTGCCATCGTACGCGGCGACTCACTGACCTCGAGCGGCCTATTCGGCAGTGTTCAACAAGAATGCGGCGATCTCGTACCCGAACTTCAAGTTTTCGTGGACGATCAACGCGCTCGGACAGGCGTGGAAGAAACTGCCGCGGGACGGCTGGTAGAGCGCGGGCGCTGTATATACGTCTCTTGACTACTGCGACGTGTCGTCGTGCACTGGACAGAAGGGTCCGCTGCGCAGATCTTGGGGAGCCGCATGAAGACGTCGATTTACGCCTGCGTAGCCCCTTTCGTCGCGCGCAGCGTCATATCGTAGCTTGACGTCAAGAGAGTATCCTGCGCAGTCGAAACTGCTCTATAGGGAGATGCCCCCGTTTCGCATTTCCGTGTACGTGGCAGAGGAGAGCGCGCGTTCGTAGCGAGGCGGTGCAGCAGATCCGAGATGAGATCGCGCGCGTCGAAAGAAGGTCGAACTCGGCTCGTCTCTACACTCCCTGTACACTCTATAGAACACTCGAGAGATGGCTGCTGTTACTCCTTTTGCTCAGCGTGAACGCGGCGACGTCATCTGCCTCTTCGGTTAGTCCAACTTCGCTTTCCTTGGGATGCAGGGTTGAAACGATTCTGACCGTTCGTGTCAACTTATGTCTCGCAGATGTCGACGGCACCCTGACGCCTGCCCGCCGCGTGAGCAAGCGCCTAGCTCGGAATTTTATTCAGTAGGAATGCGGCAGCGACTGACGCGTGATGTCGAAACCAGACCGCTTCGCCGGAGATGCTCGCCCTCCTCAAGCAGGTCCGCCAAAAGGCCGTCATCGGCTTTGTCGGCGGTTCCGACCTCGCCAAAATCACCGAGCAGCTCGCCGTCCACGGCCAGAACAGTCAGTCGCGAGTTGTCGGACTACGTTTCTGGACCGATCATGCAAGCTGACCCCCCTCCCCTGCGCACTTCGCGGCTCTTCCATTCAACCAGTCACCGACGACTTTGACTTTTGCTTTGCCGAGAATGGCCTCACTGCGATCCGCCTCGGCGAGGAGCTCGAGTCGCAGAGCTTCATCAAGTGGCTCGGCGAGGAAAAGTACAAGAAGCTTGTCCGCTTCATCCTCCACTACATCGCCGACCTCGACATCCCCATCAAGCGGTGAGTCCGTTACGATTAAAGGAGGAGACGTGGTCGCTGACTCGTATCGTTCACAGCGGTACTTTCATGGAGTTCCGCAACGGCATGGTCAAGTAAGGCGAATCTCTCTTCGGAGGAGCGTTGTTCCATCGACCTTGAGCTGACCCGCGGTCTCTACAGCGTCTCTCCGATCGGCCGTAACGCTTCGTAGGTATCAGTGCGCCGATCTAGGCACAAGAGTCCCAGCTGACGGCCTGAACATGCAGGGTTACCGAGCGGAACGAGTTCGAGGCGTACGACAAGGTCCGCTCTTTTTCGACGTTGGCATGTGCAGGACCGCAGCTGATTACGAACGCGTGCTGTACAGGAACACAAAGTCCGCGCCAAGCTCGTCGAGCTCCTCCAGAAGGAGTTTGCCGACTACGGCCTGACTTACTCGATCGGCGGTCAGATCTCGTTTGATGTCTTGTACGTTGCTTCGACTCCCGTGCAAGCCCGCGAGAGAACGCCGCTGACGTCTCTTGCATCACATATTACCTACCTGCCCGTTTTCCGCGCCGACCTCTGGCTACTCGCGCCTCCTTCGACGAGACGCCGCCAATTCTTCAAATGTCTCTAAAAACGCCCGGACGCCTTTTTCCGCTGTTTAGCCCTCACTCGTGGGATAAGACCTACTGTCTTAAGTATGTGGAGCGCGAGAACCAGTTCAAGGAGATTCATTTCTTCGGCGACAAGACCTACAAGGGTGGAAACGACTACGTAAGCCATTTTCCCGCCGCACATGCTGCCCCAGCCTACCCCTTCACTTCGGACGTGTTGTCATACGCCCTCTGTATGCTGTGGAAAGAAGGGGTCTCGCCTCCGCCGCTCTGTTGGCGAGATATAGCCGAAAAAAAGTCATTTTTCGCTGACCCCCTTGGATGCCCTTTTATCGCCCCACAGGAGATCTTTGAGGACCCGCGCACGATCGGCCACACTGTTACCAAGCCGGAGGACACGATGGCTGAGCTCCGCAAGCTGTTCAACCTCTGAGCGGTGAGCGACGGCGCGAGCTCGAACGGGGAGAGTCCGGCGCGGCTTTCCTCTGCCGGGTCTGACGGAACATGGGTGCTGTGCCTGAAGGGGAATGGCCTTGAGCTGGAGCACGCCCCACAGTGTGTCAAGGGCGTGCGTCAAGGAGGGTAGAGGTTTTGTCGTGAACTGCGCAAATAGAAAGACACTTCACTTTTTCTCTTTCTCCGCTTCGCGGTCTCTACTGTCTCGGAGGCTTTGGCAAGGACATCTCAAGAGCGCTGATTTGGCGTAGATAGCGGCATCGAGGGTTCGGCAACATCATGCAGCGAAGGAGCCGGCCCGGGGCGACAGAAGAAAGCAGACGCGCCGTCTCAGTTCGATCTGTTCCGGGCAAGTACTGGAAACTATGGCGATCCTGGTGCTTTCCTCTCGCCCAAATCGCCAGGGGAAAGAACCTTCGACCAGACAAGGCAAGCGCAACCCGATTTCAAGCTAGATTCGTACTGAAAAGCGCGACTCTCGGACTTCTTGGGAGTGGGTGGTTCGCCCGCCCGTACGAGCTCCACCGTTCAGGGCCGATGAGTTCCCAACGGCCAACCGAAACTGGTCGTGAAAACTCCGAGCGGGCTGTTGTCCGTGGGAAGAGGGTGTACGGCAGCTTCGTCGTCGTCAACGCCTTCTTCCCTGTTGGTGGCGTATTGATCCCCGTTCGGCTCGACTTGGTTCTCGCCTCCATCGACGCTCTCCTGCTCGACGCGACCTTCCTTGTGTCCCTCGTCTCCCGTGGCAGCACCATTGTCAGTTTCAGGCGCGACCGAGCTGGCGTGACGCGAGTCGAGTCCCAAGGCTGGTCCGGAAGCGAGGGCGACCAAGCGGTTAACGTCCACGTTGCTCGCGAGACGGCGCTGCACCGTGTCGAGTCCGCTCGCGCTCGTGTTCGTGTTTACAGTCGAGGTCAGGCCGTGGGTGACTTTGGCGCTGGAGTGGTCGTACGAGACGGACGAGTCGAAAGCAGCAGCAGCCTCAGCACCTTGGCCACCCTGATCGTCGCTCTTGTTCTCGCGCACGACCGGACCGGCTGCAGAGAGCGTGCACGTGCTTTTCTGAACGTCTTGCATGCTCGTGGACGAGTGATTGCGAGTCGGGAGCGTGAGCGAGAGCGACGGCGGGTCGAATCGCGTCGGAAGGCGACGTCTCGAGAGCTTGCGTACGAAGTTGTCGAAGGTCAAAGCTAGCTGATTCGAGAGGCCGGAAGAGCAAAGGCGTATGAGTATGAGGTCAAGCAAGTGTGGTCGAGTCTCGAGTCGCGCAACTTTTCCCCCAGAGGTTGCCAACCGTACACTCGCTTCCACTCGCGCCGCCCCCTGGTAGAGAGCAGACTACGGCTGCATGCGATCTGATGCGCCTCTCGCGATGCTTCCCTCCCGCGACGAGGCCACCAGACCCGCTCGCCGGCGTCCTCTCGTCTCCGGCTCACCACCACTGGAGACTCCCGACACCGGTTCAAGCCTCGGAGCAGCGCAGGCAGGGTCCAGTCGATCGGGTACAGGCTCCCCCAGCGATTGCGAGGGCAAAGGATGCGGTCCACTGGCAGTTGCAGCCGCAACCGATCGCTTCGACTTCGAAATCGACTCTCGACTCGCCGTCGACACCGTCTCACGAAGCCGCCATCCAGACTGCCGAACAGGAGCTCAGAGACTTGCTACAAGCTCTGCCGGTCACGGGCACCCCGATTCGCGTCAAGCACCGCAAGAAGGCCGACGTTCAAACCGACGTTGCTCGTTCGAGGCGCGCCTGTCTCGCGGCGTATTCGGCCGTCGCAAAGCTGCGCCAAGTCAAGGAGCAGTCCATGTCACAGATGCGCAGCAGCTCGCACAACGGCAAGGGCAAAGCGCCAGTACGGGACGCCCTTCTGTCGCCCGACCTCGAACGCAAAGTCGCGCACCTCGTCGGCGAAACAATGCGTCTCTTGCTCCGCCTCGGGCACATCCACGCCGCGACCGAACTCGATCGCGCTTTCTTCACCTCGCGGAAACAACCGAGATCGGAAAGGAGGAAACGGATAGGGTCCAGGCAGGACGACGAGAAGGCGAGAGGAGGACGGGATCAAACTACGCAAAAGGACGGCGCTGATCGAGAAGGAGGCAGGCTCGGAGACGGCCTCGCTCTGCGGAGGAGTGCGCACCAGCTTGCGTGGATGCAGGCTGTGACAGCGGGTCTCGAGAAGCAGGAGATGGAGGACGCACAATTGCGCGCGAGCGAAAGGCGGCGGAACGGCGGCGATGGCGGCGGGATGAGGTTCTTCAAGAGCCTCGAAGGGATGCTCGTCGAAGGGCGCGAAAAGGAGTCAATCGTGGGGTCAGCTCCGGCACCATTGCGTGCCGACAAGCTCGCCTTTGCCGCTCGGCAAATGGGACGCGTCCAGCGATTGGTCCGAAGCGCGACTACGTCCTCGAGCTCGCCCACCCTTCGACACGCCCCGCCTGCCGCCTTCCAAGCCGAACTCGCCACTTGGATCGCGGCGATCCGCAAAGCCGAGTGCGAAGACGCCGACGAATTGGTCTCGGTCGCCTTGCTCGAATCGGGCCTCGAACGGCTCGAACAGGCGGCTTGGACGACGAAGCGATCTCACTACAATCGGGACCGCACAGAAGCGGCGCTCTTGAACAAGGTCGAGGAGGACGTCAACCGGCTGGTCCGGTCTATCGAGCAGGACGAATCGGGACGCGCTCCACGTTCGCCACCGATGCCGCGAGAAACAAGTCGGCACGCGCACATTCTCGCCCTCGCGATCCGGTTCTTGCTGTTTCGGCACCATCACTCTCCGACCGTTACTTCGCGCACCGCCTCGTTTCCCGCGGCTGATACCCTCCTGCCCGCTGCGCAATTGTACGCCGTCCTCCTCAAGTTACCAATCCCGCCCACTCCGGAACCGGCCCTCCTCATCGATATCCGTGCGCGACAGACTTCGTCCCTCTTTCGCTTGCTCGACGCGTACTTGGACGCGCAGGCCCACTCGCACTCGAGAGGGCCGAACGCGTACCGGCCCGTCGAGCGGGTTCTCGATCTGCTCGACCTCTCGCTCGGACGACTCGAGGCGTACGCAGCGGGAAACAGGCAGACTTGCCTGGAGCTTGGCGTCTCGACCAAGACGTACCAGCGCATCCTGCGAGCGCTGTCGGAGCCGTTCCGGCCTCGACGAACGAGCACCGCTTCGTCTCGGTCCCGTATCGCTGCCGAATCGGCGCCTTCGTTGGCTTTCCTCAGTCGTGCACTCGATACGATCTCGCGAGCTCGCGCGCGTGATGCGATGTCACGGATAGGGAGCACGACGTCGACGAGCAGCGGTCAAGCCGTGTTTGCGCACCCAAAGACGACGATCCATTTCGTCCGAGCGTGGTTTGCCGCGCCTCTTTCGACGTCGGCTTTGACTTCGCCCGTCGCTGACCCGATGGGACTGAACGCCGCGGGCCCGAGGAGCGAAGACGGATCCGAGATCCAGTACCGGTTGCGGAGCTTGCTGGCGTTCGTCGACGCGATCGATGCTGTCCGGGCGACGCCCACTCGTTCGATGAAGTCTCACGCTGAGCAAGACGGCGACGGCCGAGTCGAGACGGCGAAACTACCACGCGCGACTTTGCGGAGCCGCAAAGTTGTCTCGCGCGCAGTCCGCGAGATCGTCGAACAACGATGGGGTTCTATCGATTCGACGATACGCGCTCTAGCCGACAGCGAACGGACCGGCGATGCAGCTCAGTCTGCAAGCGAGGAGGGCGGAGAGCCCGCCGGCTGGACCGAGGTCGTTGTCGAGCGCACGCTGGAGCGGTGGTTGGCGCCGGACGAGGAGGCGGAATCGCCTTGATCCAAATCGTTTCTTTCTTCTTCGGTCAGTCGTCTTCCGCACCATTCGCTTCTATTTTGAATGGCGCTAACACCCAGCGACGAGCGCGCAGAGTTGGACAGTTTCCGGCGTTCTTCCCTCTTGTTGTCTTCCATTAGATTGCGCATCCACTGCAACACTCCCGCACGTGCATTTCTTGCAACCGCATTGTTCTTACCTTCGTCGTGCCCATGGCTTCGACTCAACTAGCTGTGCTCGTCAGCGCAGAGCCTTCGATGAGGAACGTGAGAGTATGTCGAGTAACAGTCCAGATTGTTGATTGCATATGCGCGTGTGTACAAGTGAGGGGGGGAGGGGGTTCGCGGAGTCCTGGATGCCCAACCGCCGAAGTCCGCACAGCGCGACCATGCGGATCGCAGAGCAATCCTTCTAGGCCTCTGCGCCCGGTTCAGCGGTCCCCTCCGCCTCGACAAGACCCTTCTCGACAAGAAGCTTTTCGAGCTCGCCGTTCTGGTGCATCTGGAGGGCAATGTCGCAGCCGCCGATGAACTCGCCGCCGATGTACAGTTGCGGGATCGTCGGCCACGAACTGATTGCACGCCAAGACGCGTCAGAAGAACTGGTCCGCATGACGCACAGCGGTGCTCGGCACAAGAAGGCAAGGGAGGGCACGCACCTGTACTCCTTGATCCCTTCGCGGAGTTCGGGGTCTTCGAGGCAGTTGAACGCGACAATCTTGTCCTCGGCGACGCCCTGGACTTCGAGGATCTGGCAGACGGCTCGGGAGAATCCGCACTGCGGCATCGACGGGGTTCCCTTCATGAACAGGACGAGCGGGTGCTTTTGAACGACCTGCGGAGGTCGTCGCGATGAGGTCAGCGGAGGGGAGAACCGGAAATCGAAGGGGCTCGCACCGGGGTTCTGGCGAGCGAATCCCGGCGAGGAACCTCCGCTTGAGCGCGACGAAAGAGACTGTGCGACGCACGCCGTCGATTTTGCTCTTTGCCTCTTGGGACAAGTGGCGATGTTGCGCGGCGATCCGAACCAAGTTGGACCGGACGGCGAGCGGGGCGCGGGCCTGCGTAGACCAGGCGGCGGGGCGAGCGGCAGTACGCAATAGTCCAGTGAAACTGCTCATCGTGCGGTTCCTTAGAGCGAGCTGTAGGGAAAGCAGGCAGACTCGGCGACTTTTGACTTTCTCGAACAGTTTCCGACTTTAAGGATCCGCTTAGACTCGTCTTTTGCAAGCCTTATAGCTACGCTAGGCATGCTCGCTAGGGTTGTACGGCCTACTGCTAGTCGCTCTGTATCCCGTTCAGTCGCTGCTTCCCGTTTCGCCGTCGCTGCCGTTACACCTTCTCGACTCGCGACTCGTCCGGTTCCTCAATTCCCTGCATTCACCTCGCCTCGTGAGCTAGTCTCTGATGCTAGGAGAGAGATAGTAAATTGAGCTGACGCGTCCTCACCGCGCTGCAGGCTTCGCTTCTTCGACGACTCCTCACTCGTCGACCATGGACCCGCAAGAACTCGCTGCGCAAGAAGCGCTCGACCAAGGGACCGAAGCGCTCCAGAAGGGCGACTTTGAGACGGCGAAACAGGCGTACAAGCGGAGTGTCGACATCAAGCAGACCAGCATCGGTCCGTCGCTGGCCATCTGCCGGGCACTTCCCGCTCTACGAAAACAGGACTGACCCCGTCATGCCTCCCGTTCCGTCTCACCTCGACAGGCTACTACAACCTCGGCGTCGTACAGTGAGCTCAGTCCCTCGGACCGCGGCCTCCTGAGCCCCGAGCGCTTACGACCGTCCAAACAGGTACCAACTGCGCGACCTCGCCGGCGCCATCTCCTCCTTCGAAGCGTCAATCCAGCACACCCCTTCCGACGTCAAGCCGACCTTCCCGAACCCGGACGAACCGACTCCCGAACTGACTCCGGCGCAAGCGATCCTCGCCGACACGCACACCAACCTCGGCGCGGCGTACATCCTCTCGCAACCTCCCAACGCCGAAAAGGCGCTCGAGCACCTGCAGAAGGCGCTCATGATGAACCCCGATGACGGAGAAGTGTGCTACAATCTCGCGGCGGTCCTCGAGGCGACCGGACAGCTCGACGATGCCCTCATCGCGTACGAGCGGTCGATCAAACTCGGCATTGAGCGCGCGGCGGTCAACGTCCGGAATGTAAGGCCGCGCCTCTGAGTCGGTGTACTTTGCCACAACTGACGTACTAATCCTTATTTCCTTCAGATCTCGGCCAAGATCCTCGGCAAGCGACGAGAGGAGGAAGAAAAGGCTGGCAAGACGGGAGGATCCGTCGCCTCGCAGGACGTCTCGCCCAACTCGTCCTGAAGGGAGCAAGACGTCTCTCGCGGGCCATAGAGCATCGGCCTGCGGTAAGGAGTAGCAAAAGCGCAGCAACATGCACTATTGTTCCAAAGCGCCAAACAAAAACTTGACGGGGCTACTTTTTCTTCTTGCGGCGTTGGGCCGCCTTCGCCGCGCTCGGGCTTTGCCGCGACGCGCCTTGTCCTGTTGAAGCTCCTGGACCGGGAGTCAGCCCGACCGAAGCCCCCGCCCATTCGCTCTCGGGCCCTTCCTGCTCGATCCGGTCGCGCATGCTCAGCGCCGCCATCAGGTCGTTCAGCTGATCCTTGAGCTCGTCCACCTCGCCCCGGACCGCCTGCGTCACTTGCTGCTCCTGCGCAAAGTCGGTCCGGAGCGCGCCCAAGTTGGTCGAGAGCGAGGCCGTGACGGCGCGTTCGGACGCCAAATCGGCTTCGAGCGATTTCCTGATCCGAGCCGACTCGGCGCGTTCCTTCTTGCGTTCGTCCGCTTCGTGCTGCGCGTCCTTTTTGAGCGAGTCGACCTTGTCTTCGAGCCGCTTCCGTTCAACCTGCCATTCCTCCCGCACCCGCTTCTTCTCCTGCACGAGCTCCTTCACCTCCTTCCTCAACTGATCCAAATCGCGTTCGAGGCCTTCGCGGACCTTTTCGCCGACTCGGACCCGCTCCTTCTCGCGCGCGACTTCTTCCTCGAACCACTCGCGTTGGGATGCCAACTGCGAAGTCATCAGGCTGCCATACTCGAGCGCGAGCGCTTCGAGCTTGTCTTGCTCCGTTTCGGCGTCTCGGTCCGGGCCGCCGTAAGAGTGGGCAATCTTGGCGGTGAGGTCGTCTGGGTCGCCGGAAGAGGTTGCGTTCCCCGTCGGACGGCTAGCTCGTGACGGCAATTCGATCAAGCGATCGCCGTCGCCGCCTCCGCCGGTTCCGTCGCCACCTCCGATCGCGGCATTCGAGCCCGACGCGCCACGCACGCGGATCAAGCGGTGGACGTACTCGTCGTCTGCGTTCCGGCGGCGAGACGTTCGTCAACTTGCCGCGCAAACTGGTGGTAGCGGGCTTCGCAAGGCTTACCGAGATAAGACCAGATCCGGCCAGTCTCGATCTCGAGCGAGAAGCTGTGCGGGCTGATAGTCAGCGGTCGTGCACAATTTTGGGCGAATGCAAGCGCGATTGGACTTACGAATGCCCGGTTTCGGAGAAATGCGAATGCGCGTGAC
The DNA here is from genome assembly GCA_037974285.1 of Rhodotorula glutinis. Classification (NCBI taxonomy): domain Eukaryota; kingdom Fungi; phylum Basidiomycota; class Microbotryomycetes; order Sporidiobolales; family Sporidiobolaceae; genus Rhodotorula; species Rhodotorula glutinis. Next base: position 92,131 of record JBBPFV010000008.1, on the reverse strand, counting down.
CGCCTTGATACCGTCCGCTACAAGCACGCGCATGTCAGCGGTGGAAAGCAGACACCCAGACGTGCTCGACTCACCAGCCGACATTGCCGCAGATGACGCAGATCCACAAGTTCGAAGGGCTCTGACAGGATGCGCATTTGGCGTCGGTCGTCTCGGACGTAACCGTGTTGCGGCGCTGGCGCGCGTTTGTCGAACGGCAGACTGGACATCTACGGGCAGGCACCTGAGTCAGTCTATTCGTCTTCTTTACCAAGTCTGCGCGCTTCGCATGGCAAAAAGTACAGACGCAGGGCGACGGAGACTGACCTCGAATCGCCCCACTTGAGCAGGCACTGGCAATGATAGCTATGCTGGCACAATATCTGGACGAGTCCCGTTACGCGCGAGTCGAGCAGCTCGAGGCAGACCGGACAAGTCGGCAGCTCGACGGGGTCGCTGCCCGGCGAAAGCGGCTCGGGAGAGGCGGGGTGAGGGTAGGTGAAGGGCGGGGTCGTGGTCGATTTGAGCTTGATGGAAGAGATGGGTACGACGTGGCAGACCTCACTCTGAGCGAGGAGCGCGTCAGTGACAATTGTATGCAGGATCTGCAAGCGGAAACGAGCCGCACCTCTTTCGAATCGTGGTATGGTTTCCCGTTGTACATGCGCCGAAACTCGGAAGCGCTCGGGGCATCACGGAAGCGTACGAGCACGAGTGAACGGTTTGGTGTCGAGTCGCTGCGGATACAGAGAGTGAGGACCGCTAAAATTGGGCACTTGATACGCAAGCGAAAACGCACCGGAGCATGCGGACTTGTTCGACATCCTCGAGCGCAGGCGCAATGAACGCGAGTAGTGCAGCTGCATTCAGGACACCCGGCACCGAGATCAACCCGACGGTCCGTCCATCATCCTCGTCCCGTGCTTTCCGTTTTTCATCGCGGGTACTTTCGCTCGCTCCGGCTTCGCGATAAAGATGGATTGTGCCCCAGTACAGGTCGGTCGACCCGCTTGTCTCGGCTGGTCGTGGAGGCAATAGCGGTGGCGGACTGGAGAGGATTGGCCGGCTAGAGAGATAGGGGCTCGTCGTGGCGGGCAGCGAGGCCGTTGTCGCGCGAGGCGACATGACCGGCGCCATGGACGGGTTCGACCGCGGTCCGGGAAAGTCGATCGAGTCGATCGTGATCGGCCCGAACCGAAAATCGACGACAGCCTTGTGCTGAACTGCGGCGAAGGAAGGAGTTGCACCCTTTGACGGGGACCACAAGTCGGCCGTCGCGATCGCTGGTGGGCTCGGCAAGCCAAAGGACTCGGACCAGATCTTTGGACTCGGTGACCTGCGCTGGTCGAGCGGTGGAGATGGCAACAAGGTACTGCTGGTTCGCGCTGCCGAGAGGGTCGACGGTGTCCGCGTGTCGAGTGGACGTGTTGCGGGAAGTTTGATATCCCAAAAGCTCTTTCTCCCTGACGGCAGTACCAAGCGCCGTTCGTACGCCCTCAAGTCGTTGTCGAGCGCGGCAGGCAGTCGAGTCGGCGTCGTCGGCACAAGTGGGGACAACAAACTCGGAGACGAACGCGCGACAGCTGTATGGTCGTAGCACTCGATCACGACACAGTAGCGACTCGAGTCGTCAAAGCTGCCGATCAGCTCAGGCATCCATGCGGTCGTGGTGTCGAGCGTTACGAAAGAAACCTGAGGAAGGGAGGCCGGAGGCCGGAGTGACTTTCGCTTCCTGAGCTGAGACAACTTGACCGGCGAATGTATGTGCAGAGGTCTCGATGCAATGCAAGAAAGGGTACAAGCTGAAACAGGCAGTCGTCCCCCGAAACCCTATCGCGCCCTCTCCGCTCAAATCCCGCTGCGAGCAGGCAAGGTTAGCAAGCACAAGTTCGGTCGGCAGACCTTACCTCCTCGCCCAGCCTTGGAGGGGCGCAAGATTAGTCGGCAGAAGCGAGCGACCACCAGAAGCGAGAACCGGCAGATGCGAAGAAACGTTTGAAGGAGAAACCGAAAAAGAAAGCCCCGTCAGCGGCCTGTAAGACTTGATGATCGACGACGGCGGCGGCGAGGGTGACGAGAGAAGAGTGACGCGTCGCTTGAAGGACGACAACGTCCTACGTGGCCAGCGCACTAAGACGAGCGAATCCCGATGGGAAGGCAGCGTCCGAGTGCGTGTCGGCGCGTCGAAACAGACTCAAGTTGGCTCAAGATAGGTCGGCCCGGCGCATGCGGTATTGACGACAACAAGTAAAGCAGCGATATGATGATGCGAGTCGAGAAGCGCTCCGGCCAGAGTTCGGAAGCCGAGGCGATGAATATTGGGCGAAAGGCAGGCGTTACGAAGCAGCTTGGACGGCGACTTCGGCTTCTGATGTTTCGGCGAGACGAGGGCGCTTGGCGTCTGCAGAGCGAGGTGGAATATCAGAACCTTGCGCAGTGAAACCAGACTTCGGGAATGTACGCACCATTTGCGCTGTCCTCGCCAGCACCGTTTACTTCCACGACCTGATCGAAAGATCGGCTGCGCTTCGGGCTGGGCGGGGCGTCCCTCGTGCTCGTTGACGTTGCAGCAGTGACATCTGCTGAGTCTTGCTCTGCCGACTCTGGCTCCTCCGAGACCGAAGTCGGGTCGAAGGCCTCGTCGTAGTCGATGACGACGTCGGCTCCGTCTGCGGTCGTATCTGGAATGTCTGCAGGTCCTTGAAGGCAAAGGTTAGGAGTCGGGCCGGATGGAGTGAGCAGAATCCAATGTGACTCGCCTTCAGAGGCTTGAGGTACGCCATTCGCCGCGCCGGCATCGTCCGCGACGGCAGCGTCAATCTGAGCATGCTCGGCCTCCGTTACCGGCGCATCCTGCTCCACATCGGCCTCGATCGCCGTTGCAGCGTCAATCTTTGCGGTTTGCTCGGCGCGTCCGTCAGCGTTGTCGGCTTCTTTGAATCCTCCGGCGACATCGGCCGCCTGCTCTGCCTCGGTATCGGTCTGTTGTGCTTCGGCCGCGGAGTCTGCTGCTGGAGGCGACCCGTTCACAAATGGCGCTGCGTCGTGTCCGTGCGCGTCCGTGATGGTCGCGGCAGCTTCGCCGGTCGGCTCATCGCTCGCCTCCTCCGCGTCGACGATCTGCCAGCTCTCCTCCCCGGCATCTGGTCCTTCCACCGAAGGCTCCTCCCCTTCCTCCTGCGCGGTCTCCTGAGCACCCGCATGCTCATCACCCGCCTCTTCCTGCTGTTCTCCGTCGCTCGTTTCGTCGACTGCTCCCTCCACCTCTTCACCTTCTTCCTCTTCTTGTTGCGGCGGCATATCCGTCATCAAATCTTCCTGCGCGCCTTCAACGACCGCGATGATGTTGTCCTGGTCGAGCTGTGCAAGCGCGCTCTCGAGGTCGAATTCTTCTTCCTCGTCATTCTCGTCATCGTTTTCCCCTCTGGTTTGTTCGGCGGCTTCGGCTGCGTCGGCATTAACCTCGTCCTCGGCAGCTGCCATACTCGGGAGCTCCGAGTCAGGGCCGTCGTAGTCATCGGCGACGCCCTCTTGCTCCTCTTCCGCCTGCTCCTCGTGGACGTCGTCTTCCTCTCTCGGGCCATCTGGAGAGTAGGTACTCGCGATGTGCTGAGCCAGAGCGTTGAAGCCGCTCGCGAAGCGTGGCTGGGCGTACACGCGAACGTGAAGCCGTCCCGGGATCTGGCAGCCGAGATGCAACCGATCGAAATCGAAAAGCGAGACTTGGCGCGTGTAAATGTTGTCCTGCAGAAGATCGAGTGCGTCAGTTTGAATTCCAGAGCAACTTGTGGACAAGACATCGCGCTCACCTCGCCAAGCGTGATCCCGAGGTCCTCAAAGTCGAGGACGAGCTCGTCTGCTTCGCCGTCGAGTTCAGGAAGCGTCGACCGTAGCGTCTCGAGGAGTCGCTCAACCGGCTGGTAGTACAAGTCGTGCTGAGCGAGCTCGTCAAAGATCATCGGCGCATCCTCCTCCGTAGTCGATCGATCCTCGTCGGACGACTTGATCGCGCCTTCTTCCTCGTCGTCGTCGTCTTCGGTGAAGCTCGATTCGTTGGCGACTCGCAGCTGCCGGAACAAGCAGTACGTTGTCCCACCGCAAGTGACCAAGACGCCAGGCGCAAAGCGAGCCGCCGAAGTTGAAGCTTCAGGCGCAAAGTCTTCCGCCGGAATCTCGACTTGCACGAGCGGGTCCTTGTCGACTGCCGGGCGAGCGTTCGAGCTCGCTAGCTCGGAATCGCGGCCGTGCGCCTGAGCTTCCTCGACCTGTTCGGCGAGCTTCTCTGATGCTATCTCGAAGAGTGGAGGAACACCTTCGTCGAGCGGTTCCTCTTCCGCGTGGACCCGTGTCGAGTCTGCGTTCGCCGTCTGCAGATCGGCTTCGGCGTCTCCCAGCGACTCAGAAGCAGTCCCAGGTTCGGGCAGCTCGAGGTCACGGGCTGCAGCACCTCCGTCGCCGACTGTCGTCACGATCGAGGTGGCAGGGTCGATGGCCGCGTCCTGGCCGATGGGCTCGGCCGGCGCTGCCGGTCCGTCGAGAGCGAGAGGCTCGTCTGGCAGAACGACCTCCGAGGCGGTGGCGAACGCAGGCTCGGGAGCGAGGGTCGCGTTCGCGGTCAAGTCTGATCCAACGAGAGGGGCGGCGGTTATCACCGGGTCGAGCGGGGCGATCGTCGCGCTCGTCATGGTCGCCTCGTCCGCGCCCGTGAAAGCGACGTCGATAAGAGGTTCGGATGCAGTTGCTTCCGCCTCGACCGGCATTGTCGGCTCGGCGACGTGATCCTCGAGCATGACTTCGACGCCTGCCGGACCCGAGTCGTCGACGATGTTGACGTCGCCTTCCGGGACCGAGCCATCGTCGCGCATGTCGGCCTCTTGCTCGGTCGGCTCTAGCATCGTTCCGGTGATTGGTGCGGCCTCGAGGCCTTGCGTCGCGTTTGCGGCGGCCATCACGCTGCCGTCATGCGTTGCCATCACGTCGAGGCCCATCTCGGCGTCGCCGCTCGCTTCTGGCGCGCCTGAGACGGCGTGCAGCGGTTGATCATAATCGATAGTCATGTCTGCATCGGCTTGTGCGACGATCGGTTCGGCTTCCATCTTGCTAGCGTCGCGTTCCAGAGCGACCTGAGGCCGGCTGGGGGATACCAGTTGCCGCGTGACTCTGCTTTACGAGTCGACGAAGTCAAAAGGACGTTCGAGCGCCTTTAGCAGATCTGGTGGTGCTCTTCGTCGTGCAGCGCTGTATGGTAAGCGACTCGTGAGTCGCGACGTCGACTTGAGCGGGTCGGCGCAGCGAAGCGAATCGAGTCTTTTCCTCGAGACGTGCCCCCTGTCGAGTAGTCCACGCTTCTCTCTTCTCTCCTGTCTACGAGCCTGCTCGCATCTATGATCGTCTGCTTCATCACTATCTAGGAGCCGAGGGATCTGGGGAGCGATGAGAGGAGGGAATTTGGTTGGTGAGCAAGGGAAGGCGGCAGCTCGCGATCGAAAATTGCGCGCACACTCGAGTGATGAAGGGTGCATGCTACCAGCGCTGGTAGAGCGTCGAGATGCGCGCGGGATCGACCGCTAGTCTGCGCGGGATCGACCGAGCGAGCCAGAGTCACGAGGTCAGCGAGACGGGAAAGAACGAGGCGGCGCGAGCCCGAACCGGAGAAGTCGTTCTCGAGCCTTCCTTGCTCCTTTCCCTCTCTCCCTCACCCTACAACCACCTCGGACCAAGCTCTTCTCATCGTGAGCAGACTCTTCAGAGCTAAGTCTATAGGAAGTCGAGCTGACAGACCCGCCACCACTCGTGTTGGCCGCAGCAAGTACGTCCACCCTGCTTGAACGCTTCCTGATGCTCTCGAACCGCGCCGCCCGCCTGACTCGCCTCGGACTCGTTCGCATGCAGCCCTATTCGACCAAGTCCAAGAACAACATGTCGCTCCTGGAAAGCCGCCGCCGTGTCGTCCCTTCCCTTTGGGACCGGTACGTCTCGTCGCCCTCTATTCGCGCAGTCCCCGCTCTCATTCGCAACGCCCTTGGCTGACCTCGGACGACCTCGGACACTGCAGCGTCTTCCGCCGCGAGTTTGATGAAGTCGAAAGGATGTTTGCTCCCGGCTTTGCCTACGAGGTACGTCCGAGACCGGGACGTTTCCTTCCGAGGGGGCACAGGCTAACGCACGCTCGGCCCGCTCGCGCGCTCGCAGCTCTTCCCGACGAGCTACCGTCCGTTCTTCGAGCCTCTTCCCGTCACGGGCTTGTTCGACCCGGGCGAGACGATCCAGTACTTCCGCAAGATTCGCGACGACCTTCTCGCCGAGCCCGCTGTGAGTCTGTGGCCTACGCTTCTTCTGCTGCCCGCGAGATCTCTGCTTGACTCGCGCAAGCAAGGAATCGAAACTCGCCCACGTGTCCTAACAAAAAGCCCTGCGTCCACAGTCGATGTCGGTAATGGACCAGTCGATGGGGCAGAACTCGCTCCAGACGAGGTTCGTCACGAAGGGCAAGAACGCCAAGGGCGAACCGTACGACATCCGCCACAGCCTCTTCCTCGAGTTTGACCCTCAGAACGACAAGATCAAGCGCGGCGTCGAGTACCTCGAGAGTGGTGAGCTTTTCGGGGCGCTATTTGGAGACTTGAGCTTCAGTGAGGTCAGTACTGATATTTCCAGCGACAAACCGTTCACAGACTCGATGGACCTCCACCTCAAGCGCGAGGAAGGCAAGGACTGGACGCCGATGACCGGCGAAGGCGCTTCGAAGCAAGTCGAAGGACAGTCGTCGCAGCAGGCCGCCGCCCTCGAAGGCAAGAAGGGCGAGAACGGCGCGCCCGCCTCCACTGCCGCCGCTACCGGTGGCACCGAGTCGCAAGGCACCGCTGGAGGCTCGCAGCCTGCTCAAGGCGAACCGGTCAAGCAGGCCTCGCAGGCGGCCTGAGTCAAAGTTCCTCGCTTTCCCTCGCTTGTCTCTGTTCCTGTCGCTTCGCCTCTCGACACTCGTACTCTATCCTCTCTCTGTAGCTTGTCGTTGTCTCTGCTTCTCTTAGCTTGGAAGGAAGTTTGGATCTCCTTTGCGCTGCGCGAGCAATCTGGGGCCGTGAACGAGACGAGAGCTTGACGTGCCGGAGGTGAGCCTGAGTTCGTGGTGCCGAAGCCCGATGCCGGCAGGCTATGCTCCACGACGTTGCGCTATACATAGAAAGTGCATCACCGCCGGCTAGCGGACGGTCCGAATCGGCAGAAGATCGCTCTCTCAACATCAAGAAAGTCGCAAGGTCGCGTAGATGAACGTAGAAATACAGTTCGAGGGCGGCAGTATGAACAGCCAAGGCGCCTCTAGAGGGGGATATGCAATAAATGGTACAGTGGCGCAGCGAAGGAAGAGCCGGAGACGAGAGCGTGTGGATCCGTTCGCCGAATAGGGAGGCGGGCCGCGAATGCTCGTCGTCGCCGCTGTACAGAAAGTTTGTCTGCTTTAAGCGGACTTCTCCTTCTTGCTCTTCTTCTTCTTCGGGCTCTCGCTCTCGTCGTCCCGGGAGCGCTTCTGTAGAAATGCGCGTTGAGTCAGTAAGGATGCCCGGACCGTGCACTCGCGCGAGCCAGCACTGCGAGAGCAGTGAGAGCGAAAGCGCAATGCAGCACGCATCGCGGACAGTGAAAAGAAAACGCACCTTCTCCTTCTTGGCCTTCTTGGCCGCCGCGGCGTCGTCGCCGTTCGCCTCGCCACCCTCCGCCGCCGCCGACTTCTCCGACTTCCTGCGCTCCTTCTTCTCGCGCTTCTCGCGCTTCCGCTTCTCCTCTTCCGTCTCGGCGACCTCCATCTTGACGACGCCTTCGTCGGCACCCTGACCGGGCTCGACGGCGGTCGGGACGAGCGTGACCGGGACCGAGTCGGCGCCGGTCGCGTACGTCGCGCCGTTGCCCTGCATCGAGAAGCTCTTCTGCTTCTCGCCGCCGCTGGTCATCTTGGCCTGCTGCCGGAGCGACGTGAAGCCGGTGCCGGCCTCGACTGTGGAGTTCAAGTAGATCAGCACATCAGGAAATGAGACAAATTACCAGAACTGCAAAAGAGAAGATGCAAGAACTCACGTTGCCGCAGGCGCGCCTCGAGCTTGACCCTGTTGTCGATTCCGATCGACGCGCTCTCGAGCGAACTCTTGGAGTCCGCGTCGGCGAGCGCGTCGAGTCGAATCGACAACGCTGCTTTCGTAGCAACCATTCGCGCCATTTTGCCTTTAAGTTTGGGAGCCGCTTGTCCCACCAAACTCTGCACGCGTGAGATGACGTCAGAAGGCATATTCTACAGTGTAGGGTGACTCGAGGACGTGTCGAGAGGCGGAGGGAGCGGGAATCGCCAGAAACGGATCCGAAAAGCGAAAGATTGAACTCACGGCGTGGAAGATCAAGCCGTACTTGGGAGTGTCGTGCTTGGTCCTGCGCGCAGAAGCAAGGGTTCAGTCAGGATCGATAAGCGGAAGGCGAGAGAAGCGAGGAGAAAGCGTACTTGAGCGCGCGGAAGAGGGCCTTCTCGGCGCCGAGAATCTGGATGGTCGAGGCCGGCTGCTTGGCGAGCGAGACGAGGGATCCGGCGTGGGCGATAAGGCGGGCGCCGACGAGCTCGCCGACGAGTGCCGTCAGGTTCGGGGCGATCGCGGCCATGCGGTTCCGGAGGTACTCGTACAACTCCGTACGGTACTGGGTGATCGAGATGACTTGGTCGGCGAGCAAGTGAATGTGGGCGAGGTCGGTGTCGGAGATTTCGGTACCCATAGAGACACCGGCGGCCGATTTGAGCGTCTCTTCGAGCTCTTCGGGGAGGACATGCGAAAAGTCGGTCGTCGCATAGTTGGTCCGGAAGCCCATCGCCTTGACGACCTTGGCGTACGTGATGTTCTCCGTTATGATCTTGGCCATCTCGGGGAAGTGCCACCCGTACCACTCTTTGACGCGCATCGAGTAAATGTTGATCTCCTTGTCGAGGTCGTCGAGGAGGGCGATCGCCTGAACGATCATGGTGTCGACTTTGTCGGGCGAGAACTTGAGTTTGTACCGCGACAGCGAGTGCGACAAGCCGAGTTCCATCGTCGCGAGGTCGCGCGGGTCGACGTCTCCCAACAGGCTCGCGAGTTGGAGCCGGATCCCGCGGTACAGGTCGGCGGTCGACGAGTCGCTGACGACGTTCAACTCGAGCTTCTTGGCGATCGCGCCTCCGAGTTTCGGTTCCGAGACGACGAGTTGCTCCTTCTTGAGCTTCTTGTTGCCGGCGACCTCTTCGGTGAGGAACTTTTTGAGCGACTTGGAGATCTTGCCCTCGCCGATGGCCGTCATGTCCTCGACGGCCGACGCGGTCGACGTGAACCGGTGGATCGCCTGCAACTTGACACTGATGTAGAGTACGGCGGGGGCAGAGAATGTCAGTCATTGTAGCTTGCATGGCTCGTTGTCGTTGCGGGTACCGGATTCGGGCAGAGAGGTGAGGCTGTCCGCCGTCTTCCCGCGCCGTCCGCATGGCGTCCTCCCAGCGCTGCCTCCTGGTCATTTGGGTCGTAAAATCGCTCCTCGCCGCCAATGTAAGACGCTCCCTCGCGCACCGCGACCTTCCGCCGCATCGGAAAGTATCCCCGGTCGACCCTCGAAAACGACCCAACACGGCCGCTCCAAAGCAAATCCGCCGGGGCAGCTTTAGAGATCATTCGACTGACAGGTTATTGGCGCCTTCGGGAGTGTCGAACGCATCCTTTGCGTTGTCGAGCTTTGCGACCTTGAACAGGACAAAGCCGACCGCCGACTCGTACAGGACCAACATGTTTCGCTAAACGCCGAGGGGGAGTGGTCGAAGCGAGAGATCAAGGCTGGGAGTGGAGCAGCAGGTGCTCGACACTACGGTACAGATAAAGTTCGACCGCTATAGAGCGAGGCGACGAGGCGAGGCGACACAAAGTGACACGGAAGCTGCGCGCGAAATTCAGAGTCCGCAAGCTCGACTCCAAAACTTTTCTCGGCGCGGCGGAAATTGCCACGTCGCTAATCGCACTCGTTTATTACTGGACTGATTACTCGAAGCAGTGCATTACCCTCACCTCGAAATTCCCAGACTCGCTGGTGCCCACCTACGGTCCAGCAACGATCTGCGCGCCTCTCACGGCTGTACACCCACCCGTGTATTAGTACAGACTCGTCGCTCCTCGGCTTGTCTCCTCTACTCCTGCCTCGCTAGGTCGCCCGGCCCCTCGCCCTGCTCCTCCGGCCGCCATGTCGCTGTTTTGCAGCATCTCGGGCACTCAGCCGCTCCACCCCGTCGTCTCGTCCAAATCGGGACACGTCTACGAGAAGGACTTGATCCTCAAGGCCCTCGCCAACAATGATGGCAAGGACCCGATCACGGCCGAACAACTCGCAGAGGAAGACTTGATCGAAGTCAAGACAGGTCAGTTTGTCGGGCCTTGTGCAGTCACGGCGCTCCCTGCCCAGGCTCACGAGACACTCACACGATGGCAATCCTGCTGACACGATTCTTTGTGTGCAGCCCCGGGGCAGCCGACCGCGCCGCCTCGCGCGCCGACCTTCACTTCGGTCCCGTCGCTCCTCCACACGCTCCAACAAGAATGGGACTCGACCATGCTCGAATGCCTCGAACTCCGTCGCGAATCGTCCGAACTGAGGCAAGAACTGTCGCACGCCCTGTACAAGGAGGACGCCGCGATGCGCGTCTTGGCGCGCGTCACGCGCGAGAGGGACGAGGCCCGCGAGGCGCTCGCGAGCGTGCAGGCGACTCTCGGACCCGGTTACTCGGCACCGGCACCGGCAGCAGGAGGCGCAGAGGACGCGCAGATGGACGTCGAAGAGTCTTCGTCGTCGTCCGAGGGTTTGCCGGCCGACGCCAAGCAACGGGTCGAGCAGACCGCAGCAACGTGAGTCGGCTCGAGGATTGTTACCCACCTGGTACCTGGTCATCATGGGTTTGTTTGCGGGATGACGGTAGGAAAAGGACGACAGCTGACCGCCTTGACTTTCGGTATTGCAGCCTCTCGGCCGGCCGCAAGAAGCGCAAGCCGTCTCCGGAAGCCGCGACGGTCGACGAGGTCAAGGCGTTCGCGCAGGGAACGACGATCCCTTCGGTTCACACGACCAAGCCGCCCGGCGTGTCGGCGCTCACGCTCGCCAAGAACGGAGAGCTGTTTGTTTCCGGAGGGTGCGTTGCCGCTTGTGCGGAACCTTTCGGTGTGATCACGAACGTGGCACTGATAGTCGTCCTCGGTACGTGCGCACAGAATGGACAAGAACGTGATTGTGTTTGACCGGTCGACTTCGAAGCCGGTCGCGACGCTCAAGGGCCACACCAAGAAGGTGACGGCGGTCCTCGCGTCGACCGAGCAATCGGACGACCTCCCTTCGTTCCTCGTCTCGGCTTCGCTCGACAAGTCGGTCCGCGTCTGGACTCCGAACGGCAAGAAGACGGCGTACGACTGCTCGACCAACCTGTCGCTCGGCGCCGAAGTGAACGCGCTCGCTCTGCACCCGTCCAACTCGCTCGCGGTCGCCGCGCTCGGCGATGGCTCGTGGGCCGTCATTGACCTCGCGACTGGTGAGAAGGCCGCCGTCGTCTTGACGGGCGCGTTGCCCGCCGGCGCCGCCGAGGGAACCGCCAACTCGGCCGTCGCGTTCCACCCGGACGGCGGCATGTTTGGCGTCGGGTCGTCGGACGCCAAGATCCGCGTGTTTGAGATCTCGTCGGGCAAATGCGCCGCCGAGTTTGACGGTCACGCGGGCGCCGGACCGGTCACGAGCCTGTCGTTCTCGGAGAACGGGTACACGCTCGCTTCGTCCGCGCAGGGGTCGCAGCAAGTCAAGATCTGGGACCTCCGCAAGTTGTCCAACTCGGCCAACATTGACCTCGACGAGGGCGTCACGGCGTCCGTCGTCGCGTTCGACCCTTCGGCGCAATTCCTCGCCGTCGTCGGATCGGACGCGCGCGTCTATGCGTACAAGAGCTGGGAGTTGCTCGCCAAGAGTGACGACAACGCCGCCGAACTGACGGGCGCCGCGTGGGGACCCAACGCGCACGAGTTGCTCGTCGCCGGACTCGACCGGACCGTTCGCGTGTTGAGCAAACCCGCCGCCGAGTGAAGGCGCGGGAAAAAAACCGCCCACACGGCTGGCGGGGCTTCCCCTTTCTCTCGGGTCCTCTAGTTCTCCCTGCATACTTGTAGTACAAAAGATCTTTTTACCATTGCCGATGGGGGAGTCTAGAGGTGCTACGAAAAGTGAAACAAAGGTTTCCTTCTCGGTTCAGAGTCGAACATCGTCATCGACCCCCGCGGCAGTTCCCTCGGTCGGTCTGAACGAACCTTCTGCAGCTTGGCAGGATTCACTCGGATCGCTCGGCTTGATTGTCCAAGGCTGATCAGACAGCTTGCTAAGCTCTCGCCACCTGTACAGACCTGCGCAGTCGCTAGGTTTCGCTGTGTCTTCGGCTCCGCCCCGAGACCCTCGATCACTTTTCGCTCTTCGACGTCCTTCTCTACGGCGCTCTTCTGTTTCTTAGCCCGTCCACCTGGGCGACCTGAACGACAGAAGTATGGCTGCAGCAGCGGCACCAGTCGTGATGCCTCACTTGGGCGCTACCGCGTCATCGTCCAGCGACCGCAGCAGTTCGGCAGGCGCCGCTCTCGTCCACAAAGACTCGCCGACGCCCGCCGCCGACCTCGTCAAGGATTCCAAGTCAGAGACCGTCGCCGTCATGGCGCCGAGCGCGACGCAGAACACGACTCGAGGGATCGGGAAACCGGGCGAGGAACAGCTCGCGCACTTGCAGGCGAAACCGGTCGTTCTCGGAGGCGCAGAGGGAGTCGTCGGCGAAGCGGCGGGGAAACAACCCGAGTGGATCGCCAAAGTCCGCAAAGTCAGGACGTCGGCGGAAGAGGCGGCGATGAGCGAGGCGGCGCGGGCCAAAGATGAAGAAACGGTCCGCGGACCGAAAGGCGACAAGGGCGTGCCGGCGATCGAAGTCGCGTCCGGCAGTTCGGCGTCGAGCGTTGCTGGTCTGTCTGGAAACTCGACTGCACCCGTGAGCAGCCGATCGACCGGGGCGACGTCGAGCCTCGCCAACGCGAGCACGGCGAGTCTTGACGGCGGCGACGAGGACGATGCAAGCGACGACAAGCATGGCCCGAAATGGCTTCGCAAGGTCAAAGAAGCTGCCGCGACTGTGAAGGAAAAGGCAACCGGGTCGTCCGGGAACGACACTGCCGACAGCGCGACCGGCGGAACGAACGTAGCAGGGGTCGTCTCGCCTCGAACCTCGACCGTCTCCTTCACGCCCGAGACAACCGGAGGCGCGCCGCGCATCATCACGGATCGCGACGGTAAACCAGTACCGCTCAACCCCCGTGCTACGATCGGTCACGACGCGGCGTCCGACTTGGACGGCGCCGGGCGGGCCCGCAGCACGTCGACCAGCGTCAAGGACAAGGTTCTTGAATCGCACGACGTTGATGTGAGTCCCCCGCTCGAATTTTCATGGTATCCTGCGATCTAGCGGTCTGACGCGAGACTTTTCCCCGACGCAGCCGCGTACCTCGGACGAGGATTTCCGCGCCATGTTCAAGGACATGCCAGACGACGAAGAGCTCATCGAAGGTACGGGATACAACTCACGCCGTCGAATACCTCGAAGAATTTACTGAGGGAGTCGTCTACAGTCTACCGATGCGCGCTCTCGCGTGATGTCCTGGTGCAGGGCAAGGTGTACATCTCCGAGACCTTCCTCAGTTTCCGCGCCAATATTTTCGGTGAGATGTGCAGGGCTTGGACGGAACTCCCGCTCGTATGCTAACGTGAACGTGACTCGCAGGATGGGAGACGACGCTCCAGGTACCCTGGTCCGAAATCGTCAGCATCGAGAAGCGCGCGACGGCCAAGATCATCCCGAACGCGATCGAGGTTCGGACCCTGCACGCGACGCACGACTTTGCTTCGTTCATCAACCGTGACGCTTCGTACGATCTCATCACGACCGTGTGGCGGCATGCCCACCCTGAAGCCGATGCCGTCCTCGCCGGCGCGGCATCGAAGAGTCTGATGCCCGAACGGACGACTGGCGAACCAGTCGCCTCGAGTGCCGTCTCGACTGCGAGTGCCCCCGTCGGTCGACCGAAATGGGTCGTCCCCCACGAAGCGCACGAAGCTCCGAAAGAGGACGACAAGAGCGAGATCTCGTACGAAGACGAGCACGGGCAGAAGAAGCGGCACCGCTTCCGTTCTGGGCTCCGTTCGCTTGGGATCAGGCGGCACCGCAGGAGCTCGGTTTCGTCGACGGACGGGCCGACCGCCGCCGAAAAAATCAAGGCCGACGCACAAGCAGCAGCAGATGCTCCGCCCGGAGTTCACCCGCCGACAACGTACGATGGCGACGAATACGAGAACGAGGCGCTCGACTGCGTCCTGCCGACAACCCCGCTCAAGGCATTCAAGCTCTTCTTCGTCGACAAGGCGTTCCTGACCAAGTTCATGTCCGAGAAGGAGGGCCTCAAAGGTGGGTTTCCCCCAAAGTGCGTCGTGACCCCGGTGCGGAAGCTTGACAGCTACTCTCAACCGTAGACGTCGAGATCGGCCCGTGGAAGGCGCTCGATGGAACAGAGGCGACGCAGGACGCCCTCGCTGCGGCCAAAGAACGCGAGATCAAGTACCTCAAACCGCTTAATGCTCCGGTCGGTCCGAAGCAGACGCACTGTAACATTCGCGACGTCCAGGAGCATTTCGGTGAGCTCCTTGCTTGGTGGTCTGCGCTCGTGCCTTTGCCTAACGTGCTTCTCCCGCTCACAGACGAAGAAGGCTACTTTTCGGTCAAGACGTCGACCGTTACTCCCGTAGGCAACACGTTCTCGAGCATGGAGTACTTGGGCGGAACCAGAGACTAATCGCTCTCCTTCCTTGCAGGACGTGCCCTCAGGAAACGACTTTACGACGGTCACGCGCAGCGTCTTCACTTGGGCGGCAGGCGGCGGCTGCCACGTTCGCGTCACGACCGAAGTAGAGTGGACGAAGGTCAACCGCTTCTTGCGCGGCGTGATCGAGCGCGGCGCCGTCGACGGCCAAAGGACCTACCACGCCGACCTCGAGGAACTCGTCCGCGAACGGATCGCCGCCAACCCGGACGAGTATACCATCCCGGGAGTCAGCGCGGATGCCAATACCGAAGTCAAGGCGAACGACATGGCGTCGAAGGATCCGAAACGGAAACGGTCATCGCGTGCCAAGTCTTCTGGCGATAGCGGCAGCCTCCTCGACTCGCTGACCGACATCACCTCGCCCGTCACGATCCTCCTCATTCTCGTTGTGCTCCTCTTCATCACCAACATCTTTACCCTGCGAGCGATGCGACACCAAGCGCGGCTGGCCCGCCAAGCGCACCTCGGTCAACCGAGCGAGATCGCTTCGGCCGTCTCGCGCGTCTTGGAGAATTTCAACTCGATGCACCTCCACCATGTCGACAAGCGCGCGGGCACGGCCGCACCAGCCACCGATCTTCGTGCGCTGCAGCAGACTGTGCTGTCGCTCGAGCAGACTTTGGCCGCGGCGTCGAGCGAGATGCAAGTCGCAGTCGAGCGCGCGAGGGCCGTGGTCGACCGGACTGCAGCACTGCGGCGTGTACACTAGAGCATGGACACTTCGAGCGAGGCTCCCCTAAAAACGTACATATCTTCCTGTCTCTCTTTCCATGTAGCATCGCATCTTGGGCTTGTTATGAGTACACACAGCGAAACAACACTACTTCGAAATCTCGGGACAGCGGGAGAACAGGCTGTTCACTAATCGTCTGCAATGGCATCGATGGCCGCTTTCGCCTCCTCCCACATGGCCAGGTTCTGCAGGCGGTGGCGAACGGTCAGCTACTGCTACTGCGTAGAGCGTTTTGGCGAACCCGACCACTCCACGGAAGCAGGATGGAAGAAACTCGCCTTCATCGCCCAATCCTTGTGGAATTTGGAAAAGTCGAGGCACATCTCGCGGATATCGCCGACTTTCTGCCGTTGGAACCGGTCGAGGTCGCTCTGGATCGTCGTCGAAGCGTACCGAAGGTCGTTAGTGAGCGCCTTGATCGCCTCGTCGAGCTGCGAGACCATATGCGGGCGAAAGTCAGTCAAGTTGAGTGAGGCAGCGGTAGCCTGACTCGTCAAGCGCACCTGATTGATCTGTTCACGCGTCTTGCCGATCGAGTTTCTTCGAGTCGCCTCGGGGTCCGAATCGACGAGTCCTTTGACGGAATGCCGCAGTGCCGAAACGAGTCCGCCGCTTTTGCGAGCAGGCGGTGGTGACGGCATCGCTCCACTCGAACTCGGTAGGGGCGGGAGCGGTGCCGACTGGCCCGGAGCGTTCCCTTCTGCCGCAGCGCCGATCAGGCCCGTCGTGCCTGCAGCGCTCGCGTTCGGTGGCGAGACAGCTCGGTCCGATCCACCGTTGTCGTTGACGATCCGGACGCGTTCGAGGGCCTTTTCCAACCGTTGCGCTTCAAGTTCGCTCCGTTCGAGCTCTTCGAGCGTCGCCCGCTTCGACTCGAGCAGCTCGCGCGCCGCTTCGTACTGGAGGTGCTTCGAATGTCGGTACTTGAGGAGGCCCTTGATGATGTTGCTGAACTGCGTGTACTCTTGGAGCGGCTCGGTAAAGTCTTGCTCCCAGGAGCTCAGCTGCGAGGTTGTCAACATTCAAAGAGGTCAGTTCCCGCTCGTCCACCAGTAACTCGAGCGGCCCGCTGGGCCCACCATGGTATTTGTCAGGGTGTAGCCGGCATCGACCGCCATCCCGACCTTCTCGGTCGCCTCGTCGAGGCCGGCCGACCCGTCCTCGCCCATCCGGAGCGCAAAGCCGTTCAGGCCGCCGCCCATCTCGCCCCAATCGCTCGCCGCATCGTGCCACCGCTTCATCAACCTCCTATTGACTTTTTCCATCGACCCGCCGAGGTGCGCCGAAAATTTGTTGGTAAACACTTCGCTGTCGAGGAACCGCTGATCCGGGTGGGACAAGGTCGCCGACGAGCTGGGGAGCGGCAAGTTGGCGAACAAGGCGAGCATGTCTGGATCGGTCGGGTCGTGAGCGGGAGCGCGGAGCGGGTTCTTGGGTGCGAGAGTGACGGGCGGAGAGTGCAACACGTCGTGCCACGGCGTTTCGGGATCGAGGAACCGGCGGAACACGCGGTCCTGCCCGAGCGTCGGGTGTAAGAGCGTTCGGTTCAAGAACGTCGAGAGCATCCGTCGGCGACGCGCGATCAACGCGGCGTCTTCCTTTGCTTTCGCCGGGTTGGTCGCCGCGACGGCGTACGACGAGAGGGTGTTCTTTGGCGGCAGGGGCGGCACGATGAAGCACGGGTGGAGCGTCGCGAGCGCTTGACGGAGCGAGACAAAGTCAGAGTACCGGCGGCGGACTTCGCGGTTCTGCGACGAGGAGAAAATCGTCAATCGCGGTCAGACGGGTCGACTGACACAGAGCCAACTCACCTCGAACCGGATGCAGTAAACGATGTAAGGTGCGCTCGCTCCCTCGCTCGTCTTGAGCGCATCGACAATCTGTCAAAGCGGTGAAGCATCTCGGTGTTGGTTCTTTAAAGCTGCCCCCGCGTCGGCTCGCTCGCAGCAGCAGGAAGAGGGAGAGCGGATCCTGCGGATGACGGGACTGACCTGGATCGCATCCCTCGCTGGCCGCTGATAGATCCGTTGTGGCCGCGCTCGCTGCTGCTGCGCCGCGCCCGCGCTCTCGTCGTCATCGTGCCCAGTAGGGACCTGGGGCAGAGGTGGACTCGTCACCCCGTTCAAATCGGCGTGGTCGCCCGAGTGCTCTCCCCTCGACGCCCTCTGCCGTTCGTTGTACTCTTGTTCACGCTCTGCCGCGCGAGCCTGGTGGCGTTTGATCGCCTCCTCGTCTTGCGGGTACGGATCGGCAGAGAAAGGGTACGCAGCCGATGCGACCTCGCCCTCGTCCTGCGTCGCCGTCGCCGTCGTCGATGACGGAGCTGGGGTACTCATGATGGCCGGCGATGGCCCGCTGTCTTCGCTCGAGGGCGTCGGGCTGTCGGGGCGCGACATCTTTGGGCGAGAGAGAGAGGAGCGGATCGTTGTGGGGCAGACGCGAGCAGTCCTCTTTGTGTCGCTCCTCTCGGCGTCAGGTGGGCTGTAGGAGGATCGAGGCGATTCACGAGAAGGATACAATCGCTATTCGGCGTTGGCAGGCGCTCCTTCGAGTCGCACTTTTCGGCGAACTCGCTGCTCGTCACCGCCCGCTCATACTCGATGAAGGCGGTCGGACAGGGGGTAAAACTATACAGCTCGACCCGAGGAGAAGACTACGTGTGTACGGTGATGATGGCAAGCAACAGGACAGACTCGTAATGGGAAAGGCACAAGGCAGGCAAGCGTGCTCAAGGATCCGCGTTCCGGCACTCTGGACTGCGGATGAGCGAGCGAGCTCGTTAGCTCAGCACGCAGGCTTTTGTCTTCTCGTCCGTGAGCGAATGCAAGACTCACGGCAGGTACTTGAGCCCGAGCACGCGAAAGACGTCTTCCTCCGACTGGGCGGGGACGACTTGGCCCTCGACGCGAGTCCGGATCCCGCCCGAATCAAACTTGAACCCTTTCCGTTCGGCGACGCGGCGCAGGTCCCGTTCAAACTGCGTCGAACCCGTCCACTGTGCGCCGCGCGTACCTTTCGAGTCAGTGCAGCGCTCGCGGGAGTGCGCAACGACAGACAGGAAGGAGAGCGCAGGACGTACGCCGACCACGGCCGTCCCCCAGTTATTCCAGTTCACGACGACCAAGTCGACCCTCCGGTACTTGGTCTCGAGCCGACCGGACGCAGTATCGGGCGGGTGCCGAAAGACGACCATCGCCCGGTCGAGGCCGTCGAGTTTGGTCGCCGGTTTGTTGGCCGTGATATCGCGCAGCGTTCCGGCTTCCGACATGCCGAGGATCCCGTCCGATGGGATCAGTCCTGCTCATCGACGAGACCTTGGTAAAATGAGCGCTTCTCCGGCGCGCAAGAAAGAACCCGCTACACGCACCTTTTGCCTGCAAGCGCTCGACAAGCAAACGGAGCATGCCCTTTTCGACGCCTTCTTGATGCGGCCACGTGATCAAAATGTCGACGTCGTTCGAGAAGTCTTTGCCACGCCGGTAGCTGTCGACGAGTACGACAGCGTAGTAGCCTCAACGCCCTCCGGTCGTGATCACAGGCCAAAGTGGAACTCACCCACCGCACAGGATCGAATGCGAGCAAAGCAGGATTCGGTCGAGCTGGATCTTGACGAACCTGCTCGCGGAGAGCATCCAATCACCCGGACCGTCTCAGAGTCTCGCAGCGAGAGGTCACGAACTGGTGAATGCTTTCGACCTCGCTTCTCGGAATCCTGTAGCGGAACTCGTGAGCTCGCAATCGCCACTTATGAGGAAATTTCAGGCGGACATACTTTTCAAGCAGGTCCTTGTGGTACTTGTGGAAGAATTGCTGCGCTTCCGGCTTGAAGCGCGGAATCACTTCGTCGAGCGAGCGGATCCCTTGTTCGTCGTATAGTCGGCGAGCGGTCGTCGGTCCTGTTCCGTGCGTGCGCGGGAGACAGTTCCTCGTCAGTCCCGAGGAGTACACTTTTGAGCCTAAAGAGGCGACGCACCGATGCCATGGATGCTCGTCAGCTCTTTCAGGACGCGAAAGCGCTCCGACTTGACGAGGTCTCCTGAGTTCACGTTCCGAATCAATCGTGTGCTTCGGCGACGTGGAGCCGAATAAGGCAGCTCACGCGATTCTTGTATCTTGCCCGTTCGAAGGAACTCGTCGACCTTGGTCACAATCTTGTCACCGACCTGTTTTCGAGGGAGAAAAATCGGTCGCTTGTTTCGCCCGACTCTGTCTCGCTCTGCTCGCACTTTTGGGAGTCGGCGCGCCTGTTCGACAGTCTCGATCTTGAACGGCGCTCCGATCACCGCACTGACTGCCGTCGCGTACGAAATGAACTCTTTGCTGTCAGCTGCGGCGGGGTCAAGCGACAACGAGGTCATCTTTCTCCTGCCCAATCGTTGACGAACAGTCACGGGCGACTCACTGCCGTACTGCAGGAAACGCCATTCTCGGATCGGGGCGAGCTCGTCGACGAGAGCTTGATTGACGCAAGGGCGGCGCGACTCGCGCTCGCAAGCGAAATAAGGGACGAGGCGGTCACGCTTGTCCTGCTCGGCGTCCGTCACTTCTTCGCTCGCATCTGATGAAGCGCGCTCCTCCTCAGCGTCCGACAAGCTCAGCACAGAAGGCATCTGCTCGGTATGGTCTGAGCACACGGTCTCCAACAGAAAGGAGCGATGACGTAGGACGCTTGTCGACGAGATCTCTCGGCAGGCGAAGCGGCGCAATGAGGAGGCTCGAGCCAGGGCAGCGAGATCAGGTGCTACGGCGGTGGACCGAACCTCGCGCGTCCTCTGCGAAGAAGCGAACGGGGCTCGCCCCTCGCGACGGGGGTTCCCGCCCTGTCACGTGACAGTTGGCTCGGCGCGGGACGGCGAGACGACGAAGGTCTGCGAAGGCATCCTCGAACACATTCGGACTCTAGTCCCGCTTGTACTGCGCCGTGTCCTCTCTCTCTCTTGGTCTCTCGACTGCTAACCACTGTGCAATCATGGCCACCGCACCCATGTCCGAGACCGACCTCTACTTCCCCGTCGGCTTTGAAGCGAGTACGCCTGAAGCCGCGACTGACCCGAGGCGCAAGATCCTCGTCCAAGACGACATGGACCACTGGATCCGCTCCGAAGCCTACGCCAACATCGAACGCTTCATCGTACGCCTCCGCGAAGTGAGTGCGCGCCCAATCGACGAGGCGCACGACTCGAGCGAGGTGAGCCACAATCTTGCTCCTTGTCTACTAATTCCTGACCCGACCGGCACCTCGGCTGACTTTGGATTGGCTCGCGACAGGTCATCAAGCGCGTCAACAACCTGCTGCAAGAAGCGACCGGCTGGCTTGACGGATGCGCTTCGCCGAGCGAGCCCGGAAAGGCGTTCAAGGCTTGGTTGCGCAAGGTCGAGCAGGTGCGCATCGGCATCCGTTCCATTCAGGTCTGTACTCGCCAGGAGTTCAGAGCTGATCATTAGAGTTGCGATACGCACAGGCCGCACTTTCGATGCACGCCGAGCTCCTCTCGCCGGAACAGGGAAAGCTCGCCGGTCCCGAATTGTCGTTCCACCTCGTCGCCTCGTTCGGCTCCCCTGCACGCCTCGATTACGGCACAGGACACGAACTCTCTTTCCTCGCGTACCTCCTCATCCTCCGCCTGATCGGCGCCGTCCAACCCAAAGACGAACCCGCCCTCGCGAAAGAGACGTTCGCGCTCTACCTCGATTTGATGAAGCGCGTACAAAAGGTGTTCAGGCTCGAAGCGGCGGGCAAGATGGGGATCTGGGGGCTCGACGAACACCAGCATCTCGTCTACCACTGGGGTGCATCGCAGTCGAGAAGTGAGTACGAGTTCTCGCACGCGTTCGGGCTCGACGATCCCTCGGTCGAGCGCTCCCGCGATCTCGGCTGACGTCCATTCTCCCCACACGAGCGACGAGAACTGACACCTCACGAATCCCTTCCAGTCCACCCGTCGAAACGCCCCGCTTTGCTCGTCGCGCCACCCGGATCCGCCGGCATCTCGTATCTGTTCCTCTCGTCTCTTCTCCACCTTAACGGCGATCCCGTTCCGGCTTCGGGCGCACGGCCGCAATCGGATACTACGCGGTCCGCATCGCCCTCTGCCGCTCGGTCTGAAGAAGACTTTCAAGGTCTCCTGCGTCTCTATAAGCACGAGGTGCTCGACCGCCTCCCCGTCGTCCAGCACTTCCGCTTCGGTCCTGTCCTCCGTTGGGCCGAACCGGGCTCGTCGACGCCGCTCCCGAGCACGAGCGACACTCTGACGGACGAAGAGCTCGAGACGCTCGATTCGACGCTCGACAAGCGCGTCATGGCCGAAGGGACCGTCGCACCTTGGAGTTTGCCGTCCTTGTCGGGCGACCAGCAGCCGGACGAGATCCTCGAAAAGTTGCCGAGTCCGACGTTGAGCCGGACGGCGTCGACGACGAGCGCTTCGAGCTTGCCGGCTACGAGGACCGGGTCGCCTTCGCCCAAGAGCAGGGCGAGCCCGTTGCCGTACTCGGCGTCGCCGACAAATGGCAACGGGACGGCAAGCATGATGCCACCCCCCGGATCGAGTCCGATGAGGTCGCCGATGCAGAGGCGGATGTCGAGGTTGAGCATTTGCGAGATGGCGGCAGGAGGAAGCGACGAACCATGCGTGCAAGAGACTGCGGCCGCCGCCCACTTGTCGAGCGCCGAAGCGATCCGTGAGATGGTCAAGGGTGGGAACAAGGAGTTGGTCGCCGAAGGGGACGAGTCGCCGTTCGATTTCGTGTAGCTTTATCGAGTTTCGCTTTCTCCGGCGCTTGTAGCGAGCTTGCATCACCACATTCTGATCTCCATATGGCTCAGTGATTCAGAGTCTGCTGCTATTTCTGCTATGTGACGCGCTCCGATGCTACTGGGCAAGACGTCTGCCTGGTTAAGCGTTTCTTGATCCGAGCGACCGGGTAGCAGGACACGGCAGATCGGAACCAGTGCTGTCAAGAACCTGGAAGTCTGCCACTCCTGCCTTAGCGCAGGACTAAGAGAGAGAGATCGCCACCTTTCCGGAAGGAGCGCTCTCTCTCGACAGCTGCGCCTCGTCGGGTCGCCACCAACAAAGCTCTCTCTCGCGACGGGCAGACCAGGAGAACGGATCGGGAGCCACTCGGTAGTTTGCAAGACATGCTCGGCAAAGTACGGGCTGAAAGGGTCAAAAGGGGGCAGAAACAACAGCGGATCGAGGTTGAAAGACGAAGGGATGGGGGGAGGGGGAGCAGGCTGCGAGTCCCGGGAAAGCGTCGCCGCCCGCCTCCTTGGTGCGCGCGCGTGCTCATCTACTGGCCGAAACCGTAGAGGGTCTTGCCGGCACGCTTGAGGGCGTAGACGACGTCGAGCGAGGTGACCGTCTTGCGCTTGGCGTGCTCGGTGTAGGTAACCGAGTCGCGGATGATGTTCTCGAGGAAGATCTTGAGGACGCCGCGGGTCTCCTCGTAGATGAGGCCAGAGATACGCTTGACACCACCACGACGAGCGAGACGACGGATAGCCGGCTTGGTGATTCCCTGGATGTTGTCACGCAACTGTTTGGACAAGTCGAGGGTCAGCGTATGCTCCCGTGCCCGACCTCCACCTGCGCGAGAGACTCACAATCTTGCGGTGACGCTTGGCGCCGCCCTTGCCGAGACCCTTGCCACCCTTGCCACGTCCAGACACTGCACGCGAGGTAACGAGCGCGAGTCAGCCGAGTGTGCGGGCGCGCCGAGAGAAGGACAAAGTCACGTACTGTTTGCTTAGAAAAGAGTTGAGGGAAGGTGTGAAGAGAGCGAGTGACTGGCTGGCTGGTGAGAGCGAGCGAGTGTGTGTGTGTGTAGGTAGGGAGGGAAGAGGAGAGGGAACTGCTGCTGCCTGGGTGGTCACAGTGTGGGCCTGCCACAAAACGAGTAAACAAACAAACACGCGAAAAACGTGGGCAGGCCTAGGCGCGTGCGACACGAGCCTAGGTTTTTTTCCCTCGAATTTCGACGCGCACGTACGCTTTCGCCTGCACGAGCCTAGGTCCTCCGCGCGTAAACAAACAAACAACGCTCCGAATCTCACTGTCTCTTTGCAACAGACCCTGCCCTTGCTCCCTCACCCACACCCACACACACACCTTTTCACCCAACTCAAAAGGAACAATGGCCCGTACCAAGCAAACCGCCCGCAAGTCGACCGGTGGCAAGGCGCCCCGTAAGCAGCTCGCCGCCAAGGCTGCCCGCAAGTCGGCCCCGGCTGCTGGTGGTGTCAAGAAGCCTCACCGCTACCGCCCGGGTACCGTCGCCCTCCGTGAGATTCGTCGTTACCAAAAGTCGACCGAGCTCCTCATCCGCAAGCTCCCGTGAGTCGGCGCCGTGGACTGTCATGGCTTGCTTTCCCCCCTCGCCCGGCAGCCAGCTGACCCTGCATATACGCGCTACTGCAGCTTCCAGCGTCTCGTCCGTGAGATCGCCCAGGACTTCAAGACCGACCTCCGTTTCCAGTCGTCGGCCGTCATGGCGCTCCAGGAGGCTGCCGAGGCGTACCTCGTCTCGCTCTTCGAGGACACCAACTTGGCCGCTATCCACGCCAAGCGTGTCACCATCCAGCCCAAGGGTGAGCTTGTTATGCACTCTCTGTTGGTGTACAGCTTTGTTGAAACCCCTCCTCCAACAGACATCCAGCTCGCTCGTCGCCTGCGTGGAGAACGACAGTGAGACATTCGCCTCGCAAACAACAACAACAACTTTCGTCTTTCCTCTCGCTATCGCTGCCCCTTTACTCTCGTACCCGCCCCTTCGCTATCAGACTGCTGGCGCTTTCACTCCCCGTCCACGCATTACTTTTTTGCAATGTCGACGTGCGGTTCCTTATCACGCGCGGCGCCGTTCGGCAGGAAAGAGAATGAATACGTCGCTTGCTCGCATGCCCCTCGTCCCGCGGTCTGCATCAGCCTCTCGAAATGTGCAGCAGTGTCCGTCTAGCCTGAAGCTCGAGGAACCGCAGCCGCACGTTTTTCCGGGGTCTCCCGCCGGCGAGCGACTTTGCCTCACTGTGAGTCCCGAACATCTCGGACCTGATGCTGGAGCAGAGATCGGCGAGCGGCCGATCACGCGCGCGCTCGCGCACGCTGCGGAGCTGCCAGAGGCGGGCCTGCATGCAATGCATCGAGCTAGCCACAGATGCGCCTCGTCGGGTTTCTGCGGGCGTTCGGCGAAGTCGGAATGGCCGCAGCGAGTGCAATTAAAGCACGGTCGACAGCGAAGGCTCAGGGAAGCGGGATGACTTGAAGAGTGACGATCGGCGAAGCGAAGGCAGACGTAGCAGGGAGAAAAAGCGTTTGTGCGGTCTTCGCGATGAGGAAATCACTCTTTTCCTCCTCGTATACACCGCTTCGGATGTTCCGCGATGCTGTAGCTTGGAGCTCATTTCTCGAAGCATCTGATGGGCTTGTCGTGGTCCGGGTTGGACCAGCCTGCGCTCCTTTCACCATAGTCGCCGGGTCGGCCCAACACGTCGGCACAGCGCCCCGACCCGGAAGCGCGGTCCCGGCTGGCGAATGAGGAAGCGCAGGCTCTTGCACTCTCGTACAAGGATCAGACAATAGCCAGGTAAGCCTCGGGACGACGTGTCGCGGTCGTGAAACGAGGGGATTGCGCCGCTGACACGGGACATCCTGCCTGATCAGTCGCAGCAACTTGAGCGCACTCTGCGGCAGCATATAGGGGGGCGCTGGCGGCATTCCGTAGCACTGGAATGCCACGGCCGTAGCTCGAGAGCTCGCGAAGCAGGGATCGAGAGAGAAAGCGGTCTGTCGCCTCTGCCGTCCATCGCTCACCTTTTCTGTCCTCTCGACTTCTCCCACTCCACCTCTACCTCGACTCGAGAAGCCCAATATGGCTGCCTACACCCCTTCGAGTGGGAAGGTTCGCGCTCCCGACGGTGTTCGCCCGCCCGGACCGTACCCGCCCCGCTCGCAGCGCGGTTCGCCGCTGTCCGACTCGCCCGCTTCCGTCGATCAGAACGCGCTCTGCCTCGATCGCTTGTATCACTGGGCGCAACAAGTTTGGATCGCCGACGAGATGGCAGAGAACCCCAGCGTCCACAGTACGGCTCGGATTCAAGCGGCACGAGCGCGAAGAGGTGATCAAGAAGATGCTCGGAGAGTTGAGGAAGTATGGGCAACGCATCAAGGCTCGCTCGTCGTCACCGTCGTTGTCGATGGACTACCAGGCGCCGCCTACGCCGACGTCGCCGACCAGCGAAGTGCCGAGCGAGGTGAGCCTGCCCCAGAACCTCGCGTGCCGTGGACCGGTTATGCTGACAAGACTGCATAAGCTCCACAGCGTCCCAAGCCGCCTCGCACCGAGGTGCCGCAAGCTGTCGCTGCTCTCGTCAAAGGGGTATGTCTGTGTGCGCCGGGTGTATGCTAGGTGAACGTGCTGATGCCCCTCCTTTTACGCGCGCTCATACGTCCCCAGATCCAGCCGGACTCGCGGATTGCCGTGACCGCCCTCTTTGCTGCGATCGCTTCCTCCGCGGACAGCATCATGCTCGCCATCCCGCCGCTCGAGAAGTTTCTTGATCAAGACCAGACTTTTGCGGCTGCCGACATTCTACCCATGTTCACGCTCTGCGAGAGCTTCATCCAAGGCATCACTACGGGCGAGCGCCTTGCAGCCAAGCTGAAGCAGATCGTTCCGGACATGCGGCTCTCGCTCAGCGTACCGTCGCAGGAGATTTGGCGTTTGAACGTCACGATCGAAGGCTCGTGACGGCCAAATCGCGCATCCTTTGCTGCTTTTCCCCATAGCCTACTGTTGTTGCTTATACTAATTCGCATTTCTCTGCTTATCGTTGATGCGAGAGTTGCCAGCGTCCAGGAAGTTCAGCGTCCTTCTTCCCTGTCGGCGTCCATCATCGTGCGCGCGATGAGCATACGCAAGGGCGCCGCTACTCCGTCCTACGAGCACTGGGTAAGCGAGAAAAGCATTGCAGGGAGAAAGTGGCTACGCGAGGGGGAGGGAAAGTGCGACCGCGATTGGTCGCAATGAATGTACGTCGGCGCGCAGGTCGCTCAGAGTCCAAACTTGCGGCGACTTCTTCTTGCTGTACACGGTTCGTCCGTCGTCCGTCAACAGCTCGAGGAGTTGCCTCGCACGGTCGAAGCGCAAACGCAGCGTCGTACGATTTGTCGAGGGGAGGTCGACCGAGATGGCGGACGAGACGAAACTCGAAACCGCTCCGTCGATGCCAACAAGAACGGCGGCAATGCATAGGCGCTCCCTGACCGAACTGTTCTGCTCCACGCGCGTCGCGACCTTCGCTTCGAATGAAGCGCCCGCGTCGGAGAACAAGTCTTCCGGGACGAGGAGGTTGTCAGTGCCGGACGGACCTTCGCTGATCCTGGGCGAATTCCGGTGGTGGACGCGCGCGCCGAGTCGGCAAAAGATGCGCTTGAACAGCGCGGGCGAGCTCTCGTAGTGCTGGAGCGTCGCGGCGAGGTGTCCGTATCCAAAATCGTCACGGATAATCTGGAGCAAAGACGCGACCGACGCGCGTTCGGTCTGGTACCGCCTCGCAATCGAGAGATCCATGGAGGCCAAATTGGTAGGCGCAGAATCTGACGACGCGCTTGGTCCGGACGAGGTGCCTGCTTCGGAGCCGGCGCCCGGACCGCCGCGAGCCGCGAGCTGCTGCCGGCGTTCCCTCTGGTAGCGCTCTTCTTCGTGTTGACGCCAAGGCTTGAGTTGGTTCAGCTTCGGAAGTTGCGCATTCAGCAGCTCCGAGAGCGGCGTCGCGGTCGTCGAACCGCCAAACCGCGAGGTGTCGACAAGTCGACGCTTCGCCTCCTCCTCAGCAGCTTGACGGACCTTGCTGCGATGAGCGAGCTGCAAGTCGGTCGGCAGATGACTCGCGGCTTCGCTTTCTTCAGCCTCAAGCTGGTCCTCGTTGTCGGCCGTGTCGGCAGAACCGGCGATCGGCTCCTCTCGCGAGAGACGACGCACGTAATGGGCGACGACGTCGCTCACCTTCGTCCAACCGTAACGTTCAGCGCCGTTGAGCACAATCGTGCGCAGCGAGGGGAAGGCAGCCGGTAGAGAATCGAGAGGACAGGCGGCGTCGAGAGACAACGCGTAGTCTCGTAACGCCGTCACGGCGTCGACCTTTCCGCAGGCGAGCACGTTGCCCGCGCCTCGGCTCGGGGTCGCACGCATTGCGATGGCGAGCACGGTCTCGAAGAACATGGCGACATCGAGGGCGTGCGGGAACGACGAGAACGGCGTAGACGTGACGAACGAGAGGTGCACATCGACGCTGGACGGTCCGCGTAGCTTCTGCTGGTCGCGAACAACATGCAGCAGGACGGCAAAGAGCGAGCTGGGGTCGTCAAGGTGCTGCAACGCGCGGCAGGCTTGGTTCGGCAGGTTCTCGGCCGAAGCTCCCCACCCGACGTATTTGCACAAGTCGACCGTATCATTCGACGCCGCTTGCGCTTCAGCGACGCGGATGGCGAGACCGAGCTTGAAGTGCTCGAAGGCGGCGACACAACCTTTCTCGGCGGCGAGGTGGTCGTAGTGGCTGTCTTCGCAGCGCTCCGACCCCTCGGTCGCCACTTCGAGTTCGCATTCGGCGGTCCAGAGGTAAGTGTAGCGATAGTGGCGTGCTTTGGCGGCCGACGCAAGCGCGCTGTCGAGCGGACTGCGATACGAGGGCAGGCGGCCCGACAAGTTGAAGACCCACTCGGGGAGGAAAGGCGCCATTTCGGCAAAGACGTCCTGCGTCGGTAGGCGGTAATGATAGTTCTTGAGCTCGATCGAATTGATCTGGACGAGCTTGTTGTACGCCGCGTCGACTTCCTTCTCGCTGCGAGGGCGGACCTGCCACTCGCGCCGCTGAGCGTCTTCTTCCTCCTCGCCATGCCCGGCAGGACGAAACGAAAAGACGAGGTCCTTCCGCAGAAACGGATCGTCGCCATTGCGCGAGAAGGTCGACCAGGTCTCGCTCGGGCTGCGGGCGGGAGCGTGACGAGCGCCGACCGCTGCGGTGATCGCGGTGCCGGCGACCTTCGCCTTCGTAGGCGGACCCTTGGGAGCGCGCTGCTGGTCGACGGCTTGGCCTGCGCGGTCCTGCTGCTCCTGCTCGCTGCCTTTACCGGCGTGCGAATCAGGGGTGCCGTTCCGAGGCGGCGCTTCGGGGGCATTCGCTGCAGCCGCGCCGTCTGGTTGGTCTCCCGACTCCTGTGCGGGTTCGTCACGTCCGGAGTTGCCGTGATGGAGCTTTCGACGCTTGGTAGGACGTAGAGCTTTCGACGTGGGAACGGGAACGTCAGGCGTTCCGATTGTCGAGCCGGAGAGGTTGGCCGAGGGAACGAGTCGCGCGACGTTGACGCCGGTCCAAGCTTTCAACTCGGACGTGTCGACGCCAGTATTGTAGAGCAGTTGAGCCGAGATAGGCTCGACGAAGGGAAACGATTGCGGAGCGACTGTCACGAGGGGTGTCGCTCGTCAGCTTGCAGGTACTGGAGTACAGAGGATGTAATGCGTTCTGCGCACTGGTGTCGTAAGGCTTCGCGAACTCAATCGACTCATAGCTGGAATAGAGAATCTTGCAGACAGCGCCAGGCTCCGCTAGGGGCTGTAGAGAGCGAAGGAACGTGGCCGACATCTTTGACGCGGACCCGAAAGGAAGGGGTGCGAGCGGACCGGGGCTCCCTGATAAGCGAGTCCCGTCGCCTGGTCGATACGAGCGCGTCAAGTCGCGTATAGGAAAGTACCGTGGCCTCAAGGGAGCGGGAAGTAAAGACAGGGTGAGGGAAGGACAGAAAAACGAAACGCGCCGACGCGACGCGTTTCCGCCTTGTCGCTCGCTTCGGACCCAGTCGATAGCCGTCCTCAGTCTGTCTGACACATCTGAAACACGAGCTCATCGAAGGAGAAGCGTCAATGGAGCGATCTAAACGTCCCGGGAGAGGCTACACTTTGCGCGAGAGAATGCTACGATTACCATGAGATGCGAGTAGTGATGCGACTGAGAATGCGAGGGGATGCGTCGAGGAGATGCCGAGAGGGAGAACATGCTGGTGGGCCATATGGACTTTTGAAAACGAAAGAGAGACTCGATCAGAGGAAAGCGCCGGCGAGGAACAGGCCGGCCTGAGTCGCGGCGTACTTCATTCCCGGCCAGTGCGCGACTTCTTGCGACGTGAGCGGACCCCAATCCCAAAAGGAGGCATCGGCAGTCGATGGAAGCGGTTCTTCAGGCGTCGTAGGCGAAGGAGGAGAGGGCGAGCGATTCGGGAGCAGGCGAGGCGTAATCGGAAGACCGTCATATGCGAGTGGACTCAGGGCTAGACGTCCGAGATCAAGAGGTGGAGGCGGCGGCGGCGAGAGAAAGATGCGCGAGATGGACGAGCGAGACGCGAGGTCGAGCGGGCACGGCGTCGAGACGGGCGGGAGCTGCGGTGCGGGCGGCGGCAGGACGAGGTGCGATGGCGCCGGAGTTGGGGGAAACGGTGAGAGCAGCGGGAGAGGCGAGCGAGGCGTCGACTTCGCGACAGTATCGCTCAATCGAGCGGCGTGGACGATGAGGGGACTCGGCAAAGGCGGCGTGGGCGACGAAATGGGCTGATGCGCCGGCTCGAGCGACTCGATCGCTTCGCGCGGCTCCTCCGAGCGTACGCGAGCAGACTCTGTAGAGTAGCGAGACGACTCCGCTCGGTTCAGCAATCGGCTCGAGGAGGGAGAACATGCTCCTGAAGCCCACCTTCTTCATCGACTTCTACTGACGTCGCAGAAGGCGAGTTCGGAGTGGCCGTCTCAGTCGTCACTGCCGACACTGAAGAGCCGCTTGAGGAAGACGGCGGCGGCGGCGGCGGCGGACGCGTGCCATCCCAGATGCACTTGGCGCCCCTCCCGCCGACCTGCGCTTCGAATGCGACGTCCTCCTTCTTGGCAAACACGCTCGCGGCGCTATAGACGCAGTGGACGCCATCGGCGGGGTAGCCCTTGGCGGTGGCGCCTCTGATACATTGTACGCAGGCGGGGCGGTCTGTAGGCGAGAACACGGATGAGGATCAGTGCGAGCGATTCTCCCGAGAGATCAGCGATGACGGACCACCGCTACAGCGCGTCTTGCGAATGCGACCTGTAGAGTGATGAGCATACAGTGCGTCAGCGAGAAGAGCTGAACTGTAAGGTTGAGAGGGGGAGAGCGACTGACAAGATGCGCATGACAGCTCCTTGGTGGTCGTGCCCGGCGGCAGCGGATCGTTCGGTTTCAGCTTGTTCTTGCGCTTGTGGCCGCTCGACTTGTAATAGCGGCGATTCGATGACCCGTTGACCGAATTCGAGCCCATATACACCGCTCCGGTGAGAGGAGAAGAACAGCGAGCGATGACAGATCTGTGAAAATGAGCGACGAGTGGAGGGCGGGACGTCCGGCAACCAGATGCTGCGAGTGATTGCCGATGCGAAGAATGTATGCGGAATTGCCGAACATTCTGCGTTGCGCCGGAAGAAGCGGCCCGAGCGCTGCACACGAAAGTGATGAGCGCAAGCGTACCATCGACACTTGGGGCGCGGCGGATTTGCGTGACGGTACCGGAGCGAGCACATCAGCTGGATCGCATGTTGTGAGCCCAGCGAGCGCGTATAGGACGACCGTACAGCCGTTCAAAGGCAACCACTCCTCGGAACCTCCGATGCGGTCGGACCGCTTGAAGCACGTGAAATCGACACAACCGGCGGTATTACAGACAACAGACAACATGGACAGGTAAGCGCGCGTACAACCTTGTTCGTTCATGCTGAACCGAAGGGTGGAACCATGATCTGCGAAGGCGCAAGATGGGTCAGCTTTCGAAACTGCACCGCCGGTACGAGAACGCCGGAACGGGAGCCTCGCCTGCTCGTTCCATCGGCCTGCAGGTGTCGCGCTCGAGGATCAGTGGTGACCTAGAATTGCGCAAAAGTGAAGCGCAAACGCACCGTATGCATACGTCGTGACCAGCTTTGGGGGGAACAGGTCCCAGTCGACCCGTTCCAGCTCCTCGTACGCCCGTCGCTCTTCTCCTTCGAGCTCGAACGCCGTCGTGTTCGTCTCTCTCCGCGCCCGCTCGTACTCGAGCATCGAGTAACCCACTGCGGCCCGTGGAACGACCTGGATCCTCGCGCCTTCGATCGTCTCGCCGGCTTTTTTCCGCCGCGAAACCGGGTTCGGGGTCCCGTCCGGCAGAGTCGAGGCGAAAGTCTTCCAGATATCGCTGCACAAGAGGTAGCACTCGCTGTGCGTGTCGGTGCCGTCGAGCGACGTCCGGAAGCGGAGGTTGTGAGGCGGGTGGAACAGCGAGGCGTCCATGACCGTGAGACCGTTGAAGCACGAGTAGACTTGGAACGGCACGAGCGAGTCGTAGCGGAAGCGCGAGTCGGAAAGAGGCAAGACGCGCGAGGGCAAGTTCCAGTCTCCGTTCGGGTACTTGATCTCGTAAAACGGTCTGCGAAGGGGTCCGCCGAGATCAGTCGTACGTCTTCCGAGCTCGAGGAGTGCGACCCGAAACTTACAAGCCCTGCATGTCGCGCGCGACCCACGTGTCGTAGAACAAGAGCGGGTAGTCCGGGTGAAACTCTTTGATCCGAAGCTCTTTAAAGTCCATCCCGCAGCTCATGTCGGCGCGCTGCCGCTCGTGCTGAAGGAGGATCTCGAGGATCTCGGC
Source organism: Rhodotorula glutinis (assembly GCA_037974285.1). Taxonomy (NCBI): domain Eukaryota; kingdom Fungi; phylum Basidiomycota; class Microbotryomycetes; order Sporidiobolales; family Sporidiobolaceae; genus Rhodotorula; species Rhodotorula glutinis. The sequence goes on along the minus strand of JBBPFV010000008.1, from coordinate 59,801 downwards.
TTCGCACAAGTGGACGTCGTTGATGAAGATGACGGCGTCGAACGTGCCGGGCGGTGCGTCGTACATGGGTTGCATGACGACGTTCCGCAGCTCGGCGAGTCCGACGATCCGTTTCCCTTCGACCCAACCCGCTTGCCGGTCCGGGTCGCTGTTGATCGTGAACCCGGCACCGAGCTGGCGCAAGACCTTGGCAAAGAGGTACAGCTGCAGCGGCGTGTCGTCCTTGGACCCGTTCTCGTAGATCGAGATGTGGAACCGCTCGGGCCCGAGAGACGCGATCACCGAGTACAGCGCGCGGATCAAGGCCGGCGCTACGTCACCCGAGTCGAACAGGTTGATCGCGACAAAGTAGGTGCGCTTCCTGTAGCTCTTGTCGCGGAACAAGGCGGCGTACCGGTCTTGCTGGTACGTGTTGAGTCGGCACAGCGGCGTCTTGTGGTTGGCGAGGAGCGGGTCGCCGAGCAAGTCATCGTACGGCAACGCGTGCTCGACGCGGACTCGTTCAGGAATGTCGACGAGCCTCGACTCGGAGAAGCCTTCGAGGCGCTGCGCGAGTCGGACGCGACCGAGTGCGGTTGCGTGAAGGTGGTGCCGAACCGACGCGACGACCAACGCGGCAACCAAGAGGGCGCCCGCTCCTGCCGCGACGAGCCTGACGAGACGTTTTCGCGGCCAGTTTCGCTTGACTGAGCCTGTCGCTGCTGCCCATCTTGCGCCGAGAGACGGACTCAAAGGAGACGGCGGGACTCCGGCGAGGAGCGGTTCCAAGTCGGCCGCGTCGGTCGAGGGTGCCGGCGCGATCGTCGGGAGCGGTGACTCAGCCGCCATAAGACATTTACAGCTTCAGAAATAGCTCCGAAGTGCGGGAGGGGCTGGACCGCGCGCGTTTACTGACGCGCGAGATCACTTGCTCGACGGCAGAAGCTGGCGCACTATCCGCTCTCGGCGGTCTCGCTGTTTTGCACCGCCTCGTTTTCATGTCGATCAGAGGTCTCGTCCGGTCTCGGCTTCCAAGCCGGAGGCGGGCCGAAACCTCGAAATTGAACTTTATTAATGAATGCCCTCGGCCGTCATGTTGAACCAGCTTTCGCGCTCCTCCTAGCTCTCCGCCAGCTGATGCCTACACGCTACTCGTGACATTGTGTGCTGATGTCGTCTGCGCAGCGACCGCTGCTGGGTCACCCGCTCGATTTGACTCCGCTCCCGAGACGGAAACGGCCTTCTTACTTTCTGCGCGTCGCCCTCTTCTCATCGGTCGTAATCATCGTCTCGCTCGCGTTCCTCCAACCCGAACAGCGAAGCAAAGCCTACTCGCGCCTCAGTGCACTTCAAGGATCGAGCGCCTCGTCGCTCGCAGCAGCAAAAGCGGCGCCGGAATACTCCCAGTCGTGCGAGGTCTGCCATGTCGACCCGACCAACCCGCTCTGCCAGTACGGCGAGCACAACATCCGTCTTTCCCGCGCTTTTGAAGGGTCTGGATACCGGTTACAAAGGTTCCTGCGGAAAATGGTCGCCGGCGAGGAGGTTCAGGTCGGCGTCCTCGGGGCAAGCATCACGCAGGGGCACAGCGTCCTGCCGAATGAGCAGACCTGGCAAGTGGCATGGTTCGAAGACCTCCAGAAGGAGTATCCGAACGTCAAGATGCACGTCGGAGCGGTCGGAGCGACAGATAGCCAAGTGCGCGAACGCCGCCGACCGTTCTTGCTCTGCTTCTACTGTGCTAATCCAGGCTGCCTGCCGCACCGCAGTTCTTCTCATACTGCTTCCCCGCTCTCCTTCCGGTGAACGATATCGACTTGTTCCTCGTCGAGCTCGACATTAACAATGAGCCGTGCGTCTGAACTCAGAGAGCTGTTCGCGTGAACAATCGGAAAGCTGAACCTCCTCAATTGCGAACAGGGGCCTTAAAACGCTCAAAGACGACGACGCCCTCATGCGAGGTCTGCTGCAACTGCCGCAGGAGCCGGCAGTCGTGCGGGTCAGGTAAGCCTGGCAGAATAGGGGATACTTTACCCGGGTCTTATAGCTGATGTCTGCTCACCTTGGCGCGTCTAGCTTCTTTGCGACAATCTTCCCCGAGCAAGGACGCGGCACGCTCTCGACCCTGACGACCAGTCAGTTCTTCGACATTCCAGTCATCTCGTGCGTTGTCGCGCTCTCTCCGTCCTGGATCACCCTCGTGGCGGTCCCGTTACGTTCCGCTGACTGAGACGGACGTACAGGATCCGCAACTTCCTGCTTCCACAAGTCATCAAGTACCGCGACTCGGCCGAAGTCATCTTTGGGCTCGATCAGTGGGGCAACCGTGACTACGTGCGTCCCCCCGCTCCGACCGCCAACTGTTCTCGCGCTTACACATCCTTCTATCTGGCAGCGCCATGTCTCGGCACTCAGTCATCGTGCCATGGCCGACATGCTCACGCTGTTCCTCAAGAAGGAGATCTGCGAGGTCAAGAGGCAGGAGCTGCTGCGGTCTGTTCGGAAATTGCCAATGACCGGACCTTGGTGGAAGGAGGAAGACCTCGGCTCAGTTCCAGATATCACGCTCTACGAGTCGGTACGCGCCTATGCTCTCGGCGACTTGGTGTCTTCAAACGCGGGAGCTGACTCGTCCCTTGGCCTGCAGTGGATGAAACCGCTCCCACCTCGCGTCGTCTCGCCTCTCTGTCACTCGACCGTCATCCCGCGGTCACCACTCGTTCCCGTCTCGTACTCTAAGGCGTTCGAACTGGTCGAATGGAACGGCAAGAGCGCGTGGATCTCGTCCGAACCGGGATCGCAGATCCGGCTTCGATTCACCGGCTCCAAGGTCGGCGTATTCGTCTACTCGATGCCGGGACCCGTCACGGGCCATGCGACGGCGAAGAAGAGCGACAAGGAGAAGGAGGAAGCGGCGAGGGAAGCGCCCGGGATGGCGTACTGCTGGGTCGAGGAACCGGGGCAGCACGAGCGGGAACTCGAGGAGGAGAAGGCGCGGTCGCCAAAGGATCGAAATATGGCCAAGCAGCGCATCAAGTATGCGGTGAATACGCATGAACCGAGCAAGGCGGCTTCGGGAACAACGTGAGTCCGCTCTTTCTTGTCGTGTCGAGATGATACTGCGACACCTTCCCCCTTCCTCGAGAGCGGTGCGCTGACTCGAGCTGTACGCGTCTGTAGATTCACCGAGCTCGCGGAAGATCTGTCTCCTGGGAAGGAGCACATCTTGGCGTGCGAAGTCTCTAACGAAACGACGAGCGGAGGGCACAAGTGGCGGTTGCAGGCCATCGCCTCTTTGTAATCATCTGTAGCGCACTTAGTACCCTGCAAAGCTAGAGCTAGACAACTCTCGACGACAGCCTCGGCGTCGGATTGCCAGCTACGTTTCCGGGTGGTCGTCGCCACGGCGACTCGGCGAGCTGCAGTACGCGGAAGCTTGCTCGGCTCTGCTCAGCGCTCAACTCGAGTTCTCGATCAATCGCCCGGGCCGGCGTCGGCCGAGAGAGAAGATGAACTCTCGCTTGCGTGGAGAACGCTGCCATCGCGAGACTATACAAGTGGCTATAACGCAGCGCGTGTAGCACTTCAGGGCTATGGGCGCAACGCCCAAACCGGCACAGAGCGGGTTCGCCGGATCTGCTGCACGATCATGGTTTCGCACAAGTCGAGGGTTGTCGCGTTCGACTGCTTTGCTCCTCACTCTGTGTACGGCCGCCTTTGGCCTTATTCACTATACCCTCAAGTCACCGAGACTCTCGCCCACGCTGTCATTCGCGCCGGTCGCTGCGCAGGTCGCTGCACCCACATTACTGGAACCAACGACGACTTCGTCCTGCGAGGTTTGCCTTCTGGAACCGACCAACCCGCTTTGCCGATACGGCCTCGACAACATTCGGCTCTCCCGCGCGTACGAAGGGTCCGGACACCGTTTGCGCAAGGTGTTGCGGCGAGCGCTCGCCGGCGACGAGATCGGGGTTGGCGTTCTCGGCGCGAGCGTCACGGCTGGGCACGCTGTGTCGCCCGGCGAGCAGAGATGGGAGGACCGATTCTTTGAGGACTTCCAGCGGTTCTTCCCCAACGCCAAGATGCACGTCGGCGCCGCACCGGCAATGGACAGCCAGGTCAGTGACCGGTCTTGATGGGGTTATTTGCCGCAAGCCTGACCTGCCCAGCGTGCAGTTCTTCACCTACTGTGCTGGAGCCATGATCCCGACCGACCTCGACATATACCTTGTCGAGCTCGATATCAATAACGACGTGTCGGTTGACCAGGTCTCTACTTCCGTTTAGGCCTTTCGACTAACACCTGCTCTGCCGATCAGGTCTTTAAACACAATGCAAAGCGACGACGCACTCATGCGGAGTCTTCTAGACCAGCCACAAGAGCCTGCAGTGCTCCGAGTCAGGTCGGTACTTCTTTCGGATTGGCATGAGAAAATGTGGCTGACGCTCTGACCGCTTGTCCCCTCATGTACAGCGTCTTCACGCTTCTCTTTGACGAGCTTGTGCGAGGCGCGTCATCAGGTCTCATTACGAGCCAATTCTTCGATGTTCCAGTCATCTCGTGCGTTTTCACATGCCCAAAGAATCTGGGTGACTAAGGCTTAACAGGTTGCACGAGGTGCTCACCTCGACTTTCTTTCCCGCAGCTTACGCGGCTTCATGCTGCCATACTTGATTCACCACCGAGAGAAGGCACCGGAAGGGTTCGGGATCGATTACCTCGGCACCACAGATTATGTGCGCGACCCTGCTTCGGTGTCAGCCCACACGCCCTGGAACTGACATCCAGAAGCACTCTGCAGCGCCACATCTCTGCGCCTGTCCACCGTACTCTCGGCGACATGCTCTCGCTCTTTGTACAAAAAGAGATTTGCGAGACCCGCAGGCGAGCAATTCTCGACCCGGCCGGCCTCCCGCTCACTCGCGGACTCTGGCTCGAGGAAGACGACCTTGGACGCGTGCCCAATCAGACATTATGGAGCTCGGTGAGGCACGCATACGACAGGGCAAGCAGATTGGACCTGTGCTGATCGCCACGAGCGCCGCACAGTGGCTCCGACCCGCTGAGCCTCGACAAATTACTCCGCTATGCCACTCTCTCGGCAGCCCGCGGTCGCCGTTCACCCCTCTGTCGCACTCAAAAACGTTCAAGATTGAGGAGTGGAACGGCAAGACCGCTTGGATGTCTTCTCTGCCCGGTTCGCAGATTCGGATGCACTTCACCGGTTCTCGCGTCGGCCTCTTCGTGTACATCTCGAACGGCGGGAACCCGGAAGAGCAGAGCGATGATCCGGCAGTACGTCGGCGGCACGCGCCAGGAAGCGCGACATGTTGGATCGAGGATGCCGCGCGCGGTCAAGATGACCAAGGTCAGGGAGGGGAGACCGACACATTCGAAGTCGACTCCTACCTGCCAAGTAGACGCGCATCGGGTTTCAAGTGAGTCCGGCCTGCTCGAGTGCGAATCTTTTCAACTGACGCCTGGCATGCCAGCTTCGTCGAAATCGCGGACGACCTCGCCCCGGGGGAACACATCCTCGCCTGCGAGGTCTCGAAAACGAGCTCGAGCGGCGGATACAAATGGCGCCTACAGGGAATTGCATCATACTAGAGATCGAGAATGCGCTATAATACGGCACGGAGAAGGCGGAGAAGGCGATCCAGTGCGGCGAGCTGCTACTTTCCGCTTTCCGCTTTCCGCTGATCCCGCTTGCCCTGCTTACATAGTCGTGCGAATTGTGCCACATATCCGCTATGACCTCGATAATATTCGCATGTGTCGAGCCTACGAAGGATCAGGACATTGCCTTTGCGATGTTTTGCGCCGAGCCAGGGCGCCGGGCCTATCTTCCGGGGAGCACGCGCTCGTCTGCGAAGTTTCGCACGCGACGAGCAGCGGAGGTCACAGGTTTCGTCTACACGGGATTGCATCGCTGTGAAGAGTGTCTTTGCCCCTCGTCTACAGACCGCCAAAGATTGCGTCCTCGATCGCTTTGCGCTGCTCCTCGAAGTAGAGCTTGACACCCGGCGCCGGCGTCGCCATCGCCTCGCGGCCAACGTACTGGAGTTTGCGCGACTTGGGGATGATCTGCTGCAGACGCGGCTGCACGAAAATCCAGGCACCCGCGTTTTCCGGTTCGTCCTGAGCCCACATGACCGACTTGGCCGAAGAGAACGGCTTGAGTGCTTTGGTAAGAGCCTCATAGGGGAACGGAGAGATCTCCTGCTCCGTTCAGAGATCGTCAGCAAGTATCGCGGCTTTCAGCACGCCGCACGGAAACGGGAGAGGACTTGCCTCGACGCGGACGAAAACGACGCGGCCGTCGAGCTTGCGTTCGGAGCGTTGCTTCGCGAGGTCGTAGTGCATCTTGCCCGAGAGTAAGACAACACGCTCGACCTTGCTCGGCTCGGCGACCGACTCCGTCAGGACCGGTTGGAAAGAAGTGCCTTCGCTCATGTCGGAGAGAGGAGACGCCGCAGCCTGCTCGAAGGTGCTCATTAGCTGCACGGCTCTTTACCGTAACAGCAGCGACAGTAACTCACAGGAAGCCGCAAAATTCCCTTGGGCGAGAAGACAACAAGAGGTTTACGGTACTCGCGCTTCATCTGACGGCGGAGCAGGTGGAAGTACTGCGCTGCGGTCGTGACGTTGACGAGGTGCATATTCGGCACGAACGCCTTATCACGCGACAGCGGTTCGTTCGTCAATTGGAGGAACCGCTCGATGCGGGCGCTGCATATGTAAGGCTTGTCAGACAGGACTAGCTTGCGGCGAGGTAAAGAGATAACGCAGGCTCACCTCGAATGTTCGGGTCCGGCGCCGTCATAGCCGTGCGGGAGCAAGAGGGTCATTGCGCTCTGCATGCCCCACTTCGTTTCGCCGCTGCCGAGGAACGTGTCGAGCATGATTTGCGCGCCGTTGTTGAAGTCGCCGAACTAGCGGGATGGCGTCGGTCTGTCAGCTGGCCGAAACGTTGCTCATGTCTTTTTCGAAGGGCTCTCACCTGAGCCTCCCAGATTGGCAAAAGCTTTGGCGTTACCCAGGCGACGCCCTGCTCGAAACCAACGACGGCATACTCGGAGAGCGGACTGTTGACGACTTCGAACGTGCCGCAGTCGCCAGCTGACTCGGCGGGTGACAGCGGGGACGACCTGAGCGTTTGAAGCGGGACGGCGGCGCGCTCCGATTTTTGGTCCGTCAGGATGGCGTGGCGTTGCGAGAAGGTGCCCTGTCCGAAAAGATTCGCGTCAGAGCGACGTCTTGGTGCCTTACATGCCCATCGGGTGACTAACGCGACCGCTGTCCTGCCCGCAAAGGCGCACGTGGTACCCTTCGACGAGCAGAGAACCGAATGCGAGCGCCTCGGCGGTTGCAAAGTCGAGCCCTTCGCCCTTCTCGAGCGATTGCAGGCGCTTCGCCATGTGCATCTTGGTTAAACGAGGGTGCACCGCCTGTGGAATGGGAGATATACTGGTCAGAGTGGCCTGTCGTCTCGCTTGAAGCGCGTAACTCACCATATCTTCGGGAACCTGGACGCTCCGTTCGCCAATCTCGCGCAGGACCTTGGGATCGAAGCCCGTCTCGACTTCCTTCTTGAACTCGCCTTCAGTCGGCCAGCGCATTTCACTCCATCCTCGCGGCATCTCGAGCTCAGGCGGCGTGAATTTTTCCGGGTCGGCGGCGGCGAGCGCCTCGTCAAGCGAGGCAAAGTGGTCCTTCCGGAACGACTCTGCTTCGGAAGCCGAGATGATCGAATCGGACACGAGTTGCTGCTCGTACAGCTTGGCGACAGATCTGTTATCGATCGACGGGTCAACGACAACTCGCAAGCTCGGCAACTGTGGGTTCGCTACTGACGGCAAGTCCTTGATCTTGCTGTACATCATGGGCGAAGTGAAGCCGGGCTCGTCGAGCTCGTTGTGACCGCGACGGCGGTACACAACAAGATCCTACGAATGAATGATCCTCAGTCAATCGAAGGACCTCAGTCAATTCGGAGGACAAGGCGGAGCTCACGATGACAACGTCCTTGCGGAACTTTTGCTGGTACGCCAGAGCAAGCTTCATCGCGCGTGCGACGTCGTCGACCTTGTCTCCGTTGACGTGCAGGATCGGTGCCGAGATCATCTTGGCGAGATCGGTCGCGTAGAACGACGACCGGCTTTGGACGGCCTGCTCGATACATGCAGAGTTTGTCAATCACGAGACCTCCCTTTTCGGTGCAAAGGACAGCAAGAGCGAGACTTACCGGCGTCGTGTAACCGAGCTGGTTGTTGACGACGAGATGGATCGTCCCTCCCGCGTTGAAATGCGGCAGGCTCGCCAAGTTGAGCGTCTCGGCGACGACGCCCTGACCTCCGAACGCCGCATCTCCATGAATCGCCAGCGAGAGCACCTTACTTCCGAGCTCGTACGGCTCGCCGGCCGCTTGGGCTTTCAGGGACCCGAGCGGGACTTGGAGGCCGCGAGCAAAGCCGAGCGCGACGGGCGTGATCGTTTCGAGGTGAGACGGGTTCGGGAGAAGGTGGACCGTCATGGGATCTGAGGGCGTCGAGTTGGACTTTGACCGAGTAGACGTGGGCTGGTACTGAGTTGATAGGAACAGGTGCGAGAGGACGTCGTCGGTGAATTGCGAAGCCGGCAACGACGGCGGCAAGGTCGGCAGGCCGCGCATCTACGGATCGAGCGCATGAGCTGTCAGGATCTTGAGCTTTGTCCGTCATGCAAAACTGTGCCACTCACCTTGCGAACCAGCAAACGCATGTCGAGGTCGAGCAATTGGGTCAACAAGTTGAGCCTGCCGCGGTGCGGCATCCCGACGACGATATCGTCGACGCCGACCTGCTTCGCCTCGGCCAGTACAGTCGCGACGGCCGTCATCATACTCTCTCCGCCTTCGAGGCCGTACCGCTTTACGTTCGGGAACCGTTTCGCGCACCACGCGTCGAAGCCTTCGGATTTCGCCAAGAGTTCCCATTGGGCGCGTTGTTCGGCCCGCGAGATGGGAACGGCATGAGACTGTTCGAGGAGCGTCTCGAGGAAGCGACGCTCGTGTTTGCTCGGCATGTGCATGAACTGGTAGGGCAGGGTCAGCTTCGTCGTTGGCAAAAGTGAGCGAGAGCGGTGACGGACCTCGTAGGCGACGCCGCCGCAGTAGACTTCGGCGAGTCGAGCTGCAATCTCGTCGATGGAGCGCTCGGGACCTTTGCCGTCCTGCGGGAAATCGAGGATCCCCGTCACGTCGAGTTTGCGTTCGTTCGCCGCCGAGTCGTTCACGGCGGGCGGGACCGTCTCGCTGATAAACTCTTCCCTCGCTGGGGTCGCCGCTCCGAGTCCGTACCGCCTCGGGTCGAGCGCGGGCACGACGGGCCTCTGGGCCAAATCGAGCGGGTCGAGCAACGCCGCGCGGTGACCGTGCCTCCTATAACTCTCGACGAGGCGGAGCAAAGCGGCGTTCCGGACTCGGTTCTCGAGTTCGGCGGGCGTGAACTCGGGCACGGTGAACTCGCGCGGTGATTGATAGCCAAAGATGCCGCGGTCATGGAGCGACCGCCGGGTGCCGCTGATTACCGTCGGGCGGGGTAAACGGTAGTGAGAGGACGTGCTGCCGAGGGGCAGCTTGCGAGTATAGCTTCGGAGCATGCCGTCGTCGTCGTCGTCTGTAGATGGTGTGTGTGTGTGTCTGTGTGCTCAGCTAGACTCGAGCGTCTGTACGAAAGGCGGAGAGACGAGGTGCGTGACCTTGGTCGTCGCCTCAGTTCGGCCCGATGCCGAACCCAAAGTGGGGCCGCAACGGCGGCAAAGCCGACAAACTCGCAGCCAAGGGGAGGCGCTGAAGCGGTCTCGCCAGGAAAAGGTGCAGATCCCACGGAAGCTCGCAGCAGCCTACTTGGAGCGATGCATGCGCAGAGAGCTCTTCGTTCGAAGCTAGTATCGCCTCTATCGGCCCGTAGAGTCTATCGAGGACAAGCTCTGCCTGAGCTGTTCCTGCACGAGCCAATCGACCGAGGGCGCCTTGTCTAGGTCGCTTGGCGACTTTCGAAGGGACGAGAGCAGTCGTGGCGGAACTGTCTGCATGTAAAGCATTGCGCTTGAATAGCTGTGTTCTCGTATGCAAGCGAGTGAGAGAAAGAGTCTGCCGAAAGTATTCTCGTGATCGACTCTGTTCGGCGAAGAGGAGGAGGAGCAGCAGCGGCGTCATCGTTCAACTCGTCGCCCTTACCTCGATCCGTACAGTTTCCAGTGTGCGTACAGCAGCAGGCAGCTTGACCTTTTGTGAAGGGTCGCGCACCTGCAGCGCTGACTCGCGCCCCCCACTCGCCGCCGACTACAGAGAATGTCGTTCCTCGACAAGTTCAAAGCGACCGCAACCCGAGTCGGCACTCAGGCGACCGCGTTCGGGCAGACAGTCGCTCGCGAAGCCCAGACGGGGAGCCAAAAAGCCCTCACCAACTTCAAACTCGAGAACGAGGTGCGTGTTGGCCAGGGTGTCGTGGTCCGTCGTCCCGGGGCTGACCTTTGTGTCTCTGCGTCGTCGTAGTGCGAAAAGTCGGCCAAGATCCTCGCGAGCTTCCTCGCCAACCCACAACACCCGGAGAGCGCCTTGAACGCGATCCCGAAAGAGGTCCTCGCTCGCGCCAAGGGGTGCGTTCCACTCCCGCTCGACTATCTGTTCGTACAACACCTGACCCCTCACTACGCCTGCCCACGTGCACAGCCTCGCCATCTTTACGGTCCTCAAGGCCGGCTTTGTCTGGTCCGGCAAGGCCGGTTCGGGAGTCGTCATCGCCCGCCTCCCCGACGGGACCTGGTCCGCCCCTTCCTGCATCGCCACTGGCGGCGTCGGGTTCGGCCTCCAAATCGGCGCCGACTTGTCCGAATTCGTCGTCGTCCTCAACTCGGAAGAGGCCATCTCGGCGTTTGCCAAGGGCGGCAACCTCACTATCGGAGGCAGCTTGGCGGCCGCGGCGGGACCGATCGGAGTCGGAGGAGCGGTCAACACGGCCATCTTGAACCCGGCGCCGATGTTTACCTACTCGAAGAGCAAAGGCTTGTACGCTGGAGTCAGCCTCGAGGGAACTGTCCTCGTTGAGCGGGTACGCATTCCCCCCGGATCGTTCTCGCTTGCGTTGCTGCCGCCGCAGTCGGACTCGAGAGCTGACTGGATACAGCGAACCGCGTTTGTAACGCACAGAAAGATGCAAACGAGGCGTTCTATGGCCAGTGTGAGTTTTGCCGAATTGACGCTCTTTGAAAGTCCAAAGCTGATTCAAGCCCTTTCCACTCCGTAGCGATCCCGGCGGTCAGCTTGCTCAGGTGCGCGAGAGGGCGATGCTTTGTTGGTTGACGAGTGATGATCCTTGCTGACATCGATACACATGCACAGCGGCAAGGTCCCGCCTCCTGAGGCAGTGAGTCGGCATCACATCTCGAGACTCGTCTCTCAGCGTGAATTGACTCAATGTGCTCCGGTGTGCAGGCCTCTGCTCTGTACGAGACGATCGAGGCGGCCGAATCAATTGACGAGTCTGGCCTGCCCGACTCGGCGTACGTCGTCCCCGAAGGGACCGTCGGCGGGTCAGCGCCGCTGCACAAATCGACGTCGGCGACGAGCGCGAGTTCGGCAACAGGCGCGACGGCAGGGGCTGGACAGTCAGGGTCGGCACCGGCGGCGCAGTCGCAGCAGATCTTTGACGCGACGGGTGCGCACTGAAAGGGCGACCAGTTCGCAAGTCGCGAGCGACACGAGCGCCGACCTCTGTAAAGTTCTTTGGCCTCTTTTCACGTGTACCTCTCTTCCATGGGTCTCCCAACTGTATATCCGTTACTTGCTTTTGACTGTGCGCCCGAATGCCATGTTGGTGATTGGCTGCGGGTGAGCGAGTTGCGATTGCGCGCGTTTTGATTGGCTCTCAGGTTCGCACCGCCACTTTGTCCTGGAACAGCTTCCGAAAGGTTCGCATCCTCGCCGAGACCTGCAGTAGGAGCTCGTGGGCCGGCGTTGCTCCCTCTCGTGTTCCCCTTTTCCACACTCACTCAGCCTCGTACCAGCGCCCATCCCTTCTTCTCAACTCAGAGCCTCACCCGCTTGTCGCCACCCCACATCGCTTCCCATCTCGCCGAACTCCCAATCCTTGTGCTCGTACCGCCATGTCTACGGTGAGTCGTCTCTGCCTACTGCGACGATAGTGCAGACTGCGGCGGCGGGAGGTGTGTGCGCGACGTGTGCTACAGAGACTGACATCCGCTCCTTGTCGCTCTTGCAACTCGTGATCTCCCCGTCGGCGCGCCCGCCAACGTTGTTCCTTCTTCTCTCCTCGCTCCTTTCGCTCGATCAATTTCCCTCACGCACGCTCGACAGCAACCGACTCAAATCCTCTGCGGCGTCAACTGCGCCTGCGCCCCCGTTTCGGCTCCCTCTCCCGCCGTCTCCAACACGGCGACCAAGTCGTGCTCGGCGCGCGAATCGTGCTCGTACGCTCAGTCGGGGCAGTGCGCGTGCGGCCAGAGCGCAGACGGGAGCTGCGCGGCCAGTCGAGCAAAGCAAGGGTGCGCAAAGGCGAAAGAGGTGCGTCCGCTTAATGATCCTGAATCGGAGGAGAGTCTTTCGTCCGGGAGCTGACTGGTGCTGACTATTATCGCTTGACGAATGTACAGGGTCAGTGTGACTGCCCGGCGGGAACCTGCAAAGCGGCCGAGTCGGCGCGGTCGGCGTGCTCGCAAAAGTCATCGGGAGCGTGCGACTGCGCCCCGGGCCAGTGCAAGAGTGGTACGTTTCGCGGCGGCGTGCTCAGCCTGTCTGTGACCCCTTTCGGTGGAAGCGAGAGGATGCTGACTGTTGCACTACGCCAATTTGACGTACAGCCGGCTACGCGGCATGATTCGGCGGTGCACTTTCCCCTCGCTCTCCGCTTCCCTGACTGGTCTACTTCCCCTTGATTGGGCTGATTTGATGTAGCATACATGTGTCATTTACATACTCATTCATCTCGCACTCGGCCGTAAGACGGCCGCTCCCTGAAGGGCTGCCCATAGTGACGGACTTTGCTCTCCCAGATCGCTCTCGAACCTCGACAGCGCTTCTCACATTCTTAGATAAAGCCACTCGAAATCAAGCAAACCAATGGTATCGGATTTACAAGGGGAGAAGAGATTAAGAGCTTCGGTACGACGACGACGAATCGTTAGAAGAAAGTGACTGGCATCGGGCGCTGGAAGGACCTCCGCAAGCTCGACCGGGGTATAGCGGTCGCTTAGTACTTCTATATACAGTGTACGAGAGGGTGTCAGCTAGTGAGGACAAGTTGATTCAGGGCGCCGGGAGGACGCACGAGAATGATGTAGCTGTGAAGGCGAAGGGATGAAGAGTTTGGTCAGCTTGAGCTCGCAGTCTCTGTGGTTTTCGGTGTCGACAGCAGCATCGTGGCAGTAGCACGCGAAGCGCAGTGAGGCTGTTTCAGGCGACAGAGAGCCCGGAAGGCGGGAAACGCACAGCGCGTGAACTGCGAGTTTGCCCGAGAGTCAGCGCGCGCTCCGGACCGCAAATTGGAGGGTATAGAGACTCGCTGATACCCGGGATGAACCCCAGGATGGTAAGGAGGACGTTAACTGCGCGCGGGAGAGCGAGTAGAGAGCGTCAGGAAGCGTTCCGAGGCGTTGGAAGACCGAGGCGGGTTGTTCTCACTCCAGAAGTCGGCGTTCTGCGACCGGACCGGGGTCAGCACAAGATCTGAGTACTATAGACTCGCTGTACTCACGCATCCAACCTCGAGGAAGACACCGAGAGGCGGCTGTTTGAGACGGGAGAGTTCCGAGTCAGCTTGGGGCTTGAGAAGGTCACGCCTCGCTCGTGGCTCGGAGCGTACGAGGATGATGGCAAAGATGATCTTGCAGATGTCGGAAGCGGTGAACGGCATGGTTGCTGGTTCTGTATGTAGAATCAAAGGAGATCGGATCGACGGGACGGACAGCGAAAGCGAGATGACGACGGAGGGTGGCGGGTCGTAGAGGAGAGTGAGAGCTCGGTCAGCACAGTGGGTCTCGGAATGTACTTCTCGAGCTTTAAGATAGCGACTGACGAGTGAGGTGACGATGTAGTGGTAGAAGGGAAAACGAGCAAGGAGAGACCCAAGACTCTGTTACGCAGCTGCGCAACTCAAAAGAGGGATGACGCGGGCTACGACGAGAGCGAGGCTGGCTTACCCGCGGCCGGAGGAGCCGCCGGCCGCCGACGCTGCTGGGCGCGAGCACCGCCTCACGCGCAGCGCAGCGTAGACTATGTTAGTTCCTCCTGTCCGAGTCTGCTTGTACCCCACACTGAACGCTCTCAAGTGTCTCATCTCGGCTCTTTCAGCGTGGAGAAATTTAGCGCAACGCTGTCGTCGCCGAGGACTCGCGCTAAAGGGCACACTTGCAGACAGGGGCACGCTTGCAACAGAGACGCAGACTTGCAGGTAAAGATGTTCTCTTGCTCTTGCTGAGCCAAGTCCTCGACTGTCTCCGGAAAGACCATGCCCGCCGTGCTGCCGAGGCAAAACGTGACGACGTCGACCAGCGTCAGTTCGACGGCGCTCACCGTAACTCTCGCCAACTCGTTCGCATCTCGATTCATCCCTTCACCGACGCCGACGACGACAATCTCAGCCGACTCGAGCTCGTCTCAGACCGTCATAGACGTTTGGCAATACCGTCAGTTCCACTCATCCTCGCGCGAGAAAACCTTATAATCTCGGAAAAAGGCTCGGCAAGCTGACCCCAGTCGCGCGTCATGCAACGGAACGACTGCAGTGATCCTCGCTTTCGTCGTCTTCCTTGCGGGTTGCTTGGTCGGGACCGTCTTCATCTTCCGGAACAAGGCCAAAGCAGCGCGCGCCAGACGGGCGGCGCGACTAGCGGCCGAAGCGGAAGCTGCGAACCGGAGCGACGCGGGCGACACGGACGACGACCGTTCAACCCGTCGGGGCAGCTTTGCTTCGAGTCGCCCTGACTCGGAATACGCACTCGAAGACGGCGAAGGAGACGAACTCAGTATGGTCGAGATCCGATCGGTCAGGAGCGGCACGACGGCGCCGCCTGCGTACCGAGAACGGCCGCGGTCCGCCGGGACTGAGACTTCAGCGACTGTGTCGACGAACACGACGGCCGAGCGGCCACCCAAAACGCGGACCCTGTCGAGCCGCCTGTCACGAACCGCATCTGCGATCGGTTCCTTCCTGACAAAACGCGTCCAGCCCGGTCTTGGCGGGAACAACGTTTCGACCGACGAGCTACAGACCCGTGCCGCCGAAGCGCAACTCGAGGCCGCGCGAAACCGCCGGAACCCTTCTCGCCGGGCGTCGGCGTCGTCTTCCATGTTCGCCTTCTCGCCTCGCCGCGCCTCTTCGAGTTCGGACGTCTACCCTCCAGCTTCCCCTTCGCGCAGGTCGCGACTCCAATCGGAACCACCCAGCGCGGAAGCGGTCGATCAAGTCCGAAATGTCCGTCGCGCGCTGAGCGATGCCGGACTCTTGTTCGCGCCGCCGAGGTCATTGTCCGATCGTCGGTTGAGCGGGACCAGCGCAGTCGGCTCTCGACCAGCTGTCCTCGTGACGATGCACGAAAACCGCCAACGTCAGGACGAAGCGGATGAAGCGGCCGAGCGCGAAATCTACCGTCAGGAACGGCGCGACCGGCGGAGACGAAGGCGCGAACGAAGTAGGCAGAGGCTCGAAGACGAGGCCGGTCTGCCGACGTACTCGCGGCAAGCGGCGGAAGGAGATGTCGTGCTGCAGCGAGCCGACGGCTGGAAATCCGACGACGACGAGGAGGAGGAGGCGGATGCGGAGGAGGCGGATTCGCTTGATGCGCTCGAAGATGCGATGCGAGCTCGAAATCGGCGGGCAGAGCCGACACAGGTACTGCCGGACGATCCGGCAGCTCTCATTGTGGCATCCGTCCAGGCTACACCACCGGTACAGATAGAGGACCCGCGCATCCGATCATCAGACGGCGAATCGCTCCGTTATTGTCAATAAACGCGCTACCTGAGTACCATCGGCAGGGCTTCGCGTCCGGGCCTTGCGTCGCGGCTGGAAATGATCTTGGCTTGATGACAGGAGGTCATTGTCACGAATGAGAGACGAGCTCAGGCCTCTTCCATGTTCGCTTCCCCGGATATGAGCACGCACCTCGACTTCCGTCAGCAACGGTCCACCGGTCTGCTCGCACCCGGAGCGTTCGTCGCGCGCCCTGTCCGGCTCGCCGTGTCCGCCGGACGACGTAGACCTCCTCTCTTCTTTCTGCTTCGTCCGCTTACTTGACGGGTCACCCCGCCGTCCATCTCGCAACGCCGTCTAAGGCGTTTCGACTGCTTCTCTCTATTCCTCGACCGCTAAACTATCACTATGCTAGCTCGCCTCGAGCGTACCTTCCGGAAGCGAGGCGCGATCCGCCTTGAAGAGACGGACGTCGGTTCCGCCGCCGACGAGAAGCAAGTCCTCCCTGTCAGTACGCGGGCAGATGCTCAGACGATCGATCCCGGATGCTCCGGTGAGTACAATCTGCGAGACCTATCTACCAATCAAGCTGGGGCTGACGATCCGAACACACCTCGCAGACCTCGAATTGCTCTGCCAATCCATCCTGTGAGTCTACGGCGAGCTTTGCGCAGGGGATCAAGCCTGTGGTCGAGCTAACAGTCACGCGTCCTCGCAGAGCTTCAGCGTGGATCCTCTTTTGTCGCAGCCTCGTCGGCGTCGACAGAGAGCCAACGGACTATGCGATGTACCGCCGCCTTGTGAACGCCCTTTTAGCGATCCCAGTTATCGTCGGCTGTGCTGCGGCATTCGCCGTCATACAGGATCAGCCGAGGCGCGGCTTCTTTGGTAAAGCAGCTACCGTGATCTGCGCCATAGGTGAGCGTGTCTCGCCGGCGTGACCGAAGGGGCGTGACAAGCGAGCTGATCATGAAGCCCGCCAGGCGCGCTCGCCCTCCCGTGGACCCTCGTCATTTCAGAGACAGCATCCTGGCTGAGCGAGCTCCGCCTGCTTGCCTTTGGGGGCGTCGGTACGTAGCCCCCACATGAGATGGTCTGCGCGGCTCGACGTAGGCGCAGTCGCAGCTGACCAGTCCGGCTCCTCCGAACAGGTCTCGTGCAACTGTCGATACTACTTGCGTTTGTTGCACACAGGCTCGGGCGTGGAGTCTCAACCATGAACTGACTACGAGAGCCGATTGCAGCATTGCGGATCCCGTTCCTCGTGAGCAGCTGGACGCCGGGATTCGGACAAAGCACAAGCGATGGAGGCGATGGACAGCTACATGGTCGTATCGACCGAGTAAAGACACGAGGTTACGGAGTAGAGTCGAATGCACACATGCGCAATCCGCAGATTCCTTGTTTTCCGGATTGCTCGCAGAAGCACAAGAGGAAATCCGGCGGGTCCGGCCGGCGCTTTCGGTCGATCCTTCGAGTCCCTGGCAAATTCTCATTCCGCTTGGCACGTGAGGTTTCGCCGGGTCCGCCATGAATGGGATTCCGGGCTGAAACAATGAGTTTCAGCCCGATCACGCGCCTGGTGAAGGTTCGACGCGTTCGACTCCTCCGTGGACCGCCCGGAAATGCGAAATCCAGAGCAAAGAAAGTAATCGCGAGGTGCTGGCGACCTTGCTTGCTTGCAATCCTACACATCTCCGATGCTCGCACTCGTCAACGCGCTCATGGAATCGGTGCTCCGCCGGAGAGGAGGTGCGATTCGGCTCGACGAGAAGGCCGACGCTGCGGACTGGTCCTCGGCGGAGAAGGATTTTAGATGTACGGCGCCTGACAGCATCTGCGTCGACCGACAAGCGACTACTGCGTCCGAGGACTCGACGGGTGCGCCGGCACGCTGTTCCAACGCTCTGGTCCAAACATTGCTCATGCCCCTTCGAAATAACAGTGTCCGACGTCCTTACGTGGTGTGCGCTGTGAGTGCTGAAGTGCAACTCCGCGTACATGGAAGGCCTGGCGCTGACATTCGGCATGGCAGCATCTGCGGCTGGCTCGAAGGCCTCCGGTACCTGACAAAGCTGGACGACGGCGGCGCCCGATACTTGCTCCGCAACGAGACTGCTGCGATCCTCGTCGTCCCGTTGCTCGCCGCCTGCATCGCTGCTGCTGCTGCATCAGCGACAGCGCCATCGTTCCGTGTTCCTCTCTCATGGGTCATCCGCGTATGCAGCACAGGTCGGTCGACGGCTGTTTTGGCTCTTGCGCGCGCCTGTCATGTATCGACCGAGGCCATCGACCTGCAGGTGTTTTCGCTTTGCCGTGGATCTTTACAAAGCTCTGCGTCGACGTCGGCAATCAATGGAGAAGCGCGAGCATTGTATTCGGGCTGTGTGCGTCGTCTTTTTGACCAAAGATTCAGCATTCAGCCCGGCTGATCGGCTTTCCCCTTCGTTACGCAGTGGTCTATCAGCTCGCACTCATCCTCTGGTACGACACTCTGCTGTGTCAGTCCGCATTTGTACGACACTGACGGAGCTCCGTGCGCAGGTCGCACACTCTCCGAGAAGAATGGCAAGTCTTGTCTGAGCAGGCCAACCCGACCAGGGTGCCCGAATTGCCGACGAGGTCATGACGTCCAGGCTTGGCCGCATACACCTGTAACACCTGTAAAGTATTGCATTCATCCGGCATCCCGGGCTCACAAAAGGTCGGAAGCGCGAGGCCGCGCGCTTGCTACGCGGTTGCTACAGCCTGCACGCGCAAAAGCCGCCGTCGCAAAGCATGGCTACCGGCATGGGCGGTACGATACGCTCAGTGCGTGCTCGGCGCGAGCCCGCTTGCAGTCGCGTGCGCCTCGCGAGACGTTTTTTTCGAAATGAACCTTCTCAAGGGCCGCTCGTCGAGAAACAGCGTCGGCAATATGCCTTCCACTGCGCGAGCTCACTGTTCCGGTTGGTGCTGCGCATAACGAGGAAGGGACAGCAGATGAAATGCGTCTTGCAACGAGGGAAGACCGTGCTCCGAACTACCGCGGTTTCCTCTCCTGCATCCCACCGAGAATCGGCACCGCAGGCGTTCCCACGAGCGCCTTCAGTGAGGACCCTCGGGGCGCCACGGCCCCTATGACCGCTCCTCCTGGGTTAGGAACGGCCGGGGGAAAGTCTCCGCCTTCGCCTTGACCCTGCAATGGACTGCCCGGCGCATACGCATCGTAAATCTCGGACGCGTCAAAGCTCTTGTCCGACATGGCTGAAGCACGCCGCTCCCGCATTGTGGCTGACGAGGCAGAAGTCGAGGACGCCATGTAAGACGGATCGACCTGCGATCCGTTCGAGAGCCGGCGCGGATTCGGCATCCCAGGTGATCGGTCGCTGTAATCCGGATCGGGGCCGCATGAGCCAGGCGGCGACCGGCTCGGTGGGTACGAGTCGCGGAAAGACTCGGCGGCTTGCCAATCGGGATCGGCCGAGCGATTCGATTGGGCATATGGATCGTGGCCATGCGTGATCGGATACATCGACGCAGGCGCTGACGCCTGTCCGGGCGATCTTGCCGTCGGCTCTGCCGTAGTCGAACTGAGCGGAGGCGCAAAGAAGCCTTTCATGGGCGGAGCAGCGGGCGCATTGCCAGTCTGCAGAGGCGCGTATTGCTGCTCTTGCTGCTGCTGCTGCTGCTGTCGCTGTTGTTGCTGATATCGATGCTCTTCGGCCAGCTGCTGGTTTTGAACTTCGTAGTTGACCACTCGCACGGGCGTCTCGGCGGTCCGGCCGCTGCGACCCGGTTTGCTCAGCCCGGTCCGTTTCTGCGATTCCCGTGATGGCGACCGCGCGTCGCCAGACGCGCTCGAGTTCGGCGGCGGCGGAGCATTCGAAAATTGCTGTTGCTGTTGCTGCTGCTGCTGCTGCTGTTGCGCCCGCATTCCAGGGATCGGAACGGGAGGTGCCGCTGGAATCGGCGGCGTAGTCGGCTTCTGGATCAAGCCGAGGTACCAGACTAACGTCGAGCGGACGAGTCAGCATACAACGAGGAGTTCAAGGAGAGCAGCGGAGCGATACGCACACATGAGGTTCGAGATCAAGACCTGCTCGTACAGCGGTCGCCTCGGGTTCGCGAGCTTGATGTGGCTAAGTCGGTACACCGCCCGCTCGACGTGGATCGGCAAGCGGTAAAAGTTCGCGTATTGACCGTTCGGTAGAAGGACGCCCGAAGCGGTTGGCGGTGGTGGCGGAATCTTCGGTTCGGGAGGCGGCGAAGGTGCACGCGGCGGAGGACGCTCGTGGTCGTCGCGGTTCTTACGACCAAACAGGCCGCCGAGGAACCCGCTCCCCTTGTCGGGAGACGACGTCGCCGAGTGTTCGTCTTTGCTGCGCCCCTTTCGCTTGCTCTTGTCGTCATCGCGACCGAGTCCGAGCCGCGCCCAGCCCGACTTTTTTTCTTTGCCTGACGGTTTCGGCGACTCGGACCGGCTCGACGGTGGAGATGGCGAAGGCGAGGGAGACTTTTCACGTTCATAGGTCGGGAGCGGAACCGCCTGTGGCGGCGGGACGTCGTTGAACGGCTGCCGCGAGAGGTGTTGCGGGTGGACATGATATTGGGGTTCCGGAGGCGGGGACGGCGTCGGAGACGGCGCGGCACCCGCCGACAGGTTGTGCGTCGCCCAGTCGTAATCGGCGGAAGCGGGCGAGACGGTCGCAGGTCGCTGAGGGAGCGCGGGCGGCGACTCGTCTCCTGCTGGCAGAGGCAGCGGCGGCGCAGGCGCGACGACTGCAGCAGGCGGCGGCTGTTGTATCGGTGTGACCAGCGAGTCTGGTTCTTCGTACACGACGGACGGGTGCTCGCTCGGCATTGAGAACTCGATGTGCTGGTTGTCCGAACTCGCCGAAGGCGACGGCGCCGGAACTTCCGCCACCGGCGTCGCATCTGATTCGGCAGATGGTGGCGGCGCTCTAGTCCCTCGAACGTGGTCTTCGTGGCTCTCGTAGCTGACGCTGTCTTCGACGCTGTGACCGCCGGCCGATAGGTTGTCGTCCTCGATCGTGCCGCCGTACACCGACGAGCTCGTCGAAGCGCGCAGGTCGACGCTCCCGCTCCCGACCGAGTCACCGCCCGTGCTGGAGCGCTGCCGTCTCGTAGACGGTCCGCCCCCGAAGCGAGATCCGCCGGCGCGACCGATGTCGGCACTGTCTTTGCGGATCCGGGTCCGGGCGTTCCGTCGCAAGATCTGACCGGGCGGGGGGACGATCAAGGGCGCCTCGTCCGTCGCTTCCTCGGATCGCTCTTCGGTGAGAGAACTGAGTGGGCGTGAAGAACCGCCCGTGGCTTGATCCGCCTGTTCGGCCGCCGCTGCTGCTGCCGCCGCTGCTGCTACCCGATGCGGGTTCAAGCTGAGACTCCGCCTTAGTACGCGACCGAGCCGTTCGCCTTCCTCTTCCTCGCCGGCAGTCTTGCCCTCCGCTTCCGCTTTGGCTGTAGACAGGGTTTGGTTTGCGGGTCAGTTTGCCTGAAGCTTCGAAGTGAGTGAATATTTGCCTCTGCCGGCGCACCTGCGAGTTCCTCGAGGCGCTGCAAGTCCTTGATCGTTAACTCTTCAAAGTTGACGACGCTCCGGCGACCTCTCCGGTTCCCTTCGCTCGTCGTCCGCTGCAACGAATCGCTCCGCGGGGTAACGCCACCGTGCGCGCTGTCCCCGACGCCGTCGTCCTGCCGCGGTTTGTACTCGCCTCGGAGTAAGCTCGCCCTCCTTCCGACTCGACTCCCTACAGCGGTGTCGGGTCGTAAACCCGTCGCGCCCGTCGTCGACTTGACCGAACTCCGCCTCGCGAGCGCTTCCGGCGTCGTCTGTTCGCGGATGAACGCTTTGAACTCTTGCGGCGCGAGTTCTGGGTGCAAGCTCGCGGGGAGCCAGAACAGTTCTGAAGATGACGACGAAGACGTGCTCGCGAGGGGGATGTCGAGGTACGAGGTCGGCGAAGTCGGAGAGTTCGGTTGCGCCGATGCTGAAGAGGAGCTCGCGTCGCCTTCCGAGCCTGATGCACTCAAAGAAGAAGAAGACGGCGGCGCGAGGCCTCCGAACGGCGAAGGAAACCCTCGATTCGGCATTGGAGGCGGAGGCGACGGCAGCGGGTGTTCGGACGGCAGTTTCGGCGCAACGGTCGACCGCCGACGGGTCAGGGTTCCCGTCTCGGCGGGAGAAGGCGCCGTCGGTGAGATCGGGCCGCCAGTCGGGCCTTCGAGGACAGGCGGCGAGAGTTGCAGAGTCAGTTGGGGCCGTTGCGACGCCGTCGAGTGCGAGCGGTCGCCGACTAGAGTCGTGCTCGTGCCGAGGGTGAAAGTCGGAGTTGGAGATGTCGGCATGTTGGGAGTGTGAGCGGTCGGAGGGGAGGAAGTCGGCGGCGAGGTCGGCGGCAAATCCGGGTCGACCGTCATCGGTTGGTTCATCGACCGCCTCCGCAGAGACAAGAGCGTCTCCATCTATGCGAGCGAGCGGACCGTGTCAGTTTCCGAGCATGTGCAGATTTGATTCCAGCGGTCCAGCTCACCTCGACGCGCAACTCGTTCATGCTCATCAAGTCCGAGTCGACCCTCGGTCGAGCTCCATGTTCGTGCGCCGTCGTAGCGGCGGCGCGGGCGGACCTTTCGCGGCTGCTCGAAGGTCCGGCAGAGCGCACGAGCGACTCTTGCTGCTGATGGAGCATCGCCTCTTGGTACGTCCTCGATTCGCCTCGACTCTGCGAGGTACTCGACTCGGCGTGCGGCGGCGGCGGGCGCGAGTCCGGTACCATGTTTGCGACGAGCGGTCCGGCCGACGGCGGGATGCAGTGACCTTGATCGGTGAGGTGTTGCAAGACTGTCAGCGACGCGGCTGCGGTCGTCGACGCGGACGGAGGTTCCGTCGTCGTTGCGTGCCGATTCAAGTGGGGAGTCGTCGCGAGGTCGGATCGCGGCGATGAGGGCGACTCTACAGCGACTCGGTCATGAGGACCCTGTGGGCCCATGTCGATTCAACGACTGCACTCCTGCCGAAACGGGCCGTGTCGCGTGCAGGCTTTGATAGACGGACAGAGAGCGTGTCGTCGTCGGTCGTCGTCGTCGTCTCGCCGTTGTCTCGGTAGCAGTGGCACGTCGCACCTTTGGATGAGCGCCGCAATTGAGGTCGTAACGTCGTGATCTGTATCCGTTTGATCGAATGGCTGAAGGCGTGTAGCGAGTCCGGCTGGAAGAGGCTCGGTGTGGGTTGACGCTGCAACACACGACCGCGACCGCCAAGTGTGCTTCTGTCGATTGAGCCCGAGCCGTACAGAGCCACAGTGCCGCCCGCCCTGTTCCTGACGTCTAGTGAAGTACTATAGCGCGCGGGGATCGTCGAGGGGTGCGATCGACAGTCCAGTCGTGTGTCTCGCGAGACGACACCGGACGGCCGACAACTTCTGCAGACGCGACTCTCATTCCACCGCGACCGCGTTCCGGAGATCCCTTTTGGCAGAGGCTCTAGATATGATCGTGCATTCTGATCCTCTCTACTAGATTTTTATACGCCAAGGACGAGAGAAGATCATGACGCGCGCGAGAGTGCAACTCACGACCGACAAACTGCGGAACCGACTCTTGCGCATACGCTCTGATTCTCCTTTGAATCGTCACGAAACCAGACTCTTTGAGTCGTCATGACGGCTGCTTTCGAAGCCGAACACGTCCACGCCGTGTACGACGAGATTGCGGCCGATTTCTCGCGGACGCGGCACTCGCGATGGCCGTTTGTCCAACAGTTTCTCGAAGCGCTCGAACCGGCAGGCAGTCTCGTCCTCGACGCCGGGACTGGCAACGGGAAATACCTCGGGTGCAGGAGCGTCCTCGAATGGCAAGGACGAAGGGATCAGCAGCCGGCTTCTGCTGGGCGCAAGGGTAAAGGCAAGGCGGTCGACCAGGACGAGGACCGACTGGACCGCGCCGACTTGATGCCGATCGGGTTCGACATGTCGACCGGGTTACTCTCGATCGCGAACCAGCGAGGCCACGAAGTCGTCCGGGGCGATTGCGTTGACTTGTCGTGCTGGAGGAGAGGCGCGTTTGTGAGTGGCATATGTCGCCCGTCGCCGGAGCTCCGCCCATGTGCGTTGCAAGCGGTGTTGCTGACACTTTCTGCGCAGGACCACGCCATCTCGATCGCGACGATTCACCACTTTGCGACGCCCGAACGGAGGTGCGAAGCCGTCAAGGTGAGTCCTCGTTGCGACAGTCTCTCCCATGCGCTATCTTTGCACGACTCGACTGAGGCAGAAGCATCACAAAGACTGACGAGCACTCGCGAACGCCCGCCCCCCCACGCCCGCTTGCAGCAAATGATCCTAGCCGTCCTCCCTCCCGATCCGCCGCCCTCATTCGCCGCTCCCTCGTCCTCTTCCGCCAAAAGCGTCCGCCCGCCATCCCGCCTGTTGATCGTCGTCTGGTCCCTCGAACAAGATCCGAACCTCGTCACCGACGACCGGTCCGCGCGGAGAAAGACCAACGGGAAAAAGGGCGCCGTCCCGGTTGCGGTGCCGCTCGGCGGTGGCGATCATCAAGTCGGCGAGGACGCGGCTGCAAAGGTCGAGGTCAAGATGGCGGCGCTATCGATGAAGGATGGTCTCAATACGAGGACAGAGGGTGCAGAGAAGGGAGACGACAAGGAGAAAGAGCCGGCGCAGGACGTGTTTGTCCCGTGGGCGAGGCAGAACCAGATCTCCAAGGCGGAGAAAGCCGCCGCTGCTGCTGCCAAGTTGGCGACTACAACAAAGACGTCGAACGGCCCGCAGGCAAGAAAGGGCGACTCTGATCCGGAGACGATGAACGGCGAACGGGCGACTTTGACTGGTTCTGCATCTCCTCCTGCCTCAACATCGGCTGCACCCACCACTACCGCTGCACCAGCACCGACAACACCTAGCGAGACCGAACCGGCCCCGACCTTCAACCGGTACTATCACCTGTTCCGGCATTACGAGCTGTCGAAGCTCGTCCGATCCGCAGCGCATCAACTCGGTCTCGAGTTCTCGGCGCCGACCGATTACCCGCTTTCTGAAGCCGAACTCATTGCTTCCTTCGACGAGCGAGGGAGAAAGGCGGTCAATAAGCGGGAGGGATGGGAAGCCCGGGTGAGGTTGTGCGAGGAGAGGTGGGAGAGGGAGAACTGGGTCGTCGAAGTCGAGGTTGGGTGGCAGCGCAGGACAGAGTAGCGCGCGCGCTGCATCACGCTCTCACTCGCCGAGGGAATGGCAGTGCGCTCGGGAGAGAGATTGAGTTGCGCTACGGTCGATGGCTACCAGGAAGACTTCCCGGCGGAAATCCCTGGCCTCTTCTTCGTCCTGTTTCGTCACAAAGTCCGGCAACACTGCGATATCACGCCGTACGAGTACGTTCTATCCAGCCCTCTATGGCTGAGGTGGCTACCGGCAAGTACAGCTCCCGAGAATTCCCGCCTGCCCTTTGTCCCGCCTAAGAGCGTCCCGCTTGCCCGGAAAAAAAGGGCTTGACGGCCGGATCCGGCCCCGCCCCTTGCGTGGCTATAAAAGCGGCATCGTGGACGTCGTGCAGCTTTCTTTCTCCTTTCCCTCTTTTTCTACCGTTCGCGAGCTCTCGCAAGCGGACGAACGAGACAAAAGGGTGCTGCGGCGCGTCGCGCGGGTCCTCCTCCCTCTTTCGCTTTCACCTCGTTTCCTCCGGAACAAGGTCGACCGAAAAGGTGCAACGTAACGGCTCTAACGGACACAGAGTCGTCGCCCACAGATCCGTTACCGGACAAAGGGCCGCCCGCTCAGACCTCTGGTTCTGGTCGACAACGGTCGCGGAAACAAGGCCGTAGTGGTCCTTGTACCGAGTCCCGCCGATAGCGGATAGATCAACTCGTAGAGTGTTTCCATAGCACTCGCTCGCTTGGCTCGCCCACAGAAAGAATGGCGGCCTCCGTGTTTGCAAAGGCAGGAGTCGCCCGGCGGAGGAAAGAAGGCGCGCTCCAGCGTGGACCTCTTTCCGCACCGAACATACCGTCGAGCACTGTCAATGCGAGTCCTGATCATGCATCAGCGACCCGCTTGACAACCTCGGAACGGATCCGACTCTCGGAAGTGAAGGCATGCAAGCCGTCGCCTGTACATCAAGTGCAGTGCGAACGCTGCGCCGGGAAAGGGATCAAGTGCGGCGTGCAACCGGGCTCGGCCGACGCCGGTCAAGCCTCCTGTTCCCCTTGTAAAGGAGCGGTCGAGACGTGCAGTGTAAGTGTTGCTCTACGCTTTCATCGCAAAGCGCACGCAAAGTTGACCTTGCTTTTGTCCCTCCTTCGGTATCCGCAGTTTCTCCGATTCGACTTGACGCGGCCAGATCAGACTCCACCCTCTTCGGAGCCCTTCAAGGTCCCGATCTCTGCCAAAAAGAGGGCACATCTCTTGTGGAAGAAGCACCAAATCGAACCTACGCGGCCGAGGAATCAGCGGCGCAAGCGGGCGACGCGGAACCACCACCCGACAGACGGCGCATCGGATTCGGAGTCCGAGGTCACGACTCAGCGCCCTCGCAAGCACGGCTGCGTACCAAATGCGAAATCGCCAGCCAAGGTAAGCCGTCTTCATTCGCGTAAATCAGTTCGCTGTCAAGGCTGATCGCTTTTGTCCGCAGCGGCCTCAACTCGGTGCACCTCGGACCGCCTTCTTGACACATCAGACATCAAGCAAGACAGCAATATCTTCATCTAGCAGCCAACCACCTTGCCGCAACCCTTCAATTCCACCCAAAAAGCTCACCTTGCCAAAATTCAAACGCACAAGTCAGCTGGCGATGCAGTCCAAAGCGGTCGCCACGGAGGAATCGGTCTCGTCAACAGACAGCACACCTGACGTCGACAGCGAGGAGGTGATCCCGAACGCCGAAATCGTCGTCGTCAACTTCAAATGCAGACGCGGTCAAGAACTCCACAACTCGATCGCCATCTTGATCAAACAGATCCAGGTTGGGCTACCCGATGACATACTCGACGTCAAGGACGACATCATGCGGTATGTCGAGCAGGTGCGCTTGCTTGAACAGCATCAAGCGGTGTGTTCCTCCAGCTGCGTCGACCCCTGCCAAGCCACAAGTTGATCATCGGAGCGTACATCTATCCCTGTTGTATTCAACGTCGTATCATCGCGTCTATCTACACGGAAAGGAAAGGAGAGGTTCGTCTATTCATGCGGCCACCTTGTCCTCGCGCAGCCACTGGTCGAAAGATCGCAGGTGCGGAAACTCTTTGCGGAGAGCAGCAATGTCGACGGTGAATCCGTCCGTCCGGAACCACCGGAACATCTGCTGAGCATCGTGAGGCAGGAGCTTGAGGGCGATTGCGGGAACCGCCGCTTTCCGAACCGGTTTGCCCTCGAGTTTCGAGTAAGCGCGCTGGACCTCCGTCATGCTCAGATAGTCGCCGGCGAGGTCAATGCGTCGTCCCGTGTACATTGTCGGATTCAAGAGCATCTGAGCGGCGATATCACCTGTCCAAATGCGCCCAAACAGGGTCAGCACTTTGTCGCGAGCGCACACGTCCCCCAAAAGCGTGCGCACCGACGTCATCGGCAGCGGTCATCTGGACTTTGCCGCCCTGCAGCCCAGTCTCAAAGAAACCGAGTGCGCCGAAGTTCGCCCAGCTGTGACGACGTGTAAAGTTGTCGTAGAGCGCCGCTGGCGCGACGATCGCGTGCCGAATGCCAGACTCGCGCAGGGCGATCTCGATCCTAGCCTTGGTCTCAAAATGGTGGACGCCGCAGGTCGTCGTCGCGTCGCTGACGGAAGTAAAGACGAGGAAGGGGAGATTGGTCGCTTTGGCGGCTTCGATGAAGTTGAACCCCTGCTGCTCCTCCGGCAAGTCATTCTTGGATGCGACCATCGACACTGCAGGCGGGGTTCGCGTGTCAATTCGGATGATCTCAAAGAAAAAGGGAGGGCCTTGACGAACTGAGGAACGCGCCCGAGACGCCAGTCAAGGCCTGTTTCATCGATTCGACGTCGGAGAACGACCCCTTGACGACTTCGATACCTTGCTGTCTCAGCTCGCGAGCCTTGGGCGAGTCGAGATTGCGTGTCATCGCGCGTAAGATAGGTGCGTTCGGCTGGGCACGAAGGGCGCGGATGACAGCGCCGCCTTGTTTGCCCGTAGCACCGGTGACGAGGATGCGAGCTGGCATGATGAGCGTGCGGGGGAGTGATGTTTACGGGACAGAAGAGTCTGCATGATTGCGAGCGGGTTTTGTAGAGGCTGCCTCTCTGGCTTGAGCGTCCGCCGAGAGAGAGACACTGACGACGCAGGCCCGAAGGCCGTCGTGCCGAGTTGCCCACTCGAAACTTTCACGTGCCCCGCGGCGGACGAACCCCGCGAAAAGTGCCGCTCAACGCAAGCGGCCATCGGGGCTCGCTTTTCAGCCTCGCGATGCAGGCTCTGCGTCATGGTGATGCTAGCGAGGCGTCGGTAACGGCCAAAAAAGGCGCGAAGGAGGCGCGAACACAGGACACCGAATCGAGGCGATCAGCCGGTATCTCAAGCCGAAGTGTATGTACAGCGATCTAGAGCACCATCTACTCCTTCTTGGCCTCCTTGGCAGCCTGACTGCGGTCGGGGATCTTGGAGGCCTTCTCGTCGATCGCCCGGAACTGCCACTGGAACCGAGCCGGGTAAAGGAACGGCCGCAGGTCGTACCGGTTGTCGTCTGCGAGCTGCATGTCAGCTTCATGCCGTGTAGGATGCGGATCGATGAAGAGCAACTCACCGGGAGAGTAAGCTTCGGCGTGATACGACGGCGTGAGCGTCGTCATCTTGTGGCTGCGAGCGGTGTACACGGAATCAGTCGCTTGCCCAATGCGTTGTAGGAAGTCTTCGAACGCCCACTCACCGATTGATGGCGTAGTAGAAGAAAAAGCGCTTGACCTTGTCGGCGATCTGATTACGCGCGAGGACCCCGAGGTCAGCCCGTCGAACCTGAAATGAAAACGGTTTCGCGAAAACGCACCTCGACCGGACTCAGCCGCGATCCCCACTCGCTTGTCAGCTTGACAAACATGCTATACGGTCCCATCTTTTCTTGCTTCCGCAGGCGTCCGTACGCCGAGAGTTCCTGGTACGTCATGCCCATGTCGATTTCGTCCGACTGGACGTAGTCCTCGGTCGTCGGCTCGAGTTCGGCCGTCGGCGTCGCCTCGAGGAAGCTGTGCGAGGGTTCAAGTCCGAGTCAGCCACCGAGCGCCGTACGTTAGGCGCGTGCGACCCACTCTTCGAGAATCGGGAGTTCGAACGCGTCGCGAGCCCAAGCGATGAAGCGCTTCAAGTCGACCTTGGAGATGGAGCCAATCGGGTTGATGTCTGCCGCCGAGCAGTCGTACTTGGTAAAGTAGCCGCGCAGGCTATGCGCGAAAGCGGACATGGTCAGCACCGGCGCAACAGTCGTCCTTCGCGAGAAGCTGTCAAACTCACGCCTCATCGACGTTTGCGCTACCGAGGACGAGCAATGCGCCCGTCTTACCGCGCACCCAGGGGAGCAGCTGCGCGAACAGGTACGCCAGCAGCATGCGCAGGCGCGCTTGGATATTTTGCAGCGCGAGGTTCTCGGCTTGCGATCCGCCGTGCACCTTGTACTCGGGCTTCTTGCCGGTCACGAAGGTGAAGAGGGTGTGGATGGCGTCGACACAGGCGTCCATGTTCAAGTCGGTGTGGTAGCTGTGACAAACGGCAATTGTCAGCGAGACTCGAGCCAGGCGCGCGAAAGCCCACCCGAATCATCAGAACGCAGGAAACCGCCGACTCACGCTCCGATCGCCTCGGCGAGGTCCTTGGCGCGCTGCCGAGTCTCCTTGCTCGAGTGGTTCGTACCCATGTAGCACGTGTGGAAGATCCGGCCGCAGAACTCGCGCGGGTCGACGGGCACATACGTGGAATCCGCCGGTTCGCCTGTGATCCGCCGAGCATCCTTGATAACTTGCTCGTCTGCAGGTGGAACGTTTGAGCGGTCAGCTGAGCGTCCGAGTCGCCGACGGACGACCGGACTCACTGCCTTCCGTCGCGGCGATCACGACGAGACGGCACATCGAGTAGACGATCGTCGCCGTCGCGCATGAGTCGATGCCGCCCGACAGCGGGACAAAGTATCCGCTCGTGTTTGAACGTCGCAGGTAGTCCCACAACCAGCAGGCCGGTCCGTAGCTGGCCCAGGTTCGAGTGGGGTCAGTCGACCGTGACGTTTGAAATCGCCGCGACGAGCCATGAAAACTCCGGAAGCTCACGCAATCTCCTCCTCGGGCAAGTTGTACTTGAACTCGCGACTGTGTTCGTTATCGTTCTCGTCGGCGTCGTCATAGTTGAGCTCCTTGCCGAGGCGGACGTCGGCGCGGCACCGCTGGAACGCCGTCTGGTTTCCCGCCGCCTGCAAGCTCCGACTGCTCCACGTCCGATGCGCGCGAATCCGCTGCAAGTCGACTGTCGCACTGACGACTTCGACTTCGTTCAACGAGAACTGGGAACCTTGCGCAATCACTTGACCGTTCAGGGTGATGAACGAGCACCCGTCGTAATACAACCGGTCGCCGTCGCACCCTTGCTGGTTCGCGTAGAGGTACAGTCCGCCCGACTTGAGCGTCGCCTCTTTGATGAGGTTGATCCGCGTACTGAGCTTGCGGAGTTCGTGGTGCGAGCCGGACGAGTTGGTAAAGATCTCGATCCCGTCCAGCGCCATGTCGATGTGCGGACTGCCGATCGGGGTAATATCAGCGACCTCGGAGAGAAGGCGATATGGTGCATGAGAGCGATTCGAAGCGGGACTCACGCGGCGGGCGTGAACAGCTCTTCGCACAGTTCGACGCCGATCGAAGTATCCTGAGTCGAGACGACGGCGTGTCCGATCGGGCAGGTGACTTGGCCCGTCACGTCGGCGATCATCTTGGGCAGGTAGTGCTCTTCGGTCTGTTTGTGCTTCATCCAGGGCGAGAACCACCGCAACTCGCGATAGTTGCCGTCGTTCGCGAGCCACATCTTGGGTCGGATCAAGAGGATCTTTTTGTTGAACAGGATCAACCGCGCGTTATAGATCACGTTCTTGTGGACGATGGGCATGCCGACGTCGACGATCATGTCTTTGGCGTCTTCGCATTCGAGGATCTTGACGAGGACCTGCCACGAGTGCAAGTGCGTGTCGCCTGCCCGGGCGGTCAGCTTTTGGGCCAACGGATGACAGACGCTCGCGCGCACACACCCTCGAGGAAGTGATCCTGGCAGCCATATCCGCTGCACGATGCCGGGCAAAAAGGAGAGGTCAGCTTCCCGCTTCCGAGTCGCTCGGCCGGCAAGGCGTACGTGATTTCGAGTTCGGGTCCGATCCGGAGCGTTGCTCCTCGCTCCTTTGCGATCCTGATCGACTTGAGGATCCGTTTGAAGTTGCCTGTGTGAATGCCGAGGGTGTCAGCCACGGATGTCAACCGGAAGCCGCGACTTCAGAGAAGCGAGAGTTGTCTACCTTCAAAGTCGAGGGCGTGCTGATTCAAAGTGCACGTCGCGACAGTGATGAACCCTCCTGCCGGGTGGACCGAGGCAGCTATAGTCGGTCAATAGCACGGCGGCAGAGGTCAGCATCTTGCGGTTGGTTGGATGACGACCTCGCCGGAGAGGGAGGGCGACGGCCAGTCTATGGAAGCTTGACTGACCCATCGTGCAGGTCGGATAGACAGAGTGCTCGCCGAGAGTGGATGGTGCAAGGTTGAACGCGACGAGGCGGGCTCTCCTCTGCTCACCAACGCGAACCGCGAACCGCGGCAGTGACATCACCGTCTCTCGTCTACATACGCCTCTAGAGAGACCAGCTAGGTTGCAGACGACGACACGACTACCAGCTGCTTCCACTGTGCCCATCCGCGCACCTGCGGCTCTGCGCTGGCAAAGTCGCGCTTCATTCGCCTCAAACTTTTGACATCTCCGACTCGACCGCTTCCTCGGCTCATTATTGCCAGCCAGTCGACGAATCTCAACGCTCTAGAGAAGCCTTCAAGCGAGAAGCAGCTCCGAGTCCGACATGCGCTTCAAGGCCGACCTGCGGCACCCGACCCAGTTTGCGCGGTTGATCGCGTCGCTGTCGCCGCTCGGCAAAGTCGCGACGCTCAAATTGAAACCGGATGCCGTCCACTTGATCTGCATGTCGGACGGGACCAAGAGTGGAGTCCAGGTGTGGAGGTGCGGCGTTGCGCGCGCTTTGCGAGCTGCCGAAGGCAGGCCAGGAGTCGCTGACTCGCCTCCTGCTTTTGGCTCGCAGTCAAATCCAGAACGTACGCCCGGTCCCTCTCTGACTGCCGACAAATGCACCCGAAAGAGGCTCACCGATGCGCTTTCTCCCCTTGCAGTCCTCGCTGTTTGATCTCGACTCGCTCCGGCTCGACTCGAACCACCACAACGAGATCTACCTCGAAGTCTCGCTCGACGCCCTGTCGCGCGCACTCAAGTCGACTCATGTGCGCGCCCTCTCTTGCGTTCTGTCGCTGCTGAGCCTTGGGGCTGATGGTACCGATGCCGATTGTGCAACAGGACGCAACGAGGGTCACGATCAAGTTGGCGAAAAAGGGCGGCAGCAGTCCGCAAGGGACCGGAGAAGGATCGTACCCGGCCCTGTCAATCAACATCGAGTCGTCGGTGCGTTGCGTGGCATCGCGGATAGGCTCGCGTCTTGATCTTGAGTGCTTTTAACGAGGAACCCTGATCGTCCCAATTTGATGGGCTCACAGAGCCGCCTCGGCAAAAAGGTCGAGATTGTGCAGGACGTCGCCGTCCGCGTCAAAAAGGCAGCCGACATCGAGCTCCTCAAAGAACCGCTGTGTCCGGCGCCCGAGGTGCGTGGGCGCAGACTTTGTCTTGGTCGCGTCATGTTCACGACATTGTACATGCTGACCTTGTATCAATCGGCCGCGTACAGGTCATCATCACGCTACCGGATCTGCAGCAGCTTAGGACTGTCGTCGAACGCCTCAAGACGGTCTCGCCGTTCGTGACCATCAGCGCGAACAACCAGGGCGAACTCCGGTCAGTCCGCCGGCTTGTCCTTTCGAGCGTTTGCCGGCCTTGAGACCGGCAGACTATCGCTCTTGAAAAACTGTGCCGAAGTCCTGACCACATATCCAATGCAGACTCCGCGCCGAAGCCGACGAGGCGAACGTCGAGACCGAATGGCGTGGCTTGAAGCGCCCTCGTGGCCAAGACTCCGGTGCGCTCTCGTTCGGTAAACGCACTCTGTGCAGCAACCTGACTCTTAGATCACCCACCAGACTTCAACACGCAAGTCGAGAGCCCGAATCAGTTCTTTCGCGTCACGCTCGACGCAAAGTCGGTCATCAAGTTCCTCGCGACGTACTCGGTCGCGAGTTCGGCGATCGCCTGTGAGAGGGCGTGCTCAAGTTTGCACATACACGAGTGCCGATCGCTGATCCACGTACTCGGACGCCCGCAGGCCTGTGCGACTCGCATTGCGCCATCTTTTACGTCTACATCGGGGCAAGCAAGGACAGCGTCGAAGGCGGCGTCTTGACATTCTTCATCCCCGCCGTCAAGCTCGACGGTGACGATGACGTCTGAAGCGAGCCGTTCTGCTTTGTTGTCGCTTCGCTGACGTTGATGGCGGGCGGCCTTGATTGTTGAGCGTCTGGTCGCACGACTTTTTCCTCGGGGTGTAGCTGCTAATCTACGTTTGTTGTTGTCTCTTCATGTCAAGCATATCGTTCTTCCTCTCGGCTTGCGTAGTGTACGAGAATACCGCGGGAGGGAACGATTAAAGAGTGCAGGAAAAGGTAAGCATATATCAACAAAAATGACGTGATGGGCCGACAAAATCATGGCTGACAGAAGCGAGTTGACGCCTTTACAGATCAATGATAGCCTGGCTGCGCCGGCTGCGTGGCTGTAAAGTGCGCACCAAGTCGTCAGATCCCGCCGTAGCTTGATATAAGCGCGCAAGTCCACTCACGGTAACCCATCTGCTGCTGTTGCCCATACGCAGGGTTATACCCTCCGCCACCATAACCGCCTCCTTGCTGAGGTCCTTGGTTGCCGTAGAAGCCGCCGGGCTGAGGAGCGGCGGGAGGAGGAGGACCGTTCGCCGATGCGGCCCATTCTGCAGATGGGGAACAAAGATGAGCAGTGAATTGGGATCCAGTCTAGGCGCCGTGAGC
Organism: Rhodotorula glutinis; assembly: GCA_037974285.1. Classification (NCBI taxonomy): domain Eukaryota; kingdom Fungi; phylum Basidiomycota; class Microbotryomycetes; order Sporidiobolales; family Sporidiobolaceae; genus Rhodotorula; species Rhodotorula glutinis. The sequence continues at coordinate 25,655 of JBBPFV010000008.1, read as the reverse complement.
TTACGGCAGGTCGTGCAGCGGTACAGGTGCTTTGTACCGAGCGGAACAAGAGGAATGAAGCAGCTGCGGGTGAGAGTCGAAGCGAGAAGGGTGAGCACGAGAACGACAATCACAGCCGAATATGGATGCCAAACTGACAACGTGAAGCAGTTCCGGTCCTTCGTCGGGAAGACGGTGCCATTGTGGCAGCTGTTGTGCATCAAGTGAGTCAGCTCTGCCTCTCTGACATCGTCACCATGCGAGAACGTACCGGGGACAAATGTAGGCCTCGTTGCCTTCCTGCGACAACTGGTGGTCGCACCCGCAGGTGAAGCAAAGAGGAATAAAGTCGCACATCGTTCGTGCTGTCGCTCAAAGGATGGGGAGAGGAGAGGGCGGCAAGTCGTGAAGGTGCAGGTCGATGAAGTCGGATACAGGTGGATGTTTTCGTCGAGTGTTCTCAGATCCTGTTTCGTTCGCGTGTCAGTCAGCTCTATACTGATATACCGCTCCTTTTGCAGGTGTAGCCTACCTGTGCGGGCTAGTATAGGTTGGAAGGCCCTCTAGATTGCTGTGGAGGCAACTGCGTACGACGGTGTTCCGTTCAGCCGCTCGTCGCTCTTCACTCTTCAGCGGCTCGCGTCAAAACGAAGCGTACCTGAGGAGGATCTGATCTGATTAGGTGTCGCGAAGTAGCGGCAGAAGCGGACGTCGTCGGTAGCGGACGTTCCGAGTTGGCAGATGACGAACGCGCCAAGTTGAAGACGTCGTCAATTCCCAAGGAAGCGATCGTCGCCGCGCGCGGGAGATGAGTTTCAAAGCTTTTCTGCTCAGAATGCAGACAGGAGTAGCCTCACAGGCAGCCTGTGGCCTCAGAAGGGGTACAGACAATTTGAGAAGGCCGATTGTGGTGAAGGCGGTCCCTGCGTTTTTTGCTCGGAGATGAGTCGGCGACCGCGGCCGATTGTGGCGGTGCAAGACGGGAGCGCCAAGCCCTTTTGGTCAATCGGTTCCCGGCAGGCGTTGCCTCATCGCGCGCGCGTGCCGCCTCCCTCTTTCTCACCGTTCACATCGCGACTGGTAATTGCATGGTTAGCGCTTCGGAGCAACTCGACGCACTCGCACTCGCCAACAACGAGGACGACAAACCCCCTGATAGTGGCTACTCCCCCGTCCTCCACACTTCACCCCGCAGCGATGTCACGTATCATTGTCGCCGCCAAGACTCGCCGAATCTCATCGCACCGCGCGGTGATGACGGCGTTCTCAACGACGCCGCTCCCGACAATCACAACGAGGCGGTCCCCGTCAAGTTGAAGCCAAACGAGTCGCTTACGAGCAGACTCTTGCAATCCATCGCGCCGAGCGCGCGCGCCGACAGCGGCAACGGACCGCGCAGTCGCGTCAACCGCTCGTCGTCGTTGCCGAACCTCGACCGCCGCCGCGTGCACGACCACGCTGACGGCGCCACGCATGCGTCGGGAGACGCTGCCGACACCGTCTCGTTGGCGTCGATCGAAAAGGCGCAGCGCGTACACACGTTCGCCGGCACCATTTCGGAAAAGTACGACCCGGCGACTTTGAACGCCACCGGCCCTTCTTCCGCTCAGCCGGGCGTCGGAGGAATCGCAGTCGACCCGCCCGTCGTACGCCCGGCGCTCCTGTCCAAGAAGCTCCTCGAGCCAAAGAAGCGCCTCGGCAAGAACCCGACGTTCCGCCAATGCATGATCAACGTCCTCCGCTACAGCTGGCTCAACGTCCTCTTTGTCTTTGTGCCGGTGCGTTGTGTTTTTGTGCTGTGGTCTCACTCCTGTTATGGTGGCTGACTTGACCGTCGTGCCGCAGGTTGCTTGGGCGATGCACTTTTCGCACCAGTCCGCCACCGTGACGTTCTGCGTCTCGTTCTTTGGTGAGATGCGCTCCGAGTCGATAATCTGTGCGGTGAGACTGACTCGTGATTCCACTCCGCTAGCTATCGTCCCGCTCGCGGCCATGCTCGGTTTCGCCACCGAGGAACTGGCGATCCGAGTCGGAGACGCCTTTGGCGGTCTCTTGAACGCCACGTTCGGGTGCGTCTGTTCTCTTAAGCGTACGTACCGACCTATGGCTGACTGACGATCCGTCTCTAGTAACGCCGTCGAGTTGATCATCTGTGAGTTGCAGCGGGCGCGCTTCGTAATTCTCGCACATGACTGACGCTTCCACCACATGACAGCCATTTTGGCGCTCGTCAAGGGAGAACTCGGCATTGTCCGCTCGTCGATGCTCGGCAGTATCTTGTCCAACTGCCTGCTCGTCCTCGGAGGCTGCTTCTTTGCCGGTGGAATCCGCTTCCATGAGCAAGGGTACAGTCTTCGCGCCGCGCAGCTCAACATCAACTTGCTCGGTACGCATACTCACGACAGATTGTGACGCTTCAGAGCGTGTGACTGACCCCGGTCTCGTTGTACGCAGGCATCGCCGTCGTCGCGATCGTCATCCCCGTCGCCTTCCACTCGTTCATTCAGATGGAAGGCACCGAGTCGGACGAGCTCACGAGCTCCAACGTCCTCAAACTGTCACGCGGCATCTCGTTCATCCTCCTCTTTGTCTATGGTGCGTCGACTCGAGTCACTTTCTGGTTTCGTGGACAGGATCACTGACTTGGTATTTCTTTTCCGCAGCCTGCTGTGCGTTTCTTGTCTCAGGCTTGCCCTTTTTGCTGTGCCTGTACTGATGGGGAATTACGTGCAGACCTCACCTTCCAGCTGTGGACGCACGCTTACCTGTACGCCCCGCCCAAGACGCCACGTCCGCCTGCGTCGTCAGCGGCCGCGCTGCAGATCTACAACGAAGGACCGCAACCCCCGTCAGAGGGCAAGGTGTTCCGCATCCCGAGCTTGCCTAGCTGGGGCAGTAGCACATCGTCGTCGTCGTCGTCCTCGTCGTCACGCAGCATCCGTGGCCGGCAGGCTCACAACGCCGATGACACGGACGAACCGGTCGACTATTCCGCTGAAGAGGCCGCCCAGCACGACGCCGACCTCGCGCGGATCCCGACCGCCGCTTCCGACACGTTCCGTCGGCCCAAGAGCGAGAAGGACCTCGAAGGCCAGCATGACGCCGTTTCGTTCGCTCCGGACGCCGGACCGGAAGAGCACGAGCCGCAGCTCAGCGTCTGGTTCGCATTTGCGCTCCTCGCCGTCATCACGGGTCTGACGGGCTTGACGGCCGAGTGCTTGGTCGATTCGATCGACGGCCTGACGGAAACGGGCAACGTCAGCAAGGAGTTTGTCGCGTGCGTTTTCGCGTTCATGTCCCTGGTGATTGGTCACGGTTGTGCTGATCTTGCGCGCTCATCGACAGCCTGATCCTCTTGCCCGTCGTTGGTAACGCCGCCGAGCACGTCACGGTGAGTCTCGCTGTCTCGATTACTTTGACTGTCTTTCGGCATTCCCATCGCGCCTTGACTGATCCCTCGACGCATCTTGCAGGCCATCACGGTCGCCACCAAGAACAAGCTCAACTTGAGTCTCGCCGTCGCGGTCGGCTCGTCGATCCAGATCGCCTTCTTCGTCATTCCCGTCCTCGTCCTCCTCGGCTGGGCGATCGGTCAACCGCTCGACTTTGACTTTAATACGTTCGAGACGCTCGTCGTGTTCCTAGCGGGCTGCGTGTAAGCTGCGGCGAGGCTTTGCCGCTTTCTCGGGATGGTCGTGGCTGACTTCTCTCTTTTTCCTGCAGTGTCAACTGGGCGATCCAGGACGGACGCACGAATTGGCTAGAGGGGCTTACGCTCATGACCCTCTATACTATAATTGCGCTTGTTTTCTGGTTTTACGACCCGCCCTCGTTCTAAACTGCCCTCAGACTTCGACGGACCCCGATCCGACTCCCTCGCCGAACCGCTTCCTTCACCTTTCCTACCCTGTCAGCACTATTCCTTTGATTCGATTTTGCTCTCTTTCGAGTAGTACACTCGTGCCCTGCAAGCTTGTCCTGATTGTACAGCGCGGCTTCGTCCAGATAAGAAGGGGTCAACTTGCCACTCTCACCGACGAAAGCTGTCTCAACACGGCATCGACGGTGCCAAGAAGCGATGAGAGACACGTTGCAATACAGACTACGCGAGAAAGTGAGAGAGGCCCGCCCCTCTTTGCGATATTTATTGCTCCTTGCGTGCAGACTCTTCTGCCTCCTCGGCCGTCTCGTCTCCGTCGGCTTTGAGCCGGACGACCACTTCCCTGACACGCTCGGCACCGACAACCTTGCGGACCCGTTCGACGCATTGCCGCTCGATCTCGTTCGCTTCGGCGAGGGTCAGCGTCGGCGGCAGGACAATCTCGACGTCGATCAGGAGTGATGGGCCAGACGCAAACAGGCGGACGGACGGAATTGCGAGGATTGGAAGAGAAGCGTGCTCGGCGTGTTGGCCCACAGGAGCGTGATCGGGCTCGTGTGCCGGTTCCTCCTGCGTCGTGGTCGTCGTCGATGAGACTGCCGCCACTACCGAGGTCGGCAAGAGTTTCCCTTTGCCCGACCGGCTGTACGGCGTGATCTCGTCACGGTGCCGGCTCAGGCTCCGGATCGCGGCATGCACCGCCGGTTGTACCTCCTCGTCCGTCACCTGGTCGACCAACCCGCTCAACGAGTCCTTGCCGACGTCGAACCCTTGTTTCGCAATCATGCCGGCGACGACGAGGCCCCCGACCGGGTCGAGCATCGGGTACCCGACGCGGGCGGCGCCGATCGCGAGGAGGGCGACGAGCGACCCGAGCGAGTCGGACCGGTGGTGGTACGCGTTGGCGAGGAGGACGTTCGAGTGTTGCTCCTTGGCGACGCGCAACGTGGCGCGGTACAGCCACTCTTTGACGAGGATCGAGAACAGGGCAAAGTACATGGCGCGAGCGTCAACGAGACCACCGCCTCCCTCGGTGCCGTGCGAGGTGGCGTCTGAGGGAGACGACACTTCGGGCCCGTGCGAGTGGCCGTGCGGCAAAAAGTCGAGCGACGCGAGCAAGTCGGCCGGGATCGACGGGACGGTCGCCAATGATAGCAGCAAGTGGTGGTACGAGTGCAGGCCTGCGAGTGTTCAGTGCGCGGGTCAGTCTGACGCGCGCTCGCAGGGCCTGAAGAAAAGAAAGCTTGCCGATCCCGGCTGCGGTTGCAAACAAGAGGAACGAGACGACGAGCGACCCGAGCGATTCAAATTCTGGCGAGCGTCGAGGTTGTCAGCATGTATCATAAGGAAGAGCACCGCCCTCGTTGACTCACTGCCGTAGCCGTACGGGTACCGCTGGGATGGTTTCCACCTCCCGATGCGGTAACTCGCGAGGGTGACAACGTCGGCGATCAAGTCGCTCCCCGAGTGGGCGGCGTCCGCGAGTAGCGCCGAGCTCGCGAGGAGGTACCCGGCGGCGCCCTTGATGACGGTCAACCCGACGTTGCTGACGAGTCCGACGAGGGTGATTTTCGAGCCGGGGTCGAGCGAGGAAGGGTTTCGGGTGAGGGACAGGACGGCCGACGCGAGGTGTTGCGTCTCTTCGATCCCGTGCGAGTGACCGCCGTGACTGTGCGAGTGACCGTGCGAGTGGCCCGTTGTGGATGCGGACGAAGACGGCGACGGCGGATCTCCGGCCGAGTGCCGGTGGAGATGCAAGTCGCGTCCGGGCATCCGTTGACGCAAGCTGGATGCAGAAGCAGCGTCCATAGCAGCGGCGGACAAGCTTCGGGTAGTAGCGTACGGCGCGTGCTTGATCGGTGACAAGAAGAAGAGCGAGCGGACACAAGAGGGCGACCGTCGAGGTTGCGAGCACAAGAGCCGGCGAGCAGCAGACATGCACCTGTGGCCCTAAGATTCCGCCTGCTAACTGGACGTGGACTGTGCTGTATAGTTGTGAGGCGAAAGTCGTCCGACTCTGTCTCTGCAGCGCGACTCTCTCTCTCTCTTCGTACTCGACACGCACACCTCCCTTCGATGTCTAGATAGTGCCAAGTTACTCTGTGATGGCCGCCGTGTTTCAACAACCGACCGCGGCGTCCGCTATAGCCGAGGTGAGAGAGCACTGCTCCTCGTCGCGTGCGTGCTGCCCCACTTGGCCGTCACAACTGACTGTCGAGCACCACGTACGCAACGCCTGCAGCACTTGTCGACCCCTCCAAGCCTGAACCGGATCCCGCTCCTTCGCCAACGGATTCAAAAGGAGCGCGCCCAATTGCAGCAGACGCTGTCGAGTCGCGCAAAGGACCAAGTCGACCTCGTCAAACACGGCCTCGCGGGGTTGAAAGCCGCCAAGGATGCGTCCGACCAGCTCAAGGAACACTTGAGGCAGGTCGAGCACCTCATGCTTGACCCGCGCGGGCACGTACAAGGCTTTGGCAAACTCGTCGAGGTGCGCGCCGTCCCTTGATTCCAAGTGACTTGCTCGTATATGTTGACTCGTTAAACCGCACCCTTGGGTACGCGTACAGGTCTCGGTCGTCCACCGCCGGCTGACGCAGACGCTCGAGATGGTCGAATCGCTCCGGTCCATGTACTCGCGGCTCGCGCACTTGTCGCAACTCCTCGCCGCAGACCGTGCCGACCCGCTCGGTCCTTCGCCCAACTTGCTCACCGTCCACTACCACTTGACCGAACTCGAAACGTTCCGGAACGAGACCCTCGCCCAGGCGAAACGCGCCGGGTCAGGGGCGACCGCGACCCTCCTCGCCGGGACTGTCGCCGACACAGATGATCCCGCCTCCGAAGCGAGTCAGATCGGGACGAGTACGACCCGCGAGACGCTCGAGCGGTACTTTGAACGGCTCGGCGAGACGATCGAGGCGTTCGAGGCGCACTACTTTCGCCTCGCGCGCGACCTCCTCGTCCTCGCCCGCGCGGGTCACGCCACGGTCGCCGTCAAACTCGCCAAGATTGCCGAACTCGAATGCGTCCGCGACCAGAAAGCGATCGCGATCCGGATGGTGAAAAAAGCCGGCAACGTCGACGTCGCGTCCCGGTTCCGGAGTTTGCAGGCCGACGCCCGGACGATCAAACACTACCGGAGCAAGACGCTCGACGCGATCCGCGACGCGTGCAAGACGCGCGTCGAAAAGAGTTACCGCGACGCCGGCGAGGACGGCGTCGCGTGGCTCGACGAGATCGACTGGGTCTACGACGACATCCTGACCGTCCGCGACCTGTTGACCGACAAGTTCCCCGAAGACTGGCATGTGCGTTCGCGTGCGCTGCTTGTGTTCGTACGTACCGTCACTAACATCCTGTTGTCGGTCGTCCCCTACAGATCGAGCAAGTTTAGTGAGTCTCGATCGAGCGAAGGTCTGCTCGTACATCCGACGGCCAGCTGACCAACTGGAACACTCGCCGGGGCAGCGTCAAAGCGTACCACAAGGCGCTGTACGATTTCCTTTCGAACTTGACCAAGTCGAACGGCGTCGGCGCCGACACGCTCCTCCGCCTGTCCCAGTTTCCGAAAGAGTACCTCAAAACGATGACCAAGGAACTCGAGATCGACGGCGACTTGCTCAAGCCACCGTTCCTCGACGGCCGCGAGGCGACCCTCGTCGAAGACTACTTCAAGTTGATCAGCGAGCGCATGGACGAGTGGACCGCCAACTTGATGAAGACCGAAGTCGCCGACTTTGTCGCGCGCGAACAACCGCCCGAGACGGACGCCGACGGGTTCTACGGGATGCAGGGCGCCGTCATCTTGTTCCAGATGCTGAACCAGCAAGTCGACCTCGCGCTCCAGTCGAATCAGGCGTCGGTCCTCGCGCGTGTCGTCGACGAAGCCGGCCGCGTGATCCGCGGAGTTCAGGAGCAGTGGCTCAAGATCCTCGACCAAGAGTACCGCAAAAAGGTTCAGGGCGCAGAAGGCTTTCCGCCCGGGCTCGACTTGTACATCACGGCGCTCGCGAACGACCAGATCAAGTCGGCCGATTTCACCGAGGCGCTCAATTCGCGGCTCGAACCGCTCGTCAGCACCAAGTACAAAGGTCCGATCGCCGACACGCTCAACGAGGCGATGGACGGCTACCTCGACGTCGCGAAACGCTGCGTCCAGATCCTGATCGACCTCGTGTTTGACGACTTGAAACCGGCGACCAAGACGTTCATGACGCAAGGGTGGTACACGACGGCGACTGCGCAACCGGGCTCGTCGGCGATGGAGCAGGTCGTCGAGACGCTCAAGGACTACATGACCGACTTCCAGGAGCAACTGAACCCGAACCTGTTTGACCTCCTGATCGAAGACATCCTCGACACGTTCGTCCTCGCGTACTTGACCGCGATCAAGCGGACGTCGAAACTCAAGATCCCGGCGGCGTGCGAACGGATGCGCAAGGACATCGACCTCGCGTTCGGGTTCTTTGTCCAGTACAAGCCGCACGCCGAACTCGTCTCGTACTTTGACGTCCTCGAGAGCGTCCTGACCCTCATGAGCGCCAGCAAGATGATGGTCTTCCTCGATGTGAGCCAGAGCGTTTCGATCCGACTTCTGCCGAGCGTGGCTGACTCGCGATCTCTTCCACTCCCGCGTCGCCAGTACTGGCCGTTCCGGAAAAAGTACGGTCCGGCGTTGGCTTTCACGGAAGCGCTCATGAAGGCCCGCGACGACCTCGACCGGTCGGCCGTGAACGAAATCATGGAATCGGTCAAGCGCAAGGTTGCGAGCGAGAAACTCGACGAACCCGACGCGCCGAGCATCTTTGACCGGATGCCGGCAAAGTGATCGCAGCCGGAACTGCATCACGTTCTGCTATTCGTAGTGTTGTACTATTGAGTAGGCTGCATCTTTACAAGATATAGTTTGCCAGCACGCGAGGGTTGATCGGAAACTTTACGCTCGACGAGGCCCCGCGACGCTCACCTTGCCTCGTGGCGGCGCTATCCCCTTTCCGTCATATCTCACGCTTCGATGAAAAGCTTACCGCGCCCCGCGGATCGACTAGACAGCTTCTCCAGACTCTTGAACAACTATCGCTAGCTGGCTGCAGCTAGGGTACGGGGGTCAGGGCGACAGCGATGCCCGCGCCCGCGCAGATTCGCTCGGCTTGCTCGTGCCAGGGCTCTGGGGACTACGACGCGCACTACTCGATTGGCAGTGCTTTTGTGATCCTTGTTCTCCTGCTGCTGGCTGGACTTCCATCCTGCTTTTGTCGAGCCACGCGATGGATCGAGTCCAATCAGCAAACATTTCGACCGGTGTGCCATCGTCGCCGCCGTCGCCAGTGTCGCCAGCGTCAACGGTCGTGACGAGCGCCCCTCCGTCCGCCAAGCCGTCCTTGGAGGATGTGCGCACCTCGGACGAGATCGACAGCGAGCAAGCGACTCCAAAGAAGCCGACGCTGCGAGGCAAGGGCGTCCGATTCTGGCTCGTCGTCTTGGCGTTGTGCTCTTCGGGCTTCCTTAGCGCTCTCGACTTGACCGCCGTCTCGACTGCTTTGCCTTCGAGTGCGTCGCTTGTCGCGCGGGGGCGGTCTCTCGAAGCGAGCTGACCATCCGCTCCAGTCGCTGCCGATTTCAACAGCAATGACTACTCTTGGGTCGCGAGCGCGTACGCCCTCACGTCGACCGCGCTGATCCCATGGAGTGAGTGCGCGTGCCTCTCCTGACCGGAGAGCTGAGCTGACCCCGCGCTCGTGCAGCCGGCGGCCTCGCAGCGATTTTTGGCAGGCGACCGATGATGCTGATCGGGCTCTTCATCTTTGCTCTCGGGTCGGCTCTCGTCGGCGCCGCTCAGAGCATGGCGATGGTGATCGGTGGACGTAGTGTGCAAGGTGTCGGTGGTGGCGTCATCTTGACGATGGTCAGTGCGCGTTTCTATTTGGCTCGTCCATGTCGGCGGAACTGACTTACGATCCACCCTCGCCAAAACAGAGCAGCATCGTCCTGACGGATCTCGTTCCCCTCGCCGAACGTGGCATCTTCTTTGGCATTCTCGGCGCCGTCTGGGCGGGAGCTTCGGCTGTTGGTCCTCCGATCGGCGGCGCGCTCGCGTCCGCAGGCGCGTGGCGGTGGCTCTTTTACCGTTAGTCTTTGTGCGGGCCATGGCAACGACAGTGAAACTGACGATGCCTCGCCGCAGTCAACCTGCCGTTGGCCGGCATCGCGATCGTCCTCGTGTTTTTCTGCCTCGACATGAAAGAACCCAAGACGACGTGGTCTGAAAAGTTGGCCCAGATGGACTATGTGTGAGCTGCATCGAGCTCTCGGGGACTTTTGCGGTCGCGAACTGACGCTGCGAACTCTCTCGCGCGAACAGCAACGTGATCTTTGTCGCCTCGGCGACTGCGGCGATTCTCGGCTTGACCTGGGGCGGCACCGACTACTCGTGGTCGTCGTACAAAGTCCTCGTCCCGCTCGTCCTCGGGTTCGTCGGGATGGGGCTCTTTGTCTACATCGAAAGTACGCCCTTTGTCAAGCACCCGACTGTGCCGTTCGACGTCCTCCGCCACCCGACGAGCCTGATCGGCTACGTCATCTCGTTCCTGCACGGGATCGCCATCATGGCCATCATCTATTTTTTCCCAATCTACATGCAGGCGTGCTACGGCGTGTCGGCCGTCCAATCGGGTATCGACTCGTTCACCCTGAGCTTGTGGGTCTGCCGGGCGGGCCTATCTTTCTGGTATCGCTTTGGCGCTAATGGCTGTCTGCGCAGCACGATCGCACCATTTGCGATCCTCGGCGGCATCTCGGTTGTCGTCACGGGTCACTACAAGACGCAGAACCTCGTCGGGTTTGGACTCGCTGCAGTCGGGTTTGGCCTGATGACGCTTCTCAAGTACAACTCGTCGACCGCAGCGTGGGCCGGCTAGTAAGTCCATTGGTCGTGTATGTATCCTGTATTGCAAGGCTGACTCGCACCCGCAGCACTGTCCTCGTCGGCCTCGCGCTCGGCATCTTGTTCCCTGCGACTGAGTTCCCCGTCGTCGCGCCCTTGACGCCTGCGCAGCAACCGCAGGGGGTGAGTTCGGCAGTCAATGAGACGCATATAAAATCGGGTCTAACACCTCGCGCGAGCAGGTTACGTTCACCAACTTTGTCCGGTCGTTCGGTCAAGTGTTTGGCATCTCGGTCGGCACGACGGCGCTTGGGAACCAGCTCGAGAAGAATTTGCCGGTCCAATTCGCGCAGAGCATCGGCAAGGCATCGAATGCGATTGCTGCGATCCCGTACATCGACAAGCTGTACGTCGGGTAATCTGGACGTGGTCGACGCCGAGAAGCTGACTACCTCTTGAGCAGCGAGGAACCTCTCCGGAGTCAAGTCCGCGCGGCCTTTGCCGACTCGCTCAAGGTCGTCTGGCAGACCTGCATCGGCGTCGTCGGCTTCTCTTGTGTCCTGTCCCTGTTCATGAAGAGCTTGCCGCTCGCGACAACAACGGACGAGGACAACTGGGGACTCAAGGACCGCGACCGCGAAAAGGCCGCCCTCGAAGGCGAGGCTGCTGTCGCTGCGCCTATCGTTGCTGTGTAGTTCACGTTCCCGCTGTATCTGCTGTCTATCTGTTCTGTCTGCGGCCTTCTGAGAGGGAATCTCGTCATCGCGGACTTGCAATCGGGCGCGACGCGACGCGTTCCTTTCATCTTTCTGTGAGCAAGTACAGCGGCCACAGGCGCAGCCAGTGCACTCTTATCCATCAGCATGGCTAACATAGACAGACTGGTTCAGTTTGCCGACACGGGCGACCGCGCCAAGCCGACGTACCAATTGCTCGCCGTCCCTCCGGCGCTGTTGAAGCACCTCGCCAACTCGAACTCGCCCGACACCCGTACCGACGGGCCAGTGCCGCTCGAGATCCGAGGAGAAGGCTCTGATTCGGCAGTCCTCGTCACGTCCGACCAGACTTACAGTCTCCGCGGCGTCCAAAACTCAAACTCGCTCTGCGTCTGCTCGACCGCCTCTTCATCGAAGCGATACTTGCGGAATACGGACGATCTCGAGAGTGAAGAGGAGCCTCTTGCGAAGCGACGTAAGGGCGAGGCGATCGAGATCGAGGCTGTGCTGCACGAGACGCTCGAGGTCGTTCCGACGGTGGCTCGGTTGGAGAAGCTCGAAGCGCTGTTGCGTGGGACCGAGTACCTGGGTGACGATGCCGAGGGTGCGGTCGGCAGCGTACAGGTGCGTTCAGCTCGACCTGCTTTTACTGGCTCTGCATCTGTATTCTCCGAACTGACAAGCACTTTCTCTTCCTGCGCCCGATCAGCTCCTGACATTCGACGACTTGCGCTCCCGATTGCCCGCCTCGGACGCCGAGATTCGGGCTGCGCTCGTTCGTCACCGTGTCGTCACAAAGGACGGCTTCCTTCGACCATTGCCGCCCGCCTACCTCAAGCAACTCTTGCCGGCGATCCTTTCCTCGCTGCCACTGCCGGCTTCTCTCGCCCATCCCGACGCAGCCGCTGCCATCGCAAAGAAGAAAAAGGCGACCAAGAGCACGGCCGACAAGGGCAAAAGTCCGGAGCAGGCCGCTTTGATCGTCGATGCGGACGAGCAGGATTTGGTCGACGCTTTGAACGCCGTCGAATGCGGCGACGAAGACCTCGCGCGGCAGGTCCTCAGCTTTTTCGGAACGCGAGACGCGACCGGAAAGCGCACGAAATGGTCCCTCGACGCGACCGCCTCGATCAAGGAACTCGGGATCGTGGTCATGGCCGAAGGAGGGGTGCGTTTCCGAATTGCTTAGCTTTTCCACTTCTCGCGATTGCCGCAGCTCACTCGCTTATGCCTGTGTACAGTTTGGACAACAACCGATGGCGCCCTTTATGGACAAGTGGAAGTCGCTCGCCGGCGGGTTTGCGCCAGTCTGCGAGATGGCCTTGCTCGCGGTACGTTTCGGCTGCCGTAAACTTGTTCCCTCGACATGGCCTGCACGCTGACTGACTTGACGTTCCTTGTCCGCAGGGCTTGCACCTCTTCCGCCCCGCCCCGTTGTCGACCGTGCAGTACTTGCCGCCGTCGCGCCTCTCGCCCGATCCGGCGACCCGGTTCTCCGAACTGTTTACGCTCCAACCGCGCTGGCTCGAGACCGAGATGAGCCTGTTTGTCGACGACTTGACGGGAGGCGACAAGAAGAAACGCGACGCGCTCGTGCTCAAGTTTGTCAGAAAAGTCAAGGACAAGGACGTGACGTTCTGGACGGCGAGGAACTTGTGGGCGTAGGCTGTAGATTCCGCGAACGTGGAACGGCGTCTCGCGAGAGTTTCCTCTCTCAACACAGCCGAAGACATGCCGTCTTGTTTGCGTACTGCCTGCCGGGCTCTCGAGAAAGCCCTCTCGAGGGAACCATGCCGTCCTTGTCGGTTCGGCGTACCGCAAGGGAGCTACCGATACACTTCTCCTGGCATCGAGACTTTTCGGTGCATTGCAAGGGCGGGGGATGCGGGGTGAATTCGGACGGTATCATGCGGGAGGGGGGAAGCGACACACGACTCGGGCTTGAGAGAGTTGGAAGCGGACTGTACAGGTGTTGAAGAATGAAGAGCCGATCAGAAGGTGGTGCCTTCTACCGGTTGCGGCAGTTTCCGGTTGTTGGGCGTCGCCATGTCCCTGTATGGGCGTGTGTGCGTGAGGTTAGTTTTTTTTCGCGAGAACGAGGGCAGCGATACGGTCCGCCTGTTGCGCACCTCCTGAGTTCGACGAGGACGGTCTCGAGGGTGTAGTTGTACTTCCAATTGTTGAGGACGCCGAGTTTCGACTTGTCGACCTTGCCGTCGGTCGGGTTGACGCACGGCAGGTTGATCTTTGTCTCGAACGTGATCTCGGGCGGCTGGTCCGGGTAGTTGTCTCCGCACGTGATCTTGAGCGAGTAGATCCGGTTCTCGTGGACCGTGTGGCCCGGCCCGATGATGGTCCCGTTCCAGCGGCGCATCGCCATCTCGTCGCCCTCGGCGAGGCCGTACGAGCAGGTGCCGTCGCCGATCCCCTTTTCTCCCTTTTCGAGCTCTTCGAGCAGGCGGAACGAGCGAGGGACTGTCGCGTGCGGGCGTACGTGCGTTGCATTGCGTTGTGTGGTGGTCGAGTCGCGTGAACAAGAGTTGGCAACAGAGAGTCGGGCGGCGAGAGCGAAGCGGGTACAAGGTGACTTTGAGGGTCAGCGCGCGTGTCAGTGGGCAAGGATATCGAATGCCTCACCTTTGGCCATGGTCTGTCAGTCGTCAGATCGGGTGTATGCGTAGAGTCGGAGGGAACGAGTCGACGGCGAAAGTTGATGACGGACCGAACCCTCGTCCTGCCCTCGTCGCGTCTGCAAGCTCCGCTCCCCTGGGCGACAGACTGGTCGAGCAGTATCAGAGGGACTCGCTGGGACTCTCTTGTCTTCACGGCTACGCGCCTCTCTCCTTTGAAAGAGCCCATTCGTCCGCTCGCCCCCACTCGGCTGACGTCGCACCTCGACCCGGAAACCAAGAGCTCCCTCTGACCCTGCAGACGAGCCAGACGTAAGAGCACACCATGTCGTCGTCAGATCAGCAACCGCAGACTGGAGTCGACGCCGTTCAAGCGAGCAGCGTCCCGATGTCGTTGTCGTCGTCCGCTTCCCTCTCTCAGCAGCAGCAACCACCGCGCGTCCCTCGAGACCCGAGCCTGCGCCGACCTTCAGCAGACGCAAACACTGAAACTCTCTTCATCTCGACCGACGTCGCCAACAACGCAGCAGCGTCGCCAAACGCGTACGCGCTGCCGTCTCCGCCCGCGTCCGCAGCGTCGAGCAACAGTCGCCTCTACTTCCCGACCGTCCCTTCGCGCACTTCATCCGCCGCGTCGTCGAGGCCGAGTGTCCGGTCCGAATCACGGGAGGGCGGACGCGCCGATTCCGGGTCGTCGGCGGCGGCGGGTGCTTATCCTCCAGCTCGCGGGGCCAGCCTTACGGCCGCCGCCGCCGCGGGCGCCGGCGGAACAGCGCCGTCGCCGGGTGAGCTGACCCCCGACCGCTCACTCCGGACGCACGACTCGAATCCCAATATGTCGCTGTTTGACGCCGCCAACATGACCCCGTCAATGCCGAGCACCTTGTCGATGCCGACCCCGATTCCAATTCCGACAGCAGCAGCGTCGTCGTCATCGTACTTGGGCGACATGAACGCGACCGCCTCACCAACCGCGGCAGCGTACGGCGCACTACCCATGTCCAATACGGATTCAGCCTACAGCGTCGAAGCGCTCTCGGATCGAGTCGGACTCGGATTCTCGTCGCCGCCGCCTTCGACCGCTTCAGCTCCACCTCCAGCTCGAACCGCGTCGTCTTCCTCGGCCCCGTTCATCGAAGCAGCAGCAGCGGGTCCACCGACGCTCCCTCCTCGCGACTCGTCCGCTCTGCCGCCGGCACTCCCGAGCCGGCCGAGTATCTCGAGCGCGTCGCTGAGTGCGCTCGGCAGCTATTCGGTGACGGCCAAGAATTCCGGCGAGATCGTCCCGGCGGGCTTTGACGAGGGTGCATTGCGCGCCCTGTGCGAGATGGATGTGAGCCACGCCGGGGTCGTCGGCTTGTTTTTGTCTCTCAAGCTGACTTGACGTGCGCGCAGTGTGGAACGCCGCTCCTCCTCGACCGAATGAAGCAGAGCATGACCTCGTGTCGAGTGCGTTTGGGTCGTCAGAGCGTCTTCAAGCGAGCGTGCGCAACTGATCCGCCTTTTTGAGTGGCACAGGAAGCGTCGACGTTCCTCAAGAAGCGGGCGCAGATCGAGGAAGACTATGCGCGCGCGTTGACCAAACTCGCGAAATCGAGCGCCGAGAGCTATAGCGCCGGAGACGGCAAGGCCGGGTGCGTCAATGGTCGGCGCTCGATTTGCGGTTTCATGACTCTGAACTGACGCACCTCATTTGCTTCGCGCCGCCGCAGCTCGTACGTCTCGTCGTGGTTGACGTTTTTGCGGACGCACGAACTCGTCGGCGACAACCGGCTCAAGTTTGCCGCGCAACTGACCGAAATGAGCGACGAACTTGCCGTGTTGAACAAGGAGGTCGACAAGAACCGGAAACTCGCCAAGGAGCTCGCGGCGAAACTCGAAAAGGGCTTGCAGGAGCAAGAGCAGCTCGTCGATCGCGTGAGTTGGGGCTTCGGTGTGCTGACCCCGGGGAAGCTGACTCGTGTGAGCTCTCGGACAGGCTCGAGCTCGGTTCGACGCCGCTGCGGAAGACTTGGAGCGTTTGCTCGTCCTGAAGCAAGGCGAGATGATCACGCCGTCGTCTGTCCCGCACGCCGGCTCGTCTTCAGCACCAGGAGCATCGTCAAAAGGTCGCTCGTTCGGCAAGGCCATGTCAAAACTGAAAGGGCCAAAGAACGCGGCGCAGTACGCCAAGCAAGAGGACGAAGTCCGGACGCGGATGGGCCAGACGTCGGATTCGTACCGCGCCCAGGTTGCCGGTGCGCAGACGGCGCGGCAAGAGTACTTCCAGTCGCAACTGCCGAGGGTCTTGAGGGTGAGCGCACTCTTGTCTACCGCGGAATCATGTCGTTTCGGGCTGACTCGAGACTGAGGCCGCAGTCGCTCAAGGAGAACGTCGACGAACTCGACCTTGGCACGCAGTATCACTTGTCGCGCTACTCGTACTTACTCGAAAACACTCTTGTCAACGACGGCTTGACGATCGCTCCCGTCGCTCCCGAAGATGGTGCGTTTGCGGGTGGAGACGGCTTCTCTTCGCCGAGTTGACGCCCGACCACACGCAGGTCCAGGCTTGAAGACCGTGATCGAATCGATAGACCTCAGAGAAGACTTCAAGACGTACATGCAGCAGTACTCGCTCAACTGGCAAATGTCCGGTCAGCAACGCGGTCCACGGCGAGAAGGGCCCGAGGAGGACGGTTTCGTGAGTTTTTGCGTGCGGTCACGTCGCGGGAGACTACTGTCTGACCAGCCTTGCTTTTGTCTGCAGCCCGCCATGTCGCCGACGACCGCGCTCGGCCCGCCGAATCCGTACGGCGCCAGCTCGTCTTCAACGAGTCCTGTCCAGCCGGCCGGAGCGTTCCCGACGTTCGGCGTCGACCTCGGCGAACAGATGACGCGCGACGGCGTCGAAGTCCCGCGCGTCCTCGAAAAATGCGCCGAGGCGATCGAGCTGTACGGTCTCGAGTCGAAGGGGATCTACCGGTTGAGCGGGACGACAAGCCGAGTCCAGCGGTTGAAGGCGGCTTTGGATTACGGTGCGCTGCAGGGCGGGTGCCGAGTCGCGACGTGTTTGCGAGCTGATCTTTCCGACGGGGCCTGCAGATACGGAAGCGGTCGATTTGCTGTCCGAAGACAACCTGAGCGACATCAACGATATTGCCGCCGTCCTCAAGTTGTGGTTCCGCGAACTGCCCGAACCGCTCCTGACCTGGGAGCTGTACCACGCCTTTATCGATGCTGCTAGTGGGTTTGACTTCCCGTGCTCACGCGAGCTCGTGAGCTGAACCTAAGATCGCCGGCAGAAATCGAAAACGACCGCCTGCGGCATATCCGACTCCACGAACGGATCAACGAGTTGCCCGACCCGAACTATGCGACGCTCAAGTTCCTGATGGGTCACCTCGACAAGGTCGCGCAGCACGACGCTGTCAACCAGATGAGCCGGTCGAACCTCGCGATCGTGTTTGGCCCCAACTTGCTCGGCGCGCCCCCGCCGCAATTGGCGCACCATTTCCCCGGACCCTCGACGGACGGTACGGCGAATGGCGCGACTCCGAGCGGAGGAGGACTTCAAGACATGCAGTGGCAGTGCAAATGCGTCGAGACGATCTTGCTCCACTTTGTCGAGATCTTTGTAGAGTGATTCACTGTTGACATTTTCTACAAGTACGTGATGCGGATGCTGCGTGCTGCGGATACTCTACTCGCTCTTTGTGACGACTCTACCAGGGCACGGTCTTGCCCTCGTAGTCCATGTACCGGCCGTTCCATTCGGGCGTCGCCGGGAGGAAGACGTTCTCCGTCCTGTCCACCCCGGTAAAAGGGGTCAGCCGGTCCGAGCCTAACGATGACGCGGATCTTTGACTTACGCCTGAGTGACGGCCTCTTCGGGCGTCAAGTTTCCGCCGCCGTCAAACTTGTTCTGCGGAAGCGTGCGCAGAGGTCAGCTTCCTCGGGGTTTGCATCGATCTTACCCAAAAATCTCACCATGTCCTGCCAAAGTCGGGACCGTCAGCAAGCGGGCCGAGATCATCTGTGAGTCTACACGCGAGAGCTCACCGTCTTGACGTAACCGGGGTGGAGGAGGACGACTGTGAACCCTTTCTCGCCGAGTTCGCGCGCGAGTTTGACGCCGTACATGTTCAGGGCGGCCTGCAGCGCCCTTGTTAGCTTGAGTTTGGCACACGAGCGCACGTTCGGCGCGACTCACCTTGGACATCGAGTCTGCGTGCCGTTTCAGAGCGTCAGCACTGGGCAAATGTCGACAAGCGCCCCACTGAAGACAGTACGCACACGTCACACCGGCCGATGTTTCAGAGTAGAACCCTTGCATCGAACCGCAGATCGAGCTGATGAAGAAGATCTGCTTCGCGCGGCCCTTCTCGAGCAATGGGAGCAAGTACCGGACCGTGTGAATCGCGCCTTCGACGTTGGTGCGGAAGTTGGCGCGGAGGTCGTCCATCGACCTGCGGGTGCGCGTCCGTCGTCAGCTGCCGAGAACTACAGAGGACTATTGAGGACCCGACTTGCATGTCGGCGGGCGGCGTGTGTCCACCTTGAAAGATTCCGGCGTTGACGATCAACGAGTCGATTCCTCCCTCCCGGACAAAGTCGTCCTGCGCGAGCTCGGAGGCGGAAGCCTTGACCTTGTCTTCATGGTCGACGTCCCACGCGACGATATGAACGCGCTCCGGGTACTCTTTGGCGAGTTGGTGGAGTTGCGTCGCGTTCGAAGGGTTGCGAACGCCGGCGACGATGCGAACTTGGGGAGACGACGCGAGCAGCGTCTTGGCGTAACCAAAGCCGAGGCCGCGGGAGGCGCCTACAGTGGTACCAAGTGTCATTTGCTGTCTCGTGTGTCGGAAGCTCTGTGGTGGGAAGAACGGACCCGAGATGAAGTAGGTCTTGCTGCTGCTGGCCGACATGGTAGCTGCACAGTTTCAGAGGCGTCAATTCCGTGGTCGAAGTGCGAGGATGCGTGCGCGTATAGCCTCACTGCAGGTCTGAACGCTCTAAAGAGAAGGCACCGGAACGATGACGGCGGCGCAGCGACAAAGAGTGGAGGCAGATTGGGGTCAAGTCCGCGGAGTCCGTGCACTTACGGCTTAAAGAGACTTGGCTTGGGCAGTCAGTATTGTGCAAAGTACTCTCTGTGCTGTCCCTAGGGAGCTCTCAAAGCACATAGTCGTATAGTCGCGGTACGTGCGCGGTCGAGGCCCTTCTCACCTCTGCGAGTGGATCCGCCGCCCACGCGACGACGTTCGACTCTCGCTCCACCTCTTACAGACACACTCGAGCACACGAGCAAGGATGTCTTCTGGCAGCGTCACGATCAGTTACACGACCATCGCAGAAGTCGCGTTGGTCGCAGCGCTCGTCGGCGGTATCGCCTACATCGGATCATCCAAATCGGCAAACGCGCCGCACCCGACCCACGCGACCCTCGCACCGCAAGCATCCACTGCTACAAAGAAGCCAGCTGCCAAGAACAAGAAGAAAAAGCCGTCTTCTGTCGCGCCCGCCGCGGCCGCCGTCGTGGAACCGGTCGTCGAGGTCGCGACCGCCGTCAAGGACCACGTCGTCCACGCCGCCAACTCGGTCGCACAACAACCTGCCGTCAAGCAGGCCGTCCAACAGGCGCAAAAAGTCGTACAGGACGTCTCAGAGGGCGTGTCCGCCTCGACAGAGCCAAAGAAAAAGGCGTCCAAGAAGAACAAGGGCGGCAACAAGACGGCACCTGCACCTGAACTCAAGCCCGACGCGACCAAGCATGCCGAGCAGAAAGTCAAGTCGGGTGACGTCGGTGCCGACATGGTGGACCCCGAAGTCGACTCGAAGCCGCAGGTCGCGCGCGTCATGAAGGTCGTCGGCGGCAAGGCGGGCGCTCAGGCCAACGGCTACAACAACGGCGGCGACGACGGGTGGGAGCGCGCCGACGCGTTTGAGGACGACGAAGGTGGCTGGGAGTCGGTCGTCTCCAAGAGTGAGTCGGTCCACAGGTCGCTCGCTTGGGCGTGGCGTTCTGGCTGACCCTTCCCCCGTTCTTTCCGCTCTTGTTCTTTTCTCACTCGGTCCTGCGTGGTGTCGCCGTCTCGACTGCCGCCTCACGATCATCTCTCGCAAATCATGTCTTCTCCACGAACAGAGCCCTCGCGGCCTTCGACGCCGTCACTCGCCAACGGTTCGTCGTCGACGGCGAACGACCGCGTCGTCCCGGGCATGCCGGCCGCCGCGTTGACCAAGAAGCAGCGTGAGAACGCCAACAAAAAGGCCAAGGAGCAGTCGCTCAAGGAGCAGCAGAACCGTGAACAGGAAGACCGGTTGCGCGAGTACCGCCGCGAGCAGGAAAAGGCCAAGTGAGTTCCCTCGTTGGGGCCAAAGACAGGATGTGCTCTCGATCGGCGGCTTGCTGACTGCTGTTGTACCCGTCTTTGCCGTGTGCGCACAGGCTCGCCGCCGACCAGGCCGCCCGCGCTCGTCAGCGACCCAAGTCGCAAAACTTTTTCGGCGCCGAACCCGTCGCGCCCGCCGGCAGCAGCAAGGTCCTCAGCGGTGGCATGACGGCGAGCCTCGACCCGTCGACCGGTTCGCTCGTTTGGGAGTAAGGGGTACGGTCTTAGAGAGTAGTAGTAGTACTTGCTTGATTGCGCCCGCCCGGCGTGAAAATTCCGCAACCCGCGATCGGTGCAAGTCCCATTGCATTCAGCAGCGATTGATTCCGAGATAGAGGCGCTGAGTCAGTGCTGTGTGTGTCGACTCGTGTCTGTCTCCGATAAAGATTCGGACCCTTATCGCCCGACCGAAGGAGCGAATCACGTGCGACTCTTGGTGCGTCCGGAGCGGGAAAATCGCGTGCTCGCCGTCGATCGCTGTCCCGACGTCTCTTCCTTTCGTACGCACTCTATTCGCTGAGCGAGGGAACTGAGCAAGGTTTCACTGCGACTTAACCGAGCGTGTCCTCTTCTTGGAGTATCCTCGGCGTCAACGCCTCAAGTCGCCCTCGCCTCAGTCGAGCCGGAACTTTTGCTATCGGCACGCCGACTACAAGGCACCTGCGACGTAGCCAGGCACTGCAGTGAGTCGTTTATACTCCTGTACGCTTCACTCGATGGCCCGCTGACCCTTGACTCGCACCGCACAGCCTTTGCCCCGCGCGCCTCGCCCACCTCGAGGACTATGCACGCCTACCCTTTACCTGAACCGGGTGCCTCTCTGATCCTCGCGTTCCACCCGGTCCCTTCGACGTCTACAACTCCACCGCAGTCGATCCTCCTCCTCGGTGCAGGGCGTCTGACGGCTTTGCGCTCCTTCGCCGCCCTCGAAGCCGGATACCGAGTCGTTGTCGGCGTCTCGTCGTCACTGCCGTGGGATCCAGAAGTACGCCACCGGATCGAAGACGGTCAAGTCGAACGGATAGACTGGGACTTGCCTGCGGACGCCGGAGCGGACGAGTGGCGGAAGTGGTTCTCGGCAGCCGATTCGGCGGGCAACCTCGATGGAGTCCGCCTCGTCGTCTTGACGGACACGGTCGCCGCCGGTCGACGACGAGATGCCGCGTCAGCTAGGGCTTTCCGTGACGAGGCATCGAGACGGCGGTTCTTTGTCAACGTCGCCGACCACCCGTCATTGTCCGACTACTCGTTCGCCACCTCGCACCGCTTCGACTTGATCGACTCGTCGCACAAGTCACCGTTACAAGTCGCGTTGACGACCAATAGCTCGGCGTGTCGGCTCGCGACTCGGTTACGGCGTGAACTCGTCGCCGCGATGCCGAAATCGGCCGGATCTGCAGTGGCGGCGGTCGGACGCCTCCGAGATGAGCTGCGCGACGGTGTTGCGACCGACGACGACTCGGAAGAGACGCTCGTATTGAACCGTCCCGTCGAGCAATTGACGCGCGCGAAATCGTGGGCGCTCGATGAGCCAGGGTGCGTTGTCTCGTTTGCATCCTGGGACTGTCTTGCTGATCCTGGATCGTGGTGCAGCTCTTCGGACTGGTCAACTGCAGCGGCAACGGCGACTCGGATGCGCTACGTCTCGCAAATCAGCGAGTACTGGCCGTTGGACCGCCTCGCGACTGTCACCGCCACCTCGTTGTCCGCACCGTCGACTCCCACGCGATCGCCTCCGCTGTCGAGCTCGTACCACGACCTCGCCGCGCCGCCCGACTTGGAGCTCGATTCGACACCGAAGAAGAACAAGGGCAGGATCCTGTTGCTCGGTACCGGTCCAGGCAACCCG
The DNA here is from genome assembly GCA_037974285.1 of Rhodotorula glutinis. NCBI lineage: Eukaryota > Fungi > Basidiomycota > Microbotryomycetes > Sporidiobolales > Sporidiobolaceae > Rhodotorula > Rhodotorula glutinis. The sequence goes on along the minus strand of JBBPFV010000008.1, from coordinate 3,341 downwards.
CTCCTTTTGACTCGGATCGCGCACCTCCTTTTAACGACTTCGGACCCGACCTCTCCGTTCTACATCGACTTGTTCTTGTCCGACAAGCTCGTCCCGTCTCACATTCTCGACTTGATCCCGGCCGAACGGAGAAAGGGCGTCGTCATTGCACGGAAATACCCGGGGAACGCAGAAGCGGCACAGGAGGAATTGATGGCGCTCGCGATCGAGGCGGCGACACAGGGCAAGACGGTCCTCCGCCTCAAGCAGGGCGACCCGTTCTTGTACGGTCGCGGTGGCGAAGAGGTCTTGCGGTTCCGTTCCGTCGCCGGGATCGAATCGGTCGTCGTGCCCGGATTGTCGTCGTCGTTGGCGGGTCCGGCGGTCGCGGGGATCCCCGTCACGCAGCGTGGCGTCGCCGAGCAGGTCGTCGTTTGTACAGGCGTCGGTCGAGGCGGTCGGACCGGTTCTCTCGCCAAGTACGAACGCGGCAAGACGCTATGCGTCCTGATGGGCGTCGCACGGCTGGAATCGCTCGTCGAAGGGTTGCTCGACCATGGCTACCCGGCTCATCTGCCGATCGCGCTCGTCGAACGGGCTTCAGCTCCGGACCAGCGTGTCATTGCGACGACCGTCTCGCGGATCGTCGACGTTTTGGCGTCGTTGCCGGCGCATCGACCTCCCGGCATGATCGTCGTCGGGTGGGCCGTCATGTGCCTCGACGGCGAAGGCGACATGGGGATCCTGGACGCCAATCCCGAGTCGGATCCGGCGCGCGTCGACAAGTGGCTCGGTCCGAAGGGCTACTCGGTCCGGGAAGGGTTGTCGGACGAGTGGCAAGGGTTGTTGGCGGGGGTGTAGCACGGGCGAGCGTGGGATGTATGCGAATCATTTGCGAGCGCAGCGAGCCCGGATCTGGCGTGGTGGTGGAAGCTTGCGAGCGCAGCGAGCCCGAGCGAAGCGAGGCTTTGTAGCCTGCATCGGGCGAGCAGTCGCTCTCTGTCTCGGACGTCGCTTTCACACTGCACAGTCGCTTTTGATTCAAAGTACTTACGGTCTGCCGCTCAACAAAGCATGCTACAAGGTCGCTTCTCGTCGCTACAGCCTCATTCCCCCACCTCATCGCCGTCACCGCTCGCTCCGTTCACTCCCTTTCAGAGCCGCCATGCTGTCTGAGCGCCACGGGCGTCTTTGAGCCAAGTTGAAACATCTCTCACGAGCCTCCTCGGGTGCGTCGACGAGAGTCTCCATGCCTGTGTACTTCGCGTCGGGCGCTCGCTGACCTTGTCATCACTCAACCGCGACAGAACTCGGATCACACGAGGCGAGGTAGGAGCGCAGGCGTACGATGCCGCTACGCTCGTGTGCTCAGGCGAGCGACTGCGCTTCCAGTCGCGACTCGGCTACTCTTAACGCGTGCCGACACCGTCAGACTCGGTCGCGGATCGGCAGGTGAGTTCCCTTCGCGGCGAGTCTACGGGCGGACGGCTGCCAGTGATCACGTGGGATCGCAGACCGTGCACTTGGAATCGTAGACCGTGCACTTGGGATCGCAGCTGACCCCCTTCATGGGCTGCAGACTTGACGCTTGTCCCGCGGCGGCGCTACGGCTTCCGCTTCTTCGCCGTGTTCAACTTGGCGATCTCGATGCTTGGACGCTTCTGTCACATCCGACCGCATCTTCTCGGTTGCCGTTCGGGGACATCGGCCGCGCTCCGTCATAGTCGCCACTGCCGGCATTTCCAGCCTGACGGCAAAGTCGACCTCTCTCTCGCGTCGTCCGACTTTTCGCGCCTAGTCGGCGTAGAGCAGCTCGTATGCTGTCACTCGAGCGGATGGGAACGGTCGAACTCGGGCGAAAGGTGCCGCGTGCTGTTTTCCGGTCATGGGCACCGTATGAGGACTGACTTTGTCTGTCTCGCCTGCAGGATCGTATCGGCGAGGGAACTCGAGGTTCTCGACGGCACGCGGTTCGGGCCCGTTGGGTCGCGCGTCTAGAGGGCGGCTTCTTCGTCGTCGAGGTGAGTGCTCGTCTTGTTGAATTGTTCGCTGGCCCTCGCTGACGCTTCCGGCAGACTCTGATCCGCTGCAGCAAGACGAGACACGTGTCTTGGTTGCGAGCGACGGGCAGCTGCGCGAGGCAGCGTCAAAGGTCGTTTGAGGATGCGGGCAGAGGCCGGAAAGTCGATGGAGCCCGGGCCAAAGTAGCGCGGATTGTTGTCCGGCGCGAGTGGCATGTACGGTATCACGTGTCGACACCTGTGAGTTTGCTTCTGTTCTCGGGCTTGTCGAACCGTCGCTGACTCTGCTTGATTTCGACTCGTCGCAGTTTGTCTCGATTTGGCAAATAGCTGCAAGGTCGACTACACGGTCAAGGACGACTACTCGGCGCCGCGCTCGAGCGGGACCGGCAAGGTCCAGGTCGGTGGTACGAGTTGCGAGGCAAAGGAAGGCTGGACTTGGTCGAGGTGAGCAGTCGCGCTTCTTTGCGCTGTGCGGGCTTGACGAGGAGCTGACGGCCGTGTACGCTTACAGGACAACTGCGACCGTGTGGTCTTTGTCTGGTTCGCGGCCGCGTGCTTCAAGATGCCGCGGATCGACAAGTGCGAGTAGACGACGTCGCGGTGTGAGGAGGATTGCACTGGTTTAAACTTGGAAGCGAGACTGGAAGCGGATGCGGGTTGCAGAACAGATAGCGAGTAGTGAAAGCAACAACAAGTACTACCGAGCACAAACGTTTACGCGAGGACGTTCAAAGTTGTCCTGGGCGCGAACCGCAAAGTCGTCGAGTTGCGCCTCGATCCGGTGACGGTGCGGTCTGGCTCTCGGCTGCAGTGCTGATTGCCGTGATATTGTTGACTTTGCATTCCCAATCAGTCCTTCTTTCGTTCCCTCCGATCTCTTGTGCAAAGTGGACTCGGGCGACTTCCGTCCCGCGTTCTCGGTTCGAAGTGGCTCGCTTTCTCCTTCCACGTCTCGTCGCTGCTTTGGTGAGTTGCTGGCTCTTTCAAAGCGTGCTGAATACTCTGCCTGCGCCTGTGTGGCCTGGATGCCGCTCTACAGGATGAGGGACCGCGGGTTGGGCCGTCGTGCCGCTAGTGGGGGTCCGCCTTTGTGCGCGCGACAGGGAGGCTTCCCCTGAGCATGCAGGGGTGGCAGGCGTGCTTGGGCGGCTTGAACCGTCTGTGCAAGCCGGTCGCTGACACTCTCACGCGTGCTCGCAGGCAGTCTCGGTTCTCTGCTCGTCCGGAAGTCAATCAACATGACGACACACTTCGTCTATTGGGCTTCTACGCCCTAGCCGGCGACACAAGCGCATTGGCCGCCTTGTGAGCGCAGCGTAAGGACCCGCAGAATGGCGC